>CM074734.1:21729549-22329549 GCA_037367245.1 Phrynocephalus guinanensis
TGGGCACCTGGCAGCACCCTTTCACAGCCATTGGTATTCAGGTTAAATTGCTTTATTGGCACTTGGTGAATAATTAGTGGGTTTTGAATCACAGTTTGTACACTTGATCTCTAAAAGTTTCCCCATCACTGTTCTATCACCATTAAAATTGTCTGTTCTGTTTTATGACCACTATCTACCACTTTCTTAAAGGTGCTGAAACAGAGCTGAAAAGGAAAGTGCACATTGCCCCATTCAAGAATGAAGGCTGGACTCTTCCAACAATGGGGCACTACATGCCTACAACGAGGGAAGAGCAAGCCAGGTTTAAGACAGGCCCCACCATAAGGCAGGCCTATTTTCCCAGTGGTCCTCATCTCACCTTCATATCCTCCTTGTCATTTTCAGTGTTGGTTTTGGGTCAGATAGAAATTTTGGGCCCTTGTCTAAAAAGGCCCTAAATAACTCATAAAAACCACTCCAGGAAAAGCAGAGGCAAGGTGATGGAGAAGTAGACAAAAGTAGACAACAGTGCAGCTATTTGCATATTGAACAAATGAGGCCCAGGAAATGTCTGCCTATCCCATTCTGATTGCCCATGAGTTCAGCATTCAAGCTGTTCTGAGAGCACTGCTACTTTAAATAGGTCACAGTTTGAGGGCTAGTGGTGAAAGTCTAGAAACTAGATGGTAGTGGTGGTGATCTCTGTGTAACACTGTTTGGCATTTGGACTCCCTTGAATCATGTGATTCCTGGGCACAGGCTGAGGAGACCATTTGAGGGAAACTCAGGGACACTGGCAGGGCACACCCTCTGAGGGCAACTCTCAGGCAATAACCAGACTTATATCTTGTGATGAGTTGTAAATGCTACTTGGTCCTGCTGGAGTAAGTTGCATCAGGCCCTGTAAAGGAAAGGAGAAAGGATCAAAGATGGAGTCTATATGGTTCATTTATATGTCTTCTCATTCGGGCTAGAACACCAGCAGTCAGCAAGAAGCAGTTTCTATTTCTGTGTGAGAATGTTTTGCCATGTTCTGTACAAGCAATTATTTGCAGGTGTCTTATCTACTGGGAACCAGGAAGATGGAGGCTTTGTTGTGCCATCCAAGAAGAATGAAGCCATAACACCAGTGCCAACAATTAATTAAGGAATCGCTGTGAGATGATCGCATGGGAACGCTGTACAACATGGACTATCATTAAGACTAGCCAGATGATTGGACAATGAGTTGGAAAGGATGGACGAAAGGGGGGTGATTTGATGAGAATGTGGATGCTTTTTAAGTTAGACAATAGAAATTAATAGAGAGCTTTTGTCTTCAATATGCTTGCATAAGTTTGGATAGAATATGCTAGGCATAGATAGGGCCACAATGGCTAGTGTAACTTAGATTGGTAAGATAGTTTCTTTATTTTACCGATGCCAAAGACTGAACTATTACCTGTATTTTGAATTGACTTATTTTTCCATAATTCTTTAACTAACTATTTTAATAAAAATATTAATTTTACAACTGGTTTGGTTTTTGCCCAGAGGTGGAAGAGCTAAATCCATAGCATTGGTTTAATGGTGGCAGTTTGGCTGGTGTATTTTAAAAGTACACAGTCTGTTTAAGTATTTTTATTAAGTCCAGAGGTGATCTGAGGAAGCCTTTGGAAGAGGACCCAGAACGGTTCCTTGACAGGCCCTGCAGCTGGGAGTTCACCCTGGTTGATCAGGAGAGGATGTAGGGCTGGACCCCCTGCTCATTGACCTAACTTGCGCAATATCAGGAGGGCTGGTGAAATAATAATAGTCTAATAAAAAGTTAAAATTAAATAGTCTAATAAAAGTTAAATAGTCTAATAAAAGTAAAGAATAATAATAGTCTTATAAAAGTTAAAATAGTCTAATAAAAGTTAAAGATTTCCACCCATTCTTGAGATAGCTAGCCAACCGCATAGTGGCTAAAGCATCATGTGCCACCAGAAGTACTATAGATTCAACCCATGCAGAAGAACAGGAGTTACCATATTTACATAACTCCAGTGAAACCTGCACATACTATGCCTCCTTGTCAGGGGCTGAACTCAATGATCCACAGGGGCCTTTCCAAATCTGCAGTTCTAAGGCCAGGATGGAGAAGATCCTGTTACACTCTCATTCAACCCTAGCCATTTAAAAAGCAACTATACCACTATTCCAGTCATGGAGAAAGGGACGTAATGATGATGACCACGACAAGGGTGACAACATTTATGCACAACACACAATGAAAAGATGAGTCAGTGGGGACTTTCCCCTACTCCTGATTAAATATATAAATCGTTCAGTGGATATGAGCCAGTTTGTTTATTCCTCACAGTTCGTAGGCCTACATGATGCCAGCACTTCCACCACATCCACATTTGTATTTTGTAATGGCCACATGGCTCCCCACATTTTAATTAACAGAAAAAATTATTGGTAAGTTTCTGTAGCCAGTTACATTGCAAATAAGCTTTCATTTCCCTTGCTTTCCTGGAAATCTTCATCTGTCTTACAAAATAAGGTTTTGCTTAGGTTAAGTATCCCTATATATAGGTCTATAGGGCAATGGTGGTCTGGCTGCTAGCAACAGTGTGGTGGTGACTTCAAATGACAGAGTGGTTGGTGCAGCAACAGATCAGCTACCTGCAACTATATCTCACATTGTCAATGCCCTCTGCAACCATAGCTGTGCATATGCATTTATAGAAGGTGAGAAAACTGATTATTATGGAGGTGGCATGTCTGTTCATGGACCGGTGATTACCAAAGCCTATGTTCTGTGGAAAGGTGTACTTCAGAGGTGACCAGGCAGCCATCATCAAGGCAAACAAGCAGCCACTGGCCTCGTTGTCCCCTTCTTCCTTTCTTCTCTCCCTGTGCAAATGCTCCTACACAGTGGCGATGGGAGCAGGGGGTGGCAAGGGGCACCAACATGTGACATTTCTCTCATCACTGGCAGTAGAAGAGGTTCCAGAGTGAGGCAGAACTGCACAGATAATTTATCAAGTTGACTTGATATACTTTATATCTGAATGAGAATGACTGAAAAGGTAGGGAGAGAGATTTTGATCTAGTTTTTTTCTGTCATAATGATGACACTACTCGGATATGGGTTGTTCATGTCTGCAATGCATAAGAGTAAAAAATGACTGCACGGTGGGCAGATACACAAATTAATGATGGTATATTCAAAAAAATCTGAGTACATGGTATAGAACATGTCATTTATGGGATGCAATTAAAAAGAATGGAGAACTGCTGTAGGGCAAGATACACAATTCATTGTGATTCCTCTCCCTCCCATTAGGAAGTGCACCTGTATATTACCTCCAGGCCATGCAGAAATATATTCCATCTAATTTGAAAATTAGATTCCAAAGCATTATCATCCCACTTCACCTAGACAACTTGATAAATTATACTGATGATGTTAATCAGCATCAAAACAAAATGTGACAGCCTGGAGTCATTTGCCCACAACAGAAAAGCTATGGATGAAAGCCTTCATGAACAAGACTTGACTGGATCTTGACACAGCTATTTTAAGGGATGGAGGAGGGCATTTAAACCTGTTTTAAAGTATTCCCCCAAGTGAAACAGGGTTTTGATATCATGCTACTCCTCAAGCATGGAAAAGACAATCTGAAGAACAGCTATGACTACAGATCATAAGCAACCTTAATCCAGCCCAGTGTTTGGGATACACTGAGAAAGATGGCATCACAAATCATCTTCCTTAGGCAATTGCCTAGGCTCCAAAGGTTGATGCTGCCACTGTTGAACCTGGTGTGGGTGCTGGTTGCTGAACTGCCGCTGCTTCCACCATTTGCTTCAGCACCCAGTCATCTCAACGACCTGACAAGTTTCACCAGAGGGCAGTAGCAGCCCTTTTGAAAAGGAGCTCAGCTGGCAGAGGACTTGGCACCAGCCTTTACAACCATCTGCTATGATAGATTGACCTCAGTAGGTTGGGCTGATCTGCATTCCTACCTGCATGTGGAGGCTAACTGGAGTAAATGAAAGATCATTCATTGGGATGAGATGAAGATCTCGTGCCTCAGTCCCTCCAGGGTTCCTGACTATCTCCGTGCCTAGAGGAGTTGTCCCCTTTCTGACTGTCAGCTTCCAGATGTGATGATGCAGGAGATGATTATACTATGCTCCTATACTTGCCTGTTTATCTGGAATGGATAACAGAATCCCACAACAGGGTAACAGAATTTGGTTTTTGGAATCTCACCTGAACAGGGCTTGTCTTGAGGCACAATTTTGCATTCATATAAGGGTGGATTATTCCTTCAATTTTTTGTTTCTCCCCATTTATTGTATTCCCATTCAGGATCCATTCTGGTCCATTCCCATCAAGGTCCATAATCTGTTTAAAAAGAGTTGACATCATGGTTTTCTTGTATACAAATGTCTGTACATTTTTATACAAGAAAACTGGAGAAGCAGAATAGAGGTGTAGTTGACTCCCTCCCTCCTCTTTTCTGCCTTTTGGGGAATGTGTATCCAGTATTGCTAACACTGTATTCCCACCCCCCAGCCTGGGGAATTGACACCATATGTAATGTGGTGGCGCTTTTCTTCGCACCACAAGAAGCAAAGGACTTGGGCTGACCGCACTGAATCTTGGACATCTGATGTGTCCTTAGATCTAATGCATAAATTGCACTTACAACAGATTTGCTGCAAGCAATTTCTTTCTATTTCACCTTCCCCTCCCACCTAAACAAGCTTTTAAAGTGAGATGTTATGCTTTCTACATATGTTTTTCACCGGAGTATTTAAGAATATGACAATATACTTGCAGGAGATATATTTATTCTTCAGGAAATGTGGGCTTCAAGTTTGGATGGCGACATTCTGTTCTTAATTGAAGTTCAAAATGTTGTTAGCAAGTGTTCTTGGTCAGACAGAGTAAACCATGTGAGGCTCTCAAAATTGTTGTGATGAAGAGAAAGAGAGTCAAGAATGTGTAGTTATATTTGATTGCATCCTTTCTCTGCATCTTTGAACAGTATATATTATATCAAATTTTCCTCCATTTTACACTCTGTTATTAAACGTAAGCCTGTAAGCATTTCTGGGGTGTTCTGCTTTGTAAACGTTTGAAAAGTTAGAGCTGCAGCAGCCATTGAATCATAATTTTGCAGGAACATCTTTGCACTTCCATGGGTGATTTATGCCCACAAAAGCATTCCACAGTAAACACTACCCACATATTCTCCAAAGGATTCATTATTTTCTTCTTGAATCACTTGCACTCAGAAACCTGTCGGAGCCATTTAAATATTTACACGAAGGGAAACAATGGGAAATATAGCAGGCTTTCAGTAAACAAGAAGATGGAGCAGGTTCTTCAAGAGGAAATTCAAACCAGTTAAATTAGGGATTTTTCTCCAGAAACTGGGGACTGTAGGGCAGAAGCACATGGTGTCCAGATCCTCGTGGACACCATTTTCTACTGGGCGCAGTTATGTTCAGGGATGGTTAGCATCTGGTTCTCTTTCCTTGGTGTATGGGACCAAGGCTTAACAATTCTTCAATCATCAGGTTTCCTATTTGGATGTTTGGTATCAAAACAATCCAGAAGAGGTCAGAAAAATATCTCCCCGACAACAGTATGCCTCCATTCTTGTATCATCTGTGCACATGGTTCGGTTGAATCCTGAATGAGATTGGATCCATTTGGACTGGTTCAAGCGATGCCCCAAATGGTTCTGACTGGACTAAAGCAGGTCTGAAGTGGATCCGGGTGTGTGTAAACTACTATGAAATGAGCCTGCAATTTGTATCCCAAAAGACAGCTTGGCAAGATTTCTCCAAAAATGCCAGGTGCTGTGATTGGGAAGGAGGAGTGGAGTGGGACTCTGTGCTGATGGACACCTCTGGGTTGCAGCCTCGGAGCAGAATCTCACCAGCACTTTCTAGTCATTGTTACTACAAGGAAATATTAGGTGATATCACTGGAGTTAAATCCTCTGCTCTGTCTTGGACTTTCTTTTGCTTTGCTTTTGTTGGCTCCCCCCTTTTCTCTTTGTTGTTATTTTTGTTTTGCTCTTTGACTTTTGCATTTAGCATGTTGTAATTTTTCAGTATGATTGTCTCTAGAGGAGAGAATCAAAAGAGCTCCATTGGATTCGCAAGTACAGTACTGACTGAGAAATGGGCTTGCACCTCCCAAGTGTCATTGTGAGAAGGACTGCTGCTCCTTGAGAATGTTCATGTTTGCAACTTGCAAGACTTATGAATCCTTCAGAGAGAGAGAGAGAGAGAGAGAAATAATACAGATGCTCCGTTGCCTAGTCCACCAATAAGCAACTACATACACTCACCTCTAGGTCTTGGAGAGTTGTCCTCATTCCAATGTTCCACTCAACCTTTCTTTGCAAAAAATACAGTGGTTTGCTGTCAATTTATTTATTTCATTTCATTTATATACAGCCCATCTGTCTAAGAGCCCCTCCAGGCAGTTTACAATGAAACACACAACAACATAGTTCATATAGCAATTGAACTAAACCCAAGAAGAAGTCATAAAATAGAAAAACAGTACAATCAAAGTACATGAAAATGCAATTATGTAAAAACATTAAAACGTTTTAAAACATTTTAAAAATAGTGTGGGGGAGTGCCTCTAAAAATTGCAGATTAACCCCCCCCCCCCAAAAAAAGCACAAGTTTGGGGGAACTTTGTGAAAAACAATTAAAATGTGGACGTTCTAGGAGTCCCCTGGGAATTGGCTGGCTGCACTTCTGTCCCTGGGCCTCTATGCATCCCACACTCTGTGTATTCCTCTTTCTTCACTTAATCGGTGGAAGAAATCCCTGAATTAAGTGAAATGCTTAGAAAGATATGCAGGTGTTTTATAATTTGATACAAAACAAGGAAGGGCAATACATTTAGGAGGGATTTGGGAAAACACAACAAAATAAAAATAAAGACATTTTCACATCCCTCTTCAGGTGTGTGTGTGTGTGGTGTGTGTGTGCACACGTGCGTGCGTGCGTGCATGTGTGCATGTGTCTGTGTGCGTGTGCGTGTGTGCATACATAGTTGTGCTTTGGAGGTTTTGGCAGCTTCACAGCCTCAAGGCCAATAGCTTTTAATAAAGCAATAATGGCTGGAGGAAGGGTACTCAGCAGACACCTCCAGAGTGCTTCTCAATTCTCTTATCTCTCTCTCTCTCTCTCTCTCTCTCTCTCTCTCTCTCTCTCTCTCTCTCTCTCACACACACACACACACACACACACACACACACACACACACACACACACACACACACCATTTCCAAACTAACAAATGGGGGGGGGGGGGCTGTAGGAGATTCTGTGACCCTCAACTGACATCTCATCAACATGCACCACACAAAAGCTACCCATCATTTGCATTTAGAAAGGATTTCATTTTAGACTAACCAAACAACTTGGATAGAAGTACAGTATACTTTATATGTAAAATATACAGAAGGGAAAATTGTTGCAAATCCACAGTTTTCCATAAAAAGAAAAGAAAACATCCCAAAACTGGTATATACTAACATTCAGAATACTGTACTGCTTATTACTTGGGGTGGGGTGGGGGTTCCAACCAAAAATGCATCCATTTAAAAATGAGAAATGCTGAGGGTAGAATGAAAAAGGTTAAGATGTCAAATATCTTTAACAGATGTACACACACACAAAAGCTGGACAACTTTAGTAGGTTGGGCAGTTATACTGGGCCCCTGCACCACTTCCCTACTTTATTGAAATTGGCAGCAGCAACTATGGTGGCTCAGTGGATTAAGGTTTCGAAAACTGTTGTCTGCAAAGTCAGCAGCTCAGCAGTTCGAATCCTGGGTGCCACATAGTGGAGTGAGCTCCTGTTGATAACCCCAGCTCCAGCCAACCTAGCAGTTTGAAAGCTTGTAAATGGAAGTAGATAAATAGGTTCCACCGTAAAAAGCGGGAAGGTAAAACAGTGTTTCCTTTCTGCAATGCCAGCCACATGGCCATGGACTTGCACAATACTGCCTCTTCGGCTTGAATACGGAGATGAGCACTGCCCCTAGAGTCGGACACAAGTAGCACACATGTGCGGTAGGAAGCTTTATCTTTTATGTGAAGGCCCAGAAAAAAACAGAAAAATTTGGAGGGGGGGATTTTCCCCATTTTTTTTCCTGAAGCCTTTTCGGGTTTTTTTTTCCTGAAAAATTGAAAAAAGAAAAAAAATGATTATGGAACATTTTGTTTTAACATGATGAATAAAATAATTTAAGACAGGTTGTTCAAATATTTTCCAAATCATTTCTAAAAATATGCATACTATCATTATTCTAATTTCTGTACACTGAGGACAAACAAGTCCTAGGTTACAACCTGAACTCTCCAAAGCCAGAACAAGATGCATTTCTTCCTTGAGGTGGTGCTGCTATAGCCACAACAAGAAGAGAAAGGTTTCACTTTCATTTTTGCATGTGGGTGGGTATGTTTGTTTCTTTTCTTTCCTCTTCACTACCACTCCCTTCTATACATTTCCCCCTCTTCAATTCTTTTATTAGTATGAGGTTTTTATTTTGTTTTTATTTAATACAATGGAGAGGAAATATGAATAATTGTTAATTCTAGATTTTTAAACATTGTTTTGTAGAGGTTTTTTGTTCCATAGTAAACAGTTCAGGAGATTGTTGATCCATTTGTTACAATTACAAATAAATATTATTTAAAAAGTAAATTCTGTTTGCAATTATTGCTTGGATACACTATATTTTAATATGTTAGTTGTGATGATTTTATGCCAAGTCCAATTGTCCATAGTCATATTTTATGTTCCTAAAGTAACAGAATGACTTTCAAGCTGTAAAAGGGGGAAGGAGTGGCATTTTTTTATTTCTTTCTGAAAATTTCCAGTCCCCCCCCCCCAAAAAAAACCCCCAAACCCCAGGAAAAATAAGTTTTTTCTGAGCTTCAAAATTTCTGGACATTTTGTATCTCCAGTTGGCAACCATGGCAACTTCATGGTGCAGGAGGACTGCAAGGTGTGCTTTTTCATTGCAGAACACTTTGAAAGCCAACAGCAGAAGATTTCACAGAAATAAGGCAGTCAAGGATGCTGATGTTTAGCTGTGGCTCAACAACTTTGGCTCAGGGAGTTTTATAGTGAGGAGGGCCTCTGGAGGGGAGAGGTATGGATTGGATATGTTTCAGGAGAGTATCTATAGGCTGTGAAGTAGAGCGGCTTTTAGCAGTGTTGTGTTTTGGGTGAGGGGAGTTAGAGGCACAGAACAAAAGCAGGGACTTGAGATGCAGTGGCATTTTGGGAAGCCTCAATTTTGAGAAACCTTCCCATTTGGGGAAGCCTCAATTTGGTGAATGTGCTAAATCCAGTAGGAGGTTGGAAACACATAATGAGACCTGTGGGCAAAATGCATCCTTCACGCCAGAGATGGATTGGGGACCATAAATCCTCCACAGGGCTGCCTGCTGCCCATCCATGTCCCACCTCCTCAACTACTCCCATCTCTTCTGAGCATTACCTATGCTCACCAGGATTGATGGGAGTCTCCGAGTAACTGCAAGGGCCATCTCCAGGCTTAAAAACAGAGTACAGTCCTTCAAAGGTCAGATGCAGGGGAGTGGTATCAGGAAACAGATATCTAGTCTTGTGTGCTCCCTGAGGCATTTGGCAGGGCCACTGAGAGATGCAGGAAGCTGGACTAGTTGGGCCCTTGGTCTGATCCAGCATGGCTCTTCTTATGTTCTTATGTTCTTATATGCTTTTCACCCTCTCACTTGCCACATGTTGTGTGTTGCTGCTTAGGGATGAGTGAGAAGTTTGTTTCAGTTCATTTTTAAAATCAGCATTTGCCTCAACCGCCACAATCTGGATGTGGGAGAAAGCGAAACTGCAAAATTTGCTCACATAGAACATGTTGCTCTTATCAACCTTGACTGCCAAGCTGCAGTGCCTAAATCCTTTCTTCTTCAATCATTCTCTTTGGAACTCTGCCAGCACACGACACAGGGGAACACATTGAACCTGGCTCCCTCTTTGCTCATGTAACAAACAAAGAATCAGAGGGAAGAGTCAGAAATCAAGGAAGCTGAGGTTCAGAACAACGTGGAAAGTCTTCACCACATACAGGAGGCCTTGGCAGTGCAGCTAGTGTGCTTCTTTTGTATCCCCTTCAAAGGGAATGCCTGAATTATATTTGGTCACCTTTACATGATCTAAGATAACTCAGTGGTTGAAGCATCTTCTTTTGGTGCCCAAAGTTGGGAGTTCAGTTCCCCAATGTGGCTCCCTGACAGGACCGGATCCTGTGATCCAGAGGCCCCTTGCCAGCTCTAGAGTTCTTTGTTTGTTGGTTTGTCTGCCTGCCTGCCTGCCTGCCTGCCTGCCTGCCTGTTGTCTGTCTGTCTGCCTGCCTGCCTGCCTGTTGCCTGCCTGCCTGCCTGCCTGCCTGCCTGCCTGTCTGTCTGTCTGTCTGTCATGTATTGGTGAAAGCTGAGGAGGGATCTATTTGGTTTTGTTTCCAAAATTTATTCCAGGCTTTGAAATTGCAATTCAAAGCATGTAAATACAAGTAAATAAATAGGTACCGCTATAAAAAGCGAGAAGGCCGACAGTGTTCTGTTAGCAGAAATGCATTCGGCCATGCTGGCCGCATGGCCACTGACTTGCACAACACTGGCTCGTTGGCTAAGAAACAGAGATGAGTGTCAACTAGTATGCATGTGCATGGGGAACCTTTGCCTTTTACCATCATGCAGTAAATGAAGTTGTTTTGAAGACTACAAATTGACACGGATGCTTTATTTTCATTAGAAAACAGAAAGCAATATGGAGTCTCAATGCCTGAGGCTTTGCCCTCAGCTCTAACACAAAGGGAGCCCACAGTCCCAGCGCTCACTGTCAGACTTCTATTTGAAAAAGGTAAGGTGACAAACACATGATGTCATGTAAAATTCCCAACTTCTAAGCTTTATGAATTTTCAAAGCTGAACCGTGTGTATGGCACAAAGCTCTGGCTGTACTCAAAACAACCTGGTTATCTTTTTAAAAATAATAGTTCTACTGTGAAGAAAGCCATGGAAGAAGAAGCAAAAGGCACAGGTTGTTATAGATGGTCATTCATGGTAAAATGCTACAGATATATGGGAGAGTTAGTGAGAAGGAGCCACACATTTAGATATAATGGTTTTTAACATGTTCACTGATCTTTAACAGGTATTTAGATTTGCATCGCTGGAGAACAAAGCTGTATAATTCTGTCTATGATTTTACTTTCCTTCTTCAGCTTGCTTCTGTTTTGAATTTTGAAAATGAGGAAATTGTGGCATGAATGTTTGGGAACCTTGGTCTCACCTATCCCACCAACAGTGTGCATGGATCTTTTTTCTTCTTTTCATTTCATGTCTTGGTCTTTACGTCCCACACATTTTGAGATATTGATTTAGTTTTCCTGATATCTGTGTTTCTCTCTCCCCCTCCCCCTCCTTCTCCCTCTCTCCCTCCCTCCCCCTTCACACACCCACACCCCTCCATCTTTTCCAGCAGTTCAAATCGGATACATCACTTCGCATCCGTCTACCTTCATTGCCAGTTCTCTCCAAGAGATGCTAACAGCCCATCTGAAACATCCAACTTCAACTGTGCATGTCTTCTTTGTTATTCTGCATTCAATTTCTCCTCTTGTTGCTCTGAGTGCAGTCTCTCTCTCTCCACCTTTCTCATCACTGGCTAATCTGTTGCTGAAGAGTTTGTGTGAAATTAGTCATATCTGCAAATTTGGGATGCAAAGAAAATACAGTCTATTTACAGTATTTTTTACATGTATAAGACTTTATTTTGGTCTAAAATGGCTAGACTAAAAATTGAGGGTCTTCTTATACATAGAAGTAAGCTGAGGAGAGAACTTTGTGGTTGTGAAATTTTGGGCTGGAATAATGGGGGTCATCTTCTACATAGGAGTGTCTTATAGATGGTAAAATACAGTAATTCAAATGTGTGGGAAAGTGAAGGCAACGGGTATTTCTCATATATAGTCTTTTCACAGAAATCAGAGGAACACTGGATAAGGTCAGCTATACAAAGCCAGAAAGAGGCCAATATTCTAGGTATTCTTTACATAAGCATTGGAGATGCTGGGAACTGAACCCATTCTATGCACCTTCTGTATGCATGATTCAGTGTTCTATGACAGAATTATAACCACTTTTGTGAGATCACATGATGTGACTGACAATACCATCTCACAGTCAATGGCATTGTGCAGACACTACAAATTAGAGATGGGCACGAATAAAAAAAATGGCATTTTGTTTGTCATTTGTCATTTAGGGGGTCCGTTTCAGTTTGTTTCCGTTTTTTGCGAATTTTTACAAAATAAAATCGTTTTTGTTTTCATTTGTTTCATTACCGTTTCGTTACCATTTATTTCATTTTTTGTGATTTTTTTTAGCATTTAAAGCAGTTCAATGTATTGCCGTAACGAAAACGAAACGGACGACAAAATTTCTGGTGTTTCTGTTCATTTCGTTTCATTTTAGAGACAAAATTTGTTTGTTGTTTTGTTACGTAATGAAACGAAAAAACAAAACAGAAACGAAAAATTGTTCGTTTCGTGCCCATCTCTACTACCAATGTTTAATCACTGTGTAACGTTTTGTACGTAATGTCAGTTATAGACTTGACTTTCATTCAGAGGTATTTGGTTTGTGGCCAGGGTGATCAGGCACACCTCCTGCAAAGTGTGTGTGTGTGTGTGTGTGTGTGTGTGTGTGTGTGTGTGTGTGTGTGTGTGAGGAGGCATGCCCCTCACAGCCTTAGTCAATGCGCTATGCCTACTAGGAAATCTCTTTGTTTACTGAATGTCTGCTGCTTGAAACATTGTAGCTCTGATTTTTAAAGAGAAAAGGAAGGGAGAGAGAAAGAAAGGGAAAAGTACCCCTCCTTTCCCCTCCATTAAACAGCTTTTTTTGTTTCAGGCACAGTCTGAATGGTAATTAGCAAAATAAATTCAATGTGGGTTCTATTTTTTAAACAAGCCTTGAAATAGTACCACCCTCCACAGCATAATGATATGGAAGGATTAAAGGAAAGGAATTAAAACTGAAATTAAGAAATACATTTGATTAGTGCATGCACGGATGCCCAAAACAGTGCAGATAGAAGCCCAACATCAGTACTACTTAATTATGTAGAAAGAGTAATTAATTTTACTAAAGGAGTTTCTGACTCAAGCTAAACACTTGTTATCAAACAGAATGTTCAGAAAGCTTGACTTAAAAGTAATCCTGGGATGAAAGTCTTAGAATATTTAGATGGAATAGAGGGTAAAATAAGGGGGAAATGGTCTGAAACTGGAAGAAATTGGGTGGGTGGGTTTAAAGACTGGCAGGCTTACCAATGTGCCAGTGACTATATGGATGCCAACTGAGAAATGATGTGACAAAGGAGCAAGTCAGTGTGTATTCCCTTCCCAGCCAGGAATCAGTCCACAGTTCCATTCGAAAACATTCTTCCATAGCTCTTAATTGTTTAATGGTTACTACACACACCCAGCCTCTAACTGTCAATCAAACCCCTATTGCTTATCACGCTTGGCTCTGCAAACCTATACTAAAATATATATTTTACAGCACAAAGTCATCACAAGTAATGAAAGAGATGACCCTCCTATTACTAGTCAGAGGTATTGTTTATCAGAACAGTTGCAGGTTTATGGAAAATATTTGCATTGATTTCAGGATTATTTAAAACATTTGGATAACCTGATGAACAGGTGGAATGTTTAAGTGGAGTTACAGTGTCCTAGACAATGCCAGAGACCTGTAGTAAAGTGTAGGGTTTAGATAACAGAGTGCATTTTCTCTCTTCATTAGGACAGCAAATCCATGTGGACCCATGATGCAGGAGAGAGGGCAGCAAAGTGCCAGCCAGCTTAATCAGACAAGCAGAGCAGGCTTCTGAACTACCTGAACTGCTAAGCAGACAGATGCTGCTGTTACTCGATCTTGTTTTATAGTTTGGCATTACAGTCTGTGCTAGAGCATCTGTGTTATAATTGGCTCAGGTTATTCCATTAAAAAAACTATCTACAATTGGGAAGTAAACAAAAAAAAACCAAAGCTACCGCAGTTGACTGATTGCTGTCAGCAAGTGTGCCTCACACTCTGGTTTTCTTTATGGATTACTCTGTACACACTCACCTTCAGAACCTGATGTGAAAATGAAGCCCAGTTTACATAATACCA
The DNA here is from genome assembly GCA_037367245.1 of Phrynocephalus guinanensis. NCBI lineage: Eukaryota > Metazoa > Chordata > Lepidosauria > Squamata > Agamidae > Phrynocephalus > Phrynocephalus guinanensis. The sequence goes on from CM074734.1 coordinate 21,743,785, forward strand.
GTTTCACAAGTGATGTCTTGCATGGCTTGATCCTACGTCAGCTTAGTAATGTAGCAAGCCTTGGTCTGGAGCTGTACAGATGACAGCTTTCCTCTCTTGTCAGTTTCAAGACAATCTCATGTGTTCCAGGTGCATCATTGCCATATTCAGTATTTGCCAGAGGCAACAGTGGAAATCTGGGTCTAAACTGAATTGATAATCCCACCTATTCTTTCTTATCACAGTGGAACCTTCTGGATGGAACAGGCCGCAGAACTATAGTGCCTGCAGTATTGTGTGAGATCATTGCTAAGTAGAGATGGGCACGACTTGAAAAAAATTTTTTTCGAGTTGTCGTTAGTCGGGCCGGTCCCGTTTCGGGTCGTTTCCGGTTTTCGCGAAAATTCACAAAAATTAGTCGGTTCGTTTTTTCATTTTTTCATTTTTTCGTTGTCGTTAGTACTGGTTTTGGGGGGGGGAGCGGGCTCCTGGAGGCACCTCTGTGGGGTGGGTGCCTCCTCTGGCCCGCTATAAAGGGAAAGTGGGCTCCTGGAGGCACCCGTGGGTGCCTCCTGCCACTAGGAAGGGGAAGCAGGCTCCAAGAGAGACCCCTCTACATGGGGGTCTCCCCTCCTCACCTGCTGCTGCTGCAAAATGCTATGCAATAGCCATATGGATATTGCATAACATAATGTGCAGACAGTGAGACCAGTGTGTGAGTGATAGCGTCATGCCTTCCCTGCACAAGGCTCCCGCACCACCATGTCTCACACAGAAGGGAATTGTACTTGCTGCGTGTAGTGCAATGCAAGCAAGTAGATCTGGCTTTAAGGTGGCTTAGTGCAATGGCTAGGGTTAGGCTAGTGACGGGTAAGGTTACGGTGGGCTAGTGGGTTGCACCTCTGGGTGCCTCTCTGACCCACTAAGAAGACAGTCTGTGACGTATGGGTACGGAGTCAAGGGTTAGGGTTAGGGCTAGGGCAGGTTTTAGGGGGCTTTTTGGCACATCCCAGAAGTCTCCATGGCCAAGTGGCCATGCGACTGGTGGGATGGCTCCAAAAATTTGCATGGTTGTCCACTCCCACATGGCTGGCCACTCGGCCAGCCCATCATTGCGCACTGCGCAGGTGTAAAAAAAATAAAATAAAATAAAATAAATGGAGGACAGAGGAGGAGAGGAGAGACATTTTGTTGCAAGAAAAAACCCACTGCTACTGTGAAAAATCTGGCAGTTTATAAATTTTCACGTGTTTCTGTTGTGCTTGTGTGTTTTTGGACCACGATTTCAAAAACAATATTGCGTTTGTCGCCCCATTTTGGATCCCCCGCCCGCACCGCATGGCATGGCGAAATGGCAACTCGAGTCCGGCTGCCCAGGATGGGGGGGAGGCGGGACCCCCCCTCCAGAAACCACCCCTCCGGTAGGTGCCCTGCGCCCTTAGTCAAGCAGGCATTTTTCCGCCTGCTTTTTTGGCCCGGGAATGGGTGGGGGGAGAGTTTAAAAGTTTTTTCCTGTGCCGTCCGTGCCGCTTGCTTGCGCTTTAATTGCGGGCGGCCGGCGGCGAGACTGGGCTTTTTGCTGGCTGCGAGCCTGCGGCGAGTCCCACCAGAGCAGCCCAGGACGGGGGATTTGGGGGGGGAGGCCGGGGACCTCCAGAAACAACCCCTCTGGTAGGTGCCCTGAGGCACGGCAGGCATTTTTCCGCCTGCTTTTTGGCCGGGAACCGGGTTTTTTTAACTTTTAAAAACTTTTTTTCTGTGCCGCGTGGCATCGTGCAATCGCGCGATGCAAGGAACGAGCACGACAAATCAGACCAAAATTGTTCGTTCGTCGGTTTGAGCTCGAAGTCTGGGGGAGTAATTCCCGTTACCGTTTCCGTAGAGTAACGGAACCGAGTAACGGAAACGGAAACGGGAATACCGCTAAGTCGTGCCCATCTCTATTGCTAAGGCAGTTACCAAGGGAGTATGGGGCCACATCAAACAGGCAACATACCACCTTATCATCTGATTATTCTAACAAGAAGAAGAAGAAGAAGAAGAAGAAGAAGAAGAAGAAGAAGAAGAAGAAGAAGAAGAAGAAGAACAACAACAACAACAACAACAACAACAACAGGAACAAAATGGAACGCCTGGTCTCAATCAAATATCCAGTAAAATTAAAGCACCTCACCTCTCTGTTGCCGCCCCTTCACTTTGGAACAAACTGCTGAGTGAGAATTGCCTTGCCTCAATTGGTTTAAGTGTTGTTGTTTTTTTAAATTTAATTTAATTTAAGTTTATCTTTTAATTGTTTTCTGTGATTGTACAGCACCTGGAAGATTGTACAGCACCTACGGGAAGATGGGTGGTATAAAATATATTATTATTATTATTATTATTATTATTATTATTATTATTATTATTATTATTATTATTATTATTATTATTATTATTATTATTATTATTATTATTATTATTATTATTTAACCACACAGCTATCTATGCTGGATTTTATATTGCTAATCACTAGCTGAACGCTAATTATGCGAGCAGATCCCAGTAAGGTGGCTTTCTGCAGCTGACTGATGGTGACGTTGTCAACTCCAATTTCTTCTAAATACTTGCTTAGTTCTTTGTGCACCGCACCCAGCACGCCAATTACCACTGGGACCACCTGTACCGGTTTATGCCAGAGTCTCATAAGTTCAATTTTCAGATCCTGATATCGGGTCATTTTTTCAAGTTGTTTCCCAGTGACTCTACTGTCTCCTGGTATAGCAACATCAACGATCCACACTTTTTTCTTTTCTACAATCACAATATCCGGGGTATTATGCTTCAAAACCCTGTCTGTCTGCATTCGGAAGTCCCAAGGTAGTTTTGCATGCTCATAATAATAATAATAATAATAATAATAATAATAATAATAATAATAATAATAATAATAATAATAATAATAATAATAATAATAATAATAATAATAATAAATAGTATAGCTCAACATTCTTTTTTCCACTCAGAGCTCAAAGCAAATACAAGGTCCTCTTGACAGCCAGAATGTATGGCACTACTTTACTAGATCACAGCCAGGAGATTCTGGTCCATTTGAGAATATACGTACCGGGGGACAAATGTCTGTTTTTGCTTTTCTCTCTTTCCCTGTCATATTGCATGCCTTTTATGTTACAGAAGAGGGAGAACAAAGCATACAGTCATTTTGCTCAATACGTATTTGAAAGATAGCAGGTAGCTCAGAAAGCTTTTTTAAAGCATTAAGCCTGGGCACAGCTCTTAGAAAATCATGTTAAACAAGTAGGCCAACAAATTTATGTGTATCAGGAAGGCTGCCTTTCTGTATCTGCAGAGATACATTTTATGAGGCAGAGATGGACTTTTCTACTCTTTGAAAGGTACCTGAATAGCCTTTATTTCTTTTATTTTTAGCCTGCATGGGAATGTACGATTTTCTATCCTAAGTATGCAAGAGTGACTGCTGTTTCTATTTCTAATCCTGGGGTCACAGTCCTGGACAGAATAGTCATCAAGGGTGGTACCTTTGCCCCATTTACAGGCTTTTAGTCTTGTCACAAACTATAAATGAGATCAAATATATGTTGCTTTTTAAATTTTATGTTATTGAAACAGGGCTTCATTGAATAAAATAGTGCAGATTTTGAGATATTTTCATCAAGCAAGACACAGTAACTGCTGTTTCAGATTGATTTTATTAGGTTACTGTCATATAAAAGAGAAACCAGCTCTGGCCACAGTGACACATGCCCTAGTGACATACCGGCTAGACTACTGTAATCTGCTCTATGTGGGACTACTGATGAAAAGTCTCAGGAAATTTCAATGGGTCCAAAATGCAGCAGCCAGACTGCTGACTGAGGCAGGGTACAGAGATCACATTACACTCCTATTAAAGTAGCTCCACTGGCTGCCAATCAGCTACTGAGCATAATTCAAGGTGCTGACCTTGACCTACAAAGCACTATATGACCTGGGTCCTAGCTACCTCAAAGATTGAATCTCACAGTATGAACCGACTTGGGTGTTAAGGTCATCAGGAGAGGCCCTTCTCTGATCCCACCACCATCAAAGGTACATCTCATGGAAACCCATGAAAGGGCCTTCTCGACTGCTACAGCCAGACTCTGGAACTCTCTCCCACTAGAGGTCAGGACTACATCTCTGTTGTCCGTCCAGAAACAGGCATAGACCTTTCTCTTCAGGCAGGTTTCCCAGAAATGATGGACTACCATTTTATGTCTTTTATATGAATCTATGGGTTCACATAGACTTTGTGTTTATGATTACTTATAACCGTGTTGCTTTAATGTAGTGTTCTCTATTAATGCTGTAAGATGTCTCTCAATTCCTTGTTCTCAAATACTTGAACATGTCTTAATTGTACTGGGTTGTATATTGTCCCTCATTACTGTAAGCCGCCTTGGGTCCTTTTCCAAGGTGAAAGGCAGGGTAAAATACTCTAAAACAAACAAACAAACAAACAAACAAACAGAATGAGCTTTGTGGATGCCACTTGGTTTCAATTAGCTGACCTTTGGTTTATTGAGCTGTAATCATGAGGTTACAGTCGTATAAAAAGGAAAGTAAACCCTCTGTGAAATCTATGGTTTTATGTATCAGGACATTATCTGTATAAGGACATTATCTGGTCCTTAGCAGGCCTGAAAATTAGGAAAAGACAACCTCAGATGAACAAAGCAAAGCAAAGTGGTCTGCTTATATACCGCCCCATACAACTTCGAGTATTCTCTGGGTGGTTTACAGCTTTAATTACAGTATGCAGGCTACACATTGCCCTCCCAGCAAGCTGGGTACTCATTTTACCTACCTCAGAAGGATGGAAGCCTGAGTCAACCATGAGCCTGCTACCTGGGATTGAACACCAGGTTGTGAGCACAATTTTACCTGCAGTACAGACATTTAACCACTGCGCCACAAGGCTCTGTGATATATCACATGCTTTATTTTACAAAAGTAAAACCAAAATGGAAAAAGCATATGTGGAAAACAAAGTTTCATTAGCTTGCAAAACCACCTTTAGCAGCAACAACTTGAAGTAATTATTTTCTGTATGAATTTATCAGTCTCTCACATAGCTATGAAGGAATTGTGGCCCACTCTTTACAAGAGTGCTTCAGTTCATTGAGTTTACAGGCATTTGTTTATGCATAGGTCTCTGAAGGTACCACCACAACATTTCAATTGGGTTGAAATCTGGATGTTGAGTGGGCCATTGTGACACATTGATTATTTTCTTTTTCAGCATTCCATTGTAGATTTGCTTGGGATCATTGCATGACCCAGTTTCAGCCAAACTTAGCTGTCCAAGATGACCTCAGGTTTGACTCTAGAATACTTTGGTATACCAAGGAGTTCATGGTTAACACAATGACTACAAGGTGCTCAGGACCTATGGCTGCAAAGCAAACCCAATACTCTGCTTGACAGTTTGTATGAAGTGATTATGCAGATATGCTGTGTTTGGTTTTCACCAAACATGGTGGCTATGCATTTTGTCCACCCATCCCAGAGTAAGGAAACAATATACAATACAAACATACGTAGGTTATAAAATGGGCCACACTTTATTGAACAGTAACAGCAACAACACAATTGGGGGGGGGGCAACAGTAGGATGGAAGGTGAATCTGTCTGGGGCCAGCCTAGCCCCAAACAGACACCGAATGAGATGGAATAACATGCCAGTAATCCCTCAAGACCCCAACCCCCTGAGGATCCCAGATCTAGGTGATTGTAGTCTGAGGAAACCCACCTTTCCCCCCCTCACAGAGTCCTCCAGGCCTTCAACCCTGCGAGGTGGGCCGGCTTACACCCTTGACAGGTGTCCATCAATTCACCTTTTAAAACACCTACCTTCCATCACTACCCACCAGTGTGACCAGTACATAACCATGCCAACCCCCCCTCAAAAAATTAAGAACAGGGTGGCTGAAAACACACCTGTTGTAACAAGCCAATCAAGGGCAGGCCAAAAATTTCCATCTGGCCCAGAAGCAACCAGTTAATACAGGGCAGGAAGGTGGGGCAACAATTCAGTGAAGAGGAGCTTCAACGGTTGGGGCTGCGTTAAATAGGTAAGTTCCTTATAGCCCCAAAGGGCCACCATAGCAGCCTTGTTGCACTTGCTCCCCCCCCCGGCCGGGTGGGCAAAGGGACTCCCAGACCACATTCAGAGCCACGGTAGGCCAAACAGCTCTACTTTGGTATCCTCTGTCCAAAATACAATGTTCCAGAAGTCTTGTGGTTTGTCCAAATGCAACTTGGCAAACGTAAGCCATATTGCCATGTTCTTTACAGAGAGAAGAGGCCTCTTCCCGGCAGCCGTTCCAAATAAACCATCTTTGTTCGGTCCCCATAAAACATCTGTGAAAGACCAAAAGAAGTAGTTGAATGCTATGAAAGATGCATAACATCAGCCAAGTTTGGTTTGCTTAGGAATGGGATGGGTGAGGCTAAACAAGTCTAAATGAGATGGAAAAACAAGTGTTGTCTTTCCATGGTCATCGGTCATTTTAAGAATTTAATGACAGACCTCCTTGGTAAACAGTGTTTGTCAAGACTACCAATAGTACTGATAATCAGTATTTAACTTCAATAATGATATCTAGCTCAGAGTAAAGAGGAACATCTTGGGGATTGCATTTTATTGATCTCTATTACACTCACTAGTTGAATGTGTAGCAGACACCACACCTGCAGAAAAACAATTGGAAGAAGCCTCAGTAGTCCATTGTGCATGTATGTGTTCTCCACTGGTCCAATGACTGTTGTCTGAACAGTTCTAGAAGGCTTTGACATTCTCACTTAGGCTACACTGATGGATACAGCTGACGTGTACTCCCTGGCTACCATATAATCTACAAGACTTTCTCAGCATCTCCTTGGTTCAATGCATGTGGTAGATAAAAACTGGCTATTGGAAAGGCGTTTGAGGCTTGCAGGGGTCTTCCATAACCCTTGATACAGACTCTTTGCTTCTTTGAGCCATTTAGGTTGATAGTAACAGGCCTCCCCCACACACCCACCAATGAAAAAGAAATTAGTTAATATGGTTATCCCTCAGAGATAGATGGAAATTGAGTGGGTCTTGAAAGTTCAGGAGAATTTTCTGGTTGAGTGAGCCAGTGAATCTGTTGAAGCCTTGTTCCCATCTGGTGAGACAGAGAGGGCTTTTGACATCTTTTCCCCAAATCACCCACTCCATTGCTTCAGAGTCCATAATGACTTACAATTCTCGGATCTCTAAGCAATCGAATAGATCAATCAATAGAGTGCAGGTGGTATATGTTGCAACTTGGGTATGATCACAAATAAGTAGCAAGTTCTTATTGGGCCTGTTGTTGTTCAGTAATTAAGTCATGTCTGACTCTTCGTGACCACATGGACCAGATCATGCCAGGCTCCTGTCTTCCACTGCCTCCCGGAGATTGGTCAAATCCATGTTGTTTGCATCGATGACACCATCTAACCATCCCCCTTTCCTTTTGCCTTCAACCTTTCCCAACATCAGGGACTTTTCCAAAGAGTCCTCTCTCCTCATGAGGTGGCCAAAGTATTGGAGCATTGGGCCTACCAAACAATAATTAAGGGCTCAATGATTTTCATTTTCAAGCTGATGTTAGTGCAGTGCAGTTATTCTTAATGGAAAATAGCTTACTGGGGTCTGTCTCAGAGAACCTAGGTGTGGGCCTATTCATGGGACCACTGATTCAATTTGGAGTACAGTTTGTGGCTTCCCAATTCATTTGGTTTAAACCAAATCAATGTATGCTTCATTTGAATCAATTTCTGCCAGTTTGATTTCAGATAATCATTTGAAAAATTAGAGAAATTGTGTTCTCCAGAAGAAGAACAGGTGATACCTTTAGCTACCAGACAAAACAAAAAAATAGCTAATATTTTGATGGAGAAATCCCTCTTCTTCAGAGCTGTACCAACAGATTAAAACATGGCAAAAGATGAAGTTGCCAGGAGTTATTTCTTAGATGATCTCACAAGAAAACAAGTCCAGTTGCCATGACTCAGTTTCCAGATAAACTCACTTGGATTACTGAGAATCTTCACAGACAGACAGACTTTGCGATTTGGTCTTTTTCAGCTTTTTGTTTGTCCTCATGGTCTTAATTATTGAAGTGTTCAGAAAGTTTAACTTGTTTCAAACATTTACATTTTATTAGCTTCTTTTAATATGATTTTACAGACTGTACCCTATTCTGAGTGATCATACAAGTCGGGTGAGAATAAATAAAGACAAAGGTGCTCAGGAATCAGGTATTATTTTGATCAGCCAAGTTTTCTTGTTCTAGAAGTCACTATTAACTCTCCTGCCCCAAAGATTAAATCTGTACTGCTCTGAACCTGAAAATCAAGGTTAGCAATTAGAGATGGGCACGAATAAAAAAACTGGCGTTTCATTTGTCGTTTGTCATTTAGGGGGTCCGTTTCGGTTCATTTCCGTTTTTCACAAATTTTTGCAAAAAATTCGTTTTAATTTTCATTCGTTTCGTTACTGTTTCGTTATCATTTATTTCAATTTTTTGTGATTTTTTTTTTAGCATTCAAAGCAGTTCAATGTATTGTAACGAAAACGAAACGGACGACAAAATTTCTGGTGTTTCTGTTCGTTTTGTTACATTTTAGAGATAAAATTCATTTGTTGTTTCATTGCGTAACAAAATGAAAAAACGGAAATGGAAACGAAAAATTGTTCGTTTCGTGCCCATCTCTATTAGCAATATAAATGTACACAGCTACAAGGTGGAGGCACAAGACAGGCAGAGTAGTGAAGGCAACAGATCTAAAGGTGACATATCTTCACAGATGGTGTTTCCATCAAAAAAGGAAATCAGAGAGATCAAAGGGCCTGCTGTGCATACAAGAGGGACAGAAGAGAGCTTTTAAAAATCCTCCAACAGAAGAGTTCTAGCTATGGAAGGATGAACCTGATGAATAAATGCTATATGGCAAATGCTGATATTAACTGCACAGAAGACAGTTTCAGAAATGTCATTCTGGAACTTGAAAAAGTCATATTTATATAGTCCTATTATCCTGGTCTGGATTGGTCTCAAATCAGATTTTAGTAAACTGGGTTGATTTGAAATATAGTATGTCATCTGGCTCAGTCTTTGCATCCACATGCTGGTTAGCATACTCCAGGCCAACCTTGTTTCCCTTTCAAGGGAAAACAAACAGACAGAAAAGACCTACATAGGTTGCTAGAGCCTGTTTAGTCCAGCCCCACCAGACCATGCCATGAAGAAAACCTGGCATCCATCTTGCCAGATGAACTTTTAAGAACTCTCTCCTGGCAAATTTCATCCCTTGCCATGTCTGGACTTTTATACCTGCTTTGAAAAAGAGGACTTGTGTTCTCGAAAGCTCAGCAACTTTTTTTATTTTTCTACTAGCAACCTATGAAAGTATCACCCATGGTCTAGTTTTGACTTTGTTTGTTTTAATGGTTGCATGGCTCCAAACTCCTTTTTACTCCATAGTCCAGTTTCAGAAAGTTATTACTATATATTCATATTGGGCATTGCCATTGTTTGAATATACTGTACTTGTTACCACGCAATTCATTTTATATGCATTAAAAGGGCAGTGGATCTTTTCTACGTTTTCTATTTCAGCTCACTGATCAGAGTGCCAGTTTTCTCTGTCTTCCCTATATATTTTTTTGCATATTCATATGTAATAGAGATGGGCACGACTAGGGAAAATGACGTTTTCGAGTTGTCGTGTGTCGGAGGCAGTCCGTTTCGGCTCGTTTCCGTTTTTCGCGAAATTTCGCAAAAATTAGTCGGTTCATTTTTTTTTTTGTTTTTTTGTTTTCGTTAGTACTGGTTTGGGGGGGTAGCGGGCTCCTGGAGGGAGCTGCAGGAGTCAGCCAGAGCCACAAGTGACGGACTGGCAGACTCTTTGCACCCGCTGTGTCTCACGTACTTGCATGTAGTGCAATGCAAGTAGATCTGGCTTAGGGTTAAGACGGGTTAGCGGAACGGCTAGGGTTAGGCTAGTTACGGGTGAGGTTAGGGTGAGTATTGGGGTGCACCTCTGGGTGCCTCTCTGACCCACTTAGAAGGACAGTGTACTGGCGTATGGGTTAGGCTTAGGTTTAGGGTTTCGGGTTTGGGCTACGATTAGTGGGCTGTTTATGCCCGATTGGCACATCCCAGAAGTCTCTGTGGTCAACCTGGCCAAGTGGCCATGCGATTGGTGGAAAATTTGCATGGTCTACTCCCATGGGCGAGCCCATCATTGCAAATGTGCAGGTGTAAAGAAATAAAATAAAATAAAATAAAATAAAATAAAATCAACGGAGACTTTTTTTTGCAAGAAAAACCCACTGCTGCTACTGTAAAAATTCAAGCATTTAAAATAGCTAATTTTCGCATGTTTCTGTGGTGCTTTGGTGGGGTTTTGGGCAACGATTTAAAAAAAAATTGTGGTCGCCATTTTGGATCCCCCGCACTGCATGGCAAATGGATGCGCCCTCCCAGCCTGGTACCAGCAGCGCAGCAGTAGCAATAGCCAAGGAGAGGGGGGCGGGGAACCCCCCCCCAAATAAAACACCCTTCTGGCCTGGTAGGTGCCCTCAGACAGTTTTCGTTTACTTTTAGGGCCGGGAATCGGTTTTTTTTTAACTTTTAAAAACTTTTTTTCTGTGCCGCTTGGCATTGCGCGATGCAAGTAACGAGCACGACAAATCAGACCAAATTGTTCATTCTTCGGTTCGAGCTCGAATTCTGGCAGAGTAATTCCCGTTACCGTTTCCGTAGAGTAACGGATACGAGTAACGGAAACGGAAACGGGAATACCGCTAAGTCGTGCCCATCTCTAATATGTAATTATATGTATTTGATATCACATGTGGGTTTTTCCTGTTTTCTGTCTTGCAACAGATGCAGTATTTCTTCCATCGTCCTTTTCTCTTTCCAAAATTCTTATCTTAGCTCTTGAGATTGCTGTTGATGCCATTTGTGTCACCTAGCATTACTCCCCCAGGCTTATTTAATTTATCATTGTTACTAGTTGGTGCCTGTTCCCTTATGAACTCAAGGAGTGATTTTTAAAGCCTTTGTTTGCAAAGGGATGTGTTTCAACATGAAAGATAGTAGTCAGAGGAGTCAGGGAACAGTGAGCAAAATTTGAAAGGATAGTTGAAGTACAGTGGGGGACAGAAGTTATGCTGTATATAACAAACAATAAATGGGAAGGGCAATATAATAGAATCATACAATCACTGAATCATTGAAAGGTTTGGAGTGACCTTGGAGGTCTTCTACTCCAACTCCTTGCCTGAGGTACCATTCCATACATATGGTATTGGTTGGTTGGTTGGTTGGTTGGTTGGTTGGTTGATTGATTTGAGTTATACACTGTCCATATGACCCAAAGGCCACTCTTGGTTGATAACAATTGTAAAGAAGCCAATCTGCTGTATAAAGCCAGATCTCAAGTTGGTGTTTAAATATTTGCAGTGTTGGATCCAGGCAGATTTCCATAGGTAGATGATTCCATAGTTGAGAGGAAAGGATACCACCAAGAAGACCCAAGTCCTTGTCATCATCTTTTGAGCCTCTCTCAGAGTGAGCACCCTCAAACAACCTGCCTGGGATGAACGAGTGACCCAGATGTTACTTCTCAAGAGAAGCTGCTCTGACAGTTAGCAAGGTCCTAAAAAATCTCATCAGATTCAATAGCATGCAGTGGACGATCTTAATGGTTCCATGCTCCCCGCGGAGAGGGACAGCCATTGTGAGACTGCATTTAATCAGATGGTGGTCTAATAATGACAAGGGGAGTGACACGAGGCCAGTCACCATCAGGCCACTCTTGCTTGGTGTGTTGGAGAAAAACAGTTCAGGCATATGACTCGCCAATGTGTGGGGGCATGTCAAAGTAAGCCATGGTTTCCAGTAACTCAAGAGTTGAACCAGAGACTTGATTCTCTGCATGGATGTTGAAGTTGCCCTAGGAGATTTCAACAGTACCTCAGAGACAAAGGTTGCCAGTTCTGAAAGACAGAGTGCTGAATCACAAGGAACATGGTATCCCAGCACAATCCCAAAAAAATCACTGGTCCCAAACAACACATGAAGGGCCTTAAGACTAGGCATTGATAACACTGAGAGCCTGACAGCTTCCAAGGTATCTTTATACATGCCCCTGTCCAACCAATCTACCCTCAAGTTGTCCCCAAATTACGAAAGCCTTGACCTCAAGTCCCTCTAGGTGGAAAATACTGTTGTTAAATGCCAGGTTGGTAAACAATACACAACAGCTATCTGTGATTTGATAGTGGGTGAACACACTGACCTGTCTCGCAGTATCTTCATTATCTTTGATTGACGAGGATGTAATCCCTCATAAAATTGTTGTCACTCATGTCTTGTGATGTCCACCTTACCTCTCCTTCTTAGTACTTGCAAAACAATGTTGCTGCCTAGACATTTTTCTACTGCACATCATTTTATTATCAATTCTATAAAAATTAAAGGAAGGAAGGAAGGAAGGAAGGGAGCACATTAACATGAAATCAGGAAGCATGGCGAGGGTGTGCTTTGTTTTAGAGGTAAATTAAACTTCTCTGTTAAAGGTGTTCACCTGATTCAAGTGGTCCCTGCAGCCAAAGGCTTGGAAATGAACCATTAAAAAAACAGAAAAGGGGTTTACAGTTCCAAACAGAGACATAAATGTCAATGGGAGATATTCTTAGTGTTTCAGTTATAGATCTAGCATACACCAACTGATGTATCCTAAGATCATGGAGATCAATCATGTTGGCTTGCTTGGTACAATGGGAGAATATAAGCGAAACTGATTTTTAAATGCCCGAGCCTATAGTTCTGCAGAATATGCCCACATTTTACCGCAGATGTTATCTTCCATAGTTTTATGTGAGTGAGAGAGAACACTTTTGTTCCTGACACCTGTCACATACTGGGAGTACTATAATTATCTCCCTGTTATATCAGGCATGGCAGACATTATATGCAATTTCATGGGCATGGTTATTGCTGAAGTCTGCACAATATGAGTGCCTCTGCACTGTCAAATGCATAATAAAAATGCCCCCCTCTCCATTGTATGGTGGTGCAGAGTTCAAGAAGAATTAGTATGGAAATTATACACACATGACATACCACACATAGTTTTCTTATTGTATGTGGTTAAAATACTTGATGTATCCAGGAGTAAAGTAGCAGTTTTCTTCACTCATATAATAATAACATTTCTCCAGTATGACCCTTTCTTTCAAAATTGAAGGTGGGAGTAATCCCCCCCCCCGCTCAAAAACAATCACATATCAATCTGCTGATACACCTCTTGTGACAAAGTATCACGGCAGAACTGGTAAATTAAATAATCCTGCTCCACAACAAAATCAAAGATTGATTGGGTGGGAGAAAACTCTAAGTGGAAAACACATTCATTTTGGCTTTGCACCTCCAGACCTGAAATAAACAGGCAACACGTCATATTGGGTTTAAAATTGGGCCACAACTTTATTAAATCAATTTAATCAACAGTTCCTAAATTAAAAGGGGGGGCTGCTGTATGGCAAGTAAACTTCAGCGTGATTTGTCCTTGACCTTCAGGCCTTTACAATTTTAGGTGAGTTCCTACCTGGAAAAGTGCTGTTAACTTTATTGAGCAGATTTCAATGCTCTGTGGGACTAACTCCCAAAGGCAGCCTTCAGTAAATTTACCACAACCTATTAACTTATTACATCTAAAGTATGAATCCCTAACTAGTTAAAGTTCTATCAAAGGCTGCCCAACTCCCTTTATTGGGACCATCTAACGAACTCTCCTACCACAAAGACTTTCACTACCTGCCAGTTGCGACCAATAGAGAACATGACCTGCCTAGCCAAGTAGTGAGAATGGGATGGGCGAAAAATCACCCTCATGCAACTGCCAATTAGTATAACGATCAAAAATTCCCATCCGGCTCTGAAGCGACCAGCTACTCTCATTCTCACTACAACTGGGCTGAGTGGAAAAGAGAATGAGAGAGAGAGCATGGCAGAAACTGTCTGCCTGATGAGCTTGTCCACAGATATAGCTAAGGTACCAGCTCTACTAGTAACTCAGTTATTGGCATTTGAAGACGCACATGAAAGTATAGCCTGTAAATCTTTCTTTTAAAGAACGAATATACTTTTGTCCAAATCTCTTGGACAAAACCAGATTCATTTCATGGTGCTGTTCCATTCATACCCAGGCTTATGAGTAATTGTGTGCCAAAAGGCACGCCACCACGATTTGCATCAGCATGTCTGAAAAATGCAACCACTGTAAGATGCCTAGCATGTCTGGAAATGTATTTGGGAACTAATTGCTGTGTGAAAGATGTCTATTTTGTAACAAAAACAACAACAACAACAACAACAACAACAACAACAACAACAACAACAACAACAACAAACAATTTGCTTCTTTAGGTTCTAGCTTCTAGTGCTGGGAATGTGAGAGAGATGTTTGCCAGCTGGGGGTGGTGGGGGTGGTGGGGTGTAGATGAAACCTCTCCCCTGTGCAAAACAATGCCCACTAGAAGCTGCAAAGGAGCATTTCCAGAGCAGAAACCAAGGAACAAAATACTCCTGTGGGGTGGGTTTGTGTGTGGCCCTCATAAGTGGGTGTATACAAGGATGAGCCCATGTGCCTCAGATTTATAGAAAATGCCCATTCCTGTGTATTTCTCTCTGAGCTTACCTGATTTTTCTCACAACAACTGGGAGACAATACTTCTCAGAAGTATTTATTTATGTATTTATTTTATTCACACATTTCTGGGAAAACAAGCAAAACCGTGCAATGCCTACCAACTTTGTTCCCATAAACACTCGATGACATGCTTAATGTGGAAAGACAGCTAACCTGAGCCTGGTGATCTTCAAAAACCTGAGGCTCAAACATTAGAATTTACATCATTTGAGGGTGGGGGGACTTAATAGCTTAGTCTTGAGCAACTTCTTGACTATTGAGTGGTGTGTTATTTGAAACAATTATTGTGGCATGGCTAAGTTAACATTATGAGCAACTGAGACCCATTCAATTTTCAAAAGAGCTGGTCCTAAGAGATTGATATGAATTGACCCAGCTGATTGTATGTTTGGACCCTTATTATTCACAATGGCTGCCTAGGGGAATGCCCTCGTGAACACCTCCATATTTGCCACAACCCACTTCCTTCCAGCAATGTATCTAGAGATGGGCACGACTTAGCGGTATTCCCGTTTCCGTTTCCGT
The DNA here is from genome assembly GCA_037367245.1 of Phrynocephalus guinanensis. Classification (NCBI taxonomy): domain Eukaryota; kingdom Metazoa; phylum Chordata; class Lepidosauria; order Squamata; family Agamidae; genus Phrynocephalus; species Phrynocephalus guinanensis. Next base: position 21,759,061 of record CM074734.1, read on the forward strand.
TACTCGTTTCCGTTACTCTACGGAAACGGTAACGGGAATCACTGCCCCAGACTTCGAGCTCGAACCGACGAATGAACAATTTGGTCTGATTTGTCGTGGTCGTTACTTGCATCGCGCAATGCCAAGCGGCACAGAAAAAAAGTTTTTAAAAGTTAAAAAAAACCCGATTCCCGGCCCTAAAAGTAGGCGAAAACTGTCTGAGGGCACCTACCAGGCCAGAAGGGTGTTTTATTTGGGGGGGGGTTCCCCGCCCCCCTCTCCTTGGCTATTGCTACTGCTGCGCTGCTGGTACCAGGCTGGGAGGGCGCATCCATTTGCCATGCAGTGCGGGGGATCCAAAATGGCGACCGCAATATTTTTTTTTGAAATCGTTGCCCAAAACCCCACCAAAGCACCACAGAAACATGTGAAAATTAGCTATTTTAAATGCTTGAATTTTTACAGGAGCAGCAGTGGGTTTTTCTTGCAAAAAAAAGTCTCCGTTGATTTTATTTTATTTTATTTTATTTTATTTTATTTTTTTACACCTGCACATTTGCAATGATGGGCTCGCCCATGGGAATGGACCATGCAAAGTTTTGGAGCCATTCCACCAATCGCATGGCCAGGTTTTGCTGACTGTACCAGGCTGGGAGGGCGCATCCATTTGCCATGCGGTGGGGGGGGGATCCAAAATGGCGACCGCAATATTTTTTTTGAAATTGTTGCCCAAAACCCCACCAAAGCACCACAGAAACATGCGGAAATTAGCTATTTTAAATGCTTGAATTTTTACAGGAGCAGCAGTGGGTTTTTCTTGCAAAAAAAGTCTCCGTTGATTTTATTTTATTTTATTTTATTTTTTTACACCTGCGCATTCGCAATGATGGGCTCTCCCATGGGAGTAGACCATGCAAATTTTCCACCAATCGCATGGCCACTTGGCCAGGTTGACCACAGAGACTTCTGGGATGTGCCAATCGGGCATAAACAGCCCACTAATCGTAGCCCAAACCCTAAGCCTAAGCCTAACCCATACGCCAGTACACTGTCCTTCTAAGTGGGTCAGAGAGGCACCCAGATGCACCCCAATACTCACCGTAACCTCACCCGTAACTAGCCTAACCCTAGCCGTTGCGCTAAGCCGTCTTAACCCTAAGCCAGATCTACTTGCATTGCACTACATGCAAGTACGTGAGACACAGCGGGTGCAAAGAGTCTGCCAGTCCGTCACTTGTGGCTCTGGCTGACTCCTGCAGCTCCCTCCAGGAGCCCACTACCCCCTCCCCAAACCAGTACTAACAACAACGAAAAAACGAATAAACGAACCGACTAATTTTTGCAAATTTTCGCGAAAAACGGAAACGAGCCGAAACGGAACCGGCCCGACTAACGACAACTCGAAAAAATTTTTTTTCAAGTCATGCCCATCTCTAAATGTATCCCTACAGGAGAACTGCTGGATGAAAAGCAACTCTTTTCAAGATTTGGAGAGAATGCAGCAGGGAATGTTCATATATGTTCATGTTTGCAATTGGCTGCCTGCTTGAATCAAACCACAAAGGATAGTATGACAAGTTATATTAAAAGAGAGTGGGGGGAGGGAGAGAGGGAGATGGAGAGAGTTTCAGAGTCTTCAATTTAGCAGAGATAAAAAGAAATAATACTTGTGGATCTCAACTTTGTAGTAATCTACACATATTGACTCCCTCTTCCTTGGGCCATAAAATACCATGGAACGAATTGAACTGGCCTGAGCTAGGAACCTACCTAAATACAGACTTCTCAAATTTGAGATCTGAATTATTATTAACATTTTGGGAGGAAGCCTCCAATTTCAATTGTAAACCAATTGTGTCTTCTGGATAAGCACAGAAGTTTGCCTATGATCAGGACAGAGGACACAACAGATCCTCTTCCCTGGCGATAAGCAACAGCAAGATCGATACAAATATTGACGAATAAATCAAGCTGTTGTGATAATGAAAAATAATCATATGTGTTTCTTTAAAGAAAGAAAAAGTAATTGTCAAAATGGGCTCATTTCTCCTGCTAGGAAATATTGAGCCTAAGGGAAAAAGAAAATTACCTTCTCCCAACAATTCTCTATATTCACACCTGAGAGTTAAATAACTAAAATCCCATGAACAGAATAACTATGTCTCGAACTAACTCTGGACATTACTTGTGTTAGGTTGACAAATTAAAACCTGGGCAGGAATTTGTAAATCTTTGTTTCAAAGTTGTTGCACTATACATAGCAGACATCTTCTGTTCCGGTACCACCATGGGGCCAAGCAGGTATGAAACCACAGGAACGATCAATTTTCTTTCTTTCCAATTAATTGGCTTCAACTTCTTAAGGCCAATTCAGCCATTCTCTGAGGACATGGGCAACCCAGAAAGGTTGAGGAGAACACATTATGCCCTACCACCCCCCACCAATCATCACTTTCAGTAGATGAAGACAACTGTTTGAAGATGGAAAGCATACTGTAAAAAATCTCCTCATTAGCCAACATCCTAACAAATCAAATACTATTCCATAGGCAGTCACTTCCACATGTTGAAAGAGCTAATGCGGAGGGGGGGTTTGGTATGTAGCTCTCAGTGTGCATGGACTCCACATGCCTCTGTTGTAGCTATGTAAGACCCCGGCTTATTGGGCTTCCACCTTTTTTAATTAAAAAAAACCCATCTATTTTTAAATAAAAATGGTTGTTATTTCAAATGGTTAACACTATATATTCTCTTTGATAGCAATGGGGGGGGAACAATCCATCAAGATTAAAGGAGCTGGAAGGGGCCTTTAATGTCATTGAGACCAACACCCTCAATGCTCAAGCCCAGATCACAGTATATGTGGCAGATGGTTGTCCAATTCTTGTCCCCATGAATGTTTGCAGCATTGGAAAGCTCACTATCTCTTGAGGAGATTGGTTCCATTGTCATACTGCTCTAACAGTAAAGACGTTTTTTCTGATATTCAGACTAAATATGACTTCCTTTTTATGTGTCTTGTAGTCTAGGGTGAATGAGAACAGTTTCTGCCCATCCTCTGTATGACTACCATTCAAATACATGTACTGTATTTGAATATCATATTTCCCCTTAGTGTGGTTTTCTCCAGGCTAAACATGCCCATATATTTCGGTCTTTTCTCTTAAGACTTAGTTTCTAGTCCCTGATCATCCTTCTTGCCCTCCTTTGAACTTGCTCCACTTTGTTGACATCTTTCTTAAATTGTGGCATCTAGAACTGGACCTAGTGTTTTAGATGAGGCCTAACCAGTGTAAAATAGAGGGAAAGAAGTAACTCATGAGATTTGGAGAGTATACTTCTGTCAATGCTGCCTAAAACATTCTCCATTTTTTGCAGCCACATCACATTGTTTGCTCATATTCAGCTTCTGATCTACAACAACTCCAATATCCTTCTGACTCGTAATCTTAATGAGCCATTTTTCCCCATCTTGTAATTGTGCATTGCTTCTTTTTCTCATAGGTGTAGAATGTTGGGCGTATCCCTGTTAAATTTAATTCTGTTCTTTTCGGGCCAGTGCTCAAGCCTATCAGGACCTTTCTGAATTTTGTTCTTGTCTTCCAAGCTATTCCACACAATTTTGTATCATCTGCAAATGTGACAAGTATTCTCCGCACTCCCCCATCCCATTAATAAATATGCTGAAGAGGACCAGGCCTAGGACTGATTGAGAAGGAGTCATTAATAAGAGCTCTCTGAGTACAATTCTGCAACCAACATTGCATTCACCTGACACATGTTCTATCCAACCCACACAGAGTCAGTTTGCTAATCAGGATATTATGGGGCATTTCCTACCTATTAGAGCACTGTGGCAGTTGAATAAATTGCTTCAGGAGGTGGTGAGTGCTCCAGTGCTGGAGGCACTCAAGAGAAAGCTAGACAAGTTATCTGTCAGTTTGGTTTTGATTTGGATTCCTGCATTGAGTTGGGTGTTGGATTTAGTAGCCTTACAGGCTCTTTCCAACTCCTTTTTTCCTGTGATTCTACGACTCTTAACTTCTTACAAACTTTGATTCTGTCCTATAGCCATAACTAATTACTGGTGAAGATTTATTTAATGTGTCATGAATGCTTTTCCAAAATAAATGTTGTTAATTTATTTTTTCCAATGCATACATTTATTACTGCTGCTGCTGCTACTCCTGCTGCTGCTCCTGCTGCTGCTGCTGCTGTTTTTAAAAGCATATTTGTATTTTTGAAGTGGTAGCCTTGATGCCCTGTGCAAGAAATAAAAAAATATAAAAAATAAAAGAAGTGCTGACCAGGCCCCAGGGGCCTCACGGTCACTGCTTTTAGAACAACAAAAAAGAAGTTAAAAACCAATCAGGCGTGCGGGCCTGAAAGCACCGGACCTGGCCCACAGCCAGCAAAAGAGAAAAAAGCCAACCGGCCCACACTACAGCTGTAGCACAGACCACGTGGTCAGCAGTAAAAAAAAAAATTGAAAATAAATTAAAATTAATAATCATAATAAAGGAGCACTAACTCAGCCCCAGGGGTAGATGGGTTGGCGCCCTAAAATCTAATATAAAAAATAAAACCAGTGCTGACCCAGCCCCATGGGCCACACGGTCAGCGCTTGGGGAAAAATAATAAAAAATAATTAAAAAAAGAAGTGCTAACATGGCCCCAGGGGTGGCCAGGTTGGCGCCCTAAAATCAGGAAAAAATATAAAAAAATAAAACCAGTGCTGACCCGGCCCCAGGAGCCGTGCAGACAGCTCTTGAAAAACAAATTTAAAAAAGAAGTGCCGACCCGGCCCCAGGGGTGGCTGGGTTGGTGCCCTAAAATCAAGAAAAAATATAAAAAATAAAAGAAGTGCCGACCAGGCCCCAGGGGCCGCATGGTGGGTGCTTGGGAAAAAAAGAGGTGCTGCCCCCAAGCCAGCATCTCAAAAAGCCCCTGCCACAGGGGCCAGGCTCGCCATACTGCCGCTGCCGCCACTGCCACCACCCGATAAGGATGATGTGTTGTTGATTGTTGCAGATTATGAGGATGATGTGGATGATGAGGATGAGGATGCTGCCAGTCCAGTTTGTGCAGTAGTTTTCAACGTCTGTTTTTTAAAATTTTAATGTCCCCCCCGCACGCTTTCAAATGGATTAAATTGCACAAAGTGGGAAAAATGAATAACGAATCAACAAACCAATGAAACAAATTTTTTTTAAAAAAACACGTTAAAAACGAAATGAACTGAACCAAACCCTACAATGAACCGAACCAAAACAAATCATTATTTTTTTGGTTCTTGCCCATCTCTAGTTTCGGCTGTTTTTATCTATAGCCTGGGGTAATCTTGAGCCACTACCAATTTTCACTGTTTACAAAACAAAGCTTCAAAGGAAAAGAACTGAATAATGGTCTTAAGTCATTACTTGATGTGAAATGCCTCAATGACTCACACAATTTGCAATTTATCTCTACTAACCCACCAATGCCTCTTTAGTTTAGTGTGTAATCCCACCTGCAAAAACAACCCAAGTTGTATCAGTGCTTTTCAAAGTAGAAATGCTTCCCTCTTTTCTTCAGGGAAAGCAGGTCTAAAGCAGGTTTAAAAGGTGTGTAAGTGTGTCTCCCCTATGAGCTACTTGCAAAAACAACATTTCTCAGAGGGAGACAGGTCTATTGATGGTTTCTCAATATGCCTGTCATAAAAAATAATTGGGGTGGGGTGGGGGAATTACACAAGCACAGTAGCCTTCAAGTTGGGACAGCAGGCAGAAACCTGACCCCTTTGAAAGTTCAAGGTTTTTAGAAGGGGAAGGGGGAAAGAAATGCATTGATAGGAATGTGCACCCAAGCTATACCAGTAAGGAATTGATAGATACGTCATTGGTATAATTTAAAAGAGCCTTGAAAGAAATCAATAGCAGAGAAAATGAATCAATGTGAGCCTTGCCTCATGAGCTAGGGACATTGTGAAACAATCTTTTTTTTAAAAAAAAATGCCATATCGGTACAACTAAGGTTCATTTGCCAGGTGTGGTCACAGCCTGAGAGCTGTGTATGAATATTTTGCCTTGTAGTCTTTCTATTCTCAGTCCAGTTTCTGACAAGGTGGAATGATTCAATGAAAGTTCACGTTAAAATATAGCAGCTAATCTTTGAGGTGTCACACGTTCTTCACCTTCATTGCTTGTTTGCTTTTCCCTATTCATTTTGCTTTATCTCTCATTGAAGTTTTTGGTATGCTCTTTTTCTCTCCAAAATACACAGGGAGGCTTGAGAGTACAATGGCTCCTGAGGCAAGTCACCTTCCAGCCTCTTAGCAGTGCTGAAGGATGCAGAATGTATATTTGGGCATGAAAAATGCCAACCCATTAAACCTTCTTTTTCTTTGCCTTTAGTGAAGAGGACACATTGTGAAGTCCTTGAAAGACCTTTGTTAATGGGAACTGTACTACTTGAGGACAAAGTATACATTACAGACAGGATGTAGGGATGGGCACGAAATGGAAAAATGTGTTTCATTTTGTTTCATTTCATTGACCCCTGTGATTTGTTTTGTTTCATTACTAACAATTTTTAAAAAAAAATTGTACAAAATGAATCAGAAATGAATCTGTTAATTTCTCTATAAAACAGGACCCTAGGGTCCTAGAGGCACCAAATTTGGTGGGTAACCACCTCTTTTTCTCTCCAAAATACACAGGGAGGCTTGAGAGCACAATGGTTCCTGAGGCAAGTCACATTCCAGACTCTTAGCACCGGCCAGCTGGTTGGCGCTAGGAATAATAATAATAATAATAATAATAATAATAATAATAATAATAATAATAATAATAATAATAATAATAATAATAATAATAATAAAGAGCTAACCAGCCCGCATGCCAGCTGGTTGGTGCTACGGGGGGGGGGGAGCACTGACCAGCCCACAGGCCAGCTGGTTGGCACTAGGGGAAAAATAAAAATATATTTTTAAAAGCACTGACCAGCCTGCAGGCCATTGGGTCAGTGCTGCTGGGGGGAAATAAAAACCCTTCAAAACCAAACCACACAAAACAAAATGAAATGAAAAATGAAATGAAACACCATTTCGGCGTTTTGTGCCCATCTCTAATAATATAAGATAATAAAGAAAGCCTGTCCAAATTGTATTATTAGAATGAAACCCTGCCTAATATATCTCCCCCAATAAAACCTTCCCAAACAGGACAGAACAGATTATTTCAGAAAGGAAGAAAAGCTGCATATGTTTCTCTCAGCACAGAGAAACACACAGTTACACAAACGTGTGTGTGTGTGTGTGTGTGTGTGTGTGTGTGTGTGTGTGTGTGTGTGTGTGTGTGTGTGTGTTAGAAAAGAATGGGGAAACTCATACAGGTGGGTGGTGGACTGGGAATAATACGTGTGGGAGGGAAGTAATGTACTTTCAAGTGGGTGGGAGAGGAAAAGAAAAGAATATAAAGAAAGCCTGCCCCAAATCCCTCAACCTAACCCTCCCAAAAAGAAAAGATACGTAAGCTTGCTGCTCTCCGAGACAGAGAGAGACCAGTACACACGCACAGAGAGAGAAAAGCTCTCTCTTCTACATGCACACAAACCACTCTCTCTTTGTCCACTCACACAACAACACACACAAAGCAGCTTTGCTTTTCTCCGCAATCAGCACAGCAAAGAGCAGCAGTAAAGAAGCTACCCAAACTATGTTAACACCACTGCCAGAGACATCTGCCTCCTAACTCACTCCACCACAGATGACAAAACTGAAAGTAGCCCAGCCTCTTATATATCCTGCTGCCATGAGTTGATTAGCAAAACACTCCCCATCCCCAACCCCCCAAAATTAAAATGGATTCCAATGGGCACCCCATTTGGAGTTGAATAACATGCCTCCTATACCCCAAACCTCTCCAAATTGGGGTGATTAAAGGGGAGCGCTTGGGGAAGCTCCACAGCAATGTCCATGGTGCTAGCTGCTTGGGATCAGCATTTTCAAGCATGGAAAATTTCACTTAGAAAGATTTTTTTACAGAGGGCACCCAATTTGGAGATGAATAACCCAGCCCCTTGAACCCCAAATATTTCCAAATTTGGAGGGGTTAAAGGGGAGAGTCCAAGCAAGTTCAATCCATTTTTTTCTTTTTTAAAAAGTCAGGTGCATTTATTTTTCTCTCTCCCCCCCCCCCCCGGCCTCAATTTTTTCCTATTATGTGAATATATACACATTTAGCTTGATGTGGATCAGAGTGAAAGACTCAGGGTTCTCTTAAAAATTGAAACTGAAGCCACACAGGTTAGATGAAAAAAGATGTTAGGAGGGACCAAATCACTTCACAGATCTCCTGCAGTAGAAGCAGGATCAGGGAAACTATTAGAGAACTCAAGGGAAAAGAACATTCAAAAGATTGGCAGCAGAACATGCAATAAAATACTGACAGATCATTAGGGCATCAACAGACTCAACAATTGCAACAAATTCAAGACAGTCTGGGACCACGTACCCAGTAAATCAAGGATCTTGGCATGCCTTAGCACACTCATCATTGGCATCCTTCAGTCTCGAAAGACTATGGTATCATGCCTGGAGTAGAGATCCTAAAAACAACACCTAGTATGACTAAATAGACCAATTCGGGAATGGCAGACTCTACCGCACTGGGGACAGATGTATTCTGTTTCTTGCCCGGTCCTCGAGTTTCGTTCTTTCCATGCCTGCCTCTTTTCCTCTGCCTGTTGGACAAATGCCTCTTCAAATTTATATAGACCATGCTGTATCTCTTGCCTCCAGACAGTGCGATCGGAGGTCAGGGTTTCCCATCTGTTGAGGTCCATTCTCAAGGCCTTCAGGTCCCTCTTACAGATATCCTTATACCGCAGCTCTGGTCTCCCTCTGGGGCGCTTTCCCTGCACTAGTTCTCTGTATAGAAGATCTTTTGGGATCCGGCCATCATCCATTCTCACAACGTGTCCAAGCCAGCATAGGCATCGCTGTTTCAATAAAGTGTACATGCTAGGGATTCCAGCTTGATTCAGGACTATGCTATTTGGAACTTTGTCGTGCCAGGTAATATTGAATATTCACCTAAGACAGCGCATATGGAACGTATTAAGCTTTCTTTCCTGTCGGGCATGGATGGTCCAAGACTCGCTACAATACAAAAGTGTGCTCAGTACACAAGCTTTATAGACCTGTATCTTTGTATGTTCTGTCAGCTTCTTACTGAGCCATACTCTCTTTGTTAGTCTGGAAAACATAGTAGCTGCTTTACCTATACGTTTATTCAGCTCAGATTCTAATGAGAGTGTATGAGATAGTTGAGCCAAGATACACAAAGTCATGGACAACTTCCAGTTCTTGCAGAAATTGTAATGCGAGGAGGAGAGTCCACATTCTGGCCCATGATTTGTGTTTTTTTCAGGCTGATTTCTAGCCCAAAATCTTTGCAATCTTTACTAAAACGATCCATGAGTTGTTGGAGATTTTCGGCAGAGTGAGCAGTAATGGCGGCGTCATCAGCGAAGAGGAGATCCCGCAAACATTTCACCTGTACCTTAGACTTTGCTCTCAATCTAGAGAGATTGAAGAGTTTTCCATCTGATCTGGTCTGGAGATAGATACCCTCTGTTGAAGTTCCAAAAGCATACTTCAGCATGATAGCAAAAAAGATCCCAAACAAGGTTGGCGCAAGGACACAGCCCTGCTTCACTCCGCTTTGGATGTTGAAGGGATCTGACACCAGGCCATCAAAAACTACATTGCCCTTCATATCATCATGAAAAGACCTAATGATGTCAAGGAGCTTGGGTGGGCATCCAACCCGGAGGAGTATTTTAAAGAATCCGTCCCTACTAACCATGTCAAATGCCTTCGTAAGATCTATGAAGGCTACAAAAAGTGGCTGTCCTTGACCCCTGCATTTCTCCTGCAACTGCCTGAGGGAAAATACCATATCAGTAGTGGACCTGTTGGTTCGAAAGCCACACTGTGATTCTGGGTAGACTCTCTCTGCAAATATCTGGAGCCTCTTCAGTATAACATGTGCAAACAGCTTCCCGACAACACTAAGAAGAGAGATACCACGATAGTTGTTACAGTCGCTCCTGTCACCTTTGTTCTTATAAAGCGTAACAATATTAGCGTCCTTCATATCATGTGGTACTCCTCCTTTCCTCCAGCAAAGGCAGAGGATTTCATACAGTTCATTGGCAATGATCTGTTTGCAGCACTTCAGAACTTCAGCAGGGATGTTATCTTTCCCAGGTGCCTTGCCAGAGGCAAGTGAATCCATTTAGTTCTTTTAGTGTTGGTTCATTGTCAAACTCCTCCAAGACAGACAAGCACTCAATATTATTTAAGACTTCTTTGGTTATTGTGTTTTCTCTGGAATATAGTTCAGAGTACTGCTGCACCCAGCATGCCATCTGCTCTGGTCTCCCTCTGGTCTCCATCTGCTGTCTTAGCACACTACTGACAGAAAAAAACACCCAAAAATCAAAATTAAACAAGAATTCCAAAAAAAGTTTTAAAAATAGCCAAGAAAAAAGAAACAAAGGTATTATTTGCTGTGGAAAAACAGGAGCAAGAGGGTGGCATACGAATATTTTGTGCTTTTTCTAGTTTCCTTTCCCTTTTCCTCTTTAAAGACTTATATATAGGCTTTCATTTTTTTCTTTCTTCAGTCTAAAAACTAACCAGTTTCCTGTCTTAATGGCATTTTCTTTTCTTTTTAAAAAGTTTTAAATATAATTTTATTTTTAAAAAGAGTTGTATATTAACAATATTTATATATGCATACAGTGCAAGATAGGTTAATATTTTCTAGCCATCTATATAACAATAATTATATCTCCTCTTCCACTATCCTATTTCTTATATACAGTGGACCCTCATATAACAAACGGTTTGTATAACATAAAATCTGTACAACATAAAAAATTCTGGAGATAGGGGAAATTTTCTTAACAGAATCGTCTATGGGGCAAATCTGTACAATATAGATTAGAGATTACTTTGTTTTCAATGTATTCCTATGGGAAATTTGTATAAAGGAAAATTTGCTTAACATAATTTCATTGGAACGAATTAATTCCTTTATAAAGGTACCACTGTAAAACCATTCAAAAATGTAAAACCAAAATTCCAAAAGCTTACAGTCCTCTTTCTCTTTTAGTCTGTAGGTTAGTCTGTCCATTTCTGCGCAGTCAAGTATTTTATTTATTATCATTTCTTCTGATATATATAAGTCACTTTTCCAAAATTGGGCCCAAATAAGTCTAGCTGCTCTCCTCTCCTGGGCTGCGCATCCTCGTCATCTCGCCAACTTGCCATGCCATGCGGTGCGGGCGGGGGATCCAAAATGCGGCGACCGCAATATTTATTTTGAAATCGCGTGGTCCAAAAACACACCAAAGCACCACAGAAACATGCAAAAATAGCTATTTTAAAACTGCCTGAATTTTTACAGTAGCAGCAGTGGGTTTTTCTTGCAAAAAAAGTCTCCAATGATTTTATTTTATTTTATTTTATTTTTATTTTTTTACACCTGCGCAATGATGGGCTGGCCATGGGAGTGGACCATGCAAATTTTTGGAGCCATTCCACCAATTGCATGGCCACTTGGCCAGGTTTTGACCGAGACTTCTGGGATGTGCCAGTCGGGCATAAAAAGCCACTAACCCTAGCCCTAGCCCTAACCCTAACCCTAACCCTAACCCTAACCCTAACCCTAACCCTAACCCTAACCCTATCCAAACCAGCAGTGGATGCAGTCATAGAATTTGTCCAGAAAGCACAACTGGCTCAGCATTGCAAAGGCAAAGAGAGGCAAATAAAGATGTTCAATCTTCTCCTCTGCCAGAAAGAGTCAGTCAAAGAGTTAGGCAGGAGGAAGAAGGAGGAAGGGACCATGACAGGAGATGTAAAGGACAAATGGGTGAAGAACCTCTCAAACAGGGAACTCACCCAGACAGAGAGAGAGGTCCTATCCAAAGGCCTAAATTTTGCCATCACACCAAACAGGTTCCTGTTGTGGATTTCATCACAGCGACAGAATCAGCCATTCACAGCAACAATCTGCCAGCAGCAGAAGCAGAACTACTCAGGATAAAAGTCTCTGCTGCACTGTCCAGGGCTCAACCACCACCATCCAACCTCACCAGCCAAGAGAGAAGTGCTGTGACATCCCTCAGCAGGGATGAGAGCATCACAATTCTGCCTGCGGACAAAGGAAGGTGCACTGTCGTCCTCAATACTGTGGACTACCACGAGAAGGTTATCACACTTTTAGATGATCAAAACACATATGAAAAACTAAGAAGAGACCCCACCAGCAATTACAGGAAGAAAGTAATAGACTGCTTAAAACTCTTGGAGCAGGAAAACGCAATTGACAGGGTGATCTACCACCAGTTATATCCCGGAGAGACAGTCCCCTGCTTTTATGGACTTCCCAAGATCCACAAGCAAGGAATCCCCCTCAGACTTATTGTCAGCAGTATAAATTCAGTGACTTACAACATCGCAAAACACCTGGCAACTATCCTAGCCCCACTGGTTGGACACACGGACCACCACGTACACAACTCAGAAGAGTTTGTTTCTAAAGTCAGGGAGCTCAAAATGGATACAGAGGAAACCATGGCATCCTTTGATGTTACATCACTCTTTACCAGCATACCCACCACTGATGCGCTAATAATGGTAAAGAGAAGATTAAGAGAAGACAGCACCCTCACCTCCAGAAGCCGCCTCAACCCAGACCAGATAGGCCTGCTCCTGGACCTGTGTCTGAACACCACATATTTCATGTACAGAGGGGACTTCTACAGACAGAAGCATGGCTGTGCCGTGGGTTCCCCAGTGTCACCAATTGTAGCAAACCTATACATGGAAGAAGTGGAGAAGAAGGCACTCAACACCTTCCCAGGGACAACACCATCCCACTGGTTCAGGTATGTAGATGATACCTGGGTTAAAATAAAGACGCAGGAAGTACAGGCCTTTACAGACCACATCAACGCAGTGGATCCTAATATTAAGTTTACTAGGGAAGACACCCAAGTAGAGATGGGCACGACTTGAAAAAATTTTTTTTCGTGTTGTCGTTAGTCGGGCCGGTCCCGTTTCGGCTCGTTTCCGTTTTTCGCAAAAATTCGCAAAAATTAGTCGGTTCATTTTTTCGTTTTTTCGTTGTCGTTAGTACTGGTTTGGGGGGGGAAGCGGGCTCCTGGAGGCACCTCTGTGGGGTGGGTGCCTCCTCTGGCCCGCTATAAAGGGTAAGCGGGCTCCTGGAGGCACACGTGGGTGCCTCCTATCCTCACCCACTAGGAAGGGGAAGCAGGCTCCAAGAGACCCCTCTACATGGGGGGTCTCCCTTCCTCACCTGCTGCTGCTGCAAAATGCTATGCAATAGCCATATGGATATTGCATAACATAATGTGCAGACAGTGAGACCAGTGTGAGAGTGATAGCATCATGCCCGCCCTTCACAAGGCTCTCGCACCACCATGTCTCACACAGAAGGGAATTGTACTTGCTGCGTGTAGTGCAATGCAAGCAAGTAGATCTGGCTTTAAGGTGGCTTAGTGCAATGGCTAGGGTTAGGCTAGTGACGGGTAAGGTTACGGTGGGCTAGTGGGTTGCACCTCTGGGTGCCTCTCTGACCCACTAAGAAGACAGTCTGTGACGTATGGGTACAGAGTCAAGGGTTAGGGTTAGGGCTAGGGCAAGTTTTAGGGGGCTTTTTGGCACATCCCAGAAGTCTCAATGGCCAAGTGGCCATGCGATTGGTGGGATGGCTCCAAAAATTTGCATGGTCGTCCACTCCCACATGGCTGGCCACTCGGCCAGCCCATCATTGCGCAGGTGTAAAAAAAATAAAATAAAATAAAATCAATGGAGGACAGAGGAGGAGAGGAGAGACATTTTGTTGCAAGAAAAAACCCACTGCTACTGTGAAAAATCTGGCAGTTTATAAATTTTCGCGTGTTTCTGTTGTGCTTGTGTGTTTTTGGACCACGATTTCAAAAACAATATTGCGTTTGCCGCCCCATTTTGGATCCCCCGCCCGCACCGCATGGCATGGCGAAATGGCAACTCGAGTCCGGCTGCCCAGGACGGGGGGGAGGCGGGACCCCCCCAACAGAAACCACCCCTCCGGTAGGTGCCCTGCGCCCTTAGTCAAGCAGGCATTTTTCCGCCTGCTTTTTTGGCCCGGGAATGGGTGGGGGGAGAGTTTAAAAGTTTTTTCCTGTGCCGTCCGTGCCACTTGCTTGCGCTTTAATTGCGGGCGGGCGGCGGCGAGACTGGGCCTTTTGCTGGCTGCGAGCCTGCGGCGAGTCCCACCAGAGCAGCCCACTAGGACGGGGGATGGGGGGGAGGCCGGGGACCTCCAGAAACAACCCCTCTGGTAGGTGCCCTGAGGCACGGCAGGCATTTTTCTGCCTGCTTTTTGGCCGGGAAACCGGGTTTTTTTAACTTTTAAAAACTTTTTTTCTGTGCCGCGTGGCATCGCGCGATCTCACGATGCAAGGAACGAGCACGACAAATCAGACCAAAATTGTTCGTTCGTCGGTTCGAGCTCGAAGTCTGGCGGAGTAATTCCCGTTTCCGTTTCCGTAGAGTAACGGAACCGAGTAACGGAAACGGAAACGGGAATACCGCTAAGTCCTGCCCATCTCTACACCCAAGACAACAGGCTGGCTTTCCTGGATTGTGCAGTCATCATCAGACCTGACCGTGGCCTAGGCGTAGAAGTTTACAGGAAACCCACCCACACAGATCAATACTTACTGTTTGACTCCCACCATCCATTACAACACAAACTAGGAGTCATCAGGACCCTAAGCCACAGAGCAGAGAGCATCCCCACCTCCTCAGAAGCCAAGAAGAAGGAAGACAGGCACCTGAAGACAGCACTTAAGGCCTGTGGATATCCAAGGTGGGCCTTCAACAAAGCAGTGGGCCATCCCAGAAGAACAAGGGATCAGCCTGAGACCCAGACCCGATGGAAGAACCTGGTCATTCCCTACATCGCGGGAGTGTCGGAGAAGCTTAAAAAGATTTTTGGCAAACACCACATCCCTGTTTATTTCAAACCCATGAACACACTAAGGCAGAGACTTGTCCACCCAAAGGATCCGATACCAAACCATAAAAGGAGCAATATAGTATATGCAGTCCAATGCAGTGAAGAGTGTTCAGACCTCTACATTGGAGAAACTAAACAGCCATTAAACAGAAGAATGGCCCAACATAGGAGAGGTAACAGCTCAGGACCAGAATCAGCAGTACACCTCCATCTGAAGGACAAAGGCCACTCTTTCAAAGATGAGGATGTACACATAATAGACAAAGAAGAGAGGTGGTTTGAGAGAGGAGTAAGGGAAGCCATTCATGTTAGCATTGAAAATCCCTCCCTCAACAGAGGTGGTGGGCTCCGGCATAGTCTATCTGCTACTTATCAGGCTGTACTTTCCAAAGTACCCAGGCAAATCAAGGAGCCTTCACCACCAGGTCACAGCTAACGACCCATTCTTGATGGGTTTCAGCACCTTAGGCCATTGTTTACCTTAAGGCCATGGAGACTAATGTCTCCCTTATGAGCCTATTCAGGCTTTGCTCATCTTATGAGCCAATCAGACCAGGGGACAAGAGGTCAAGCTGACTATAAGAAGGTCTCTTGCACTAGCTGTATTCAGACCGATGAAGCTGTTTGGATGAACAGTGAAACGTTTCTATCAAAAAAAGAAGTCCAGTAGCCATGACTCAATTCCCAGCTGTTCTTATGTTCTTATTCCTTATCCACTGACAAAAAAATATGCAATCTTGTCATCAAACCCTTATATGCCCACTTACTGGGAAACTTAAAATGGCTGCTCTTATGCTGTTTCATGCTTCTAACTGTAAAAAGAGATTTAGAATTCTTAACACACACTTGGTAGTAGTATTATATGGGTTTTGCTAGCCCTTTCATGGTGAGTTATTGCTAGACATGGGCATGACTTGGCGAAATTCTCGTTTCCGTTTCCGTTTCTCGTTTCCGTTATGTAACGGAAACGGTAACGACAATTACTCCGCCAGAACTCGAACTCGAACCGACTAAAGAAAAATTGGGTCTGATTTGTCGTTGTCGTTCCTGGCATCGCAGCGATCGCGCGATGCCAAGCGGCACAGGAAAAAAGCTTTAAAAATAAAAAAAAACCGATTCCCAGCCAAAAATGAGACGAAAATATGCCTGCCTGAGGGCACCTACCAGAGG
This sequence comes from Phrynocephalus guinanensis, assembly GCA_037367245.1. Taxonomy (NCBI): domain Eukaryota; kingdom Metazoa; phylum Chordata; class Lepidosauria; order Squamata; family Agamidae; genus Phrynocephalus; species Phrynocephalus guinanensis. Next base: position 21,775,290 of record CM074734.1, read on the forward strand.
GGTGGTGTCTGGGGGGGGGTCCCCGGCCTCCCCCCGTCTCCTCTCCTGGGCTGCGCAAAGTGCGCATCCTCGTCGACTCGCAACTCGCCAAGCGGCGCGGCACAGAAAAAAAGTTTTAAAAATAAAAAAAAACCAATTCCCGGCCAAAAAAGCAGGCGGAAATATGCCTGCCTCAGTGAGGGCACCTACCAGAGGGGTGGTTTCTGGGGGGGGGTCCCCGGCCTCCCCCCTCCTCTCCTGGGCTGTGCAAAGTGTGCATCCTCGTCGAGTCACCAACTCGCCAAGCGGCGCGGCAGAGAAAAAAAGTTTTAAAAATAATAAAAAAAACCGATTCCCGGCCAAAAAAGCAGGCGAAAATATCCCTGCCTCAGTGAGGGCACCTACCAGAAGGGTGGTTTCTGGGGGGGGTGTCCCTGGCCTCCCCCCCTCTCCTCTTCTGGGCTGCGCATCCTCGTCATCTCGCCAACTCGCCGTGCCATGCGGTGCGGGCAGGGGATCCAAAATGCGGCGACCACAATATTTATTTTGATATCGCGTGGTCCAAAAACACACCAAAGCACCACAGAAACATGCAAAAATAGCTATTTTAAATCTGCCTGAATTTTTACAGTAGCAGCAGTGGGTTTTTCTTGCAACAAAACGTCTCCAATGATTTTATTTTATTTTATTTTATTTTTATTTTTTTACACCTGCGCAATGATGGGCTGGCCATGGGAGTGGACCATGCAAATTTTTGGAGCCATTCCACCAATTGCATGGCCACTTGGCCAGGTTTTGACCGAGACTTCTGGGATGTGCCAGTTGGGCATAAAAAGCCACTAACCCTAGCCCGAACCCGAACCCTAACCCTAACCCATACGCCAGTACACTGTCCTTCTTAGTGGGTCAGAGAGACACCCAGAGGTGCACCCCAGTAACTCACCCTAACCTTACCAGTAACCCTAAGCCTAGCCCTTGCGCTAACCCCTAACCCCAAGCCAGATCTGTGTACTCGCATTGCACTACAGCAAGTACACTTCCCTTCTTATTGAGTCACAGCGGGCGCCCGTAGGGGTCCTCTGTCACTTCGTTCCCCAGCCCAAGTGCACCGCAGGCAGTGAGTCACAGAGGCACCCGAAAAAGAGGTGCCTCTGCCTGCTGCAACTGCAACTTAATGGTATGCATATCCAATTGGCTATGCATGCCATTTTGTAGCGGGCCAGAGGAGGCACCCACCCCAGAGAGGTGCCTCCAGGAGCCCTCTTTCCCTTCATGGTGGGCCAGAGGAGGCACCCACCCCAGAGAGGTGCCTGCAGGAGCCGGCCCCCCTCCAAAACCAGTACTAACGACAGACAAAAAACCGACAAACGAAACGACAAATTTTTGGAAAATTTCATGAAAAATAGAAACGAGCCGAAACGGGCCGGCTCCGACACACGACAACTCGAAACGTCATTTTTCCTGGTCGTGCCCATCTCTAGTTATTGCTGTTGTTGTTGCTGCTGCTTCTATTGTTTTGGAGGGGGTAGAATCATTTTTCTTTAAGTACGTTTCTTTCTTTAATTTAAAATGGTGACTTTGTTCTTTGATTCACAGAAATCCATTGAGCTGGAGAGATCTTCCAGTATGGAGTAAACACACAAGGATTCTGGAAGCTTCACACTTCTAATCCCCAGTGTAGCAATGATAATGAGCGTGGAACTGCAGAGCTGAAAGGGAGCCCGTATGGATCATTGGGTTGAGCCCTCTCAGGGAGGCATGGAAGAGAACTGAAATCTTAACCATTGGCTGTTTAGCCGGAGACCTAAGCCACTGAGCTATCCAGTTGTTGCTCTGCCATGAAAACTCACTTGGAGTGTAGAGTTTGTAAGGCCAGTCTTTAAATATTTACACAAAAGCCCCATTAGTCACTGTATGTCAGTTCTGACTCGACAGCACAATGGTATCCTGCTGGATCGGCTCTCTGGGGTTGGGATTGGGGGCACTGTTTACAGTTGGTTCCGGTCCTTCCTCGGAGACGGTCCCCAGCAGGTTCAGCATGGGGGCGAGTTGTTGGCCCCTTGGATACTCCCTTGTGGGGTTCCACAGGGGTCGTCCCTCTCTCCCATGCTGTTCAACATTTACATCAGGCCGCTGGCTGAGGTCATTAGGGGACATGGAGTCTGCTGTCATCAGTACGCTGATGACACGCAGCTCTATGTCTCCTTTTCTACCGCTGCAGATGAGGCTGTCCGGACCCTCGATCAGTGCCTGGGCGTGGTCATGGAATGGACCAGGGCTAACAGGCTCAGACTCAACCCCAATAAGACTGAGGTTATGTTCTTTGGGGCTTCCTCATCAGCTATGGTGGCCCGTATCCCATCTTGGAGGGTGTTTCCCTCAGGCCATCGGACTGTGTCCGGAATCTGGGCGTAGCCCTGGACCCGGCGCTCACCATGGAAGCCCAGGTGTCCGCCGTGTCCAGGGCTGCCTTTTTCCATCTTCATCGAATTGCCCAGATTCGTCCGTACCTGGATGAGGACTCCCTCAGAACAGTGGTCCAGGCGCTGGTGATCTCGGGATTGGACTATTGCAACGCGCTCTACATGGGGTTGCCCTTGACTCTCATTCGGTGGCTGCAGCGGGTCCAGAATGCAGCGGCCAGGCTGGTGGTGGGTGTGCGCCGATTTGAGCACATCACCCCAGTTCTGGCTCGCTTGCATTGGTTACCCGTTGCAGCCCGAATTAGATTCAAGGTCCTGGTTTTGGTTTACAAAACCCTCCATGGCCTAGGACCTGGCTACCTGACGGAGTGGATCGACCAGCGATCAACCTCGGCCCATCCGACTAGGTCGTCGCGGGCGCACATGCTGCGCGTGGCCACGCCCAGGGAGGCTCGGAAAACTTCCACCCGTGCCCGAGCCTTCTCTGTGGCGGGCCCGACCCTCTGGAATCATCTTCCAGCAGAAGTGCGCCTAGCAGAGTCCCGGCCTGCCTTCCAGAAGGCGCTGAAAACCCTTCTCTTCCGGGAGGCATTTGGGTGACCCAAACAGTTTTTTTTTTTTTTTGCCGGTCCGGTCCCGCCATCTGCTGTTGTTGTTGCTTATATTTGCTTTTATTAGTTAGTTACTATTTACTTTTCTGTTTTGTATTTTGCTGTGTTGTATAGTTGTTGTAAACCGCCCGGAGTTCCCTTAGGAAGACGGGCGGTATATAAGCTGTATAAATAAATAAATAAATAAAGAACAAGAACAAGAACAAGAACAAGATCAAGATCAACAAGATCAACAAGATCATCATCATCATCATCATCATCATCATCATCATCATCATCATCATCATCATCAACAACAACAACAACAACAACAACAACAACAACAACAACAACAACAACAACAACAACATATCCAGATATTCTGAAACACCTGCAGCTGTGAATGCATGCAGATATTGTATGGATACCTCTCTTCGGAGTTTAATTCAAAATACCACATGTTTCAATACAGTGTCAAATCACAACTTGCAGGTGGTATTTTTATAAAATTTAGCAGAGCATTGTAATCCAGAAAAGGTTTTGAAATGGGATCTTACTCTGAAACCTGTTATCCTGTTGTCCTGGTGACAATTAGTTCAACCTTCTGTATATTGCATTGTTCCATATGTTAATTGTATCCTAAATTCTGTACTTCATTTCAAGCAATATTAACATTTTGACTTGTGTTCTACAGTAGTTTCATCGTATTCATAGCTGTCTGCTTTGTGGCATTTTCTGTGAAGTGTCCTTTTGTCTTGTTATGATAGTCTCTTCTCTGAATGAAAACTCTTTTGTCCTCTAAATATTTTGCTTATAATTTCCATGAACTCAGCACAGCATCACCAATGATAAGTGTGTGAGAAAGTGGCGCTCAACCACATCCCAACAGCTGAAAGTTTCTAACTATGGATTAATCTCTTTGTAGCAATATTAAAAAATCTGGGTAGAGTATAACTGGCAGACCCAGTGAGTACAAACACATTTCCTCTTCTAAATTGTGTTCTAAATTTCAGTTTCTGAAACACTGCCACCCCACTTTAGTTACTGGTCTTCAGGAGAGAGCTAACAGAATGTGGGCCTTAAGAATGTACTCTGCCTTTAAATAAATGTATAAAAATGAACCAAATCAAAATCTTGTGTATTTTAGAAATTACATAAGGGAATGTAGCAAACATTGTGGCAAAGAAGGAAGACAAGGACAGGACCCTGACTCACCAAGGTCCTGTGTTGATGCTGATGTGAAATGGATCCATTAGCTGGCTGGCAGTCACATGGCAGGGTCCACTAAGAGGAAAAGGACCCAGATCAAGAAATGAAAAAGGACTGACCTGTGGGTAAGCATGGGCGAGTGCTGTAGCCCGAAGACCCAGATGTTGATGATGTCTATCTGGCACTCTGGCCATGGATTTTAAAAGGGGTGAGCTGGGGCTTAGACACTGATTTTGCAATACCTCCATCACCCTAGATTGCACAAAAGAGGTGTCAGGCCCTGAGAATGCACATTGTGGTTATAACATCTTTCAGCCTGGTGCAAGGGTTTGCTGACCCCTGTAATACATTTTATATCAGGAGAGCCCTAAGGGGTGGGGAGAGAGCAAAACCCAAGCAAGCAGATGAAAAGAGGGCAACTACCCTTGCAGCCTTGCTCAAACGACTTAAAGGTACAGTGGTACCTTGGATAACGACTTTAATTCATTTCCCGAGGTTAGTCGTTATCTGAAGAAATCGTCATCCGAAACATGGTTTCCCATCGAAATGAATGGGAAACCATTTTAATCCGTTCCAGAGGTCTGGAAAAAAGGCCAAAAAAGGCCTTTTCCCCCCTGAGACCTCTTTAAAATGCACTTTCAAAGTGCACTCCTCCCCCTCCTTGCCCACCCCGGCCACCGGTGCTTCCTCCCCCCCACCCCCACCCCCCATTTCACCTCCTCCATTGTCGCCACCGCCGCCGCCGCCGGGTGTTCGGGTGGCGGGAGAGCCAAGCAGCGGCTGGCACTTTTCCCCCTGGCCCCCACCTCTACTCCTCCTCCCTCCTCCTCCTCCTCCACCACCACCGCCGGGCATCCGAGCGGCGGCTGGTGCTTTTCCCCCACCAGCACCCACCTCTCCTCCTCCTCCTCCTCCTCCTCCTCCTCTGCCGCCGGGCTTTTGAACGGCGACTGGTGCTTCCCCCCCAGCACCCACCTCTCCTCTCCTCCTCCTCCTCCTCCTCTGCCGCCGGGCTTTTGAACAGCAGCTGGTGCTTCCCCCCGGCACCCACCTCTCCTCTCCTCCTCCTCCTCCTCCTCCTCCTCCTCCTCCTCCTCCGCCACCGCCACCGTTGCCACTGCGGGCATTCACATGGCGGGAAAGCCGAGCAGCAGCTGGCACTTCCCCCCGGCACCCACCTCTCCTCCTGCTCCTCCTGCTCCTGCTCCTGCTCCTCCGCTGCCGGGCATTCGCGTGGCAGGAAAGCCTAGTGGCAACTGGTGCTTTTCCACCCACCCACCCTTCACCCACCTCTCCTCCTCCTCCTCCTCCACCACTGCCGCCACCACCACCACCACCACTGCTGCCGCCGCCGGGTGTTCAGGCGGCGCAAGAGCCGAGCAGCAGCTGGCACTTTCCCCCTGGCACCCACCTCTCCTCATCCTCCTCCGCCGCCACCACCACCACCACCGGGCATTTGGGCAGTGCGAGATCCGGGCAGCATGTGCTGGTTCCCCCCCCCCGGACCCATCTCTGCATGTTGCATCCCCTCGCAGGTCAGTTAAAAAGAAATGTGGAGGGAGGCTGGGGCTGTGGGCTGTGTGTGTGGGGGGGGTTTGAAAATAACAAGTCATTATCTGAATTATTCGTTACCTGGCAGTCATTATCCGAGGTATTACTGTATTTGCTGGTTGAAGTATGAGGCCATTTTATTTAAGGCTGCATTCACCCTTTTATGGGGCGTTTAGGGTGGGTGAACTAGTACCCAACTCAACCAAATATACTATGGGGTGTGCCCTATTCCATTCAGACATCTCTATCAAAGGCAACATGCTGCGGATATGGTGGAGGGTTGTGTGACTTTTATTATGCCTCACAGTGGGGACAGCCCATGTGCTTGCATTATGCACCTGGCATTGAAGGCGGGTGGGTTCCCCCCTCGGGAGTTTGCATCCCACTCATTTAGGATTGGTGCTGCCACTCAGACAGCAGCAATGGACCTCACCTCAGATGAGATAAAAAAATTGGGAGGGGGTGTTCCAGAGCTTACAATACATACATACGTATGTCACACATGTCATCCCAATTTAGTCTTTTTCAGTTCTGTTGACTGGTCAAAGGAAACAGAAATGGATGATGGGGCACAGTATTATTTACTGGGCTGGCAGGTATGCTTCTTCCTCTCACTGGCGCATGCAGTTGGGTTTGGAAGACAAAGCATGTTTCACGTGGTGAGGGCACAGAGGCATGAGGTGGAATGCATTCATACCATCCTTCTGGAATCAGGTTGAGACCTCTGGACTGCCTGACCTATTGGTTTTACAAATTAGAGAGAATGACCTCACCTCTGAAAAGAGGTTTTCATAGGATCTTTGTCATTTCACTTCTTATTTCTTCTGCTGCTTCTTCTGGAAGATGGTATGTAGAAGAAGCAGAAGAAATAAGAAGTGAAATGACAAAAAAACCCAAATGGCAATGTAGCAAGAAAGGACAGAAACACCATCAAGTCTTTCAATGCAGATCCTGACATCATCATCAAAGACAATGCCATGTTATTATGCAATCAGAAGATGACAAGGAGAAAATCAGACAACTTCTAGACCCCACTACCTACAGAAATCTAAAGCAGAACCCCACCAACAAAATCACAAAACAAACAAACATTCTGGTGAGGACTTCCTCCCTCCACCCCAATGTCATGCCACAAATTTGCAAGATGGAAACTCTTTCAACGAGATTATATGGACTCCCAAATATCCACAAAGACTCAACCCCACTCAGGCCCATTGTCAGCACTGTTGGCTCCCTGACATATGAATTAGCAAAACACCTAGCCACCCTCCTACAAAGCCACATTGGACAGACCTCATCATACATCAAGGACTCAGGACATTTGATAGACAAGATTAGCACCCTAAAACTCAACCCCAGGGACAGACTGATCACCTTTTCACCAAGGTACCAATAGAGGACACTTTAGTGCTCATCCAGCAGATCTTCCCAGAAGACATTAAGGCCCTATTCCAACATTGCCTAATGAACAGCTACTTCCAGGGGGAGAAGGACTTCTATGAACAGACAGTAGTAGCAAACTTTTACATGAAACAGTTTGAAAAACAAGCTCTGGATGTGGCACCCTTTGCACCCACAGTCTGGTTCTGATACGTGGATGACACATTTCTAATTTGCAGCCATGGTGAAGATAAACTGGAAATATTTCTAAACTACCTCAACAATATATACCCAAATATACAATTCACCATGGAAAAAGAAATAGAGGGGAAACTCCCATTCTTAGATGTCCAAACTGGACCTCCAATTAGGACACAAGATCTTCAGAAAACCCACCTACACAGAGCGGTAACCAACATAAAAATTCCAACCACCACCACAACAAAAAAGAGGCATAATCAAAACTCTTGTAGACCAGGCAAACCAAAACTGTGAAGCTGAATTCCTCAGCACTGAACTTGGCTACCTGAATTGGTACCTACAGGCAAATGGCTATTCAAAGAACAAAATCAAAAGAGCCATCAAACTGAAAAAAACCCACGAAACTGAAGAAGAAAGACAGCCTCCAACAAACAAAGTATTTCTGCCATACATAAAAGGAGTCAAGGACCGCATGGACAAAGTGTTGAAAAAGCACAACCTACAAACAGTGTTTAGACCCACCACAAAAATACAACAGATGCTATGGTCAGGAAAGGACAAAAGGAATCCACTCACCACTGCAGGAGTATAATGGATACCTTGTAGTTGTGGCCAGGAATATATTGGGACCACAAAGTGCAGCATCCAGACTACAATCAAAGAACATGAAAGACACTGCAGACTAAAACAAGCAGAAAAATCAGCAGTAGCTAAACACACCCCAAAACAAACTGGACATTAAATCCTCTTCCAGGACACAGAGGTACTGGAGAACACTACCAATCAGTATGTCAGACTACACAGGGAAGCCATTGAAATCCACAAATATAAGCACAGTTTCAACAAAAAAGAAGAAGGTCTAAACATCAACAAAGCCTGGTTTCCACTACTGAAAACTACAGTCTGCAAAAGGTCAAAGCTCAATGATTCCCACCCAGCCACAAGCAACAGCGATCAGTTCACACAATAGAACAGCTAACAACACCTATCAACCACAGACAAGGATCGCTACCACCCCTAATTACAGTGAGACTTCTTAATCCCTTCATCGCAATACAATAACTAACACCTATTCTCCTGCATAGGACAAGTTTCCTCTTTCCCACAACTTAAAAAAAACACCCATATTCTAACTAATCTATACTCCAGAACACAGAGAACACTCCTAGTTTCTTGAGCTCCTTGCCCTCTGAAGATGCCAGCCACAGAGTCTGGTGAAATGTCAGGAAGAAAATCTTCTGGAACATGGCCAAGCAACCCAAAAAACTCACAACCACTATCAAATACATTCATATTTATCAGCTTCAAAATAAATGTTGGCCTTATCTTACAGACTTTGGTGTATGCAACAGAGTTAATAATCACAATTATTTGCACAGCAATGTCTGATTGATGATAGCAAATAAATTGTTTCCCATATAGAACAACTTGATACCTAAACCAATTCAACAACTGTAATTCAATATCTGCTGCTAGGAAATCATTAATATTCGTTAAATTTAAAATCCACTGCAGGAAGCATGCACATTTCTATCTGGAAGATAAAATGTACACAGTATTTCTTACTTTAACTGATATGTCTCCAGAGAAGGAGAGATGTCTTAAATTTACCTGGAATTAAACAATGATATCATAACGATCATATAAATAAACAAAGTAAGGAAAGTGCTTTGATGGCTCTAGATCATTTCAATCAACTCTCTCTCTCTCTCTCTCTCTCTCTCTCTCTCTCTCTCACTCTCTCTCTCTCTGTGTGTGTGTGTGTGTGTGTGTGTGTTGTGCGTGCTCTCTCATGCTTAGAGATGGGCACGACTTGGAAAAAAAATTTTTCGAGTTGTCGTTAGTCGGGCCGGTTCCGTTTTGGCTCGTTTCCGTTTTTCGCGAAAATTTGCAAAAATTAGTCGGTTCGTTTTTCGTTTTTTCGTTGTCGTTAGTACTGGTTTGGGGAGGGGGTAGCGGGCTCCTGGAGGGAGCTGCAGGAGTCAGCCAGAGCCACAAGTGACGGACTGGCAGACTCTTTGCACCCGCTGTGTCTCACGTACTTGCATGTAGTGCAATGCAAGTAGATCTGGCTTAGGGTTAAGACGCGTTAGCGCAACGGCTAGGGTTAGGCTAGTTACGGGTGAGGTTAGGGTGAGTATTGGGGTGCATCTGGGTGCCTCTCTGACCCACTTAGAAGGACAGTGTACTGGCGTATGGGTTAGGCTTAGGGTTCGGGTTTGGGCTACGATTAGTGGGCTGTTTATGCCCGATTGGCACATCCCAGAAGTCTCTGTGGTCAACCTGGCCAAGTGGCCATGCGATTGGTGGAAAATTTGCATGGTCTACTCCCATGGGAGAGCCCATCATTGCAAATGTGCAGGTGTAAAAAAATAAAATAAAATAAAATAAAATAAAATCAACAGAGACTTTTTTTTGCAAGAAAAACCCACTGCTGCTACTGTAAAAATTCAAGCATTTAAAATAGCTAATTTTCGCATGTTTCTGTGGTGCTTTGGTGGGGTTTTGGGCAACAATTTCAAAAAAAATATTGCGGTCGCCATTTTGGATCCCCCCCCCACCGCATGGCAAATGGATGCGCCCTCCCAGCCTGGTACAGTCAGCAAAACCTGGCCATGCGATTGGTGGAATGGCTCCAAAACTTTGCATGGTCCACTCCCATGGCGAGCCCATCATTGCGAATGCGCAGGTGTAAAAAAATAAAATAAAATAAAATAAAATAAAATCAACGGAGACTTTTTTTGCAAGAAAAACCCACTGCTGCTACTGTAAAAATTCAAGCATTTAAAATAGATAATTTCCGCATGTTTCTGTGGTGCTTTGGTGGGGTTTTGGGCAACGATTTCAAAAAAAATATTGCGGTCGCCATTTTGGATCCCCCGCACTGCATGGCAAATGGATGCGCCCTCCCAGCCTGGTACCAGCAGCGCAGCAGTAGCAATAGCCAAGGAGAGGGGGGCGGGGAAACCCCCCCCCAAATAAAACACCCTTCTGGCCTGGTAGGTGCCCTCAGACAGTTTTCGCCTACTTTTAGGGCCGGGAATCGTTTTTTTTTTAACTTTTAAAAACTTTTTTTCTGTGCCGCTTGGCATTGCGCGATGCAAGTAACGAGCACGACAAATCAGACCAAATTGTTCGTTCGTCGGTTCGAGCTCGAAGTCTGGCGGAGTAATTCCCGTTTCCGTTTCCGTAGAGTAACGTATACGAGTAACGGAAACGGAAACGGGAATACCGCTAAGTCGTGCCGATCTCTACTCATGCTTATACACAAATGAGTCGCCTCAGTTTCCAGTGTGGTGACCTGTAGGTGTTCTCAGGTGTTGGGGCTTATAGAATAACCTGATAACGAGAATACTAGGTTTATTATCGAGAGCTAGCACATAATCCAGTGCAGGTGTTTAAATTGAGCTTTTCTTAAAGTAGCAAGTAGGAGTTCTTAACTTCTGTTTTAGCACTCTTTTTCTTTTATATTGATCAGAAGTTGTAGAAATAGTAAAGGAAAATCAAGAGTGATTACACATTTCCAGGTGTTACTCATCAGAAAGTCATCAAGGAAACCTCTAGTCAGAAAAATGAAACATGGTCATAACTTTAAGAACTGTCTTTATTGTGTTTTGAGATTTCTTCTCTCATTTTTCATTTTATGTTCCTGTTCCAATTTGCTGCCTTGGTTACAATACATCTGCTTATGTGTTAATCCTAAAATGCAGAGACAACAATCAACTTTCTGTTGTCGTTTTTTAAGGTAGCAGAGAGCATCAATTTTGCCAATGCAGGATTAGAACAAAAAGAGATAAACATTAAAAGCCTTTGGGACAGATAAATTGCATCCACGGGAACCTTCTGATGTACTCTTAAACTCTCGATGTATCACCAGCATTAGCAGGTGGTAGGTACATCAGATGGCACCATAATATGCACACCTCTGCATACATAGTATGATCTGGAGAATCTCAGGAACTGCAACCCACAAACACAAATCTGCTTACCTCTAGGTCCCCTCAAGGAGGGTTTTCTGGTTCTTTACTTTCACCACTGGCTTCCATGGCCTTACTTCCTGCTGATCAGGAGAAAGGAGGAAGTTTCTGTAGTGCCATGTAGGAGTCATAGTTCTTTTTTTGCAGGGGGCACGATGTGTACATCCTAATAGACAGTTAGATTGTGCTTCCTAAGAAGCACCATGGCACCTTCCTTTTTATTTTTTTATTTTTACAAACCAATACCAGAAAGCAAGTCTGAAAAATATAAATAACTCAGAAGACATGGGGTGGGTGAGGTGGGGATGGGGATGAACCCTGAAAGTGTGCAGAACTGGGCTTGTGAGCTGCAGTTTACAGAAGTCTTGGAGAATTCCAGAAATTGCCATTGAACGGCACAAAACAGCAGATCCCCATACAGCATAACCCACTTGTTTAGGGCTGCTGTGTGAAATATGAGGATGATGGCCAATAATGAGATGCATAACTTCCTGTACAACCTTGCAGGCAACCACAAAAGTTTTCTCTTCACCTATGAGAAGCAAGATCTCTTCTGCTCCTCCTGCATAGATGTGGCTTGTTTTCAACAGAACAGACATTGGCCAGAATTCTAGTGCTCATGTTCACTTGTATAAATGAGATCACACCAGTCCTTGGTAGCAAACTGCTGCATTTATTTATGTGGAGCTGGTTGGAATCCCTGACGCATGCCCAGTTTAACCATCAGTTGTCTAAGCAAAAACAAAACCAGTACTTGGCTGTAGGGTTCTAGACAAACTTTCTGCACAGAGCCATGGTGTGGAAATTGCAGGGAGCAGGCAAACAAACAAACAAGTTATTGCTGCCTTGTCATGATAATAGCAAGAAATATCAAGGAGGTTGAAAATTCCTCATTGAGATGTTTCACCATGTTGTCCCCTGCTTGGACCAATGAGAATATAATATTTAGTGAGTGCCCTGACTCATGAAACCAGTGCATTTCTCTAATGAGTATTTTTGGGATTTTCTGAGAATTTTGTGCATATTTTCGATTTTGTGAAACTACAAAATTATTAAACAGGCACTCTGTAATTATTTAACAAGTAATGCTGTCATTACAAGAAGTCAACACAGGTTTCTTAAAAACAAGTCATGCCAGACTAATTTGATCTCTTTCTTTGATAGAATTACAGGCCTGGTAGATGAGGTGAATGCTGTGGATTAGAGATGGGCACGAAACAGAAAAAATGGTGTTTCAGTTTTTCGTTTGTTGTTGAGAGGTCTGTTTCGGTTCGTTTCCATTTGTCGTGAAATTTTTGACAAATTTCGTTATCATTTTTTGTTTTTTCGTTTGTCGTTTCTACCCACTTTTTGCACGATTTTTAAAGGATTTCCGTGCACAAGCATCCCCCAACGCCCCACACCAGAGAGAAAACACTAAAAAAAATGGATGCTGGCAGAGACACAGTAGAGACTAGGTACGCAGGGAGGCTGCAAAGGCAGTGGTGAGCGTTGCCCAGGGTGCAAGGCAGCCGCAGAGTGACTGCACTGTGGGGCAAGGGAGGGTACTCACCGAGAGGTACGCAGCATGCATGCAGACAGGGAGGCTGCATGACTGAAGCTAGAGTCGCAGAGACAGCAATCCCACCCTAACTCCCACCAGATACTGCAAGGAGGACGGGGGCTGCCAGAGCTTTTTATCCCCTCTGTGGCTGCCAGACCTGCCCACCCAGTCTGAAACCTGGGCATGCTATTGGTTGAACATGATCCCATCACATGGCTTGCCTCCATTTTGTGGCTGGTGGCGACATCCATTTTAAAGGGAAAAGAATAATACATCGCAATGGGAGAAGACTAAGACAAACGTTTTAAGGACCCCAACCCCCCTGGTAGGTATTATCAGACAATATAAATATCGCTGCGTTTTTATGGATGTCCAGGGCGTTTTTTAACATTTAAAACAGCTCATTTCATTGTGCATCGCCATTAACAGAAACGAAACGTAACGACCACAATTTTCGTGGTTCTGTTCATTCCGTTGCATTTTCATCACAATTTTCGTTTGTCATTTCGTTGCGTAACGGAAACGACAAACGGTAACGGAAACGAAAAAATGTTCGTTCCGTGCCCATCTCTACTGTGGATATTGCTTATCTGGACTTCAGTTAAGCCTTTGATAAGGTTCCTCATGGTATTCTTGCTAAGAAGTTAGTAGAAAGTGGGACAGATAGTGCAACTGTTAGGTGGATTTGTAATTGGTTGACTGATCACACCCAAAGGGTGACCATAAATGGTCTCTCTTCAGCTTGGAGAGACATGACCAGTGGGGTACCCCAGGGTTCTGTTCTGGGTCCAGTGCTGTTCAATATCTTTATTAATGACTTGGAGGAAGGAATAGAGAGTATGCTGATTAAATTTGCAGATGATACCAAATTGGGGGGTGGGGTGCTAATTCCCTAGAGGATAGGATGAAAATCCAAAAGGACCTTGACAGATTAGAGTGTTGGGCCAAAGCTAACGGAATGGATTTCAACAGAGGGAAATGTAGGATGCTACATCTAGGTAAAAAGAATGAATTGCACAGATATAGGATGGGAGATACCTGGCTGGAAATTAGTACCTGTGAAAGGGATCTGGGAGTCTTGTTGCACCACAAATTGAACATGAGTCAGCAGTGTGATGTGGCGGCCAGAAAAGCCAATGCGATTGGTACAGAGTTCTGGCAGGCAACTAAAGAAAGTGAATATTGCCTTGGTGTCCTGGAGACAAAAGTGCTGTGATGGACATCTGGCCTCATGAGAAAGGACCATGTGCACAATGATGATATCAGAGCAAAATACAGCATTGTACCTATTGCCAACAAGATGTGTGAAGCCTGACTGTGCTGGTTTGGACATGTCCTGCATGCTGATGAGGAAAGTCTGGCCAAAAAGTGTCTCACTCTGGTTGACAAAAACACAGAGGCAGCCTAACCATTCATAACAATGCAATGGACTGTAATGGGCAAGCAATCACTTGAGCCTGAATGACTCACATATTCTGATACTTCAGGTATAAAGCCGTCTTTGAGGAAATTTGCTATTTTTCTACTCATTTCAGCCAGTGTTTTACTGTAGAGGCAAACTGCTGTCACGGCTATGGGCATTTGTTGTCTAGCTGGTTTACTTCTATATTGATTGGTTTTCTCCCATAAAGAAAGAAAAACAGCAATTACCTCCCCTGGTGTAGAATCCAAATATAAAATGGGCGTGAAATCATGAATTTTGTACATTAGGGGTGAATATCTGACAACTCCCATGCAAAAATATGCACAATTCAGACCTTTTGCTTTTCACTGCCTAATTTCCGGTTGTGCTCTGCACAATAATAAAAGAAGTAATGGATTTGCAAAAGTGGGGCTTACTTTTAAGTGCATGCTTTCCATCAAAATCTGGGACTGATAACATTGACTTAAGTACAGTACTTTTACCATCACTGGCAGCTAATATACAAGCATTTCTCACCGGCTGCTACTGTAGTGGTTTATGATACAATAGCTATTATTCTACAGAGCATAAAAGCTCATTTTTCAAGTGCAAGCACTATAAAGGAATATCTACGGTTCCCTTCTTTTTTTTATATCAAGAATAATAGTTGCAAGGCTCATACGCCTAGGCAAGGTTCAAACAACTCTGTTTGCTGAAGGGAAATCCTTCTGAGTGTGAAATAGCAGCCATGTGTTCTAATAAGGTTTTGGACACTTATAGGCTTCTGTGTGATTTGTGGCTTGAAAGCATATGCAGCCTTATTATCATTCTTAGAATCAACCTGCATGCACCATCTACATTTTCCCCTATCTTCTTTTAACTGAAATAGAAGCATTTGTTTTGATGAGCTCATCTCTTTGGATAGCCATGCCACCTTTAATGTCATCCACAATTAATTTACTTTTCGTGCTTATTTCTGTAGAGTACCCAAGTTTGTAAAGTTTTTTTTTATGCTACTCATTAAGTAATTCATTTGAAAAACCTCAAGGACTAATTCAGAAGGCTTAACGTTGTCACAATGTCTTTCTGAATATACATTTTGAAGAAGAGAACACATTTTTGTTTGTTGGTTGGTTTAGACAGACAAACAGACAGATAGATAGAATAAATAGCATATTAACAGAAATATCAATATTAAATCTGTTCCTTTTCTCATCATAAAGAAGAAAGTTATTTGCTAACACTTTTAATATAGTGTAATTAAAGTAGTATTCACTAATATTCTACTCATTTAAAAAAAAACCTGTGCTCATATTCTCCCCACCTCCCTCCCCAGGAGAATAAATTGTACAATATGTTTGGTACTTCAGATGTGATATTTCTGGGATAAATTTCCAAAGACTTTGCCAGTCTCCCATGGTTCTTACAAACTTTAGCCGAACAATACATGTATCACACAGGTAAAAACCATGGGTTCTTTGGCCAGATTTACATGGGCTCAGTTAACACTACAGGAAATAGTTTAGATATGAATATAAGCAGCCTAAATTAAAAAGTAAATAATGTTTGCCACATAAGAAGTCATGGCAACTGGACTTCTTTTCTTGAAAGATGGAAATATGGATGAGTAGCGAGGATAGTGGTGAGTCCTCCAATTTATAGTTCACCTTGATTTCACATCATCCTGGTTTGGCTCATAAGTTGGACAATGGCCTGAATAGGCTCATTAAATGGACAATGGCCTGGGATGTGTGAAGTCCCCACTATGCAACCCTTCCAAACACCCATTAAGTATAGGTTATTAACTATAGCCTTTCTTGTATAGGTGTGAAGAACTTCTTATTTGTCTGGGGACTGATGAAAGGGCAGCTTGATAAGCAGCAGACAGATTGTGCCTGAGTCCCCTGCCTCTGTTGAGAGATTGATTTTCAATACATACATGAACGTCTTCCCTGACCCTGCTCTCAAACCATCTATCTTCTCTGTCTAATATGTGTACATCCTCATCTTTGAAAGAGTGGCCTTTTTCCTTCAAATGGAGCTACATTGCTGATTCTGGTCCTGAGCTGTTGGCCCTCCTATGTTGGATCATCCTTCTGCTCAACAGCTGTTTAGTTTCTCCAACCTAGGGGTCTACACACTCCTCACTACCTTGGACTACATATACTATATTGCTCCTCTTGTGTTTTGGTGTCAGATCCTTTGGGTGGACAAGTCTCTTCATTAGTGTGTTTGTGGGTTAAAACTAGAGATGGGCATGAAACGAACCTAGTTCATTTTGTTATTCATTATTCATTTTGTTACATAACAAAACGAATAATGAACCTTGGAATGGACTTAGAATGAAACAAAATGAACCAAAAAAAGGTTCATTTCTGTTTGTTTCGTTAATGGTGGCAGAGATGTCTCCTACCTGGTGCTGGTGGACTGGTCCTTCCTCAACGGTCCGGTCTTCCTGTCTGCAGGGAGGGGGTGACCAGAAAAAAAAAAAGCCAACTGGCCGTGCTATAGCTGGTAGGTGGCCATAGCTGACAGTAAAATAAATAAATAAATAAATAAATAAATAAATAAATAAATAAATAAATAAATAAATAAATAAAAGATCCATCACTCGGGCCCCAGTACTGGCCCGGGAGCACCGGACCAGGCCTATGGACCAGCAAAACAACAACAACAAACAAACAAACAAACAAACATTTGGTGCACGGGTCCGATACCGGCCTGCAAACACCGGACCCCACCCGTGGCCAGCAAAACTATATTTTAAAAAGCCAGCCAGCCCGCACTACAGCTGTAGCATGGGCCATGTGGTTGGCAGTTAAAATTTTTTTAACAAAATAAAATAAAAGATCTGGTGTGTGGGCCCCAGTACCAGCCCGAGAGCACCAGACCTGGCCCGCAGGCAGCAAAAGTTTTTTAAAAAGCTGACCGGCCCATGCTACAGCTGTGGTGTGGGCCACATGGTCGGCAGTAAAAAAAATACAATAAAAATAAAATAAAAACCATTTAAAAAACATAAAAAGGAGCACTGACCCAGCCCCAGGGGTGGCCAGGTTGGTGCCCTAAAATAATGAAAAAAATATAAAAAATAAAACCAGCGCTGACCCGGCCCCACGGGCCACACAGTTGGCACTTGAAAAACAAAAAACAAAGCAAACAAATGAGGCACTGGCCCTAAGCAAGCGCCTCAAAAAGCCAGGATTGCCCTGCCGCTGCCGCCACCACCCAATAAGGATGATGTGTTGATAAATGATGATGATGATGTGGATGAGGATGAGGATGCTGCCAATCCAGATTGCGCAGTTGTTGTCAACGTCTGTGTTTTTATTATTATTGTTTTTTAATGTTTTTTCCCACCCGCACACTGTCAAATGGATTAAATCATACAAAGCAGGGGGAAATGAATAATGAACAAAATGAACCATCAAAACAAATATTTGGAATTTTTTTTGTTAAAAATGAAATGAACCAAAGCAAACCCTAAAATGAACTGAACCAAAATGAATTGCCATTTTTTTTTGTTCGTGCCCATTTCTAGTTTAAAGTAAACAGGGATGTGATGTTTGCCAAAAATCCTTCTAAGCTTTTCAGACATCCCAGCCATGTAAGGAATGACCAGGTTCTTTCATTGGCTCTGGGTCTAAGGCTGAGCCATTGTTCTTCTGGGTCAGGATACTTATTTGTTGAAGATCCACTTTGAATATCCACTGGCCTTTAGCACTATCTTCAGGTGCCTGTCTTCCTTCTTCTTGGGTTCTGTGGAGGTGGGGATGATATCTACTCTGTGGTATAGAATTCTGATGACTCCTAATTTGTGTTGTATTGAATGGTGGTAGTCAAACAGTAGGTACTGATCTATGTGTATGAAATTCCTGTAAACTTTTATTTCCAGGCTACAGTTGTGTCCAGTGATGACTGCATGATCCAGGAAAGCCAGCCTGTTGTCTTGGGTGAAACCTTGATGTGAAATAAAAGTGAACTATAAATTGAAGGCCTCACCACTAGAGATGGGCACGACTTAGCGGTATTCCCGTTTCCGTTTCCGTTACTCGTATCCGTTTCTCTACGGAAACGGAAACGGGAATTACTCCGCCAGACTTCGAGCTCGAACCGACGAACGAAGAATTTGGTCTGATTTGTTGTGCTCGTTACTTGCATCGCGCAATGCCAAGCGGCACAGAAAAAAGTTTTTAAAAGTTAAAAAAAACCCTGATTCCCGGCCCTAAAAGTAGGCGAAAACTGTCTGAGGGCACCTACCAGGCCAGAAGGGTGTTTTATTTGGGGGGGGGGGGTTCCCCGCCCCCCTCTCCTTGGCTATTGCTACTGCTGCGCTGCTGGTACCAGGCTGGGAGGGCGCATCCATTTGCCATGCAGTGCGGGGGATCCAAAATGGCGACCGCAATATTTTTTTTGAAATCGTTGCCCAAAACCCCACCAAAGCACCACAGAAACATGCGGAAATTAGCTATTTTAAATGCTTGAATTTTTACAGTAGCAGCAGTGGGTTTTTCTTGCAAAAAAAGTCTCCGTTGATTTTATTTTATTTTATTTTATTTTATTTTTTTACACCTGCGCATTCGCAATGATGGGCTCGCCCATGGGAGTAGACCATGCAAAGTTTTGGAGCCATTCCACCAATCGCATGGCCAGGTTTTGCTGACTGTACCAGGCTGGGAGGGCGCATCCATTTGCCATGCAGTGGGGGGGGATCCAAAATGGCGACCGCAATATTTTTTTGAAATTGTTGCCCAAAACCCCACCAAAGCACCACAGAAACATGCGG
Source organism: Phrynocephalus guinanensis (assembly GCA_037367245.1). NCBI lineage: Eukaryota > Metazoa > Chordata > Lepidosauria > Squamata > Agamidae > Phrynocephalus > Phrynocephalus guinanensis. The sequence continues at coordinate 21,794,328 of CM074734.1, forward strand.
AAATTAGCTATTTTAAATGCTTGAATTTTTACAGTAGCAGCAGTGGGTTTTTCTTGCAAAAAAAGTCTCCGTTGATTTTATTTTATTTTATTTTATTTTATTTTTTTACACCTGTGCATTCGCAATGATGGGCTCGCCCATGGGAGTGGACCATGCAAAGTTTTGGAGCCATTCCACCAATCGCATGGCCAGGTTTTGCTGACTGTACCAGGCTGGGAGGGCGCATCCATTTGCCATGCGGTGGGGAGGGATCCAAAATGGCGACCGCAATATTTTTTTTGAAATTGTTGCCCAAAACCCCACCAAAGCACCACAGAAACATGCGAAAATTAGCTATTTTAAATGCTTGAATTTTTACAGTAGCAGCAGTGGGTTTTTCTTGCAAAAAAAAGTCTCCGTTGATTTTATTTTATTTTATTTTATTTTATTTTTTTACACCTGCACATTTGCAATGATGGGCTCTCCCATGGGAGTAGACCGTGCAAATTTTCCACCAATCGCATGGCCACTTGGCCAGGTTGACCACAGAGACTTCTGGGATGTGCCAATCGGGCATAAACAGCCCACTAATCATAGCCCAAACCCGAACCCTAAGCCTAACCCATACGCCAGTACACTGTCCTTCTAAGTGGGTCAGAGAGGCACCCAGATGCACCCCAATACTCACTGTAACCTCACCCGTAACTAGCCTAACCCTAGCCGTTGCACTAAGCCGTCTTAACCCTAAGCCAGATCTACTTGCATTGCACTACATGCAAGTACGTGAGACACAGCGGGTGCAAAGAGTCTGCCAGTCCGTCACTTGTGGCTCTGGCTGACTCCTGCAGCTCCCTCCAGGAGCCCGCTACCCCCTCCCCAAACCAGTACTAACGACAACAAAAAAACAAAAAAACAAACTGAGTAATTTTTGCAAATTTTCGCGAAAAACGGAAACGAGCCGAAACGGAACCGGCCCGACTAACGACAACTCAAAAAAATTTTTTTTCAAGTCGTGCCCATCTCTACTCACCACTAACTTTCATCAGACTGATGAAGCTGCTTGAATGAGTAATGAAATGTTTTGATTTCACAAGAAAAGAAGTCCAGTTGTTATGACTCAGCTTCCAGATAACCTCACCTGGATGAATGAGACTCTTCACAGACATATTCATGTCCACTTATGCATTCAAAGTCTTAGGATTGGAACATATTATAGTATGGCTTAGCCTCAGTGCTTGCTCTTTCATTAAACCCTGCCTGAGTACTTAGATCTATTAGTGTGTCCATCTCCTCTGCACCACTATTGAGTACTGTGTATGACAGGAGAGATAGCTAATTCTGACATAGCACCCCAATTTGGAATGACCTCCCCTTGGAGACTTGAATGACCTCCCCTTGGAGCCTTGGAATCATTTCACTGGCAAATGAAGACATTCTTATTTAATAGAGCCTTTGGCGGTTGAGTATCAGTACAGGTTTTAGTGCAATGATTTTAATGTTTGAAGGGTTAAATTTTGTATTTTAAATAGTTTGATTTTTAAAAATTGTTTTTATTCAGCTTCGTAACCTGCCCTGTGATACAAGGTTGGCTATACATACATACATACATACATACATACATACATACATACATACATACATACATACATACATACATACATAGATACATACATACATACATACCATTAGGCTGGGGGGGGGGGGAAGCAGCAATCTCAGGCCAGCAAATGACGAGTGGCAATGGTAGTTTCCTGCCTGTTGTCCATGGAAAATCTAGTGTTGCCTTATATTGGAGAACAGAGCTATATATCTCAATCACAGCTTCCCTAGGCCTCCTAATTAGAGATGGGCACGACTTAGTAGTATTCCCGTTTCCGTTTCCGTTACTCGGTTCCGTTACTCTACGGAAACGGTAACGGGAATTACTCCGCCAGACTTCGAGCTTGAACCGATGAACGAACAATTTTGGTCTGATTTGTCGTGCTCGTTCCTTGCATCGCGCGATCGCGCGATGCCACGTGGCACAGAAAAAAAGTTTTTAAAACTTAAAAAAACCCGGTTCCTGGCCGAAAAGCAGGCGGAAAAATGCCTGCCGTGCCTCAGGGCACCTACCAGAGGGGTTGTTTCTGGAGGTCCCCGGCCGCCGGCCGCCGCAATTAAAGCGCAAGCAAGCGGCACGGACGGCACAGGAAAAAACTTTTAAACTCTCCCCCCACCCATTCCCGGGCCAAAAAAGCAGGCGGAAAAATGCCTGCTTGACTAAGGGCGCAGGGCACCTACCGAGGGGTGGTTTCTGGAGGGGGGGTCCCGCCTCCCCCCCGTCCTGGGCAGCCGGACTCGCCATGCCCTGCGGTGTGGGCGGGGGATCCAAAATGGGGCGGCGAACGCAATATTGTTTTTGAAATCGTGGTCCAAAAACACACAAGCACAACAGAAACACGCGAAAATTTATAAACTGCCAGATTTTTCACAGTAGCAGTGGGTTTTTTCTTGCAACAAAATGTCTCTCCTCTCCTCCTCTGTCCTCCATTTATTTTATTTTATTTTATTTTATTTACACCTGCGCAATGATGGGCTGGCCGAGTGGCCAGCCATGTGGGATTGGACGACCATGCAAATTTTTGGAGCCATCCCACCAATCGCATGGCCACTTGGCCATGGAGACTTCTGGGATGTGCCAAAAAGCCCCCTAAAACCTGCCCTAGCCCCCTAACCCTAACCCTAACCCTTGACTCCAGTCCTTACCCATACGTCACAGACTGTCTCCTTAGTGGGTCAGAGAGGCACCCAGAGGTGCAACCCACTAGCCCACCGTAACCTTACCCGTCACTAGCCTAACCCTAGCCCTTGCACTAACCCACCTTAACCCTAAGCCAGATCTACTTGCATTGCACTACAAGCAAGTACAATTCCCTTCTGTGTGAGACATGGTGGTGCGAGAGCCTTAGTTAGGCATCACCAATGGCTCTGGGTTCACTGCCATCACTAGTCTCACTGTCTGCAACTGGTATGCATATCCATATGGCTATTGCATACCATTTTGCAGCAGCAGCAGGTGAGGAGGGGAGACACCCATGTTGAGGGGTCTCTTGGAGCCTGCTTCCCTTTCCTAGTGGGTGAGGATAGGAGGCACCCACGGGTGCCTCCAGGAGCCCGCTTACCCTTTATAGCGGGCCAGAGGAGGCACCCACCTCAGAGAGGTGCCTCCAGGAGCCCGCTACCCCCCAAAAAAACCAGTACTAACGAAAACGAAAAAACGAAAAAACGAACTGACTAATTTTTGCGAATTTTCACGAAAAACGAAAACGACCCGAAACAGAACCGGCCCGACTAACGACAACTCGAAAAAAAATTTTTTCAAGTCGTGCCCATCTCTACTCCTAATGAAACTTGATCTCACAGGTGTGATGAAGGATGTTATCTCATTACCAATGTCAATAGCCTAATATAACCACTAGTCCCATGGGTTTCAATTTGTGGACTGAGATTGGATCTCTGTTGGCTTCGAATCCTCATGTCACTGCACATTGAATCTCAAAACTTCAGATTGGGGATTAAGGCAGATATTTATGTCCTAATGTGAAAATTGTGAAAATCTACTTCATTTTTGTTACATTTGTAAAATATAAAATACAATAAAGATCTAACAACATCCACATCTCACCCATGTTTCTTATTAGATTGTAAGACTCTTTTCGACACATTATAGTTTTTAATGTTTAAATGTTAGTAGTACTAATTTCTTTGAAATATGATTCAGATGATCATATATTAAATATTTAACTCTAAGAAAGACATTATTTAAAGGGTACAATTATGGGGAGTAGCTGGGGAGTAGAAAAAGTAGAAACAATTTTAAAACATAATAGCTTATATTGCTGCTTTTCATCACCTTGCCATTATTATTATTTTGCATAGCTGAAATATTTAAGCTACTCACCCATTATTTAATATTTAAGGGTAATCCTAATGCAATTTTATTGTAAGTTTCTGTAATTTAAATTCATTGGTGTAATTTTTATCCATGGTACTCATGTGTTCTTTGCTTATTTGTATTCCAGATAACATTTTGGTTTTCATTTAAGGCAATAAAAAGGCTGTTTTGTTTTGTGATATTCTGGGATAACTCCAACCTATTTAAAAAGAGAGTAAAATTGATAGCTTTCTAAATCCACTGACACTCCAGGATAATCTGTTAGACTCTTTAGCCAGAATTAATAGAATACCTATCCATGAGCTGACAGAAAATTCCATCTGCACCTCTGAAGAGGAGAAATATCCAAGTGGTTGTTGTTGTTTTCTTCAGCTGAGGATGTTGATAATATTATGTGGTAGATTATCAGAGCTTAGCAGAGCATTGATTGCTTGTTGAAGACCTGTTGAGGAAGATTTTTGGGAAGCTACAATGCATTAATGTTCGACTTGATCATCTAGATCAAACTCTGAGAAATCCTTAAAAACAGTCACCAAACTACCCAGAGCTCTCTGAAAAGGGTAGTAGAACTGTTGACAAAACAACTGTGTCTCTACAAAAGACATATTGGTATTATTAGGTCTGAACCAGAAAAAAACATTCAAAGGGTTTTAACTAGGCCAGGAGTAGGCAACCCACGGCTCTGGAGCCGCATGCGGCTCTTTGGAACCTTTGCCGCGGCTCCGGGAGGTGACTGTGACAGGTTCGCCGCTCCGCTCCACACTGCCCGCCCGGTGACAGGCAATACTGATGCCGACAGGCCGGCGGAAGGGCGCACAGTGGAGGAGTGGCATGACGTCACGCGGCACCGGCTCGGCTAGGGGAGAGTGCGCCGCGGCAGCGCGCTTCTGTGCAGTGCGCACCAACCCCTCCCCAGCATAGCCTAGGCCCCAGTGACCCAGTCTAATTCGTGTGGGAGTGGCGCTGGTGCCAGTGCCAGTGCCACCCCACTTCACTCCCGCAGTGCTGCTCAATCTGGCTCTGGCTCCATCACTCCACCCCCTCGCACGCAATGGTTTTGCGGCTCCCAGTTTTTCCCCCCCCGTCGGAAACGGGTCCAAGTGGCTCTTTATGTCTTAAAGGTTGCAGACCCCTGAACTAGGCTGAAGTACTACGATGAAAACAACAGGATGAGATTCAACAGGGATAAATTCAAAGTGCTGCACCTAACAATAAGAAACCAAATACGCAGTTACAAGATACAGGATACCTGGCTCAACAATTATATGAGTGAGAAGGATCTTGGAATCATCATAGAGAACAAGCTGAATATGAGCCAACTGTGTGATGCAATTGCAAGAAAAGGCAAATGGTATTTTAGGCTACATTAACAAAAAGTATTATCTCCAAATCCCACAAGGTACTAGTTGCCCTCTATTTGGCACTGGTTAGACCTCATTTTGATTACTATGTCTAGTTCTGTACACCACACTTTAAGAAGGATGCCAACAAACTGGAGCAGAGGAGGGCAAGAAAGATGATCAGGTATTAGAATCCAAGTTCTATGAGGAAAGACTGAAAGAAGTTGACATTTTTAGCCCGAAGAAGAGGGGAAATATGACAATATTTTTCAAATACTTGAAAGGTAGCCATACTGGCAGGAATTGTTCTCATTCACCCTAGAGTGCAAGACACATAATAATGGGCACAAGCTCCAGGAAGTCAAATTTAAATTAAATATCAGGAAACAATTATTTATTGTTAGAGCAATATGACAATAGAACCAATTACCTTGAGGGGTAGTGAGCTTTCCAATGCTGGAAGAATTCAAAGGGAAATTGGACAACAATCTGTCAGATATATTGTGATCACGGCTTGAGTACTGAAGAAGCGTGTTGGACTCAATGACCTTATAGGCCCCTTCCAATTTCATGGTTCTATAATTCTATGAAACTGCTGCAGACCAATTGGGTAGTGCTAGTTATTTTCTTCTTTTGAAGCATCTTGCTTCCCTGGAACACAAGGGTGCTGATAAATCGGGATTTGTGCTTTTTAAACTTTACCTTGCCCCCGGGTTTATAGACGGGAAAGCAGCTGAATATTGTCAAAGCTATTTGTTGCCCAAACAAATTTTTGTGAAATGTCAACAATTCCTCCAGTGATTCATAGCATATGCATTAACACCCCCCCACACACACACCCTTTCTCAGTTCATATACTACAGTCCTAGTATATCACTGGACCACAGTATATGAAACAAAGGCCCCCAGGGATGGGCTTGTTTCAGGCCTCCTGTACTTACCCGAGGCCTGGTGCTACCCAAACAGGCCTCTGACGGGCTTCTGGGGCTTGTCAGAGGCCCCAAAAGTGCTTTCCGGTGAATCGGAAGTGACTTCCGGCAAACCAGAAGTGACTTCTGTATCACTGAAAACCACTCCTGAGGCCTTTGACAGGCTTCTGAGGCCTGTTGGAGCCCCCGGAAGTGCTTTCCAGTGAACCAGAAGTGACTTCTGGATCATCGGAAAGCACTTCTGAGGCCTTCAACAGGCCCCAGAAGCCCGTCGCAGGCTTGTTCGGGGCAGCACTAGGCCTCAGGTACGTGTAGGAGGCCCCATATAGCCCTCCCACCCACCCCCCAGCCCAGCATCCACATATCACAGATTTTCCAATATTGTGGGTTGGGTCAAGTCCCTTACCCCCGCAATAGCAGGGGGTTATTATATAACTATGGGCTCATCTTGACTTGGACCTTTAACAATATCAGTTTTATAAGGCAGCTAAACCTAGGGCCTAAAATGATGCAAAAATCCAGCTGTGATCAAAACTCTTGCCAAGAATATTATTTCTATGGATACTCTCCTTTTTTCCTTGATCAAAGTCATTTTTAGTCTCCCAGGATTATTTGGAGAGAGATGCTTTAATGTAAGAACTCTCTGCAAACTGACTGGCCAATCTAGAAGAAATACTGCAAATCATCCTCCTTCTTATGGTGCCATTCTGATAAAAGCAGAGGACTCAACAACGTGTCGCTTGGGGACGCTACATATGAAGATGATTTTTAAAAAGCACTATGAAAAGCACTCCCTCACAAACATCATCAACTATAGGGAATTATAATTCACAAAATGTTCAGCTAAATGAAGGCAAATTTGGCCCTGGAGAAATGAGAGGTGTTAGGTTAGAATCCAATGAGACTACATTAACTTGCAGTAAGCCCGCAGCAAGTAAACTAGGAGTAAGATTTGTGAAAAATCAGCATTTCAACCAGTGTTTGGAGGCCAGCAAAGGAGGTCAGGATTCAAACCTCACTCTATAAAAACTCTCTCAAACCACCATAAGCCATTTCAATAACGATCTGTGTTTTAGGGAGCTCAAAAGGAGAATTGAGTAATGTTAAGTCCTTTGCTAGATGATGTCATAATGACGGAGGCAGGCCCACAGTAACCATTGCCTCCGGTCCCAGAATGGGACTGAATGGACTTTGGGTTAGTCACTTTCATTCAAATATGGAACATTTTTAAATAAAAGAAACATGATGCCAGTTTGAAATTGAAGCAGAAGTTTACTTGAGTTTTTCTATTTTGGTTAAAGCTCATAAAAACCTACCAGCAGGTCTTAGGTTGGTCTATCCTGCCTGGTATTTCTTTTTACCCCATTGATCCAACTTTGCAATCCCAGCCCCAAAATAAATAGAAGACACAAAATATTGGTGTTAAACTGGGCCACAACTTTACTAAATTAACTTTAATTAATATATGAAGGGGAGCTGCCGTAGTGTAAATGCACCTAGGGCATGAAATTCCCTAGCCAAAGCTGACAATACCCCAGGTGAGTTCCTGGATGGTAGGAATTTTGGCGCCCTAACAAGTCAATGGTAAACAAAAACAAGGACAGCCCTAGTAAGTTTAACCAGAGTTTATTAATTTAACTAATGTTAACCATAACTCATAACTATTATTAACTAGGCTGCCATGTCCCCGTACTGGGACATCTTCTGGGGCTCACCTAAGCACTTTGCACTACCTGCTCTTGAGACCAAATCCTAGATTATGACCCTATTTATCTAACGGTAATGAAAATGGGATGAGAGAAAACACACCACAACCAAGGAGGCCAATTGAGGTGATGGTCAAAAATTCCGATCCGGCCCCGTAGCGACCAGCTAATCTCATTCTCATTACTTCTAGGGAGGGTGGGAGGGGTGATGAGTGGTGGCAAAGAGGCCTCAGAGTTGAGGTTTGGAGCTTTTAAATGCTCCCAGACCTGGACTCCCGGGCAGCATCACGTGAGCACTATTTTGCACCGTCCTGGGAGCCGGGTTGCAAAGCGTCCCGGCAGCAAACTGGTTGCTACCAAGACTCCCTTCTTGAACCTGCTGAGACAGAAGAAACAGTCATCTGCACAACTAGTAATGACACAATTCAAAACGAAATTATTCCACTAACTCAGATGAGATGTGGTCCTCATGGACTCACAGGAAATTGCAGCAGCAGCGAGTGGCAAAGCTATCCTCTCTGAAGGAAGGAGATGCTTTGCAGTCCCTAGATGAAACTTCAAAGTCCAATAATCCTTCTGAGGGCAGCATAGAATGACCTTTAAAAAGGAGTCAAAGAGAGTGTGCCTCTATAAATCAAGGGAAAACGTTGGGCCACAAGCCAAATATACAGTGATCCTTTTCTGGGCGCTTATAAATCTCCTGATGTAAAATGCGGCTGCATAAGAATGTTCCAAAGCAGAAGCTATCAGCATTTCGTGAAGTAGGAGAGCATGTCAGATAACTGCAAACTACTTTTCCATGTCGGCTCTTATTTTTCATCCTATAGGTTCCATTGCTGAATCCCCACTGTTTAATGAACCAGGGATTTAAAAACACACACAAATAAAATCATTTTATTTTATATAACGCAGAACACCTGCGTTACATTCTGTGAAAAATCTCTATGCATTCAGGAAAGAACTGGGTGACATGGCAAGTGGGCCACAATAAGACTTTTAGGATGTTTATATCACCCTTTCATACCTCTAAATACTATGGTACTGAAATTTAGTACCAAGTGATGCTACCCAGTTTCAGCTATGAAACAGGGGTAGAGGGGTGGGGACATTTAATGTGATGGTTCCTTTGTCCTACATACCTTGCAGAAAGAAATTAGGTGGCAGTGTTGGTGCAGCCTTACAATTGTTCCCAGATGGTTGAAATTGCCATCCCTGTGTGTGTGTGTGTGTGTGTGTGTGTGTGTGTGTGTGTGTGTGTGTGTGTGTGTGTGTGTGTGTGTGTGTGTGTGTGTGTGTGTGTGTGATTTTTGTAGTAATGTGAACAGTGCCAAATAGCCTCTATATAATTGAGATGAAAATCAGATCTTTCAGATTATTTATTATTATTTATTTTAGAGTATCTTTACCCCACCCTTTTCTTTGGAAAAGGACCCAAGGTGGTTTACAGTAATGAGGGATAATACACAGTCCAGTACAATTAAGACATGTTCAAATATTTGAGAAAAAGGAATTGGGGGACATCTAAGTAGTCATAAACAAAAAGTCTATGTGAACCCATAGATTCATATAAAATACACATGGTAGTCCATCATTCAGGGAAAGCTTGCCTGTTTGTGGAAGGACAACAGAGATAAGGCATTCCTAGCCTCTAGTGGGAGGGAGTTCCAGAGTCTGGGCGCAGCAGTCGAGAAGGCTCTTTCATGGGTTCCCACAAGACGTACCTGTGAGGGTGGGGGGATGGAGAGCAGGGCCTCTCCTGATGACCTTAACACCCGAGTTGGTTCTTACTGTGAGAGCCAATCTTTGAGGTAGCTAGGACCCATGTCATATAGTGCATTGTAGGTCAAGGTCAACACCTTGAATTGTGCTTGATAGCTGATTGGCAGCCAGTGGAGCTGTCCTAATAGGGGTGTAATATGATCTCCGTACCTCACCCCAGTCAGCAGTCTGGCTGCTGAATTTTCAACCTGTTGAAGTTTCCTTAGACTTTTCATTGATAGCCCCACATAGAGCGCATTACAGTAGTCTAGTTGGGACATCACTAGAGCATGTGTCACTGTGGCCAGAGCTGGTTTCTCAAGAAAGGGGCATAGCTTGCGTACTATCCTTAATTGTGCAAATGCACTCCTGGCCACAGCTGTGACCTGGGCATCCAAGCTCAAGGATGAGTCCAAGAGCACCCCTAAGCTGTGTACCTGATTTTTTAATTGGAGGGTGACCCCATCTAGTACAGGTTGCATCCCTATCCCTTGCTCTCTCTTTCGACTGACCAGGATTTAGTTTCATTTTGTTCATCCTCATCCAGTTCATTACTGCAGCTAAACACTCATGTAGAGTTGAGATAGTAACTCCCTTAGAGTCCGGGGGTGACGAGAGGTAGAGCTGGGTATCATTGCCATACTGGTGGCACCTAACTCCAAAAGACTTAATAATCTCCCCCAGTAGTTTCATATTGATGTTAAATAACATAGGAGACAGAACAGAGCCCTGGGGAACTCCACAGGTCAGCAGCTGTGATGTCGAACAGGAGTCACCTAATACCACTTTCTGCGTTCTATCCTGCAGGAAGGACTGGAGCCACTTTAACACAGTACCCCTGATTCCCATTTCAGAGAGACAAGTCAGGAGGATGCCATGGTCTATAGTGTCAAAAGCAGCTGAGAGGTCTAGCAAAATCAAAAGGGACACCAATCCCCTATCCATTTCCCTGCGTAAGTCATCTACCAGTGCAACCAGTGCCGTCTCAGTCCCATAGCCAGGCCTGAAGCCAGATTGAAATGGATTCAGGTAGTATATCTCATAAAGAAACCTCTGGAGCTGTGAGGCAACAACCCACTCTAGGATTAGAGTAAGCAAGTTACAAATCTGTATGTAAGAAGAAAACAAAAAAGTTACTATCAATGTGCTGAAGTGAAGGACATGAGAACAAAACACGCACGGTCCCTCCTAGCTGCCAAAGACAAAGAGCCCAAGTGAACCTCGGTATCTTTAATAAATTAATAGCTTAGTTTAGGAGTAAGAAGGCTCCCCCAACACCATCAATCTACATATCTACTCTACCCAGTTATAATATTCATAATTTAATTACTGCCATACAATGGAATTCTAATGGGATATGGTCATTTAGTGATATTCTTAGAATTTGGTACCAGAGAGCAAAAATGCACACCCCTCAACTACAGCAGGTAATCTCTGATTGTTTCAGCCTACTGCAGGCTCCAGGATTACACTACATGGAGCCACAGCAGTCAAAATGGAATTAGATTGCTGTAATTGGGTAGGGAAGATTCAATCAATGGCTAGCTAGAAAAGTAAATCAATACAAGTTAAACATCCTGTCCAATACAAGGAATCAAGAAATCTGTCACTTGCACGCTCTTATCTGTCCGTTTAACATTGCCATCATAATCATCTCAAGTTTCTTCCTTCCCATTGATGAAGACATTTGACAAGTTTGTTGGATTCTTGTTTTAAAATGGACCAAAGGACATGCTCATCCACCAGCGTTAGCCAAATTCAGTAGACACAGCTCTTCCCAGAATGGAATAGTCTTGGCTCATACTTCACGTCCCTCTCGCTGCAGTTTGCAGCCCCGCTGGAGACTGGTTCGAAGGAACGTAACCTCATGTCCTTGTGGGGTCAATCCGAGTTCAAAGGAACAGAAACTCACATCCTTGTGGGGTCAATCCGAGTTCACCCTGACCACGCCCCCTGAACTGTGCTCCAAGAGGGGTGAGAGATTCCCGTCTTGGAGATCAGGAATCTTTTCAATCCACTTCTCGATCCGTGTTGAAAACCAATTTCAACACGGAGGCAAGTTCACCTCGGCTCGAGGAAGGACGTGAAGTAACCACCTATGTTAGACCTGTTATATAGTTGTTAAATATGAGAATCCTGCCAGATTTAGAAGTTACAACTCTTCTCCTGGGTAAATAATACACAAGACCAGATGTGCAACAAATGTTCAAAGTCTTCTGCTCATATGAGTAAATCTTGTCTGTTTCACTCTCTTTCCACTTCCATTTTCTAAAAATTTCATTTTTTTCTTTACCCCTTTAGACAGAAATATGTGAATGGTGTTCCGGTTCCTCTCAGAGATGTAAGCCAAAGACATATTTCCCTATCCTTTTTACACTATATATTGGCTGCTCACTCTATAGAGGAAATCAGAATGAGTAGCCTGAAATCCAACTTCAGCAGAAGAATGTTGGACAAATGTTCAAGAACCCCTGGGGAAAATACCCTCACATAGATACTGGGGGAAAAATTCACAAGGGATGCTAGGCATTCTTACTTCTGAATTACAGCCCCCTCATAGAAGTACTTTAAGAGAAAGACAACTCTCTCAAAAGTTTTAATACTATTTAAATGGAATAGTCTCTTGCCAAAAAAAGTGAACAAAAGGGTGAACCTGGAGAAGAGAGATTGTGAGGGAAAGTTGGTACTGCATGGAAAAAATTCAGATACATAAAGAAGTGTCTTCAAAGGAATGTAGGAAGGGGAATGGAATGAGTGGTGGATTTGCCAATGATGAAAAGGAAGTATGCTGAAGCATAGAGTGAAGCCAGCAAATATTTAGCAAGAGGCAGACATAAGGGAGAAATCATTGTTGTCCTTTAAGCCTTGGTAAACTATGCCTGCAAACTCATTTGAGCATGAATATAAAACTAGACAATGCAATCCACTTTTCTGTTTGAGGTCATACAAGGATAACCATGAAAAGAAAAAAAGAAAAAAAGCAACTGTTATTAATAATGGGGCGGGGGAGGGGGTTGAAACCATAAAAAGATGGCAAGACCAGAATGGAAGGTAACATGGCAACAAGTGCCCAGTCCTCTTTAGATCTGGTTCCAATTCCACTGCCAGCTGTTCCCATGTGCATTACAAATGAGCACCAGGTCACAGAAGGCAGAGCCAGACAGAGGATGGGTTGACTTCTTGTACCAAGCAGACTTATTGACATGACAGAGTTAAGGGGGGAAAACCTATCTAGAAACTCTGCATACAATTAGTGGAAGAAGCAGAACAATGTTAATGGCAATTCGAACAAGTACAGAAATATGGAGACCAAGAACTAAAATTAGCAAGACAGTAGATGCAGGTTTGTGTAGTTTAAGGTCCACGTTTGTGCAAAGGGGGCTTTCCTGCAAGATTAATAGCTGTGCTTAGTCTGGGAATCAGTCAGATATTCCTATTATTTTTCTACTTCTAAAGAAGAAATACCAGACATCTCTCCTGTTCTCTTGGGATTTATGAAAACTAAATAATAACTGCAGATTTAACTATGTAGTATATCTTTTTCCAAGTTGTGATGAAACAAGTTCCTTCAGGGTTTCTACACGATAACTGGTATGAGCAGGTTGATACATTGTCCCCCCAGTCCCGAAATAAGGAGTCCACACAGATAATTGGGTTTTAAATTGGGCCACAACTTTATTAATAACTTTATTAATAACTTTATGCACTTTATTAACTGTACTGAAGCTGTAACTAAATAGTTGTAGCCGAGGGATGGGCCTCCCGTAGTGCAACTTATATTTTAGCCTACAGATGTTGTTTTAGTGTGACGCCATGTTGTGACCCAGTACGGGGGTGCTGTTCAAAGGAAGCAGCCGTCCCAGCCAAAACTAGGTCAGCATATTACTTGGGGCAGCCGTACGAGCTCAGTGACTTTATGGTCTTTTAATTTACTTTCATTCTGTGGGGTTTACCTATAGGATGTTATTATATTTGATATTCTCTATTGTACAGCTGCCCTGCTCCCTGTCCAAGGTGCATTTTCAGTTTTGACGTCACAGTCTTGGCCCCATTTTAGTTGCACTACCCGCCACGGCAAAGGAGCTGCTACACATGCTCCTTGCCCGCCACCAAGCCATCTAGCATGGCACAAGGCCCATCCCAAATTCAGCTAAAGGATATCCAAGCCAGCTTCGTTCAGATGACCCCATTGCTCCTAAAGAGCTTAGGTTGTGAAAATTGTATGTCCGGGTAAATAATCACAGAGCCGAGGCCCTGGCGCATAGCAGTAGCAATTTCTCGATTCAAACATCGCATGTCCCGATCCACCATCACTGGGATACGGGCACCCAGCCACACCCGCTGTGGCAACATCACTGACCAGACCCACGTGGGTACAAGGGAGTTGGGCCTTAAAGGCCTGCAGATCACTAATGATCATCAGAATTAAATCCTCTCCCTTAGCTCTGGTCAGGCATACAAGCGGAACAGCAATTGGGACGTCAGAAGAGCAACAGGATGCAACCGTAAAGAAGCTATCCCAGCTCATTCTGCGCTTTCCTCTCCATTCAAGGAGGACAAATAGACAGCCATCGAGGCACCCGATGCGCAACGGGATGCCACTGTAAGGAAGCTATCCCAGCTCATTCTGCGCTTTCCTCTCCAGTCCCGGAGGACAAGCTGAACAGCCCTCGAGGCGTTGAAGGCACAACGGGATGCAACCATGGGAAAGCTATCCCCGCTCATTCTGCGCTTTCATCTCCAGTCCAGGTAGACAAGTGGAACAGCAATCAAGGCTTCAGAAGTGCAACGGGATGCAACCATAGAGGAGCTGTCCCAGCTCATTCTGCACTTTCCTCTCCAGTCCACCTGGACACGGTCGCCAGGTCCGAGCTGAGGACCCCAAGCAGAGGGTCAAGCATCTTTTGCAGCCCAAAATATATAGCTGTGGCCACAATCAAGGACCCGAAGGCGTTCGTTGCTGCACTGACCTGTAGAAACACAACTCGTTAGTGAGACCACAGCCCCCTTTAACAGCATATAATAATAATACTAGATTGACCCCAGTACTGGGCCTTCCACTATGCTTGCCAGATATAACTGGTGGCCTACACTGATGAGGCTAAACGATATCTGGGTGATCCTTCCCATATCTGATTTACAGTAGATGGACTCACATTCAAGATGGAGGAATGCCTGCCGTAATTGTTTGGCACTTTTAAGTTTAAAACTGCAGACTTAAACTTTCAAGCTGGTTCGTCAGTTATCTAGCACGTCCCCGAGTACAGGCCACATCATGAATTGCACAGTGCAACTGTGAAATCCAATGGTACAATGTGCACTGTCTGGACATGATATCTTGCCACCTCTCACAGGCATAATGTTAAGTTATTCAAACAGCATTCCAACTTATGTCGTTTGCAGAGCCTAGAGCTCTGCTGTTGTGGCTGGCTGAGCCATTGTGCAAGAAGTTTCTGGCTAATATAATACTACCAATATTTAGTAAGCTTTCCCTGACCATTCAGAGCTAGATGGAAAGCTAGCTGTGCCTAGTCGAAATCCATTTAGTTCCATCATTTAGAGAGCGTTTGGGTAATTTTTGGTGGCAACACATTGCTGATCCTCCGACAAAAGGACCCATAAACAAATCGATGCTGTTTCTGCCATGTCCTCAAAAGAGAACAATGTCGAACTTGTTGTAATGTGTTCTGCTTATATACCGCCCCATACCACTATAAGTAGTCTCTGGGCGGTTTACAATTTTAATTACAGTGTGCAGGCTACACATTGCCCCCCCAGCAAGCTGGGTACTCATTTTACCGACCTCGGAAGGATGGAAGGCTGAGTGAACCTTGAGCCTGCTACCGGGGATTGAACCCAGGTCGTGAGCACAGTTTTACCTGCAGTACAGGCATTTAACCACTGCGCCACGAGGCTCCTTACTGCACTAGATCGATCATGAGCCAGATGACAGGGGACAAGTTTGATTAATAATTCTAATGACAAGCAGGGGGCTCAGGCTAGCTTGAATAGCGAGAATTTTATATCTGATTGAGTAATCACAGAGCCGAAGCCCCGGCGCATAGCAATACCAATTTCTCGATTCAAACATTGCTTGTCCCAATCCACCTTCAGTGGGATACGGGCGCCCAGCCACCAGCTGTGGCAACATCACTGACCAGACCCACATGGGTACAAGGGAGTTGGGCCTTAAAGGCCTGCGGATCTCAATGACCCTCAGAATTAAATCCTCTCCCGTAGCTCTGGTCAGGCGTACAAGGAAAACTGCCATCAGGGCGCCAACGGCGCAACGGGATGCAACCGTAGAGAAGCTATCCCAGCTCATCATGCACTTTCCTCTCCAGTCAAGGAGGCAATTGGAACAGCCATCGAGGCTTCAGAGACGCAATGGGGTGCAGCCGCAGGAAAGCTAACCCAGCGTATTCTGCACTTTCCTCTCAAGTCCAGGTGCACAAATGGAACAGCCATCGAGGCTTCAGAGGTGGAATGGGATGCAACCCTGAATAAGCTATCCCAGCGCATTCAGCGCTTTTCTCTCCAGTCCAGATGTACAAGCGAAGCAGCAATCAAGGCATTAGAGGCGCAACGGGATGCCACCGTAGAGAGGCTATCCCGGCTCATTCTGTGCCTTCCTCCAGTCCATCTGGACACAATCGCTAAGCCCAAGATAAGGACCCCCAGCGGGGTATCCAGCATAATTTGCTGCTGAAAATATTTTGCTGTGGCCGCAAATAACGACCTGAAGGCGGTCTGTGCTGCACTGACCTTATCCTGGTTCACCCTTCGCAGGGGCAATATATATATATATATATTCAGAGATACAGGATATTTTGATGTTCAGCAGTAGTTGCTTCAGATTCCTCTATGCCAACGATGGGCAAAGTTCCTGCTCAGTGATAAATTCAAAACATTTTGTTTGCATTTCTTTTTGGGGTATTTTGAGTAATCTACTCCCAAAATATTTGCATTTGGTGTATGAAAATATCATAGACTGCCATATCTCATAAGAAGATTTATAACAGGAGAACCGTGCGACAAAATTGAGAGAGTTGAAAACTAGATAATAATTACATTCCAGTTTGCACCTATAGCATGAGGCGACAGTGGCCTCCTAATATGTGTAGTCAGAAGTCTGAAGTAAGTGGTAGGTGTGCACATATAGGTGCCACTCAGAAGTGAAAATTCCCCAGCATACATACCGGACTGCTTCTTACACAGAGCACCAACCGGAACATGTTCAAACAGAAGGATATAGGGAAACTGGAAAAGGTGCAAATGAAAGCAACTAAAATACTTACTGGGCTGGAGCACCTACCTTATGAGGAAAGGCTCAAACATTTGGGGCTCTTTAGTCTGGAAAAAAGGCACCTGGGGAGTATGATTGAGACATACAGAATAATGCCCAGGCATGAGTAAAGTTTATGGAGGTGCGTTCTTCTTCCTCTCACAAAATACCAGCACTAAGGGACATATGCTCAATTGAGGGCTGGGAGAGTAAGAACAGACAAAGAAAATATTTCACCCGGCACATTGTCAGTCTGTGGAACTCCCTGCCACAGGGGGTGGTGATGGCATTTGGCCTGGATGCCTTCAAGGTGGGGATTGGACAGATTCCTGGAGCAAAAGTCCGTCACAGATTACAAATCAAGATGGAGCTGTGTAATCTCTGGGTTTATAACCAAGGTACTTCAAGGGCCAGCTGCAGGGGAATGGTATCAGGAAACATAGATCCAATCTCATGTGCTCCCAGACACATCTGGTGGGGCCACTGTGATATAGGACGCTGGACTAGATAGACCTTCGGCCTGATCCAGCATGGCTCTTCATATGTTCTTAGGTATGAACCAATAACACGGTGTCTTAAATACCAGGTTTACTGATGAGGATCTTCCCTTTTGGTCACGGGATAAGCAATCCCCTATACCCCTTCTATCTCCTTGCTGGAGACAGATAACCAGTCTCGTGTGCTCCCATAGGCACATGGTGGGGCCACTGTGAGATACAGAGAGCTGGACTAGATAGGACCTTGGCAATGATCCAGCATGGCTCTTCTTATGTTCATATGACCCCTGACGGGTCGTCAAGTGCCCAAATGGCAGAAACGCATATGCCAGAAAATGTGGACCAATAACACAGTGCATTAAATGCAAGGACAAAGGCCCAGTTTACTGATAGGGATCACCCCCTTTGGCCAAAGGATGTACAATCCATGTTTAGTATGGAGTAGAGCAGGATAGGTGGCACCACGCTGAATCCACCAGAACCAGGACGGGTAGTTACCTCCCTGGCCTAAAGACAAAGAAACCTAGAAGCCCCCACCCACCCAAGAAGGGGGGTTATATTTTATATTAGTTATTTATATATTATATTAGTTACAGTGGTACCTTGTATAAAGGAATTAATTCGTTCCAAATGAAATTATGTTAAGCAAATTTTCCTTTATACAAATTCCCATAGGAATGCATTGAAAACGGAGTGATCCCATTTTTATGTTGTACGGATTATGTTAAGCAAATTTCCCCTATCTCCGGATTTTTATGTTGTACAAATTTTATGTTATACAAGCTTTTTGTTATACAAGGGTCCACTGTATTTATATTTCTTTAATTATATAATTATAATTATAGGTATAATAATTATTAATAGTCATATTAATATGTTTTTATCATTTGATTATTTATTTATTTATTTAATCTTTTCTCTCTCTTTTTTTTTTATTTTTTATTTATTTTTTAATACGGAACCACACAAGCCCTGCTAGCAAGCAGGGCCCAGAGGGCGCTCTAAGGCCCCTAAGGCCTGCGCAAGGCACCGACGCAAGGCAGGGATCGAGTGGAGCTCCTCGCTAAGGGAACAGGGCTGCCGCACACAAGGCGGGCGGGCGAGCGAGCGCACGCCCACTATCCCTCGCCGCCGGCGCCGAAGACAAGCAGGGCGCGACGGGCGCCCAAGGAGCCCAAAGGCCTGAGCAAGGCCCCTAAGCGGGGCCGGGGAAACGGACAGCCGTCGCCGGGCAAGGCTCGACCCCACACGGGCGAGCACGCCCAACAAAGGGCCAGCAAGGAGCCGGGGCAGCCACCGGGCTTGCGTGGGCGTGCGTGCAAAGCAGCCGCGCGTGACCTGGAAAGGGGAGAGTGGGCGGTCGCCTCGCTATCCCGGCAGACGCCGGCAGTCAGCCCCAGCCCCAGCCTCGAACAGCTGGCAGTGAGTGCGTGCATGCTCTCTGTTTACATCCAAGCACAGGGACCCCGTCCACCACCACCCGCTGGGGTAAGTCAGCCGGGGGCTGTGCTCTGACTAGGGAGGAAGGTGACATTTTAGAGGGGGAAATCTACCCTGTTTAGGGGACTACCGTCCCAAGCTGGGTGCCCTCCCCCTTCCCAGTTTATCACCCAGGGCTCGGCTGAAGCACGAGCCCCGCAGGCCATCCTCTCTGCCGGATAGCACTCCGGCGTCCTCCTAGCTCGGTGCAGCTCGACGCGAAAGAGGAGGGTTGGAGTGTGGGCTTCCCTTTTAAGGGCTTTGATCCCCACACCGCCCGGGGATCACGTGCTCTCCTCTTTCGCGCCGAAACTACGGCGGCCAGGGAGACAAAGCGGCCCCAAGCCAGGACAAGCCCGGCAGGAGCCTACATTTTAGGTGTTTTGAACCACAGCTCCCACATTTCTTAACTTCTAGTCATGTCACCTGAGGCTTATGGCTGCACTCCAAAACAACTGGAAGATACCAAGTTGTATTTTAAGATGAACGTGGAAAGATCGACAGCTATAGAATGGGTGGCTATGCAGTCAGTGCGTAATATACTCAGTAAACAAAAGGCATGCACCCAAATATAACATCCAATAAAGATGAAAGGTACATTGAAAAAGTGCATATTGAAAATATATCTGGGAGTTGAGTCATGGCTACTGGACTTCTTTTTTGAGAGATAGAAACGTTTCGCTGTTCATCCAAACAGCTTCATCGGTCTGAATACAGCTAGTGCAAGAGACCTTCTTATAGTCAGCTTGACCTCTTGTCCCCTTGTCTGATTGGCTCATAAGATGAACAAAGCCTGAATAGGCTCGTTAGGGAGACATTAGTGTCCATGGCCTTAAGGTAAACAATGGCCTAAGGTGCTGAAACCCATCAAGAATGGGTCGATAGCTGTCAAGAATGGGTCGTTAGCTGTGACCTGGTGGTGAAGGCTCCTTGATTTGCCTGGGTACTGTGGAAAGTACAGCCTGGTAAGTAGCAGCTAGACTATGCCGGAGCCCCCCACCTCTGTTGAGGGAGGGATTTTCAATGCTGACATGAATGGCTTCCCTTACTCCTCTCTCAAACCACCTCTCTTCTTTGTCTAATATGTGTACATCCTCATCTTTGAAAGAGTGGACTTTTTCCTTCAAATGGAGGTGTACTGCTGATTCTGGTCCTGAGCTGTTACCTCTCCTATGTTGGGCCATTCTTCTGTTTAATGGCTGTTTAGTTTCTCCAATGTAGAGGTCTGAACACTCTTCACTGCATTGGACTGCATATACTATATTGCTCCTTTTATGGTTTGGTATCGGATCCTTTGGGTGGACAAGTCTCTGCCTTAGTGTGTTCATGGGTTTGAAATAAACAGGGATGTGGTGCTTGCCAAAAATCCTTTTAAGCTTCTCCGACACTCCCGCCATGTAGGGAATGACCAGGTTCTTCCGTTGGGTCTGGGTCTCAGACTGATCCCTTGTTCTTCTGGGATGGCCCACTGCTTTGTTGAAGGCCCACCTTGGATATCCACAGGCCTTAAGTGCTGTCTTCAGGTGCCTGTCTTCCTTCTTCTTAGCTTCTGAGGAGGTGGGGATGCTCTCTGCTCTGTGGCTTAGGGTCCTGATGACTCCTAGTTTGTGTTGTAATGGATGGTGGGAGTCAAACAGTAAGTATTGATCTGTGTGGGTGGGTTTCCTGTAAACTTCTACTCCTAGGCCACGGTCAGGTCTGATGATGACTGCACAATCCAGGAAAGCCAGCCTGTTGTCTTGGGTGTCTTCCCTAGTGAACTTAATATTAGGATCCACTGCGTTGATGTGGTCTGTAAAGGCCTGTACTTCCTGTGTCTTTATTTTAACCCAGGTATCATCTACATACCTGAACCAATGGGATGGTGTTGTCCCTGGGAAGGTGTTGAGTGCCTTCTTCTCCACTTCTTCCATGTATAGGTTTGCTACAATTGGTGACACTGGGGAACCCATGGCACAGCCATGCTTCTGTCTGTAGAAGTCCCCTCTGTACATGAAATTTGTGGTGTTCAGACACAGGTCCAGGAGCAGGCCTATCTGGTCTGGGTTGAGGCGGCTTCTGGAGGTGAGGGTGCTGTCTTCTCTTAATCTTCTCTTTACCATTATTAGCGCATCAGTGGTGGGTATGCTGGTAAAGAGTGATGTAACATCAAAGGATACGGCATAGTCTAGCTGCTACTTACCAGGCTGTACTTTCCACAGTACCCAGGCAAATCAAGGAGCCTTCACCACCAGGTCACAGCTAACGACCCATTCTTGACAGCTAACGACCCATTCTTGATGGGTTTCAGCACCTTAGGCCATTGTTTACCTTAAGGCCATGGACACTAATGTCTCCCTAATGAGCCTATTCAGGCTTTGTTCATCTTATGAGCCAATCAGACAAGGGGACAAGAGGTCAAGCTGACTATAAGAAGGTCTCTTGCACTAGCTGTATTCAGACCGATGAAGCTGTTTGGATGAACAGCGAAACGTTTCTATCTCTCAAAAAAGAAGTCCAGTAGCCATGACTCAACTCCCAGATAAACGCACCTGGATGACTGAGAATCTTCACAGACATATTGAAAATGGTTCAAGGAACTAAAAAAGCAAAAAGCAAAGTGTGATATTTATATTCTGCCTATTAGTGCTTAAACACTGTTCATTAGGTCTTGGTCTCGGGGTGTCTGAATTCCGTTGTATGTGTATACTGTGTATATACACACAATGACAATAAATTATTATTATTATTATTATTATTATTATTATTATTATTATTATTATTATTATTATTATTATTATTATTATTAATATAGTAGTAGTAGTAGTAGTAGTAGTAGTAGTAGTAGTAGTAGTAGTAGTAGTAGTAGTAAACAATGCTTTAGAATTTAATTACGCAGGCTACACATTGTCCCCCAGCAAGCTGGGTATTTATTTTACTGACCTCAGAAGGATGGAAGGCTTCCACTAATTGTCACACTAGTGGATCACACACTCGTCAGGTAAATGCAGGAATGTCTTTGGCAACTTCACCTTAAACCTAAGCACCACTTCTTAGTGTCACTAGAGTAGGCATTAGCCAGAAAAGACAATCACCCCTGAATATTTTACCAAGTATTAGGATTGTCCCTGAGCCCCAGCCCCAGCCCCAACCTCTTTACCCAAACCTGGTATATTTTTTACATCCAAATGCAGAATGAAAATGTTTTTCTCATTCATTTAATCTCTTCTATCAACTCAGGTAACCCATAACCTTTTTTCACTTGTGTGTAATTATTTCCTATATTAGACTGCTAAAGATCATCTAAAATTTATTCATAAAATTAAATAATGAGAGTAGATGGTTCTGAGCAAACCAAAGATTTTTATTAAGGAAACACTGGTAGATGGTAGAAGAGAAAGATATACTGAATATAAGATAAAGAGTAAAATGATTGTAAAATATAAATACATTATTTGCATTCAGATTAAACTAACTACTTTTACAGACTCTACACTGCACACTCTCGCTGAGATTTCTTTCAACTGTATTTACAAGAGAGATTCTCTGATTAACTTTCTCTCTTTTTGACTGTAACTACTTTCTACTAGGGATGCACATTCTGTATTTTGCACTAAAATCACCACATTTCTTGGCAGCGGCATAGCAATGTTTGGGGGCACCTGGGGCCAAAGTTATTTTTGCACCCCTCTGGCCCTCCCCTGTGGGTGTGGGGTGGGCGTGGGGTACATGGGTGCATGTTAGTGCATGTGCGCCTTACCTCTCCTGTGCATTGCAATGAAGAGTTGGAGGAGGAGGAGGAGGAGGAGGAGGAGGAGGAGGAGGGCACCGCAGCCACCGCACACGCCTGCCTGCCTGAAGACAGATTCGGAGATGGCAGGTGGGGATGCGGGGTGTAGAAGGCAATTTGGCACCTCCTAATTGCTGAGTCTGGGGTGCCCCGCCCCTTTTCCCTCCCCACACCATGCCCCTGTTTCTTGGGGCTAGTCCTACTTGCAGGATTCAAATATCATAAACACCCGAAGACAAAGCCAGTTATCCAAAGCCCTGGATAGATCCAGTTTCCATTTGAAAAGGGAGTTTCCCAGCAAACATTAATTCTTCCCATTAATAATTCAGGCAACTGCTTTCTCAAAAAGGATGCTAGGCCTTATGCAAGGCATAAAGACTGTCCGGTGGGATTTCCTTCCAGTTTAGCACTATTTAGATGTCTGACAGGTCCTATAAGCGAGACTTCCAAAATGTATAATAGGTAGTCCAAAAAATCTGAAATATTCATTCTAACCCTCTACTAGATTCTTCAACAGATGCTTACAGACTTTACTCTTAAAACAGATTGGCTTTCTCTCAAATGCCACCTGCCAACACATTCCATTCAAACCAACCAATCAACATGCAGCCCTGCACTTAACAATCTATCATGCATCTGCCAGCCAGCTCACAGCCTATGCATTTATACTATTCATGCATTCATAGCCATTTGTCATACAAACCTGCCACCCCATATATTTAGAAAGTCAGTGTACTTCCAAGCTTGGCTAGCATGGGCTAAATTGCCACATACCTATGCTCCCATTGACCTTAAAACATAGTTAAAGCACGTTAGCCTGATGTTCTAATTTTTTTCTGCAATTAAAATCTAAACTCTGAAAAAATAATCTCACAGTGTCTAATTTACCAACAAATAATTTGGGATCCCTGTCCAAGCACCACATAGTAGCCTAGGGAATGCTAAGACTAATTTTTATACACATTTTGAAATATATGTATTCAGTCCTACTCAATCAATGCAGTTCTGAGGCTGCTTTCTTGGGGTAGAGAGCAGGGATCAAACTCTATAGAAGTGATAGACCCTTTTTGGGACTGTCACTTACCCTCTTGTCTAAAGCAAACTATTGTGTGGCTCATCGTGAAAAGATCTAAATTGACATCAGACTATCTGAATACGTCTGTGAAGATTCTGTCATCCAGGTTCGTTTAACTGGGAGTTGAGTCATGGCTACTGGACTTCTTTTTTTGAGAGATAGAAATGTTTCGCTGTTCATCCAAACAGCTTCATCGGTCTGAACACAGCTAGTGCAAGAGACCTTCTTATAGTCAGCTTGACCTCTTGTCCCCTGGTCTGATTGGCTCATAAGATGAACAAAGCCTGAATAGGCTCGTTAGGGAGACATTAGTGTCCATGGCCTTAAGGTAAACAATGGCCTAAGGTGCTGAAACCCATCAAGAATGGGTCGGTAGCTGTGACCTGGTGGTGAAGGCTCCTTGATTTGCCTGGGTACTTTGGAAAGTACAGCCTGATAAGTAGCAGATAGACTATGCCGGAGCCCACCATCTCTGTTGAGGGAGGGATTTTCAATGCTAACATGAATGGCTTCCCTTACTCCTCTCTCAAACCACCTCTCTTCTTTGTCTAATATGTATACATCCTCATCTTTGAAAGAGTGGCCTTTGTCCTTCAGATGGAGGTGTACTGCTGATTCTGGTCCTGAACTGTTACCTCTCCTATGTTGAGCCATTCTTCTGTTTAATGGCTGTTTAGTTTCTCCAATGTAGAGGTCTGAACACTCTTCACTGCATTGGACTGCATATACTATATTGCTCCTTTTATGGTTTGGTATCGGATCCTTTGGGTGGACAAGTCTCTGCCTTAGTGTGTTCATGGGTTTGAAATAAACAGGGATGTGGTGTTTGCCAAAAATCCTTTTAAGCTTCTCCGACACTCCCGCCATGTAGGGAATGACCAGGTTCTTCCATTGGGTCTGGGTCTCAGGCTGATCCCTTGTTCTTCTGGGATGGCCCACTGCTTTGTTGAAGGCCCACCTTGGATATCCACAGGCCTTAAGTGCTGTCTTCAGGTGCCTGTCTTCCTTCTTCTTGGCTTCTGAGGAGGTGGGGATGCTCTCTGCTCTGTGGCTTAGGGTCCTGATGACTCCTAGTTTGTGTTGTAATGGATGGTGGGAGTCGAACAGTAAGTATTGATCTGTGTGGGTGGGTTTCCTGTAAACTTCTACTCCTAGGCCACGGTCAGGTCTGATGATGACTGCATAATCCAGGAAAGTTCAGGTATGTAGATGATACCTGGGTTAAAATAAAGACGCAGGAAGTACAGGCCTTTACAGGCCACATCAACGCAGTGGATCCTAATATTAAGTTCACTAGGGAAGACACCCAAGACAACAGGCTGGCTTTCCTGCATTGTGTGGCTCGTCGTGAAAAGATCTAAATTGACATCAGACTATCTGAATACGTCTGTGAAGATTCTCAGTCATCCAGGTTCGTTTAACTGGGAGTTGAGTCATGGCTACTGGACTTCTTTTTTTGAGAGATAGAAACGTTTCGCTGTTCATCCAAACAGCTTCATCCGTCTGAATACAGCTAGTGCAAGAGACCTTCTTATAGTCAGCTTGACCTCTTGTCCCCTGGTCTGATTAGCTCATAAGATGAACAAAGCCTGAATAGGCTCGTTAGGGAGACATTAGTGTCCATGGCCTTAAGGTAAACAATGGCCTAAGGTGCTGAAACCCATCAAGAATGGGTCGGTAGCTGTGACCTGGTGGTGAAGGCTCCTTGATTTGCCTGGGTACTTTGGAAAGTACAGCCTGATAAGTAGCAGATAGACTATGCCGGAGCCCACCACCTCTGTTGAGGGAGGGATTTTCAATGCTAACATGAATGGCTTCCCTTACTCCTCTCTCAAACCACCTCTCTTCTTTGTCTACTATGTGTACATCCTCATCTATGAAAGAGTGGCCTTTGTCCTTCAGATGGAGGTGTACTGCTGATTCTGGTCCTGATCTGTTACCTCTCCTATGTTGGGCCATTCTTCTGTTTAATGGCTGTTTAGTAGAGATGGGCACGACTTGAAAAAAAATTTTTTTGAGTTGTCGTTAGTCGGGCCGGTTCCGTTTCGGCTCGTTTCCGTTTTTCGCGACAATTTGCAAAAATTAGTCGGTTCGTTTTTTGTTTTTTCGTTGTCGTTAGTACTGGTTTGGGGAGGGGGTAGCGGGCTCCTGGAGGGAGCTGCAGGAGTCAGCCAGAGCCACAAGTGACGGACTGGCAGACTCTTTGCACCCGCTGTGTCTCACGTACTTGCATGTAGTGCAATGCAAGTAGATCTGGCTTAGGGTTAAGACTGGTTAGCGCAACGGCTAGGGTTAGGCTAGTTACGGGTGAGGTTAGGGTGAGTATTGGGGTGCACCTCTGGGTGCCTCTCTGACCCACTTAGAAGGACAGTGTACTGGCGTATGGGTTAGGCTTAGGGTTCGGGTTTGGGCTACGATTAGTGGGCTGTTTATGCCCGATTGGCACATCCCAGAAGTCTCTGTGGTCAACCTGGCCAAGTGGCCATGCGATTGGTGGAAAATTTGCATGGTCTACTCCCATGGGCGAGCCCATCATTGCAAATGTGCAGGTGTAAAAAAATAAAATAAAATAAAATAAAATAAAATCAACGGAGACTTTTTTTGCAAGAAAAACCCACTGGTGCTACTGTAAAAATTCAAGCATTTAAAATAGCTAATTTTCGCATGTTTCTGTGGTGCTTTGGTGGGGTTTTGGGCAAC
Organism: Phrynocephalus guinanensis; assembly: GCA_037367245.1. Classification (NCBI taxonomy): domain Eukaryota; kingdom Metazoa; phylum Chordata; class Lepidosauria; order Squamata; family Agamidae; genus Phrynocephalus; species Phrynocephalus guinanensis. The sequence continues at coordinate 21,820,779 of CM074734.1, forward strand.
GATTTCAAAAAAAAATATTGCGGTCGCCATTTTGGATCCCCCCCACCGCATGGCAAATGGATGCGCCCTCCCAGCCTGGTACAGTCAGCAAAACCTGGCCATGCGATTGGTGGAATGGCTCCAAAACTTTCCATGGTCCACTCCCATGGGCGAGCCCATCATTGCGAATGCGCAGGTGTAAAAAAATAAAATAAAATAAAATAAAATAAAATAAAATCAACGGAGACTTTTTTTGCAAGAAAAACCCACTGCTGCTACTGTAAAAATTCAAGCATTTAAAATAGCTAATTTTTGCATGTTTGTATGGTGCTTTGGTGGGGTTTTGGGCAACGATTTCAAAAAAATATATTGCGGTCGCCATTTTGGATCCCCCCCACCGCATGGCAAATGGATGCGCCCTCCCAGCCTGGTACCAGCAGCGCAGCAGTAGCAATAGCCAAGGAGAGGGGGGCGGGGAACCCCCCCGCCAAATAAAACACCCTTCTGGCCTGGTAGGTGCCCTCAGACAGTTTTCGCCTACTTTTAGGGCTGGGAATAGGGTTTTTTTTTAACTTTTAAAAACTTTTTTTCTGTGCCGCTTGGCATTGTGCGATGCAAGTAACGAGCACGACAAATCAGACCAAATTGTTCGTTCGTCGGTTCGAGCTCGAATTCTGGCGGAGTAATTCCCGTTTCCGTTTCCGTAGAGTAACGGATACGAGTAACGGAAACGGAAACGGGAATACCGCTAAGTCGTGCCCATCTCTACTGTTTAGTTTCTCCAATGTCCAATCCAGGAAAGTTCAGGTCTGTAGATGATACCTGGGTTAAAATAAAGATGCAGGAAGTACAGGCCTTTACAGACCACATCAACGCAGTGGATCCTAATATTAAGTTCACTAGGGAAGACACCCAAGACAACAGGCTGGCTTTCCTGGATTGTGCAGTCATCATCAGACCTGACCGTGGCCTAGGAGTAGAAGTTTACAGGAAACCCACCCACACAGATCAATACTTACTGTTTGACTCCCACCATCCATTACAACACAAACTAGGAGTCATCAGGACCCTAAGCCACAGAGCAGAGAGCATCCCCACCTCCTCAGAAGCCAAGAAGAAGGAAGACAGGCACCTGAAGACAGCACTTAAGGCCTGTGGATATCCAAGGTGGGCCTTCAACAAAGCAGTGGGCCATCCCAGAAGAACAAGGGATCAGCCTGAGACCCAGACCCAACGGAAGAACCTGGTCATTCCCTACATGGCGGGAGTGTCGGAGAAGCTTAAAAGGATTTTTGGCAAACACCACATCCCTGTTTATTTCAAACCCATGAACACACTAAGGCAGAGACTTGTCCACCCAAAGGATCCGATACCAAACCATAAAAGGAGCAATATAGTATATGCAGTCCAATGCAGTGAAGAGTGTTCAGACCTCTACATTGGAGAAACTAAACAGCCATTAAACAGAAGAATGGCCCAACATAGGAGAGGTAACAGCTCAGGACCAGAATCAGCAGTACACCTCCATCTGAAGGACAAAGGCCACTCTTTCAATGATGAGGATGTACACATATTAGACAAAGAAGAGAGGTGGTTTGAGAGAGGAGTAAGGGAAGCCATTCATGTTAGCATTGGAAATCCCTCCCTCAACAGAGGTGGTGGGCTCCGGCATAGTCTATCTGCTACTTATCAGGCTGTACTTTCCAAACTACCCAGGCAAATCAAGGAGCCTTCACCACCAGGTCACAGCTAACGACCCATTCTTGATGGGTTTCAGCACCTTAGGCCATTGTTTACCTTAAGGCCATGGACACTAATGTCTCCCTTACGAGCCTATTCAGGCTTTGTTCATCTTATGAGCCAATCAGACCAGGGGACAAGAGGTCAAGCTGACTATAAGAAGGTCTCTTGCACTAGCTGTATTCAGACCAATGAAGCTGTTTGGATGAATAGCGAAACGTTTCTATCTCTCAAAAAAAGAAGTCCAGTAGCCATGATTCAACTCCCAGTTAGACTATCTGAATAATTACAGACCTGCCGCCAACATTAATTATGAGCAAGTGATTGAGACAGTGAGAGTGGTGGAGCAACTGCATATATGCCTGGAAAAGATGGACTGCCTTGATCGATCCTGATCGGGGCTCAGGCCATGTCATGGCACCCAGATAGCACTGGTCGCACTGTGCTAATGACTGTTTCAGGGAGGCTGGCTGGTGGACATCGACCCTCTTGGTACTCCTGGATCTCTCTGCTGCCTTTGATACGATAAACCAGTGATAGTGAACCTTTTAGAGACTGAGTGCCCAAACTGCGATTCAAAACCCACTAATTTTTAACAAAGTGCCAAGATAGCAATTTAACCTGAATACAGGTGGATGTGAGGGGGTGATGTTGGGTGCCCACAGAAAGGGCACCAAGTGCCACCTTGGGCACCTGTATCATAGGTTTGCCAACACTTCCAAAGACAATGACATTATCCTGGACAGGATTTTGGATTAGGGATTTGATTGCACTAGCTCAGCTTCTACCTTGTCACAAAAGACAAGACTGCTCTGTCTTTCACATGACTGCTAATCATATATTTGACAATAGCTATCATATCATTTCTCTTCTTTCCTGCAGCTGACATGTACCCAGGTCTTTCAGCTTCTTTTTATACCTATTGGTTTCCAGACCCTTTATCATTTTGGTGACATTCCTCTGGACATTTTCCAGATTCTTCTAGTGTAGTGCCAAGAACTGGATACAGTATTCCAGATCTAGAAGTTGAGTCATGGCAACTGGACTTCTTTTTCTTGAGAGGTAGAAACATTTTGCTGCTCATCCAAACAGCTTCATCAGTCTGAATAAAGCTAGTGTGAGTCCTCTATCTTATAGTCAGCATTGACTGCTTGTCACCGTATAAAGTATGGGTCATTAGCAATGTCCTTGGTGGTAAAGGCTTTTTGATTTGTCTGGGTATTGTTGAAAGCACAGCCTGATAAGTAGCGGATAGACTGAGGCACCCACCTCTGCTTAGAGGGGGTGTTTCGATGCTCAAATGGATGGCTTCCTTGACCCCTCTCTCAAACCACCTATATTCTCTGTCTAATATGTGTACATTCTCATCTTTGAATGAATGCCCTTTGTCCTTCAATTGGAGGTGTACTGCTGATTCTGGTCCTGAGCTGTTTCATTGAGCCATCCTTCGGTTTAATGGCTGTTAAGTTTCTCCAGTGTAGAGGTCTTTACACTCCTCACTGCACTGGATCGCGAATACTATATTGCTCCTTTTGTGTTTTGGTATCGGATCCTTTGGGTGGACGAGGCTCTGCCTTAGTGTGTTTATGGGTTTGAAGTAAACAGATCTGTGGTGTTTGTCAAAAATCCTTTTAAGCTTCTCAGACACTCCAGCCATGTAAACAATGACCAAGAAAAAAAAACAATGACCAAGTTCTTCCGTTGGGTCTGGGTCTCAGGCTGATCCCTTGTTCTTCTGGGTCGGCATACTGCTTTGTTGAAAGCACACTTTGGATATCCACAGGCCTTCAGGTGCCTGTCTTCCTTCTTCTTGGCTTCTGTGGAGGTAGAGATGCTCTCTGCTCTGTGGTTTTGTGTCCTGATGACTCCTAATTTGTGTTGTAATGGGAGTCAAACAGTTTGTACTGATCTGTGTGGGTGAGTTTCCTGTAAACTTCTACTCCCAGGCCACATCAGGTCTGTTGATGACTGCACAATCCAGGAAAACCAGCCTGTTGTCTTGGGTGTCTTCCCTAGTTAACTTAATATTAGGGTCCACAGCATTGATGTGGTCTGTAAAGGCCTGTACTTCCTGAATCTTGATTTTCACCCAGGTATCATCTACATACCTGAACCAGTGAGATGGTGTTGTCCCTGGGAAGGTGTTGAATGCCTTCTTCTCCACTTCTTCTGTAGTAAAATGATTCTACATAGATGCATATTTGGTTTATCAAAGCCAGGCCTCCATGCTCTTCTTCTTCCTCTGCAAGCAGGAGGCCAGACACTTTTATTAGCTGTAAAAGGCAAGGCTTCAGATATGGGGTGATAGTCTACGTGTCAGAAGGGGATAGACTGATTTGTTCCTGGGAAGGGCTTACGTGACGTGGCTGTGTCACCTACCGAGGGTCTTGATGATGGATTACCAAGCAGCTTGTTATTTCCTTACATCCCATCCCATGACGTAAGCAGTGTAGGAAGGTTCTTGATGAATGGTCATGTTTTTTCCTATGGCCATCTCATGGCCTTGTGGGAGGAAGAGATAACAGTAGTCTGCTTCCTGAGTGTCAGGTCCGATGGAATCCATTTTCCTCTCCCGGGGTGTCCCCGCACAGGTGGGGGTCAATAATTCCCACGGGACCATTTGCAGGAAGCTTGTTGGGTGCTTATTAATATCTTCCAAGGGGACATTACTATATCTTCTTCCATGTATAGGCTGGCAACAATTGGTGACACTGGGGAACCCATGGCACAACCATGCCTCTTTCTGTAGAAGTCTCCTCTGTACATGAAATATGTGGTGTTCAGACACAGGTCCAGGAGCAGGCCTATCTGGTCTGAGTTGAGGCTGCTTCTGGAGGCGAGGGTGCTGTCTTCTCTTAGTCTTCTCTTTACAGTTGTTAGGGCATTGGTGGTGGGAATGCTAGTAAAGAGAGGTGTAACATCAAAGGATATCATGGTTTCGTCTGTATCCAGTTTCAGCTCCCTGACTTTAGAAACAAACTCCTCTGAATTGTGCACATGGTGGTCTGTGAGTCTAACCAGTAGGGCTAGGATAGTCACCAGGCATCTGACCAAAGCCACATTGATCTGTAATAATATGGCCTTTGATCCAAACACAGACAGGAAAATGGGCTAATTTAGAGATATGCATTCCTTTCACATCCATTTTCACCCATAATCATGGCTGTTTCTCAGTAGACTCTGAGATTTGAGAGAAGACCATGTACCTAGGCAAAGAGGAAGATACCTTTGAGGAAAGGTTGTAGTTCATAGTTAGATAACATGCTCTGCTAGCTGAGGGTTTCACGTCCCATCTCTCACATCTCCAAATGGTTCAGCAGAAGCTTCCTTTCTGAAACCTTGGACAGCTGGTGTTAGCCAAGGTGGAGACTATTCCTGTAATCCCTATTTGTCATACTGGCTGTGACTGATAAGAACTGGAGTCCAACAACATCTACAGTGGCATGTGTTCTCCACTAGTGATTAGAGATGGGCAAGGAACGAACATTTTTTCATTTCCGTTACCGTTTGTCGTTTCCGTTACGTAAGGAAACGACAAATGAAAATTGTGATGAAAATGAAACGAAACAAACAGAACCACGAAAATTGTAGTAGTTACGTTTTGTTTCCGTTAATGGCAACGCACAATGAAATGAGCTGTTTTAAATGTTAAAAAATGCCCTGGACATCCGTAAAAACGCAGCAATAATAATTATTTATGTTGTCTGATAATACCTTCCAGGGGGGTTGGAGTCCTTAAAACATTTGCTTTTGTCTTCTCCCATCGTGATGTATTTTTCTTTTCCCTTAAAAATGGATGTCTCCACCAGCCACAAAATGGAAGCAAGCCATGTGATGTGGGATCATGTTTAACCAATAGCATGCCCAGGTTGCAGACTGTGCGGGCAGGTCTGGCAGCCACAGAGGGCATAAAAAGCTCTGGCAGCCCCCGTCCCCCTTGCAGTATCTGCTGGGAGTTAGGGTGGGATTGCTGTCTCTGCGACTCTAGCTTCCGTCCTGCAGCCTCCCTGTCTGCGTGCATGCTGCGTACCTCTCGGTGAGTACCCTCCCTTGCCCCGCAGTGCAGTCACTCTGCGGCTGCCTTGCACCCTGGGCAACGCCCACCGCTGCCTTTGCAGCTTCCCTGCATACCTAGTCTATACTGTGTCTCTGCCAGCATCCATTTTTAAAGTGTTTTCCCTCTGGTCTAGGGTGTTGGGGGATGCCTGTGCACGGAAATGCTTTAAAAATCACGCAAAAAGCGGGTAGAAACGACAAACGAAAAAACAAAAAATGGTAACAAATTTTTCAAAAATTTCCCGACAAACGGAAACAAACTGAAACAGACCTCTCAACGACAAACGAAAAACCGAAATGCCATTTTTCTGTTTCGTGCCCATCTCTACTAGTGATGTAAATTATACTGAGCTTGGTGAACTAATAACATAATTTTTTTCCTGTGTACCAAGAGCTATTATTGATAAATATGGATACCAATGGAAAACTTTAGACAAACACCTGGTAGATTTGCTTTGACGAAGATTCCTGCCTGGAGCAGGGGAATGGACCTTGCAGGCCTCTTCCAACTTCATGGTTCTAGGATTCTATGCTTTTTACCAATATTTACATTTGGCACATTCCTTTGGAAAACTTTGTTCTCTTTTTTCATAGTTTTTTTTTAAAAATGTGACAGTTGTTTCCTTAAAAATTAGTATTAAACCATTTCTAAAAGAGTTAGAAGAAATTTGCAAGACAGAAGTGTTTTGGAATGTCAATAAACAATTCCATACGTCACATAACTACAATGCAGATGGTACTTCATAGGCTCTGTATTTATTCTGTACCAGTCAAAGCTACTGAAGTATCCTGGGAATCAGAAGCACATGAAGTATTTGACTATAAAAAGACATTTTCAATTAAAGAACACCCATAGATCAAAACTCAGCAATCTTTATCTCAACAGGTATGATTTTCACTGGAAGATAAATTCCCTTATACTTAATTGCTTTGTGTAACAATGCATTGTATTTTAAAATGGAATAGCTAATATTATGCTTCTGAAGGACTAGAATTATGTGTACTTGCAACAGAAAGGATAAGGTAAAGTTTTTTTTGCTTTCAGCATTGCTGAACTTTGAGTCATGGGGCTACAGAGATTTTGAGATAATATCAGTTTGATTATTACCTCAGAGGGGTAAAATAAGGGGATATTTCACGATTCACTCATCACTTTTGCCCTCTTTAGTTTTGTAATTATTTGTTATGAGGATTATGTCCAATTTTTCTTTATCCAAAGTACACATAAAATTGACTAATAATTAAAACCAAAGGGAAGAATAAAATGTAAAAAAACTGCACACCTCCACTAGCAGTAACAACTCTCAATGAAAGTTAAGCCAAAATGTGAAAGCCATAGACGAACCCATTAGACGTCCACAACTATGGTATCATTAAAGACTTGGGTTTCATATTATCTAGGTGAAATAACTCAGATAGCTGAAATACTGGAGTCCTGGTCTTAACATACAACCGGAACCAAGTAACTAGACTTTTTAGACTGTGACTTTGAGTGAGTGAAGGAGGCCACTTTTTGAACACCAAGTGTTGCAGCAGAGCATGACATATTTCGGTGTTGTCATTATGATTCTCTTTTCCTTCTTCAAAGTCCAGAATGCACAGTGAAACCTCTCAGTATATCCCACATAGTACAATGCACATTGACTGACTTAGCCTTAGACTTAGTTCCTGTGCTGCTGAGTACATTGAGCAAGACGTATTTTCCAGTGGGTCCAGTCTGCAGCTTCTATTTCTGTATTTTCCCATGTGATGTTCAATGCATTTAGATCTTCACAGAAAGTTGTTTACCAGGTCTTCTGCAGTCGTCCTCGTTTTCTTTTTCCTTCAGGAGGCATCCAGAGCATTGCAGTCTTAGAGATCCTGTGTATAGGGAAAGGAAGAATGTATCTAGCAAGGCACATCTGGAGTCTGGTCACCATTTCATCCAATTTTTGAATGCCATTCTGCTGCAACACATCTTCATTTGTAATATGGTCCCTGTAGGAAACACCCAGTATCCTGTCAAACATCTCTGATAGAATACGCTCAGCTTAGCGTTATTCTTTATATCATTTCCCATGTTGGACTAGCTTACATTGCAATGCACATTTTCTGAAAATAAATCCAGTATGAAATTACCAGCACAGCATGGAGTAATTGTTCTCTTCCTTTTGTTTTCATTTTCATTATAAAAGAATTATGTGGTTAGTTAGGGTTGTCAATGCAGAGCTAGTGATACTTGAAGTACAGATACTTGGAACCATCCCCCCAAAAAAGCTCTACAACTTTTTCGCCTTCCCTGTGAAACAGCAAAATGCTTTCTATCAACAAAAGTTTTCCCACTTGTAGAAATAATTTCTTACAGTTTTTGCTCGTTATGCAAGATTATGATAGCTACCACCTTGTTGCCTAGACTTCGTTTTTCATCTGTTCTATTTTTGTGATTCTTGTGACATTTTGTTTTAAGTGATGACCTTTAGCTGGCAAATAAATTTGATCGGTGGAGGGATTACTTGAGGTTTGTTTGTTTGTTTTATCAACAAGCCTGTCTTCCCATGTGCCTCTGGCTCCTCCTGCATCACTGTACCTGCTCTGGAGTGCTCTTGTAGTTGTCTGTGACTCTCCAGGGCAGAGAGGAGGCCTATTGCTGCAACTACAGCCCACTGTTTTCTGTAAAACAGCATGGTTATTCCGTACAGAGCTGGGGGCTTCCCCAGTTGCTGGTTTGGAGAGTCCATTGAGTCAAGACTTGTGGAAGAATGATGGACAATGGCACAATGTTAGAATGTGGCCCTTTGATTTCAGCCTCAAGTGTTGGAAGAGCTGTGCTTTGCAATGGAAAGGCCCCTAGCTTTGCAATGATGACTTTTGCATAGGTCAGGGAAACAATAAGTTTTTTTCCTTCTCTTGTTCTCATGCTGGAGGTCGAAAATATCATGAGAAATCTTTACATCCTTAACTTGGAATAGTTCCCATGAAAGGCATACTGAACGTTTTGTCCCCTGTTGTTAAATGCCAACTTTGTTTCAAGAAGAAACACTGAAATAAGGAAGGAGGAGCAGTATTTGAGTGATGTATTGGCTTTATAGCTTATGCAGCCTCTTCTATCCACCTTGGCAGGACTTCACTTGTTTAAATTTGCCACACAGGGTTTTATATATCCTAACATTTAAACTCAGTATCTTGTTGGATTTAAATATCTACATGTGGCATAATATGCATATGTGGATATGTGGAACTTGAATTGTACCATTGAGCAATCAGTTGTGCAATGGAAACTTCAGACCTCTGACACACATTGCACAGTGCTCACAGCCAACTTCTTGTAGGCAACCTTGGTTGTGCAATCTCGAAGGAAGTGCAACTGCCTATGCAATATTCCACATGCACAATGTTACTTGTGCAACCTTGCCTTGAATATGTTACTTCCACAACTTGCCAAAAAGCACAAGCACTTCCACAATGGCTTTCATACTAGGTTAAATCCTGAATAGCATACCAGCTATGATAGTGAAGGAAGGTTAGGGTGTTGACTAGCCTCTTTAACAAGCTAGCATATAGGAAATGTAATACAATCCTATCCTACCTAGACCATGTCTAACTGAGAAAGAGATGCATATATGTGTAATCCATTTATACAACTGCCTAGTGGGCTCCTAACAAAGGTCTGAAACAGGAATTCCCTTGGATCAGGGGAAACAGGGCCAGACCTGCACGAGTGGCTTGCATGTCTACTTGAAACTATGAACTGTGCCTCAGTTCATCACACTTCTGGAAAATGGACAAACTGAGCTGGGGATTAATGTTTTCAATACTTTATCATTTGTGGTAGCAGATTCATGCCTCCATAAAAGGGCAACACATTGTTACTTATTTACTTCTCTATTCTTCTCCTACAATAGGGAGGAAGAGCTTGTGGAACTTTATGCCTCATATGCCAGAATAATGTACATTGCCTTCATACCCACAACTTGATTTTAGGGATCAGTGTGCTGTTTTGTTTGCTGTTCTTCTTTAGACACCCAAATCCAGAGATTGTAGAAGCTATTTTTGACTTAAAGGCTAACTTTTTTCAAAATCTTTTCCACAATACATTTGCAGAGGAATAGTTTCATTCTCTCTCCAGCTGCCAAACTATCAAATATTTGATTTTAAAAGACATGTGGAGGGGGTTTTCTCCCCACAAAATATATGATTTTTTGCTATTTGTTTAGTATTTTCCTTAAAGCAGCAATTGGATTTTACAAGCCCCGGCAAGCCTCATGAGGAAAATTCTAATGAGATCAGACTTCAGTGTTGCCATAGCAACAATGGAAGTTAGTAAGGACTTTTGCCCTGCATTGCAACAAATATCAAGAAAAGGTAAAAGCTATTGAAATTACAACTAATAAATAGTTGGCACAATAAGCACCCCTCACCTATCATTTGATAAAAAGAAAGAAAGAAAGAAAGAAAGAAAGAAAGAAAGAAAGAAAGAAAGAAAGAAAGAAAGAAAGAAAGAAAGAAAGAACTGTGTTTATTTATTGCTGGTTCATTGATGAGCAGGCCTTTGGCCATTTTAACATACATACAAAGAATGCAACATACAATGTTTCGGAATGGAAAAATAGGACCCACTATTTCTAATTTCAGCAGCAGTTCCTGGACTCATATTAAAGAATTGGACCCAATGCATCAAAAGACCCAAATGCCCACATGATGTCCATCTCCATGTAATTCATCAGCTATTGAAGTTTCACCCGAGAGTGGCAGTCCAGTGAGACCATGGTATTTTATGTCACCCCATGTCTCTCTGCTCTCTGAAGGCAGGGCTGAGCCAAGTTACCCCAAGCTGGGCCAGACAATGGTCTGCCTCAGCTCCCTGTACAAGGAATTTACCATCCTGGGTGAGCAGGTTCCTGTTTACCACCGCTACCACCCCAGTCCATCAGGATCCAACTCCATTGCAGCAAATCATCAATATCATTGTGACCCAAGCAACAAAAATGCATAGGCATCATACTCATAATTAGAGATGGGCGCAAAAAGAACCATGAACCAAATAACCAGAGGAACCAAGCTAGTTCATAGTTTCTCCAAAATCCAGTTTTGGGATCCTGTTGTGTTGAAGTAAAATGAAACACTGACCTTTCCCCCCTTTGGTGCTTAATTTGCTTCAACAAAATAAATGCCAGTCTGCCCTCTTCCTACTACCTCTGTTGCCTCCATATATACTTGTTCCTGCCACCTCTGCAACCACTTCTACCACTGTGGGTGCCATCCTCAGAGGCAGTGGGCCCAGCTTCCCTGCTAGGAGCTGGACTCAGCCTCTGCAAAGAGACCTGCCTATCAGCTGAGTGGTGGGCACAGGCTCAGAACCAGCAGCCCAGCTGATACCAATGTACTTTCATCTAGACCAGTGGTGTCCAAACTTTGGCCCTCCACATGTTTTGGACCACAACTCCCACAGTCCTTTGTCACTGGCAATACAGGCTTGGAATTCTGGGAGTTGTGATCCAAAACATCTGGAGGGCCAAAGTTTGGACACCCCTGAAAGACAGCAGGCCTGCCTTCTCTGCCAACACAAATCACTGTTTTTCCAGTTTGTGTCCACCTCTGTTCATAATACCTGATACTCATACCATTAAGGGACATTCCATCGTTATTCCACCACTAAAAAGTAGGTAAGGTGGAATAGAAAATGCTGTTGAGCCAACGACTGGCCAGAGTGCCCATTCCACTTGTTTTCAAACTATGCAGGTGGACCAGACTGAAAACCACTTTCCTTTAGTCTACTTACGCAACAGTCTTATTTCTGAATGCCCTTGAATATGAAGTCTGCAGGGAATTCCCTTCTGCCAATCAAGAGCCAGGAAGGGTGGAAGAATCCCTCTTGCAGCCATACCCCTGGCTTCCCCAGTGCTGAGCAAAAGCCATGTGGTCTCACCATGCCAGCTCTGACCCTTCTGCAACCATCACCAGACCTGGCCCATCACTCCACCAGCAACAAGGGTCCAGGTGCGTCTGGGTGCACTAAGTTTCCTGTACCTAGTAAAGCAAAGCAAAGAATGCTGCTTGTATACCACAACACCTGAAGCTCTGTCTAGGTCAGGGGTGCCCAAACTTTTTGTAAAGAGGGCCAGATTTGGTGGCTGAGAACGTGTCAGGGGCCGGTTGCTCCCCAACCCTGCCACCCCACTGCAAGCCCCACCCACTGACCCATAAGCACCACCCACTGACCCGTTGCAACCCCACCCACAGGAAGGAAGGCGGGGACCAAGGGAGGGAGGGAGGAAGGTGGAAACCAAGAGAGGAAGGAAGGAAGGTGGGGAACAAGGAAGGGATGGAGGGAGGGAGGTGGGGACCAAGGGAAGGAGGAAGGAAGGAAGGTGTGGACCAAAGGAAGCACAGGGAGCCGTGGCCACAGGTCGCCCCTTGGAAGAGTCAATCTGTGTGACATTGCACCCCCCAAATCTCCCCAGCGGTGGCGATGGCTCACCCGCCAGCCCACCCAAGAGCTCCTTGGCGGTGGCAGAATGCCCGTCCACCCATCTGCCCAAGCTTCCCAGCGGTGCCGGTGGCACGGCCCGCCCAATCACTGCCCCGCGCATGCACCCAACCTCACAATGTTCCTGGCTCTGCCGGTGGTGGTGGCCCGCCTCTGTGCCGCCCTGTGCGCACACGCCGAGCTTCACAAGGTTCCCAGCGGTGACAGTGGTGGCGGCCCGCCCGTGCACTTAGCTTCACAAGGTTCCCAGTGATGCTGGGGGCGACGGCCTGCCCGCGCGCCACCCCTGCGTGCGCGCCCAGCCCCATAAGCTTCCCAGCGGTGCTGCTGGTGGTGGCTCGCCCCCTCCCCCACCCACCCAACCCCACAAGCTTCTGCTTACCGGCCGGCCCAGCCCCTTAAGCTTCCCGGCGGTGCCAGTTTTTTTTTTAAAAAAAAGCATGGGGCAAAGGAAGGGGAGGGAGGGGCAGGCCAGCCAGCTGCGGGCCACTCAGAATGGCCTGACGGGCCGGATTTGCACCCCCCCCCCAGGCCGGACTTTGGGCAGGCCTGGTCTAGGTGGTTTACAATTTAATTTTGTAGGCCACACATTCTTCCCTATCTGTGTTCCAGATTTATGCTGCCTTCCCGCTGTGTGATTTTAAATAGTTAGCTTAACCATTGTTATTTTCTGGTCTGTTTCTCTTTTCTTCTACAACTCCCAGAAGCCTCCACTACTAGCTCTGCTGGCCAAGCTTTCTGGGAGCTGCAGTGGAAAATCATCTGGGAATCCAAGGCTGGGAATCACTGTGTTAAATATCAATTTTATGGAGGCTGAAAGTCTTGTATATTACTGAAACAGTATATTAGAGTACCTTCCCATGCCTCACTGGCATATTCAAAACAGTAATTTACTAGGAAGATAGGTATGAAAGTTGCAACTTCTCTTACTATAATATATAATGAGTCTCCTATGGGGGAAAGCAGCATATAAACAAATAAAATAAATAATAGTCTCAGAAACCTATTGAAATTACAGTGCTACAATCTTCAGGACCCCAGATAGAAAAGATGCATTAAATTAGGAGCACTTAAAAGAGAAGGGAAGAAAATTTGTCCTATAATTGTGCTTGTTAGTAATAAGAATGGAACAAAATGAAATAAGTCCCCAAAGTCTATAATCTTACCTTGCTAAAGTACACAATACTTTCATTATAACAAATTAGCACTTCCTGTAAAGAAGAATTAGATCTTATCATTCTTGAGAGTGGAAATGCTGTTGAGTATTATTTCTAAAAGAAATTGTGGTGATTTGAAAGTAAAATTATTATATTACTAGAAAAGACACAGGCAACCATGTGGCCTCTTTTTAGAAATCTGCGAAAATGAGGTACCCTAGAGCACTGTAAAAAGGAACAGCTGTTCCAAATTAATTATTTGGGCTTTGAAAGAAGGTACTGATAAATAAAAAATGGAAAAATAAAAGACTTATGAACCAAAGAGAGAAGCAGAGAAAAGTGATTAATAAAAACAAAGGTACCCAATATTGTTAGAGAATGTGAAATATGGCTTTTATGCAATAAATAAATAAATAAATAAAAATTGAAGAATGCTGAAAAGCTAAATTTTCATACTTTAAAATGAAATCTTCACCCTTATAGTGACAGAAAACAGCAATAAATAACATACTGTAACAGCTACAGGGCTCAACAAAGTTGACTGTGAAATGTGTCACTTTAAGTATTTATTTGGAACTAATGGCTGCTTGTGTGGGTGATATTTGTCAAGATAGCACTGTGAGGAAAAGTTAACCTCCCAGAATATTCAGCTACTGATCTTAGAGAGACAATAATAATAATAATAATAATAATAATAATAATAATAATAATAATAATAATAATAATAATAATAATAATAATAATAATAATAATAATAATAATAATAATAATAATTTCTGCCACTTCTGAGATTGTTCAACTTCATGTAATTCTCAGATCTTTGTCTGTTAGAATAAAGGAAATTTTCTTTAAAATAAGTTTAAGATGGTATATGACGCCAGTGAAATTGAATAAAATGAATGTAAACTTTTCTAAGCTTTGTTGGAAATGTGATAATGAGATCGGTACCTTTTATCATTTGTGGTGGGAATGTAAAAAGATACAGAAATTTTGGAAATGTATCTTTAAAGAATTAAGTGATATATTAGAAATGACCATAGAGCCTAAATCTGAAATTGCTTTGTTATCAATATTTGTGGACCATAATTATGATGTTAAAACTAAAGAGTTGATTATAAATTTGTTGACAGCAGCTAGATTAATAATTGCTAGAAATTGGAAATCTAAATATGAACTATGTATGGAAAAATTGTATAATGAAGTATGGAATATAGCTTTAAATGATAAATTGACCTACTCTCTCAAGGTTAAAAAAGGAGAGTTAAAAAGAGATATTTTCTATGATATATGGGGTAGATTCATTGAATATGTACTTGTACAGAATAAGGGTAAGGTTTCCGCGCAACAATCGATTCTGTTCTGGAGGGGAGGATGATGAATGTAAATATGAAGAGCGATCCTGTTGGTGAAGGGGTGCACTGTTGTTGATGTTTGTTCTTCTTTTATGTAATTTGTATATGTTTTTTTAAACTAAAATAAAATTTAATAATTATAAAAAAAAACTTCATGTAATTCTACAGGCCCATGCCCTGTTTGCTCAGTAATGGGACCTGTGACCTGTAGCACATTTATTGATGCATGTCCAGGTTCATCAACACCTATTGCAGTCCTTGTTAATTTGGGCAACGACCGAGCCAGTATAGGCTTTTTTAAATTATATCTCACCATGATTTGTGGGTTGTTGGGTGCACTTACCGTAATTCTGTTCCTCAGTCAAAACCTCTCTGGTATTGTTGGACCTACTGGAGCAGTTAAGCCCCTCCACTGCAACAAGGCGGCACTTCAGATACTCTGGCATAAACTGGTACAGGTGGTCCCAGTGGTAATTGGCAATGCTGGGTGTGGTGCCTAAAGAGCTAAACAAGTATTTAGAAGAAATTGGAGTTGACAAAGACGGTTACTTCACATCCATCCTCGTGCTGAGTTGAAGTTGCTTCCCGGTTGAAATCGGTTGTTGTCACGTGATCTAATTCTGGTTCTGCCCCTGTTTGTTTGTACTCACAGGCATGATGAATGGAACCGGCAGGACTGTAACCTCACATCCTCGATGCGCGTTGTACTGCCGCTGCGTCCCCATCCTCCAGCTCCAGCGGCACCATGGCCCTGGCGGACGGCGGCACTGGGACCTGAAGGGACAAGGGCGGGCAGGCGCGCCGGAGGGTAGAACGTGCATCCTCCTCTCCTCCTGCGGCGCTTTAGCTTTGCAGCGCCTCCCCAGGAAAAGATGCCGCCCGCCCGCCCGCGCCCTCTCCTGCTCGCTCTCTCCATGCCCCCTGGGCAAGCCCTGTGGTCCTCGCTTCGGCTCCTGGAGGAGGAGGAGGAGATGGGCATGGGGGGGGCAGCCAGCCGCGTCGTGCCTGCAAGACCTCTCAGGTATTCGGAGGGGTGTCTGCCGTGAGGTGAGGGGGGCAGACTAATACATTTCTTCCCTAAGGCAGCAGTACATTACGGAGGAACCATCAGCATTCCAGTTCCTGTCCCAAGATTCCTAAGCGAAAGGGGGGGAAGGGTACCAGAAACAGAGTAATAAGTCCAACCATTCGATACATCAATAGTTCACTGTCAAAACCTCAAAAAAAATAACAACGTAATAACATAAGATATTATCTCACTGCGGATTAAGAGAAACCGCACGTCCCCTCCTTGAGGAACAAGAAGCGAATCAAGGAGATTCCCGAGTTCAAAGTTCTGGGGGCGTGGTCGGGACGAACTCGCTTCGTGACGACATGGACATGAGGTTCCGTTTCTACGTACCGGTCCACAGCGGGAGCACGAACAGCAACGAGAAGGATGTGAAGTATCGGCCAAAGTCACCATCAATCAGCTGCAGAAAGCCACCTTACTGGGATCTGCTCGCATAAATCGCCGATACATCACATAGTCCTAAATGCTTGGGAAGCGTTTGACTAGTGATTTGTAATACAAAATCCAGCATAGATATCTTGTCTGCTGTGTGATAATAATAATAATAATAATAATAATAATAATAATAATAATAATAATAATAATAATAATAATAATAATAATAATAATAATAAAAGACACTCAAGAGACAGCCAGACCGAAGTGGGTCATATCACCAAATTCCAGTGTGCATCCAGTGGCTTAAGCAGGGGACAGGCTTTCTTTATATTTTAATAAGCTGATGTCATCCTCAATTTACTACCTATGTCTGTATCCCATTTTGCTGCTTCTCTGCCCTTACAACCATGTACACTTTTACCCAAGTATGTCATTGGAATATTGTAATGCATATATCTGGAGAAGTGGTTTGTAATACATAAAAGCTCAGACTGGAATAAATCTGGTAGCAAATGTGTCATAAAACTTTTGCTTTTCCTCCACTTCCCCAATTTATCAAATTTGATCTGTTTTTCCAGTTAGTGATCATCTGTATTTTTATTTGTCTTCTGTCTATTTATACAGCTTTTACCAAAAATCTCATTTTTGTTTACTTAATTGTACCCTCTGGATACCAGAGAGAGGTAGGATGAAAACATGATAAAGCACTGAACCAGTCTTATTAAAAGAATAAGGCTGGGATCTCAAGCATACTGTATTTGCTGGGAGGTAAATCCTATTGAATTTCTTCATAAGAAACATTCCATTGAATGTGATAAGTAGTGGGGCATTTGGCAGCAAGAAGAAAGACCTGCTGATTATTTGTTTGAACTGCCATTCTGGCAGCAGAGGACATTCATATGGAAGAGAGAGAATGTCCACTCAGAATACCCTCTAGAATTCTAGAAACACTGCCAGTGCTGAGATATAAGCAAACAAGCTTTCCCCCCTTGCCCATTAATATATGCTGCCTGTGAGAAAGCAAGTGTGAAAGCAAGACAAGAGGTACATTTTCCCCTAATCCAGATATCAGAAATGTGCAAAAATTGCCCTTCTGCAGATCTTGAGTGCCTTCCGTCAAAGATTCACACACAGCAAACAAAGATGGCTACCAGATGGGAGGTATACAAAAGCAAAGTGGTTTCCTTATATACTGCCCCATACCACTTCAAGTAATCTCTGGGTGGTTTACAGTTTTTTAATTACAGTATGCAGTCTACACATTGTCCCCCTGCAAGCTGGGTATTCATTTTACCGACTTCGGAAGGATGGAAGGCTGAGTCAACCATGAGCCTGCTGCCTGGAATTGAACCCCGGGTCGTGAGCACAGTTTTAGCTGCAGTACAGGCATTTAACCACTGCACCACGAAGCTACTACAAAGGTAGTAGAAAGTTGCCTTCTTTTATATCTGGCCACCCTAAATCCACCTCTTGTCTGAAGTCTTTTCCAATCACTGATCCTGCAGAGATCTGTTTTATTAGCAGTGTCTGCCCAAGTGATGGAGCGACATTAGGTTAATGCAAACTGCATTGCAGGAGCATGTTGCTGTGGTCTGTTTCTTGGCAGGGA
Organism: Phrynocephalus guinanensis; assembly: GCA_037367245.1. Classification (NCBI taxonomy): domain Eukaryota; kingdom Metazoa; phylum Chordata; class Lepidosauria; order Squamata; family Agamidae; genus Phrynocephalus; species Phrynocephalus guinanensis. The sequence continues at coordinate 21,838,588 of CM074734.1, forward strand.
AGGGAAAATCAGTCTCCATCTTGTCTCTTCCCCAGTGGGATTTGTCAGAATATGTGTGAAGTATTCATAATTGTCTGAATAATCAAACCACCATTTCTAACCCCACTTTGTTGTTCGCCATGGCTTTACACATCTGGGCATGGATTTGGACTTCAATGCCTCTTCCATTTCTTTACCATCTAATCTGATGAAGAATTCTATTTGTGAGGGTTCTCCATTTTCCCAGGCACCCCGCCCTTCAGGTTTCAGTAAGGACACATTTTTGAAAGAATAAACTGGACTTGTATTCAGTTCTTCCATTATTATGGAGGCTCTCTTCTTAATTACAGTTCCAACATCTTTAACTTCAGTAACAAATGGATTATTTTTGGATTCATACAACGGAGTAAACACAGAGATATCTAACCCTCCCCCTAGTCTTGGAGAGATTAGGTTCCACCATTTTCCTTCCCCTCCTTCTCGAAGAGGCTTGGCTCCCCCACTTGCACCCCAATCTCTGAAGTGGGTTTGGGCCCATTCTGAAGTGGGTCTCTGGCGGTGTGATTTGAAGGGGTTGTCTTCCCTCAGGGTCAATTCCCTCCTGGTACACATTGTCCTGGTTCTTTCCTCCTCCTCCTTCAGCTTGGCCAGCCATTGTTCCCAAGCCAACTCTTTCCGGATCTCCTTCCTCTTGTGGTTATACTCATGAGCCTCTCGTTCACCCCAGTACGAACAGCGCTGGTGGTGTGCACGTGTCCTGTAACTTTCAGCTTCTGGCTTTGGCATCATCATTTGTTCCCAATCTCCAGTCCATGGGTTCTCCATCCAAACCCAGTCCCAATCTGGGGGAAGAACACGTGGAGTACCCTTTTTACATTGTCCAAACCCCACCTCCACCACAGTTGATTGGCTGGGTTTCCCCGCCGTTTCTGTCTCCTTCTCCTCCATAACCTGGGTCTTAGCTTTACCCTCCTCCTTCTCCCTTTCTAGAATCTTCAGGGAGTCTTTGAACTGCTTCCAGAGCATTTCTCTTTCCTGGGCTTCACTGTCCTGAGCAGCTCTACGTTCCTCCCCCCTCCTTTGTTTCTCCAGCCACTCATCCCTGTCACTGTCTTGTTGTGCAGGTGTCACTCTCCCGCCTTCAGCCCCTTCAGGGTAGCTTCCCTCACACTATTCAACAGAATGGTAGCTTGCTTGCTTGTTTGAGGTTGGTTTTAATCAAGGTATTGCCCAGTAGATTTCTAGAATTTGGGTTTTTAGTCTAATTATAGGGATCAACACTACCTCACTGCTTTTCGGACTTAACGCTAATGGCCAGGATTCATTTGATATTCACATAAAATTTATCTGGCAAGAACAAAATAAAAATAAATCACAAGGAAAACAAAAACATTATGGCACCAGAGTCTGAGGAAGTGGACTTGATCCATGAAAGCACACATTAAAATAAAGCAGCTGGTCTGTAAGGTGCCCCAACATTTTTGTTTTCATTATTTTTAATTTTTCTTTTGGTTTTGCCCAATATTCTAGCACAGATAAACACAGCCAGAACTTCTAAATACACATAAAGTTTATGCAACTGGTAAAAGCTAATCAAGACCAGGCACATGAGTAAGGCACAGTCTGGCACCTTCTCAATTAATCACTATTCACTATGGCAAGGTTCACAAAACTCATGTGAACACTGATTAGATTGTGGCCATCACTTTGGAAAACTGAGAGCTTACCATGCTGGTGTCTCCACAAAATTTACTTTACAATGGACCTGCCATGTCCATCAAAACATAGAAGGAGAACTGGCCTAAAGAGATTTATACCGCTCTTGATACTGCTTCCTTATTCATGTCTTCACAGATTGGGTTTACACCTTAGAGTCTTTCTTTTGCACAGCTGAGTGTCCAAGACAAATGAAAGCCCTGCAGATTTTAGATACATAATTGATCATGACTAAATATTTCATTTAAACATCTGTTAAAATACTTTGCAAATATCCTCACTATCAAATAATCCAGTAGCACTTGTCTAAACAGGAAGTTCCTAAGATATGTTCATTTAATGTAAATGCTAAATTTTGTGAATAAAAAGATAATATAAAAAAACTAGGGGTACTGGGTTGGAACAACAATTTGATCAAAACATTATTTTTAATAACCTGCTTGGTTCCAGAATGGAATTTCTAGTATACAGGCTCTTCACATTCCTGCCTGGTTTGATTTCTCAGGCTATGTGTGTATCTTATTTCAATATTTGTCTTGCAAACTGCCCTTACCTCCAGGGTCCAGAACCACATCAGCCTAATAACTGCCTCCACACTTCCAACTGGAGTCCATAAGGTATGTTTTATACCTTGTTTCCTTCACCAGCCCTCTGGGAAAGAACAACCTTTGGCTTGTTTAAATGCAACTGCCATGATAACAAAACAAATCAAAATGTCCCTGCACTTGGGGAAAGTTTATGATTTATTCTGGAGGCATAAGGAATTTCATATGTGGTCATTCTGATACAAGCAGACTTGCCTTAAGTTTCCTAACCTATGGTGCAGGTTAAGACGTACAGTAGGTGTCCACTAGGGAAAACACAATAATCCTGTATTGACTTACCAGGGAGGAAACCCTACTGCTCTCACAGTTAGAATTATTTGGAACAGGAATGGATAGAGTTGCAATTCTACAATTCCATATTTTTGGGAACATACATTTTCAAGAAGTAAATAATTTTTGAGAAAAATATTTTTAAGAACCCGCATATAAGGCGGAGGCCACAGATTCTGAATATATAGAATCACAATGTATGGCAGTACTTTGACCACCTATAGCAGTTATGGTGAACCTTTGGCACTCCAGATGTTTTTGACCACAACTCCCACAGTCCTTTGTCATTGGCCATCTAAGCTCAGAATTCTGGGGGTTGTGGTACAAAACATCTGGTGTGCCAAGGGTTCGACACCACTGACCTACAGTATCATTCTGCTAAAAGATATAATTAGGGGGGCAGGCAGGGGGGTTCAGCACAAACTCATGTGGATGGAATTATATCTCTCTCCCCCTCCCTCCTTCTGACAGAGAGGGTGCCACCGGCCATGGTTCTTAACCCCAAGTCCTAGTCTTGTTCAGCTACCTGAATTCTGTGGTATTTTTAAAAAGGGACTGGTGGCAGTCTATCTCTCAGGGTTGAGACACTAACCATACACGCTCAATCAGGAATTTCTTTGTTATTAAACTCACTGAAGTTCACCCAGTCAGGCTGACCAGGACATATTAAGGGTAAACCGGTCTCCTTCAAAGTCCATAACCTTCCGACATCTGCCTCTTTCCTGAGTCCTCCCACCTCAAAATATATGGGAGAAATGCATCAGTGTGTGGCAACAGAGAGGGAGCCTGGAGCAGGATGTCTTGAGAAGAACCAATTATCTCCAAGGCCGAATACCAGAAGTACTAATCCAAATGAACAATTATTATTACTATTTGAATAAAATCCCTTGAGCAAAGAAATCATCCTGGCTGGGCAGCAATTAATTTCTTCAGTCTCAGAAACCGAAAGAGATATATGGATAATACTCATGGAAGAAATAAGGATGTCAAGAAATGGTCAAAAGGTCTGGAGATTATTAAAGTGGTTTAACAATGCAGCCACGAAAGGCTTGACTCATGTGAACACTTCAGCAAACTAAACAGCCAAACAGCTCCTCCTTAAAGGCAGATCTGAACAATGCTTTAGAAAATAAAAACTTTCAAACCTGAAAGAAACAAGCAATTGGAGACCAGTGAGTTTACAAGACCATTTGGCTTAAGCAAATTAAAAAAAAGCTATTTGCAGCTGTAACAACAGCAAGGAAACAAACCTGAGCATGAGCAACATCCATGTAGAACAAAAGTGGCTCCTTATTTTTTTTTAATTACTAACTTAACTTTCTCAGGAACTCATACATTTGGTGAAAGCCACAAACGACTGCCATCATGAAACCTAGTAAAGAAACCCATAGATCCAATAAATAAGCAAATAAATAAATAAATAAAATGAAAAACCACAAAAAATAACACAAAAAAACTTCAAACCATTCTCATTACTTTGTCACCTTCACAATGTCTTGAAAGAATGATTTTCAACTATTAAACAGAAGTAGCATAACCACTCCTACAACTGCAACAAGTGGGCTTTAGACCTGGGAAGAGCAATGTAGGACAAATCCCACATTTAAGCACATGCTAAGGATGGCTTTGAAACTAGTAAGATTATAGGAGCAGCTTCTATTGACCTCTCAGTTGCCTATAACACAGTTCACCTTTAAGTCTTGCTGGAAAAAATGATGTAGTCAAATGTTATGAATTAACTAAAGGAACAACTATATTGCAAAATAACAGATTTTTTATTAACTTTCAAGGACAACACAGCTGATGGAGGTTTCAGGGAACATACAGTCTCCTTTATTGTTTAACATCTGTCTTTGAGATGTACCCAGGTCAAATTATCACACTCTGTACTTAATGTTAGCTGCTTCAAAAGCTCTTAATGTTGCCCATATTTGCATGAAAATTACCTGGTTTTATTTATTTATTTATTTAAAAATAAAAAAAGTTTTGTTGATTATGATCCTTCTGACTTGAACAAAGAAAAACCAGTTTTAAAAGTTGCAAATATTGTAATGATGAGCAGAATATCAGACTAACCAATCTGAATTACACTGAAAACCATTATCTGTGTGTGACACTTCTCTCTTTTTTGTCTCTGTGTGGCGTCTATCAGTCACTTCCTACTTCTGGTAAGCCCTTCCTCTCATTCCCCTCATATCACCCCGCTCTCTGCCTGTCTGCAACTTCTTTCTTCTTTCTTCGCTTCCTCTCCTTTTTCGATCATGTTTTTCTAGCTCTCCCCTACTCTGTGTTTATTTGTCCAATGACTTGCATGCTTTTTGTAAGGTTCAATGTACCATCTTGCCCTGTAATCAACACCATTAACCTCAGTAAAACTCATTAATTTCTAGAACACTGGCAAGAAAATTTTGATGATGGCTAAGAAGACAAAAAGATTTCTTAAGTGATTTTAGTGAGTGCTTGTGTGTATCAGTTTACAGTTTTTAAGAACCAGAAATACCATGGGTGTATTTATTAATGTAAATTACATTGAAGTAGGATAGGAGGATATATTTCTTCAGGGAAATAATTCCATCATTTGGTACAAGCACTGCTGCAGTGTCTGCCTCAGGTATGTTTACCCTCCACCAGCCAAACTATTTGTACGGTTGTGAGCACAGCCTTTATACTTAATAACAAGGCCTGAGCAAACTCAAAAGGGTGCAAGGGGCTGATGGAGCCAGCCAGCTGTTGAACCACTTCATGCTTCAAGGTCAGTATCAGCACTTTGCATTTATTTCAGAAGCAACGAGGCAATGATTAGCTGGCATAATACTGAAATTTCTGGACAATTGCCACATACTTCTGCTGCAGAACAATGCGGGTGGATGGAAAATGGATACAAGAGATTTCCCACTGATAACCTCAGCTCCTGCCAACCTAGCAGTTTGAAAGCATGTCAATGCAAGTAGATAAATAGGTACCACCATAAAAAGTGGGAAGGTAAAACAGTGTTTCCTTGCAGCCACGCTGGCCACGTGGTCATGGACTTGCACAACACTGGCTCTTCGGCTTAAATACGGAGATGAGCACCGCCCCTAGAGTCGGACATGACTAGCACGCATGTGCAGGGGAAAACCTTTACCTTTATTTTTAACGACTGACAAATTTTATCTAGACTAAATGCCTGTGTTCTGCAGACCACTTTTGAACCTAAAGAAGAGGGTTCCAGTTCACAAAAGCTTAAGACAAATAAAATGCATTCATATTTAAGGTGCCATAGGTATCTTTGATATAAAATCTTTTTGCAGGCTGCATGAACTTTTACATCTAAAAGGAGCACAGGTTTGTGATCTCTTCTCTCTCTCTCTCTCTCTCTCTCTCTCTCTCTCTCTCTCTCTCTCTCTCTCTCTCTCTCTCTCTCTCTCTCTCTCATGTGTGCAATTATAAATTCTAAGCATAGTAGCAGGATTACATTTCAGATTTTAAGATATCAGATGTTTCCTCTCTTTGGAAAATGTTAATGGCATTGGGTAGTAGGGCCCTTGTAAGAAAGGAGTCACTCAGTGTTAGGAAGTCCTACGGGTTTCAGTTTCCATCAGAGAGAAATGTGTGATGCTTAATGGATTTCTGCTCTCCGAAGGCTGGGCTAGAATCCAGTCACTGTCTATCTTAAATATCAAAGATCAACGCACAGCCATTTCTTCTGGGCACAAAGTGTTCCCTGGTAACAGGTTGCAAGAAATACAAAGTACAATAATTTGCTTTAAAACTATCAAGGTGCTATTAGTACATCTCTTCCCAGATAGACAGAGGGGAAAATTGCATTAAGAACATATTAGAGAGCTCTTTGAGTGACATCAGAGCCATTACCATTACCTTCCTATTCTATGATTGCATTTGATGGGCTGTAGCTGAATGACTGGAGCAAATATTGAAAAAGGAAAGGAAGAAATATCACTCATTGAGATACCACCGATGGATGTGTTCATTTTCGCTTGGAGGAAAAAAAATTACATAGCCTGAGGAAAGAGAGCTTGGCTTCCTCCCTCCAGTCCTTCTTCCTTTCTTCTTTCACAAATGCACCATAATCTTGTTATTGTGTATATTTAACCCCTCACTCATATGGCCTCCATTTAAACAGAATGAATCCTGATAGAAAATGATTAAGCAGCAACCAGTAAAATGGCAGTGACTTCCATTTCACTGAGCAGTATATCAATTTTAAGGTTCTTTTTATGTGTGCCTCGGGGGCCTAGTGGAGTAGCTTCAGTTCACAGGGGTTTCCCTGCCAGTGAGTTCTTGCTTATTGAAAATGGGCGCAAGCCAGCAACAGGTTGATCCTTTGCTTTGGGGGTCTGCGGTGTGGATCTTATGCATCAGCTGGCTCTTTGGCACCTCTCATCCTTTCGGTTTTCTGTTCTCCCCATCTAATGGGAATGAAAGTTTAAAAGGGGTGGACACTGCTTGCTCACTGGTGCTCAGGAGGGCACTTAATGAAACTAGCTTTACTTTGAAAACATTAAGTTCTTCAAAGTACCTGTGGTTTATGAATGTGAGATAGTGTGTGTCTACACCCATGATTTAAAAAGCCAGAAAATGGCACAATGTTGCTGCACAATATCATGCCTGGAAGTTGAGTCATGGCTACTGGACTTCTTTTTGAGAGATAGAAACATTTCGCTGTTGATCCAAACAGCTTCATCGGTCTGAATACATCAGTCTGAAAAAACGTTTCTATCTCTCAAAAAGAAGTCCAGTAGCCATGACTCAAGATAAACTCACCTGGATGACTGAGAATCTTCACAGAAATATCATGCCTACCTTGCCAGCAGGAAAAATGATGGCCAACAGGATACCCTCTTCTGCTCACTACTATTCACAAAGTGGTACCAGACAAAGGAAAATCCCAGAAGCTTTTTTCCATTTTTCTTCAGCTAGCCACTTCTCACCCGCATACAAAGCAATTGTCAGGGCTGTTTTTCAGCAACTGTGAATGGTGTCTCTTGGGCACCAATAATATCTGTGATTTCCCTTGATTGCTGGCCTGTGTACCCTTGCCTTTACCTGTTTTGCCCCTCCTTCTTCTCATTCTGTGCAACACAATAACCTGCAGTTTGAACAAATGATCTAACATTGATCTAGCTCCATCTGCTATCACAGCTTTTGCTATTGCTAACTCCAGTTGTTTCAGCAGATTGATTCTTCAGAGCTCGACAATCCTCATCAAACGGTATTTATCTTCCTAACTACATCAAACATATTAATGTAGAAACACAGTGACCTTAACTTTTCAATTTGCCACAAGTGTTTGTAAGCATTATTTCAAATGCATCCCTTTTGACTTCTCTTTCTTCCTCCTACTCTTCATCTCTACCCTACATCTTAAACCTCCTTCTCAAATGCATCAATTGGAAATGAACTGGAATAGGTTTATTTTATTCCTTTCAGTTGAATTCACTCATTTACCTCATTTCTACCCTCATCTTACTTCAAAATAAACTGCTGGCATAATGCAGGGGTGTCCAAACTTTTTGCAAAGAGGAACAGATTTGGTGAAGTGAAAATGTATGGGGGCTGACCATTCAGCTTGAAGGGGGGAGGAGAGAAAGGGTGTGGTCTGTGCGCATCTGCAACAGCTACAAATGCTCCGGTTTCAAGCTGCCCAAGGGCCCAGAAGCTGTTGCAGGGCTCAGGAATCGCCCCCCCCCCCAAAGATGCACCACTGCTTGCATATGCTTCCCTCCCTCACAAGGGACTTCAATTATCCCACACATTGACTGGGCCAATGCGAGCTCCAGGCAACAAAGAGAAACTGGGTTTCTCGACTTGCTGAATGACTGTGCCTTAGAGCAACTTGTCATGGAGCCCACCCGAGAACAGGCAACTCTGGATCTAATACTGTGTGATACTCAGGACCTGGTCAGGGATGTGAATGTCACTGAGCCTCTGGAGAACAGTGACCATGCTGCAATTTCCTTTGCCATGCATGTTGGAGGAAGAGAATCAACCAAATCAGACATAAAACCCCTTGATTTTCGAAGGGCAAACTTCCCTCAGATGAGGAAACTAGTTAGAAAGAAATTGTAGGGAAAGGTTGGAAGAATCCAATCTCTTCAGAGTGCATGGAACCTGTTTAAAACAATGGTAACAGAGGCCCAGCACAAGTGCATACCACAAAGAAGAGCTCATTTAAGTCCAAGAGGGCACCGGCATGGTTAATGAGTGGAGTTAGAGAGGCTCTAAAGCACAAGGAGAGGTCTTTGTGTAAATGGAATTCCTCCCCAAATAAAGAAAATAAAAAGCAACACAAACTCTGGCAAAAGAAATGTAAGAAGATGATTAGAGAGGCAAAGAAAGATTTTGAGGAACACATGGCTAGCAATATAAAGGGTAATAATAAAAGCTTCTTTAAATATGTTAGAAGTAGAAAACCTGCCAGAGAACCAGTTGGCCCTCTGGATAGTGAGGGAGGAAAAGGGGAGATTAAGGAGGACTTGGAAATTGCAGAGAAATTAAATGAGTTCTTTGCTTCTGTCTTCACGACAGAAGACCTTGAGCAGATTCTGCTGCCTGAACGGCCCCTGTTGACTAAAGAATTAAATCAAATGCAGGTTAAAAGAGAGGATGTTTTAGGACTAATTGATAAATTGAAGATTAACAAGTCACCGGGCCCAGATGGCATCCACCCAAGGGTTATTAGGGAACTGAGAAATGAAATTGCAGATCTCTTAACGGTAATATGCAACTTGTCTCTTAAAATGGCCACAGTGCCGTGGGACTGGAGGATAGCAAATGTCACACCAATTTTTAAAAAAGGAAGGAGGGGGGACCCAGGAAACTACAGGCCAGTTAGCCTTACATCTGTCCCAGGGAAGATGGTGGAAAGCCTCATCCAATAGAAATTCTTAAAACACAAAGAAGAACAAACCTTGCTGAGAGAAAATCAGCAAGAGTAAGTCTTGTCTGACAAATCTTTTAGAATTTTTTGAAAAGGTCAACAGGCATGTAGATTTGGGTGAACCGGTGGATATAGTCTATCTGGATTTTCAAAAGGCTTTTGACACAGTCCCTCACCAAAGGCTGCTGAGAAAATTGCACAGCCAAGAGATAAGAGGGCAGGTCCTCTTATGGACTGAGAACTGGTTGAGATCCAGGAAACATAGAGTAGGTGTCAATGGGAAATTTTCACAATGGAGAGAGGTGAAAAGCGGTGTGCCCAGGGATCTGTCCTGGGACCGGTGCTTTTCAATCTATTTATAAATGACCTGGAGACAGGGATAAGCAGTGAGGTGGCCAAGTTTGCAGATGACACAAAACTTTTCTGTGTGGTAAAAACCAGAGAAGATTGTGAAGAGCTCCAGAAGGATCTCTCCAAATTGGGGAAATGGGCTACGAAATGGCTAATGCGTTTTAATGTAGCCAAATGTAAAGTAATGCATATTGGGGCAAAAAATCCAAACTTTATCTATCAACTCATGGGCTCTGAGTTATCCATGACAGATCAGGAAAGAGATCTTGGTGTGTTGGTGGACAGCTCCATGAAGGTGTCTCCCCAATGTGTGGCAGCGGTGAAGAAGGCCAATTCCATGCTAAGGATTATCAAAAAGGGGATTGAAAATAAAACAGCCAACATTATAATGCCATTATACAAAACAATAGTAAGGCCGCACCTGGAGTATTGTGTACAATTCTGGTCACCGCATCTCAAGAAAGACATAGTGGAACTGGAAAAGGTACAGAAGAGAGCGACTAAAATGATTACTGGGCTGGGGCACCTCCCTTATGAGGAAAGGCTAAGATATTTGGGGCTCTTTAGTCTGGAAAAAAGGCGCCTCAGGGGGGATATGATTGTGATGTACAAAATAATGCAGGGCATGAGTCAAGTGGATAGAGGGAAGCTCTCTTCCCTCTCACAAAATACCAGAACTAGGGGACATACACTCAAATTGAGGGCAGGGAGAGTAAGAACAGACAAAAGAAAATATTTTTTCACCCAGCGCGTTGTTAGTCTATGGAACTCCCTGCCACAGGATGTGGTGATGGCATCTGGCCTGGATGCCTTCAAAAGGGGATTGGACTGATTCCTGGAGGAAAAGTCCGTCCCAGGTTACAAACCATGATGGAGATGTGTAATCTCCAGGCTTAAAACCAGGGTACTTCAAGGGCCAGATGCAGGGGAGTGGTATCAGGAGACAGATATCTAGTCTCATGCGCTCCCAAACGTATCTGGTGGGGCCACTGTGAGATAAAGGAAGCTGGACTAGATGGGCCTTTGGCCTGATTCAGCATGGTTCTTCTTATGTTCTTATGTTCTTCTTATGTTCTTATATAAAGAGCTGGGGAAGACACAGCAGCAATGGAGTCAGGAGTGGGTAGGCTGGGCGGGTGGATCAGGGGATGGATGGAGGCAGGTTGGACAGGCAAACCATAAAAGTGCAAGCTGCTGTCTCTAGCCAGCACAGGGAAGGGCTGGCTGGTGGGGATGAGTGACAGGCTGAACTGGCAGGGAGAAGAGGCTGAGGGCCACTCAAAAATTTAAATCGGGCCACATTTGGCCCCTGGGCCAGACTTCGGATATGCCTGGCATAATGGCTCTTCCATCTGATTGAACCTTAAAATGACCCTGCTGGGTGTAGGCAAGGATGCAAGCGTGCACATGTATTTCTAATAAAAATAATGAATTAATGTTTTATTCAATATGTACTTCAGAATAAATAATTATCACTGGTTCTGGTGATGGGATATTAGTTTACTAATAGGATGTTTTACACACACACACACACACACACACACACACACACACACACACACACATGTAGGCCTGGAAACAACAACCTTCCAAAACCTTTAAAAAACACCACTGTTATTTTAAGGACAGAGCAAGGGGAACTAATATGACTGGAGGCCAGGCAGATTCTTTTACATCTCTGTCAGATGCTGCAATGGACCTCCAGCCTCACTCAAAGGATCATGCACACAATGATAACATCCAAGCAAAATACAGCATTGCACCAATCACTGACTAGATGCACGAAGCCCATCTACAGTGGCATGGAATGTCTTGTGTGCCAATGAAGAAATTAGCCAAAAAGGGTCTCACTGGAGGTCAGTGGATCCCGATCGAGGGGACATCCAAAACAGTGGTGGATAAACACCCTTAACAACAACAACAACAACATGAATTTGCCCCAGGTTCACTTGGCCCTAGACCATGACTGTGCCAAGTGGAAGGAATAGCAGATTCCACCACCCAAGGGGACAAATGCTAAGAAAAAGAAGAAAGAAAAAGGCAGATTCTTTTACCTAGTAGCACAGACACTGATATCTGCTGCCACAAAAACAGAAAACTCCTTTCTCTATTTTTTAAAGTATAATCATCTCAGCTGGAAGGACACATGCATCTCTGAGTTCACCGAAGGGGGAAAATATTGTCTAAAATATGAATGAAGTAAAGAATGCTGACAGGGAATAAAAATGTGATCCATTCAAAATATAGTGTTGAAAGGAAGTTTTAGACCAGGTCCCAAGAAAAACAAGCATGTGGGTGCCAGATTGAATCAAACACGAACACTTTCTAGAAATAAAAGTAATAATTCAGCTATTGTGCTTTGGCCATATTTTGAGTAGACTGCATTCCCTATCGAAGACAGTAATACTGGGAAAAGCTGGAGGCAACAGGGAAAGACAAAGAACAAATATGAGATGAATGGACTCAATAAGACAGCCATAGTCTTAAGCTTCCTGTATCTGAGCAGAGCTATATAATATCATAGGACCTAGACATGAGCATTTTGTTTTTGAAGGGGTCCGGTTCTGAAATGAAACATGGCAGCACAGCTGCCATTCGGTACAAGGAGCCACCTTCAAGAACAAAACCAACCAGTCCCTTACCTTGTTTTGGGTTGCATGGGGTTAAACTCCAATGAGGAAGCATCCTCTGACGCATCATCTTTCCCTCTCCCTGGCACTTGGCCAATCAGGAGTTGTGCTGGGACATGCATCATCCTGTCTCCATCTCTCCTTTACCATCTCTGCAGTAGAGGTGGTGCAGACCCTCGACTCTTGCCTGTATGTGGTCATGGAATGGACCAGGACTACCATCCAGCTGGCAGAAAGAGCTAGGAATCTAGGCGTGGTCTTGGATTCAGCTCTTTCCCTGGAACCCCAGGTGGTAGCCATTTCTGTCCACCTTTTTCTATCCTTGGCTGATAGCCCAGATCCACCCATACCTGGATGAGGCTTCCCTGAGAACAGTTGGGCAGGCGCTCGTGATCTCAAGGATAGACTACTGCAATGCTCTCTACGTGGAGTTGCCATTCACCCTTAATCAAAAACTTCAGTGGGTACAAAATGCAGCAGCTAAACTGGTGGTTGGTGTAGGCAGATATGACCGCATTACCCCAGTTCTGGCTCACTTGCATTGGCTTCCCATTGCGTCCCAAATAAGGTTCAAGTTACTGGTTTTGATTTATGGAGCATTTTATTTCTTTCGTTGTTTTGTTGCTATCATCTTCATTGATTTATGTGTTTAGAGATAGATAGATAGATAGATAGATAGATAGATAGATAGATAGATAGATAGATAGATAGATAGATAGATAGATAGATAGATAGATAGTGTGCTAATTAAAAGCGGTCCATCAAGGGAGCCTCAGATGCAGAAATAAACTGCACAGCACTAAACTATACCATCAGGAAAGGGAAAAACACAAAGCAAAATAACATGGTGCACAAATCAGGCAGAGAAAAACATACATTTTGTCACTGTTTCTATCAAGTCCATCATATGGGTTCAAGAAACATCTAAACCACCAGTGACAGATCAGGAATTTTACAGGAACAAGTGTTCTGTCTTGAAAACACGTATATTACAGAAGTTTGCAATAAATAAAGAAAAATATGATTTATTCCTCTTTCCAATAATAGTATAACTTGTGTTTTCAGCTTAATGAAGGAATAATTCATTATGTTGCTAATGAAGTTGCATAACAATGGTTCAGCTAATCTACCTCTGGTTTGTTTGTTTTTCTATCTTTTTTATTTTTATCTGGTTGGTTTTTGTTAAAGATTTTATTTTGGGGTGTGGTTTTGGATTCATTTCTTCTGACCTTAACATAATATTACTGTACGATCTGGGTCCTAGCTACCTCAAAGTTCAAATCTCACAGTATGAACGGACTTGGATGTTAAGGTCACCAGGAGAGGCCTTTCTCTCCATCCTGCCACCCTCACAGGTACATCACATGGGAACACATGAAAGGGGCTTCTCAGCTACTGTGCCCAGACTCTGGAACTCCCTCCCACTAGAGGCCAGGACTGCCCCATCTCTGATGTCTTTCCGGAAACAGGCAAAGACCTTTCTCTACAGACAAGCTTGCCCTGAATAATGGACTACCAATTATGTGGCTTTTATATGAATCTATATGATCACATAGACTTTACGTTTATAACCACTTAAGGAGTCTTGTGGTACAATGGTTAAATGCCTGCATTGCAGCTAAAACTGCTTTTGCTTTGCTTTATAACCATGTGTGATTGCATTGACACTGTTTTTACTCTCTTTTTAACTGCTCATGTTCTCTTGTAGCTTTAATGTAATGTTGTCTTTTAATGCTGTCTGTAAGATGTCCCTCAATTCCCTGTTCTTAATACTTTAACATGTCTCAATTGTACCGGACTGTATATTGTTCCTCATTGCTGTTAGCCGCATTTGTGCCTGTTTGCAGCCGGGAGCACCCATGAGGTGCCTGGAGTGACCATAGGGCATTTATGTGTCTTTTTGTTGTTCCCTTGTGATTGCCAGTGTCTGGGGGGATCTTCCATCTAGGTTGTTTCAGACCGTGGGAAGTACACTTCGGGCCAGAAGATTGATCGGGTAAGGAGAACTAGGGTCAGGCGCTTGCTGCCTGTCCCCTGTTCTGATCCTCTGGCTCACTGCCATGTTATGTGGGGAACCATTCTGTCAGTGCCTTTGACCTGTCCTGTCTGCTGATTAATGCCAGGTTGGTTCACAATAAGATCCCCACCATACACAATCTGATTGTGGATGAGCGGGCTGACCTGGCCTTTCTTACAGAAAGTTGGGAGGGTGCTGAGGGGGGAGCTGAGGGCCAGACTCCCCATGGGACTGCCCCCAAAGACTCCTGGACCCGGGTCCATTCTCGGAAGCCTTTGGGGGCTTACTGGAGGATCTGGTTGATGATCCGGTCAGCTCTCTGGTGGACAAGTGGTTTCAGGGTATCACCGGAACTGCTGACCAGATTGCCCCCAAGCGCCTCATCCATTGCCTAGCCCTCTCCTCCCCATGTCAACATGCAACCGGGCCTTCTCGTTGGCTGGCCCAGCTTCCTGGAACAAATTGCCAAGTGAGATATGCCAGGCCCCCTCCTTGGCTTCCTTTAAAAAGGCCATAAAACTTGGCTTTTCAGGGATGCCTTTGGCAATCGTTAAGGTGTGTTTCTGTTCCCCCCTGTGTCTGTTGCCTGTTTTGTTTAGTGTTTTATGCGTCTTGCTGTGTGTTTGTTTGTCTGGTTGCCGTGCATTATTGTTATATTTTTATCTTTATTATTATTTGTTGTTATTTCTTATGGTGCTTCGTGTAAATCACCCAGAGTTCCCTTTGGGGAAAATTGGCCTGTGGTATACAAATAAATAAATAAATAAATAAATAAATTTTCCAAGGAGAAAGGTGGGGTAAAAATACTCTAAAATAAATAAAAATAAATAACTATTTTGAGTATTATAATATTGTATGTATTTCCTTTTGTTGTTAGATATTTTTATAATTTGTATTCTTCTTTAAGAACATAACGTAAGAACATAAGAACAGCCTTGCTGGAACAAGCCACAGCCCATCCAGTCCAGCATTCTGTCTCACACAGTGGCTCACCATCTGCTTCAGGGTATTCTTAAGCAGGTGTCCTCACCTGCTTACAATTCCCTGCAAATGGCATTGAGAAAATTTATAAACTGCCAGATTTTTCACAGTAGCAGTGGGTTTTTTCTTGCAACAAAATGTCTCTCCTCTCCTCCTCTGTCCTCCATTGATTTTATTTTTTTTATTTTTTTTACACCTGCGCAATGATGGGCTGGCCGAGTGGCCAGCCATGTGGGAGTGGACAACCATGCAAATTTTTTAAGCCATCCCACCAGTCGCATAGGTTGGTGGAGACTTCTTAGGCATCCCTAATGATAACCCCATTGTACCCATATACCCTTGTTCTCCATGAACCTGTCTAATTCTTTCTTAAAGCTGTCAAGGCTGACAGCTGTCAGCCTTGTGAAGGGCGGGTATGACGCTATCAGTCTTCTGGCAGGGACTTCCATAGACCAGTGATAGCCTATGGGTGAAAAAAGTACTTTCTCTTTATTTGTTTGAGATCTAGCATAGCGGGCCAGAGGAGGCACCCACCCCAAAGTTTCATGGAGTGACCCTGAAAAAACGAAGTTCTAGTGAATTGTGTCGGTAACCGGGAAAACACCGGCCCGACTAACGACAACTCGAAAAAATTTTTTTTTCTTATCTACTTTGTCCACCCTGTGTATGCTTTTATAAACTTAAAACAGGTCGCCTCTTAGGGTCTTTGTTTTTCACCACCCAGAGTGCCTCCCAGTCCAGAAGGGTGGTATATCAATAAAACAAACAAGCAAACAAGCAAATATCTTCACTCTTATCTTATTGTAACTACAGCATTTCATTCTTTTCTTTGTTACATAGAGAACAAATGCCACAGGTTTCAAATGTAAGTATGTTTTTTAAGGTTTCTGCTTCTGTTTCTTATATACCAGGGGTACATAAGGGTTATGTGGAAGCAAATCAGCTAAATACAAATTAAAACAAATATTTTGAAGCTTAAAATCACCTCCTTGTCTAACTCACCATTACAGTGATTTATCAAATTATCCTTCAATAACCCATAAATAATTATTCCAAATTGGATTCCCAAGCCCATCTTAGTTTCAAAATTTTGTTTTAAATAAGTCCTAGAAGTCAAAGCCACAGACCAACAAATTGTATTTTTCTTTTCTAAACAAAAAAATCTAATAGAGGTTTCCAAACACTCCTAAATTTAGTCATTGATCTATCCTCAATAATTGCTGTCTGTTTTGCCACTTCTGCCAGTTCCAACACCTTAAGTAACCAGTCTTCTACTAAGGGTACTTTATCCATCTTCCAGTATTGTGCATAGAGGACCCTAGCAGCGGTCATAAAATATCTATTGAGAATCACTTTATTATTTTCTATCCAATTTTCTATCAAACCTAATAGAAACAGTTCTGGCTTGAAGTGAAAATTAATATTCAATATCCCATGCATTGAAGAATAAATGTGTTTCCAAAATTTAACTGCCAGGGAGCATGTCCACCACATATGGTAGAAGGTACCAGTTTCTCTGGAGCATATGCATACAGAAGTTTGCTCTCTGCCCTTTGATTTTTCTTCAGGGAGAGAGGTTAGATTCCTCAGCAACATTCCCACCTTCCCAAAGATTAGAATCCTCCTGCAGTTCTTAGACACTGTGTGTCTACTTGAAAAATCTACACAGCTTTAAAAGGGGATATTACATTAATAGGAAAGAAGATGCATTTGGTACAAGACTGCAAGTACTACAAGTAAAGGTGCATTTTAAGAACTTAAATTTTTTTCCCCACTCCACCCCAACTTCTCTTGAATAGCAATCTTTTCAGTAGGACCCTGTCATCACAGTAGCCATCGTGATTGTAAAGTGGCTACTGTGCAGCAAACAAAGCTCAGGGGGACATTTGAGATGGAGTCTGCTGAGCTGTAATTTCTTATATTGTTCCAGTCTAGCTCCAGAGGTTTGAAGAAGGGTAACACATTCTTATCACACCACCTGTGTTAATTGGCTTACCTACTGCCAAGATGTTTGTATTATCAGCAACACTGTTGGGAATAGATAGCAATAATAATTTAATTGTCACTGTCAGTACTCCTCAGCATTTAATTTGCCTCTGATATCTATAATCCCTGCCACCCATATATGTATATCTGAAATTCTGGATCAATTCTGATCATGCTATAATGATTTTTTCCTGGATCCATTGTTCCTATGGTCTTTCAGGATTTATGAAGTACCACATTTGCCCATTCATGGGAGTTTCTTCTGGATAATAATCTGTTAATCTTTAAAGTGCCACAATATAGTGACCTTTGTTTTCTGTCTTTACAACATTCTCATCACCACCACCACCCCCACACTAAAATGGGTCTATACAAGGTTCCCATACAAGATAGAGAACATCTTTGGACATGATACTAAAGGAAATAGTGTTACTAAAAACTTGGATGGTGTGTTTTTGATGCCATATGATCAGTATTCCGTGTGCCACACAATAAGTTATAAACATTTGATTACAACGCACCTCTTGTTAATTATAACTATTTGTTTATCACTTTAAAACATTTCCCTGCAATAACCCAGGTTTCCCAAACGAGCAAAGGGCTAAGGGGCCTTCACTACGTTCCCCTATGACAAGTACTTTACCTGTCTAACAGTCTTTCAACAAGATGTGCTGCACAGTTTTATTTTAATGGTGTGCTGTAAAATAATGTACATTTCTATGCTTTACTAATTTTATGTTATCATTGTACTGGCTCTACATTTGTTGGAATGGTCATGGTCATGGGATAATAAAAGAAGAAAACTTCATATGTGGAATGTCGATTTGTTACATTTCTATCCCACCCATCTAGTGACTAGATACTACTCTAGGCGGCTAACAGCAATTAAAACACCTAATTACCCACCCTAGTGCACAAAGACATAACTCATGTGATCCAAATCATAAGGTGTTCTGCTTATAGACCCCCCATAGTGCATAAAGCAGTCTCTGATCAGTTTTCAACATAAGTTACACATTGTCTCTTGCCCAGACAGTTAGGTAAAAGTGAAATTAAATCTAACAACAGTAACCCAAAATACAAAATAAACCTTGAAAAAACTATTTTTTTAATTAGTAGCTGCACCCTCTTAACAGTTCATGGGGAATGTAAGATAGAGGGTGCCTCTGAACTGCCATCCTGCAGGTGAACTCTCAGTTTGTGTGGCTACTTTATGAATGGAATTCCATACTGGGCAGGTGGCTGATCTGATCTAACATGTCTCTCCTTTTATTCTTATGTTTTTATATGGCTGAGATTAATGTGGCCCTGAATTCCAGAGGTCCTTAAGGTAATCCATAACTACCACCACTCAAGACTGAAATTTCCATGAAGATAGCCACTGCACACATATTTCTGCATCTCTGTTTCCTTTCTTTTATATGATGTGGGTGTTGGTTTGAGAAAACAGCAAAGCACAGAGCAGTGATTTGATGGTATGTTACCTAGAAATCAGCTATTATAAATATACTAAGTACATTTCATTTGAGCCCCAAATTCACAAATTTTTGGATCACTTACAACTATACTGGAGCCAATAAATTTCCAAGTAATTGTATATACTGAACATTCTGTTGTATTATCTTTACAAAATCAAGTTTTATTAATTTGTCTAATATTGCTAGAACCAGTCCACTGTCCATGGTACTCATAATGGTTTAACACACACTCACACATGTATATTCTTCTACCAGCAATTCTATGAACAAATTTAGTGCAGGGGGCATATCTCTTTTTGCTTAAGTAACAGGTGTGACATCTGCACCAAATGATTCAAAGACCAGTGCTTTAGGCAATCTGGGTGATATTTAGTAGGTTCTAAAAAATAATCCTGGCATATGAAGAGATATTCATTAAAATCTGTTCTTTATTCCATATGTTTATAAAAAGTGAAAAACACACCACGATTTAACAGAGAAAAAACATAAATTCTATTTATTTTGAACTTAGTGTTCTGTGAACAAAGACTCCTGTGATACCTTGACAACTAGTCTTAAATACCAATGTTTTATTTGGCCAATGTTTTTATCAACAGTAGGCCTTTCCAGAGGTGGCAGTGGCTCCAGTGGTGGCAGTGGGCCCAGGGTAGCCTGCTGGACTTGTTTGGGTTATCCGGCAGCGTGAGCGGTGGCCATAGAGGTGGTCCCAGGCCGGCTTGCTGGGTCTGCTTGCCAGAGACACCGAATGGGCCCAGCAAGCTGGCCTGTGCCTGCCTCTGTGGCCACTGCCCACCGCTGGAGCCGATGCCATGACCCCATCCCCGCTGCTGCCATCATTGCTGCCACTGCCGCCCCGCCGCTGCCCCCTGCCACAGATGCCGCCCTTGCCACCCTGCCGCCACCGCCACCGCCACTGCCGCCATTGTTCCTGCCGCCCCCCACTGCATCACAATCCCCGCCCCTGCTCCCCACTGCCATCACCTCACCCCGGTGATGTTTCTAAAAATCACATCAGAGAGAACACATGATAAAACTAAGCAACCTTCATTTGGTGCCTTTAAGAGGTTTTTTGTTCATCAGTCCACTGATAAACAATACAATGGTACCTCGACTTATGAATGGTTCAACTTATGAATAGAAATCCCAGGGTATAGGGAACATTTGGCTTATGAAAAAAGCCTGATTTTTCGAGTTACAAAAGAGATGAGAAAAGGAAATATTCCTTTTCAAAATAGCTCCTGCTTGTTTGCAATAGCAATACTGCCTTCTTGCGGCCATCTGCCTCCAGTGCTGCTATTTGGAAGGAGGAGCCATTTTGAACAGGAAAGCTGAGATCCAGGGCTTCTTTTATAAGGACCTTTTCAAACTGCCCATTTTCGATATATTTGGCACCATTTTGAGGACTTTTTGGAACTTTTGGGAGGATTTCTCAAGCAGTTGAAAGGTAGGGAGCTGAGCGTCTATCATTTGCATGCCTGTTAATGTGGGTTTTTTCATTCTGGGGGGTGTCCCACTTGGAATGGATTAATCTGTTTCCATTGCATTTCTATGGGAAACTCTAATTTGACTTATGAAAATTTCAACTTAGGAAAATGTATTGGGAATTGATTAATTTTGTAAGTAGAGGTACCACTGTAGTTCCCTCTGCCTCTGATTTTAAAGAGACCCAAGTGTCTCTACTCAACAATTCTTTTCTCACGTTTCTGTATGTGATCTGTTAGCAGTTATGTAGTCAGTCAGTATTCAGTCAGTAATATATTTCATTAATAAGTCAATTAAGGTCTGCTTATGTAGCCATTCATTTTTCAGAGTTTCTTCAGAGTTTATTTGATCTATTCCGAACAGTGAATAAATTGACTCTTAAAATTCTTTTTCTTACTAGTGTCTCTGAGTGTGTTGTTGAGCCAGTAAGTACCAGTTTAGGAGGATTATGCACAAAGGGGTGGTCTACTGCAAGGAGACATGTAGCTTAACCTGTTCTATAAATCCCTGCACTTTTTCTATTTCATAGTTAAAAGTTTTTAAGACAAAACAAAATTTCACACTCTGCCAAGAGCACACTCATGTTAGAATAAACAGTCTTGTTCTCTTAAAGTTGCACTGCTAGGAACTGAATCTGTGTTTCGTTGAATGAGATCTTTACTCTGCCTCTGAATATGGAGCTCCATATATTCATTATAAGTGGAAACAAATGAAAGCTTTATTCTCCACTAGTCTAATCTGTTTCTAAAATAATCTAAACGAGTGACTAACACTGCCATATCATCTTGTAGTTGTAGTAGATCCCCACAAGTTCCTGTCGCCTCTCTTGAAGACAGCTATGGGTTTATGTCACAGATGACCCCATAATTGCAGTGATGTAGAAAAAGAAATTTATCCTTATACAGTGTTCCCCTGCCCTTTTGTGGTTCATATACTGCGGTCCTGGTATATCACGGAACTGCAGTATATTAAAGGTAAGGCCTCCTGGGGTAAGGTGGATAGGCCTGTTTAGGCCTCCTGTACTTACCCGAGGCCTGGTGCTGCCCCGAACAGGCCTCCAATGGCCTTCACGGGCCTGTCAGCAGCCCCAGAAGTGCTTTCTGGTGAACTGGAAATGACTTCCAGATCGCCAGAAAGCACTTCTGGGGCCTCTGAGCCCCCCCCCCCCCCCCAGTCCCAACCCAACCCAACATCCACATATCACAGATTTTTAATTACCTCGGGTTGGGTTAGGTCCCTAACCCTCACAATAGGCAGGAGTTACATATGCACAATTTTGTGCCATATCCTTCCTCCCATCCATCTCAGAAGACTTTATCGCTGGACTGTTTAGTCACAGGAAAGAGGCTTCAAATGACTGCTCATTCTGCTAGCCCATTTGGCAACCTAAGGAGTCAGCTACTTGATATGAGGGAAGGGAATGACTACTTTATTTAAAAATAGAAAGTGAATGTGAATGAACATGAGCATGCATGACGTCATGTACAGAAGCCTAAACATCTCAAATGGAATTTAATACTGAGATGGAAGGGTGAACTTAACATGTCCTACTTCTATCCTGAATTTGACCTAGCCCTGATTATGCTTCAAGCATTTCAATCAACCAGCCAATTTCTGGGCTGCAGACTCCAAATTCAAATAAATCAGATGTGAGAAAAATGTTTCAACAGAACCACTCTTACAATGCAAGTGATCCCTGACACTGACAATTCTTGTGTTTTTATTTTAAGGCAAGGCTTGAATGCATTGAAGGTGCCACCTTTGCTAAAATATAAAAAAAACAGGAAGCAAATAATAATCCTTTACCAATTAGCCTTCCTGGGAGGCAGTGAAAATGACCCTGGCATCAATTCCAGAAGTCAGTTGTTTTGCAATGCCTGGGCAAACCAGAAGTGATACAATTGTTCTCTTTACAAAAGTGAAGTGGAATATCTCACAACTGAAGATTTAAAAAGGTTAGAAAAAAACCCAAGTGGGTCTCAGGGGGGTCCTGTTTCAACTTGTCCCTGAAAAGCTAAACTCAGTTCAAGAAGAAACAGTCATAAAAATAAAATATTTAAAAAAAAACCCGAGAGGCATAACAAATTGATACAGCAAGGCATTTTCAACTTCTGTCTTTTCCCAAGAGAATGTCTTCCAATAAGCACAGAGTCCTGGGCAGATTTTTCATTTTGCATCACCAATAAATATGTCCTGTCGGTTGCTGCACCAATAATCTCTGAAATTTGAGAGAGACTCTTCAAGAAAGTAGTGGGTCTTAAAACATTTGCATTTCCTTGTTCTTTCAAGGTTTTAAAAATGGTGACACACCAGTCATAAATTGAGGTTTGCACTGGACATTCAACATATTTTTAACCCATTTCTCACTCTTGTTTCCACACACACACACCAAATCAGCTGCTAATAACCCAATTCCCTACAGCTGGGTATTAGTATGTGTACCATCTCAAAATAAATATCTATATATGCTCCATGTTGCCATCTTTATGTATGTATGTATGTATGTATGTATGTATGTATGTATGTATGTATGTATGTATGTATGTATGTATGTATGTATGTATGTATGTACACACAGAGATAGACATACACACGCACAAAGTTTTAAATATATTGAAAGCCTGGTGCAAGTTTCCATTTATGATGACTGCTGTGTCAACATTTTTAAGACCCTGAAGGAACAAAAGAACGCAAATACAGTAGGACCCCTGTATCCATGGGGGATTGGTTCCCTGCAGATAATGAAATCTGCGGATAAGAGCAAACACTCTTATCCAAGGGTGCCAGGGTCAAAATAGTGGGAGAGCCTGCCAAACCCCAGGGAACCCCACGATGGTGCCAAGCCACCTCCACCACTGACCTTGCGGGTGGGCTCTCCCAGCCACGCGGCCTTCTCTTCCTCCATTGCCCAGCTGGTGGGTGGGCTACCACTCCTGAGCTGCTTGGCCACCTCCACCGAGCTTGCAGGTGGGTGCCCGGTCTCCTCACTGCTCTGACTGGCCATGTTCATGGCACTCCACCAGGTGGGGGAGGGGCAGTGACAAGAAAGACCGAGGTGGAGGCTCTCAGCTTGGCCTGATGGAGCAAGAGAAGGGCAAGGCCAAGGCTCAGCTCTAGGTCCCTCACTGCTCCTATCTTCTACACACAAACTGTAGCCGGCACTGCAGCCAGGCGGAGCAGGGCTGCATCTGCCTGAATCACACACTGGCTCCCTGCCGCTACCCCCCATTGCTCCAAACTCTCAGTGGCTGTGCAAAATATGCACTCAAAACTTACTTACCTAGGGGGCACCAAAGGACCAGGGATACCTTAAGAAAGTGATTTTAGGGAATCTCCTGGAATTTGGAAAGATTTGAGGGTAAGGGGCTGAGTTATGAAGCTCCAAAGGGGGTGCCCCTAAACCTTCTCATTGGAATCCTATGGGAAGAGGAGGCAGCAGTATTGCTCACCTGATCAGCTTCCAATTGTAATTAGAATTTTTTTTCTTGGGGTACCCCATTTAGTGTCAAATAACTCAGCCCCCTTCACCCCAGATCTCTCAAAATTGGAGGGCTTAAAGGGGAGAGTCCATGGAAGGTTCACACCTAATTTGGTGTCTCTAGGACCTGGAGGAACCATTTTACAGCAAAACAAAATGGTTCATTTTAAACAAAAAGCAGCTGTTTCATTTCATTTGTAGCAAAACTCTGCTTCCCAATTTTATTTATTTATTTATTTATTTATTTATTTATTTATTTATTTATTGATACACTTTTATACCGCTCCTTTTTCCATAATGGAACTCAGGGCGGTTTACAGATTAAAAATATCAGATTTATTTATTTATTTATTTATTATTAAATTTATACCCCGCCCATCTTCCCGTAGGACCTCTGGGCGGCTTACAAAAGTTGATGAAGCAACTAATGACACAATCAAAGCAGTAGCAGCATAATGAGACAGTGACAACAATATCGGGAGACATAGATAAAATGGCAATATCAGCAAAAGAGGGAGAACCCTCGGCAGGGAGCAGCGGAACACCCCCCCCAAAAAAATACAAAAATAAGCATTTTGTTTTGTTTTGTTTAATTTCTTTAGCTAACAAAATGATGAACAGCATTTCATTTTTTGTTTGGTGCCCATGCCTAATATAGACTAACACAGTATGTCTCTATGATAAGGTGCCTGTTCCTGTACTTCTGGGAATGGGATTGCTCTAACAGGAGGGCCATTGTTTGAACAGATGTGGGACTTTGTATTTTTGGCAAAGGGCTAGATCAAGAAGACTGGATTAACGTAATGTCAGGCATTCACTTTCTTTAGCCTGTCATAATCCATCTTGGAGCAATTAATCCAACATCACTCAATGTGCAGGTGGCCAGGCCAGCATCCGCATAAAAGAAAATAATTTTCTTCTGTTTATATTTTGTATGCATTTGTAATAAGGCAAATGACAGAACATATAATAGGCCTACCTGCAGAGATGCACTCTTTAATCTTTGTCACAAATTCATCACCTAGCTATAAAATAATAAAGCCACATCCTTTTGATGCAATCAAAATGACTGCAATTATGTCTGATTCTTCCCTGCTTTGTTAAATAAAAACTGTTTATGTTAGCATTGCCAAATAGACAGAGAAACAAAGACATATTCCAGGAGGGGCTGATTGTGTATTTTCTATTTAAGAGGCTCCTCTATTTTTAACTTGCTGTGGGAGGTAGTTCAGGATGAAGAGGAAAAAAAGGGGGGGAACGGGGGGCAGGTTTTCTCAAAAAGAAAATATTTCTCTTAAGAATTTCCTTTAGCAGATAAAGAACTGTTTTCATTAAAAAAAAATCCTCAGCCAGTCCACACACACTTTGCTTTGGGCACATTACACTGCAGAGAGCAGTCTCTCTCCAGCACCAAGATCAAACACATGTGTAGATGAAACTACCTAGAAAAGTGGTTAGGACTGGGAGAATGCTAGTACAGAGGTACCTCAATTTATGAGATTAATCCGTTCCGACCGGATGCTTGTAAGCCGATCTGCTCTTAAGTCGAGCAGCGGTTTCCCAAAAGAATGCATTAAAATTAATTAATCAATTATTGACTGAATGTATTAATAGGTTTTCAATGCATTCCTATGGGAAGGCTGTCCCAACCCCCTCAATTAAGGGCAGCAGAAGGCTGCTCTCCGCAGCCCTGACAGGTTGGACCTGTCAAAATTGGCTCTCCTGGGGGTTGCAGAGAGAAGCCTTTGGCTGCCATTGATTGAGGGGGCAGCCACCTTCTCTTCACCCGGGTCTCTGATCTGAGACTCGGGTGAAGAGGAGAAGGAGGAGCCTCTCGTGGTAGCAAGGGGGTGAGTTTCAAAGGGCTACTACTGACAGCTCAGCTCTAGCCCCCCACCACTGTGAGGTGGTTGTGTGATGTGAATGTTTGAGTGGGTTGGAGGGGGGAGGCATGTTTCTCTCCCAACCCATAAGAACCATGCAAACATGCACCAATGCTGAGGACATGTGCATGTTTGGGCGGCGCAGGTGTGTGGAAGCGGTGAGCCGTGCAAGCATGCATATGCCTCCCTTCCACCCGCCTGAGCTATGCTAGCATGCACCCAATTGGTGCATGCTGGCACGGCTCTGGTGGGTGAAAGTGGAGAGCCATGCCAGGTGGGGGGGGGTTCAAAGTGATATAGCCCATGACAGCTGGGTTACGTCACTTTGAAACCTCCCTGCCCACTGCAGGGAGAGGGTCTCTGTGGCTGGTGGGCTGTTTTCAAAGCGATTTAGCCCAGCTGTCATGGACTGGATCACTTTGAAACCCCAATCGTTGCAGCAACCCTCTCCCTGCACTGGGCGAGGGGTTTTCAAAGTGATCTAGACCATGAATGCTGGGCTGGATCACTTTGAAAATATGTCTGTGAAGATTCTCAATCATCCAGGTGAGTTTATCTGGAAGTTGAGTCATGGCTACTGGACTTCTTTTTTGAGATAGAAACATTTCACTGCTCATCCAAACAGCTTCATCATTCAGACTGAATGATGTCCTGAAAGAAGTCCAGTAGCCATGAGTCAACTTCCAGAGGAACACTTTGAAAATGGCTCACTCACCACAGCGATCAGATCTTCGCCCAGCCTGGGAGGCTTGGGAGGCATTTTGTGCTGCATCAGAGAGGGTGCTTATGTGGTGGCAATTTGAAAAGGATCCAGTTTTCCTCCTCCTCCTCTTCACCCAAGTCTCAGGTGAACAGGAAGAGGAGGAAGGAAGAATCCTTTTAAATTCTCCTCTGCACCAGCGAGGGTGCTTGTGCAGCGGAGAATTCAAAAGGATCCAGGGCAGCTGAAGTCAGCTGTTTGTTGGGGCTGTGGAGAGTAGCCTTCAGCGGCCCTTGATATACAGTACTGTACAGCAGTGGTCCTCAACCCCCGGGCCGCGGACCGGTGCCGGGCCGTGGAGCAATCCGCACCGGGCCGCCGCCCAAGGAACTTCAAATCATTTCCCTGTGGCGGCGGCCCGGCTGGCCCGGGTGCCGCCGCGCCTGTGTTGAGGTGGGCGGGGGGGGGCGGCGGCGCAGGCCGGCCCGGGTGCCGCCGCGCCTGTGTTGAGGTGGGCGGGGGGCGGCGGCGCAGGCCGGCCCGGGTGCCGCCGCGCCTGTGTTGAGGTGGGTGGGGGGGGGGGGACGGCGGCGCAGGCCGGCCCGGGTGCCGCCGCGCCTGTGTTGAGGTGGGGGGGGGGGCGGCGGCGCAGGCCGGCCCGGGTGCCGCCGCGCCTGTGTTGAGGTGGGCGGGGGGGGCGGCGGCGCAGGTCGGCCCGGGTGCCGCCGCGCCTGTGTTGAGGTGGGCGGGGGGGGCGGCGGCGCAGGCCGGCCCGGGTGCCGCCGCGCCTGTGTTGAGGTGGGGGGGGGGGGGGGGGGGGGGGGGCGGCGGCGCAGGCCGGCCCGGGTGCCGCCGCGCCTGTGTTGAGGTGGGTGGGGGGGGGCGGCGGCGGCAGGCAGGCCGGCCCGGGTGCCGCCGCGCCTGTGTTGAGGGGGGGGGGGGGGGGGGGGGGGGGCGGCGGCGCAGGTCGGCCCGGGTGCCGCCGCGCCTGTGTTGAGGTGGGCGGGGGGGGGGCGGCGCAGGCCGGCCCGGGTGCCACCGCGCCTGTGTTGAGGTGGGCGGGGGGGGGGGGCAGCGGCGCAGGCCGGCCCGGGTGCCGCCGCGCCTGTGTTGAGGTGGGGGGGGGGGGGCGGCGGCACAGGCCGGGGGGGGGGGTGCCGCCGCGCCTGTGTTGAGGTGGGCGGGGGGGGGCGGCGCAGGCCGGCCCGGGTGCCGCCGCGCCTGTGTTGAGGTGGGGGGGGGGGGCGGCGGCGCAGGTCGGCCCGGGTGCCGCCGCGCCTGTGTTGAGGTGGGCCGGGGGGGGGGGGGGGGCGGCGCAGGCCGGCCCGGGTGCCGCCGCGCCTGTGTTGAGGTGGGGGGGGGGGGGGGGGGGGCCGGCGGCGCAGGCCGGGCCGGGCAGGTCGGCCGCCGCGCCTGTGTTGAGGTGGGGGGGGGGGGGGCGGCGGCGCAGGTCGGCCCGGGTGCCGCCGCGCCTGTGTTGAGGTGGGGGGGGGGGGGGCAGCGGCGCAGGTCGGCCCGGGTGCCGCCGCGCCTGTGTTGAGGTGGGGGGGGGGGGGGGCGGCGGCGCAGGTCGGCCCGGGTGCCGCCGCGCCTGTGTTGAGGTGGGCGGGGGGGGCGGCGGCGCAGGCCGGCCCGGGGGTGCCGCCGCGCCTGTGTTGAGGTGGGGGGGGGGGGGGGCAGCGGCGCAGGCCGGCCCGGGTGCCGCCGCGCCTGTGTTGAGGTGGGGGGGGGGGGGGGGGCGGCGCAGGCCGGCCCGGGTGCCGCCGCGCCTGTGTTGAGGTGGGCGGGGGGGGGCGGCGGCGCAGGTCGGCCTGGGTGCCGCCGCGCCTGTGTTGAGGTTGGGGGGGGGGGGGTGGCGGCGCAGGCGGCCCGGGTGCCGCCGCGCCTGTGTTGAGGTGGGCGGGGGGGGGGCGGCGCAGGTCGGCCCGGGTGCCGCCGTGCCTGTGTTGAGGTGGGGGGGGGGGGGCAGCGGCGCAGGTCGGCCCGGGTGCCGCCGCGCCTGTGTTGAGGGGGGGGGGGGGGGGTGGCGGCGCAGGCCGGCCCGGGTGCCGCCGCGCCTGTGTTGAGGTGGGCGGGGGGGGCGGCGGCGCAGGTCGGGGGGTGCCGCCGCGCCTGTGTTGAGGTGGGTGGGGGGGGGGGGGGTGGCGGCGCAGGCCGGCCCGGGTGCCGCCGCGCCTGTGTTGAGGTGGGGGGGGGGGGGGGGCGGCGCAGGCCGGGCAGGCCGGCCCGGGTGCCGCCCGCGCCTGTGTTGAGGTGGGGGGTGGGGGGGGGGGGCAGCGGCGCAGGTCGGCCCGGGTGCCGCCGCGCCTGTGTTGAGGTGGGCGGGGGGGGGGGGGGGGGCGGCGGCGCAGGTCGGCCCGGGTGCCGCCGCGCCTGTGTTGAGGTGGGGGGGGGGGTGGCGGCGCAGGCCGGCCCGGGTGCCGCCGCGCCTGTGTTGAGGTGGGTGGGGGGGGGTGGCGGCGCAGGGCGGCCGGGGTGCCGCCGCGCCTGTGTTGAGGTGGGGGGGGGGGGGGGGCGGCGGCGCAGGCCGGCCCGGGTGCCGCCGCGCCTGTGTTGAGGTGGGCGGGGGGGCGGCGGCGGCGCGCAGTCCGGCCCGGGTGTTTTCGCCGCCGCCGCCGCCTCGCAACCCCCCCCCGCAACCGCCCCGCTCCGCCATCGCCGCCGCCGCGACCCCCTGCAATCGCGCCCGCTCCGCCCCGCCATCGTCGCTGCCGCCGCCGCTGCCGCTGTGACCCCCCCCGCAATCGCGCCGCCGCGGACCCCCCCCCCCCCCGCAATCGCGCTGCCCCCCCCTGCCCCGCCATCGCCGCTGCCGCGACCCCCCCGCCATCACCCCCGCCCCGCCATCATCGCCGCCGCCGCCGCGACCCCCCCCCCGCAATCCCGCCGCCGCAACCCCCCGTAATCGCGCCCGCCCCGCCCCGCCATCGCCGTGACCCCCCCCCGCCATCACCGCCGCCGCCGCCGCGACCCTCCCCCCACAAGCGGGCCAGGGAAAAATTATCGAACATTTACCGGTCCACGGTGATAAAAAGGTTGGGGAGCACTGCTGTACAGTATACAGTACTGTACTGTATATGCTGCTGGCCTCCCAGGGGCAGAGATCCATGCTAAAAGGAAATCATTGGAAATGGATTTCCGCTCGTAACTCGAGTTTGTTCGGAAATCAATTTCCAATTATTGCCAATGATTTCCACTCATACGTTGAATTGCTCGGTTGTCGAGCCACTCCTAAGTTGAGGTCCCATTGTATTATGGTGAGCGACATAATATCATGGTACACATTTTTTTTTTGAGAAATACACATTTTGTCAGAACGGAGGAAAGCTGTGGACAGATTACTGTCACTTATATGCACCGGAGTTAATCACAAAGGTGTACATTACAACAGTGAATTGCTTCTGGTTAAAGAGCTGACCCTTGTATTTCTCACTGTGTGCCAAGTAACATGACTAGTGTGTGACAAGTAGAGATGGGCACGGAATGAACATTTTTTCGTTTCCGTTACCGTTTGTCATTTCTGTTACGTAACAAAATGACAAATGAAAATTGTGATGAAAATGCAACAAAACGAACAGAACCACGAAAACTGAGGTTGTTACGTTTCGTTTCCGTTAATGGCGACACGCAATGAAATGAGCTGTTTTAAATGTTAAAAAACACCCTGGACATCCGTAAAAATGCAGCGATAATTATTTATATTGTCTGATAATACCTACCAGGGGGGGTGGGGTCCATAAAACGTTTGTTTTAGTCTTCTCCCGTCGCGATGTATTTTTCTTTTCCCTTTAAAATGGATGTCACCACCAGCCACAAAATGGAGGCAAGCCATGTGATGGGATCATGTTCAACCAATAGCATGCCCAGGCTGAAGACTGGGCGGGCAGGTCTGGCAGCCACAAAGGGCATAAAAAGCGCTGGCAGCCGCCGTCCTCCTTGCAGTCTCTGGTGGGAGTTAGGGTGGTATTGCTGTCTCTGTGACTCTAGCTTCAGTCCTGCAGCCTCCCTGTCTGCGTGCATGCTGCGTACCTCTCGGTGAGTACCCGCCCTTGCCCCACAGTGCAGTCACTCTGCGGCTGCCTTGCACCCTGGGCAATGCCCGCCGCTGCCTTTGCAGCCTCCCTGCATACCTAGTCTATACTGTGTCTCTGCAAGCATCCATTTTTTAGTGTTTTCCCTCTAGTCTGGGGTGTTGGGAGACGCCTGCGCACGGAAATGCTTTAAATTTGTGCAAAAAGCAGGTAGAAATGACAAACGAAAAACGAAAGACGGTAACGAAATTTTTCGAAAAATTTGCAACAAATGGAAACCAACCGAAACACCTCTCAATGACAAACAAAAAACCGAAACACCATTTTTTCTGTTTCGTGCCCATCTCTAGTGACAAGGAATACAAACTGCAATTATTTTACCACCAGTAATTCACTACTCTGTGCTTAAGCCCGGCATCTTAAAGTAACAGGAATCTTGGCATTGTATTTACACTAAAACTCATGTTTCATGTGTTATTTTAGATTTTAATCAACACTAATTTTGGATTAATATCTCTACCAGTTGGGGGGCTTTGAAACAAGCAACCTGATTGATGAGTAGCTCTGCTTTCACACAGAAAACCTGCTTCTCTCTACCAATTGGCAAGAATGGAATGGCAGTAATGTAAGTCAGCTCCATATGCTTCCCAATAGACATACTCCATTTGCATTACAACTACAGTCTGTAAACAGTTTCCCTGCTGTGAAATTTATAATGCTAATCAGCATCTCGCCCATGATTGTGACAGAAGATACGTGTTTGCAAAGGAGAGACTAGCAAACCTTCATAGGTGTGTCTCAGAACACATGAAAGTGCCTTCTCTGTTGCTGCTTCCAGAATCTGGATCTCCCTCCCACTGGAGGCCAGGACAGCCCCGGCTCCACTCTTTCCGGAAGCAGGCAAAGACCTTCCTCTCCAGGCAAGCGTTCCCTGAACGAAGGACTACCTACTATGTGAATTTATATGGATTACCATATAAAGTCACATTGACTGATTTCATAAGAACACTGGTATTCATGTTGCTTTTCATCTCTCATAATGGATTTTTACTCTTTGTAGCTCTAATGTTATCTTTTTAATGTTCTAAGATGCCTCTTCAAATTCCCTGTTCTTAACTTGACTATGTCTTAAATGTTCTGGACTGTACATTGTCCCTCATTACTGTAAGCCACTTTGGGTCCTTTTCCAAGGATAAAAGTGGGGTTAAAATATTCAAAATAAATAAATAAAATAAATAAATTACAAGGCTCAATACATGTCCCTGTGCTACTTACCTACCATGATTCCATTTCTGTGAGAATCCTGTCACCTAAAATCTGGGATGGTGGTTTCTCTTATTACAATGAACTTTCCATGTAAAATAATACCTGAGATGTAAAAGAAATGTGTGTGGGGGAAAAAATTCTGTGTGGAAATGCCAGGTTCGCAATTCTGAAGATGAGCAATAGATTAGAATCATGAAGTTGAAAGGGCCTACAAGGTGCTCAAGTATGACCCCCTTCTTAAGGCAGGAATACACGTCATAGGATAGGAGAACTTCACTGCCTCTTGAGGTAGTTGGTTCCATTGTCATACTGCTAGAAACAGTTAGAAAGTTAATATATTATAACTTATTTGGACAGAAATCCATACACAGTTGGTGACTGGTCTCTCACCTACATGGGAAAAATAAACCATGTCATATGTCTGTGAAGATTCTCAGTCAGGCTCAGTTAGGCTCATAAGATGAACAATGGCCTGAAAAGCCTCCTTAGGGAGACAATAGTATCCATAGCCTTAAGGTGAACAATGGCCTAATTCAGACCAGGGTGACAAGAGGTCAAAGCTGACTATAAGAAGGACTACTTGCACTAGCTGTATTCAGACCGATGAAGCTGTTTGGATGAATAGCGAAACGTTTCTATCTCTCAAAAAAGAAGTCCAGTAGCCATGACTCAACTTCCAGATAAACCATGTCATAAATATATATATATAATAAATATATGTCAAACATGTGCAGAAACACACATAGAAAAAATACATATAGAAAAAATACATTGCATGCTACCATGCATAGACTAGAAAACTGTATGTAGAAGTTGCAAAGTTTGGAGATGAATGCAGAAACTATGCTTGTGTTTGCATGCAAGTCTCCTTTATTTTCTCTCATGCAACTTTATTTCATCTTTACTGACATCTTATTACACCATGAAGACTGAATATGTTTGTGACTGGAAATGATGGCTGTCCCAGAGCAGTGGTGGTGAACCTTCAGCACTCCAGATGTTTTGGACCACAACTCCCAGAATTCCAAGCCTAGATTGTCAGTGACAAAGGACTGTGCGAGACATCTGGCATGCCACCACTGTCCTAGAGGCTTCAAGTGTAGTGGTCACACTGTCAGCCATAGGACAATTTCTGTTCTTGTTTTTAATGGAGATCTGGATATGCAATGTCATGTATCCAAGGACGACGACAACTACTACTACTACTACTACTACTACTACTACTACTACTACTACTACTACTACTACTAATAATAATAATAATAATAATAATAATAATAATAATAATAATAATAATAATAATAATATGCTTCTTTTAGGTTCTAGTGCTGGGAATGTGAGAGAAATGTCAAATAATAATAACAAAAGAAAAAAGTGGTGCCTTAAAGACTAACTGCTATATTTTAATGTGAGCTTTCAAGGACAGGAAGTTTTTAACAGTTAGTACATATCTGTTACATCTGGATGCAGGAAAATCAAGAGAGGTGACATAACTATAAGTGAACAATATTAATTTTGGCTGGAGCACTGTATCTGAATTTATTAATTAGTCTTATTCTTATTGGTTTTGCTGTTGCTGGCATTTAAACAAGCTTTCACTGATTAGATCAGCTATATTACTTCATTTGAATACTTTTGTTTGGAAATACATCACATCTATCGATTAAATATTGTGGCATTCAGTCACAAGGAGCCTCGTGGCGCAGTGGTTAAATGCCTGTACTGCAGGTAAAACTGTGCTCACGACCTGGGTTCAATCCCAGGTAGCAGGCTCAAGGTTCACTCAGCCTTCCATCCTTCCGAGGTCGGTAAAATGAGTACCCAGCTTGCTGGGGGGGCAATGTGTAGCCTGCACACTGTAATTAAAAATTGTAAACCGCCCAGAGACTACTTGTAGTGGTATGGGGCGGTATATAAGCAGAACACTTTGCTTTTGCTTTGCATTCAGTTGACCTTGAATTAGTTATTCATTTTGTGACATCATTGCTCTTTCTTAATAAGTTAATCATTCATTTGCAGGCAGTGGTCAAACACTAATTTCCCCTGAAGTACACTAGTATTAGAAATTATTAGAGACAGGCACAAAACGGAAAAATAGTGTTTCATTTCATTTTGTTTCTTTTGTACGTTCATTTCATTTTGTTTGTAATGAATTCTTCAAGTAGTTTCATTAAAAATGAAATGAAATTAAATTCTCCCCTGGTTCCTATAGGCACCAAAATGGCAGAGGAGCTTTCTCAAGCTCTTCTCTGTAATCCCCCCAAATTTGGAAAGGTTTGGGGGTCAAGGGCTGAGTTATTAATATCCAAATGGGGTGCCACTAGGAAATAAAATTCTAATTGGATTCAGAAGCCAAGCCACGGGTGAGCAATTAATGTGGCCACGGCTTGGCTGCCAAATCTAATTAGAAAGAATTTTTCCTGGGGGCACTTCCTTTGGACCTTAATAACTCAGCCCCCTGCAACCCAAACCTTTCCAAATTTCAGGATCTTTCAAAGAATCGCTCCCCTGCCATTTCCTCTAGGATGAATTGTTTTGTCCTAGAAGAAAAAAGGTGTTTCATCACAAAACAAAACAAAATGTCTCCTACCATTTTGTTTGGTAATGAAGTAATTTTGTTAGGTAATTAAGTAATTCATTACCTAACAAAATTACAAAACAGTATTTCATTTTTCATTTTGTGCCCATATCTATAGTTTTCTTGTAATTAACTATACAGTATTTATGGCTCACTTTTTTGTCTCTTGAAACTGGATTGATCAGCGTTGAGAAAAGTAGTAGGAAATGACTGTTAGTAGGCACCAAACTATAATGAAGGTGATAAGAATAAAATTTATCTAAAAATTGTTATTGATTGTTTTTCTTTGTTAGTTGCCAATGCACCATTATAAATTGTCAATGCACCATTGGTGGTTCATCAAAATTGCCACGCTGAGTTAGTTATATAGCAAAAGGTTTATTAAAAACAGATAGAAATGTATCATAGACAGTACAGAACATAGACAGTACAGAGAATGGGTTAGCTTAGGATCCGAGCACAGCACGGCCTGACGGCCTTGCTGTTCTCTGGACCCCCTACAGTACAGAAAATAGGTTAGTTTAAGGATCCTAGGCACAGCATACAGGCCAGAGGCCTTGCTGTCCTGGACTCCCGAGTGATGGTTTTCCGTGGTCTTTTATACTCTTTTGCATGATGTGGTGACGTATTTTAGTACGCATACAAGTGTTTGTTTATGTTGGCTTATGCCCATCTGGGTGCTTACCAGAATGACTTCATCCTATTTCATTTGATTCCAAGTTGGTTCCTTATCACTGGCTAACTGCCATATGTTATTGTTAGCTAGCCGACTCTCTGGTGCCATGAGATAATGTCAACAATCCTAGGTGATGTGCTATCTTGTCTCCTGTAAGGAGATTGGCGCCCACGGGTGTGGGATAGTGTGCCAAGTTTGCTGGGTCAATTTGGCCTTATGCCCTGTGAGCTCATTTGGGTCTACTTATAATATATTTTGATTTTGAGGCATGTTAACCCGTTCCTATCAGTCCTTACTTTTTCTCTTCGCAAAAGTTGAAAAAATTGAATAAAAACTATTTTTGAAACTAATGCTAAGAAGTATAACACTCAATTGCTTAAGCATTTTGTCTGCTGGATGATTTAAGACCTTCCAGCGGCCATTTACTTTAATTGCGTTGCTTTATAATGTTTTATTTTTTATGGACCTGATTGATTGTATGTCTCTTGTATAGTTATAACAGTATAGGTATTGTCTATATTCATGAATGAGTAAATGAAGATGGACCTAAGATTGCCATTTTTATAATCACAACTTCCCCCATTTTTTTCAGCATACATTAAAATCATAACACAAAATACATTTAAAGTTTCCTTAGAGGGTGGCATTTGATTGACAGTGGGGTGCTCTGCTGTTTGAGTGTTAGGTAAAGCAGAGACCCAGGATAGTATTAAGGGTAAAACCAGGGGCATAAATCAAAGTATTGTGTTTTCAATAACTGGAGTGGCTTATTTCTGCAAACCATTTTAAACTGTATAATAGATTGGTATAAGGGAATCAGGAGGGCATGGACAATACATATATACCATAAGGCTGAATAGGAGGGCTATAGGCATCAGTTAAAAATGAAACTTTGATAAAATGCATTTGGGGAACAACTATTCTGTAAAACATGTTGATTGACACCATTGATGATGCTTTGGGTTATATGGTTCATTGAACAATTGGAAAAAACAAGTGCTTTCTGTTCCTTTGACTGCTAAACAAAATGAACAAATATGTAGATACCCTTCTTGTGAATGACAGAAGTTCAGTTGACACATGAAAGTATCTTATACAATACAAAGGTAAGGTAAGGGATATGAGAGCAAAGGTAGCACATAACAGAATTCAGTAAGGCCAGTACAATTACAGATACAGAACATACAGTATGCTTCAAAAACATTATAAACAGTATTTGCTTCTAAACATCAGCTGTAGATGGCTGCAAAGGTGCTGAGCTGTGTTGGCTGCAAAATAAACAGGTAGATCTGCTAAAGGACGTGCAAAGGGCACGCTGACAGTCTGGTAATGGTGGTGAAGCTTGCTGTCATTATAACAGTTCAGGATGATTCTTAAAAGGAGAAAACACTGCCGTATTTGGGACAAAACAGTCTCTTTAAAGTGCCTTTTTGCTTCCATGACTGTGCAACCAGTTCGTTGTTTTGCTTCAGCTGATAACAGACCACAGGAACGATGACGCTGGAGCTGTCATGACGAGGAGGACCCACATGAAGCAGCTGTCTGACGATGTTCCTTGGAAGGTCGTTGATTAGGAAGCGGCACAGAGGCAGTTGAACTCAGGCAGGCACATCGAGACCCTCAGGAGTAGGCAGAGTCTCAGAATTTGGAGCAGCCAAAAACCAAAAGGTGTTTCTGCAGGTACAGCCTTTGCACTGGGAGGCGTGGACCTAGGAAAGATAGCTAGCACAGAGAAAGCTGTATACGTTGTCAGCATGATCTGAAACAGATCTTTTTCACACTGCACAGTGGGGGCAATAGCAAAATTTACACTTTAAAATTCTCTGAAGCCTAATTTCTGAAACCTAATTTAAAAACACAAAAACAGGACAATAGTATAGCTATTCCTCATTTTTCCTCAAGATGTCAGTAGGTGATTTTCATATTGTTATTAATAATAGACCACTAGGTTTTAAATCTTCAGGATGGCATCCTAACAAAGGTTTCTACTAAAAGTCAATACTCAAATGAATTTCTTCCATTTCCAGGGCATCTCACAACTGAAGCCTTATATAAATTAAATTACTTGACTCATTTATCAAAACCATTTTTTACAACTATTTCCTTTAGCAGTCAGAGGAAGTTTGTCTCAGAATATAACAAAGAAATTAGTGGTACCTTGCACAAAGGAATCAGTTTGTTCCAAATGAAATTATGTTAAGCAAATTTTCTTAACTGTAGTCCAAATTTGAGTACACAAATTCACACATCAAATATATTTTTGATAGAACAACACTAATTGATGATTAAAATTACAGTGAGCTAGCTAAGACAGATTCAAAGAAGAGAGCAAAACAGATAAGCAGCAGACAAGATGAAGGGGTGCTAAATTTCAAATCTACTAAATAATATTTTTAACTTAACATATTTTCTAAGTGAATTAACATTTTATGGTGGCATTCAGATATGTCTCATGTCTAAACATGAACACATCTGGCTGTGGACACAAAACAGAAACAAGCAGGATATTTATAGGCAAATGCAGAATAAAATAGGTTCCCATATCTAATAGAAAAGCTGATTGCTTGCTGCTGTGCCAATCAAGCAATGCTGTTTTCCCCTAAACATTTTTTTGATCACTTTAAGCAAATTGAAAGCTGGTTTGGGCTATATATATTTTTTAACAATTCATGGTATCTTGCCAACTTGTCTTCCTACTTAAAAGTTTATCAAAACACAACATTTCACAACACCATCATTTTCTTCACTTACTCAGACCTACTGCAACTTTACATATGCCCTATATATATTTTTTTCCTATAAATCCCTCATGCCTTTTCAGTAACAATAACACTTTTCTTTATACAACCTCCCTTCATATATTTTTTGAAATATCTCTTTCTATTTTTCATTAATTCACAGTAACCACTTTTTCTCCTTCACATAGGCTTTTCTCAGTCTAAATTCAAATTAGCAACATAGCATTATTGTTAAATATCAAGATCTAATTCATTACAGTATAATATTTATATATATGGATCAGTGTTCATTCAAGAGTTAAATTGTCATGGGTTTAAATTTCAGTGACATCTGATTTTTTTTATTCATCCCACTCATGGCTAAAATAATTAAACAAGAGGCAACACATGTCAGACAACACAATAACAGATATTTGGAGGACAAAAGACACACAGGACGTTTAGACACGACATGAATAGCAGCCTTAGACAACACACAGCAGAGATCAAGAAAAATATATGTGCGCAGAGGGAATGAGAGAGAGTTTAGAATAAGATGCAGGAGGAAAATAGTTCTAAGTTTAAGTTGTTAGAAGGGAAGAATTCCATAAATCAAACTTTGGAGTAAAATGGTCAATTTGGAGTAAGATAGTCACTGCTAGCCTGAAAAATCACATTATATTGATTTGGTGCTGTCAAAAATCAGCTAAGCAGAAATATCCAGTTTCCACAGCAGAATTATGAAACTCTATGCAGGAACAGGAAGAAAATTCCTGTCCTTAATTACCTAATAAATTGTCACACAGACTTTCCCATTACATTACTTCAATTAACCCCAAAACAAAGTAAATTCTCTAACAGTTCTATAAAAATGTCCCTAAACTCTTTTCTTAAAACAAAAATCTCATCTTCTTCCGGCTACATAAGCTCATTTTCCAGACCTTTATTTTTTGCACACACATACAAGGGAGGGGGACGTGGAACGCACTCTGGGTCTTATATTTTAAAATTCCGGCTACACAAGCCCATTTAAACAACATCTAAAAGAAAAAACAAATTCTGCTGTAGAAAAGGCATGGCTCTGCTGTCGAAAGTTCAAAATTCATTAGGAGATGGCCAAGTTGGGCTGCAATCATTATGCAGATTAAAGGAACATTCTTGGGCTTTATGTTGGGGGCTTTGGCAAGAGTAGCACAATCTACGTGGGGATCTCTTTGATCTTGGGGGTTTAGACATGGAAGATTGAGATGTGGAAGGCTGTTGTGAAGGAAACGAAAACTGGAGCTCTGGTGATGATGTAATATCATCTATCACCTTTAAAAAGTCTCGGAGGGCTACAGACAGATTCTGCATGGCATCAATTAGTGTTTGATAAGGATTTTGAGCCATGTCTGACAAATCATGAACTGACAAGAATTGCTTTTTGTCTTGTAAAAATCCAGCCTGCGGTTTGGGCTTTTAACTAAACAATATGTCCTTGGCTGGCTGATAAGGAAGGACTTTCTTAGAGAAAAAAGTTCATGCTGCCAAGTGGCTTTCAGAGGAAAAAGGTGGGGGCCTTGTTCCTTTTTAAAAATGAGGAAGGGGGCGTGCCGCTTTTAAAACGAGCTCTTAGAATAAGGCAGACACTTGATTTGTTAACTGATTCTGCCACACAAGGCAATACGCGTTACTTGGGACTTTTTGAGTCAATTAATATAAAAACAGAGATACTTTAAATGGCCATAATTTATTTCTGGGCAAGAAGAAAAACAAGTCAGGGAGTCAAGTTCTGCAGCTAAAAAAACTATTTCTCCCCTATTAACCAAGCAAAAAAATTTTTTTTGGCTTACCTTAGCTGGAAATGCAGATGATCAAAGGAAAATGGAAAAGGGGGAAGGTTAGGGCAGAGGTTAGAGGAGATTGCCGGTAGCTGGAAACATGGACAGTCCAAGGAAAAAAAACTCTCATGTGGGAGGCAAGCTGAGACCCGTTCACCCTCGCCGCTGGCAGAACATTCTCCAGCGTAGCATGGGTTCCCGGCCAATTGCGCCATCTGATAAGAATAAAATTTATCTAAAAATTGTTATTGATTGTTTTTCTTTGTTAGTTGCCAGTGCACCATTATAAATTGTCAATGCACCATTGGTGGTTCATCAAAATTGCCATGCTGAGTTAGTTATATAGCAAAAGGTTTATTAAAGACAGATAGAAATGTATCATAGACAGTACAGAACATAGACAGTACAGAGAATGGGTTAGCTTAGGATCCGAGCACAGCACGGCCTGATGGCCGTGCTGTTCTCTGGACCCCCTACAGTACAGAAAATAGGTTAGTTTAAGGATCCTAGGCACAGCATACAGGCCAGAGGCCTTGCTGTCCTGGACTCCCGAGTGATGGTTTTCCGTGGTCTTTTATACTCTTTTGCATGATGTGGTGACGTATTTTAGTACGCATACAAGTGTTTGTTTATGTTGGCTTATGCCCATCTGGGTGCTTACCAGAATGACTTCATCCTATTTCGTTTGATTCCAAGTTGGTTCCTTATCACTGGCTAACTGCCATATGTTATTGTTAGCTAGCCGACTCTCTGGTGCCATGAGATAATGTCAACAATCCTAGGTGATGTGCTATCTTGTCTCCTGTAAGGAGATTGGCGCCCACGGGTGTGGGATAGTGTGCCAAGTTTGCTGGGTCAATTTGGCCTTATGCCCTGTGAGCTCATTTGGGTCTACTTATAATATATTTTGATTTTGAGGCATGTTAACCCGTTCCTATCAAAGGTAAATTTAATTTGTAGGAGAAAAATTATCACTAATAAATTTTCAATTCATTCCAGTGGGAATGCTGTGTAAAACCTCCTATATCAAGGGACAGCTGAAGGCTGTTCCTCCCTGCAGCTGATAGACAGCTGATTTTGACAGCTCAGAGCTCTCAAAATCAGGTGTTTGTCTCAGCTGTGTGGAGGAGACTTTGGCTGCTGGTGATTGAGGGGGCAACCACCTCCTCTTCGCCTGTGTATCTGTGCGGAGACTCGGGTGAAGAGGAGGGGTCCCTGCTCTGCCCAAAAAAGTGTTGCACAGAGCATGGGCTGATGGATCTTCACCCAGCCCAGGTGCCTTTCAAAGTAAGCACTTACTTCCAGGTAAGCGCTTTACCTCTAGGTAAGTGCTTACCTTCGCTTACCTCTGCGCTGACCCAATTGATCTTCAGCCAGCCCAGAGGCAAGTTAACCTTGCAAGGCGCCCAGGCTGGGTGAAGATCGCAGGGACGGATGCATCTTTGTGCAGCCCATGTGGTTTGGAAGGCAAGCAGTGAAGGTGGATCACCAATTTGGTGAGCAGAGCACAGACCCATTGATCTTCATCCAGCCCGGGAAGCTTGCAAGGGAACCTCCCTTCCAAATTGCCCCGGCTATGCAAACATGCATCCGTCCCAAAAGATAGATGCATGTTGGTGCAGCCCAGGTGGACAGCATCCCTACCACACACACAAACACACTCTCCTCCTCTTCCTCCTGACTCTGCTGTGTGTGTGTGTGTGTGTGTGTGTGTGTGTGTGTGTGTTGGCTGGACACTGCAGCAGAAGGCTGTTTGTGTTACCCCACCTTTTGCTGTGGGTGGGCCCAGGAAAGGGGAAAGGCAGTGGGGCTTTTGTGCCTGCTGCAATAATCAAGATTTAGTTCTGGAAATGGTTAATAGAGTTTATTTTCTGAAAATCACACTTCTATCTTTATCTCTCTCTTTTAAAAAATCTATTTTTGTTTTCTCCTCCCCATCATGTTCTCTTTTTTTATTTTATTTTTATTTATTTATTTATTTATTTATTTGACTTTTATACCGGCCATCTAGACCAAAGGCTACTCTGGGCGGTATATCACATCTTCTTCAAGTCTGTATTTCTCTCTCTCTCTCTCTCTCTCTCTCTCTCTCTCTCTCTCTCTCTCTCTCTCTCTCTCTCTCTCTCTCTCTCTCACACACACACACTCTCACACACACACACACACACACACACACACACACACACACACACACACACAAACCACTGCATCTCCAGCAAGGACACTGAGTGTCTTCATGCATATAAGAAAGATCATTTGATCTTTCTCTTTCCTTCTTTGCAGGTGCAGAATCTTTTAAAGAGTTTGAAAAGACTTCATCCTCTTTCATGTACGACTGGCTTGGAGCAACAGGAGGATGTTTCTTTATTCACAATAGCTCGCTGCCCAATTGCATTTCTGCCATTATATC
Organism: Phrynocephalus guinanensis; assembly: GCA_037367245.1. Lineage (NCBI taxonomy): Eukaryota > Metazoa > Chordata > Lepidosauria > Squamata > Agamidae > Phrynocephalus > Phrynocephalus guinanensis. Next base: position 21,880,522 of record CM074734.1, read on the forward strand.
ATTACCTTAACGTTAGGTTGTCTTTTCTGCTTCCTCTCCTCCATTGCTAATAAAGAGTCTTTTTTTTTTTAAAAAAAAAGCAGAAGGCAAGAACCTTATGTTTGAGAAGGTTTTTAGTGTTTTAGAAACAACACACTGCCACTTCCACTATCAGAGACCCTAACTTAACTAATTATTTAATTTATTAGAAGAAGTTAATGCCAATCATTTCTATAGGATTTATATATTCAAGGAAAGGAAAAATTCTTTATATTGCTGGAAGAAGCACTGAGTGATAAGTCTATTGTAAGGTAAGAATGGCTTCTCAATGATTTAGAATCTAGATCAGATCCTCCCAAGTTGTTCAGGGACTACAACTCCCATAAATCTTGCCAGGACAGTTAGTGGTGAAGGCTTCTGGGAGTTTTATTCTAAGAACACCTGGACACCCAAGTTTGGGAACTACTGCTCTAGAGGCAGTAAAAAAGCCACTTATTTATAATAGTTCTATCCTGCCTTTTCCTTTAAAAGGAACCGAAGGCGACTTACAACATTTAAATGCAGTATTGAAAGCTAAAAACAGTAGGAGTACAATTACTTAAAAAGATGAAACAGATATCACACTAAAGGACAGCAGAAAAAGTCAACACACAAAATGTATTCAAAGCAGTAAGGCATGACCATCCATTTAACACACACACACACACACACATGGTCAGGTAACCAGACATCAAGGGCAGTGGCGTAACTTGGGAGGGGCGGGAGAGTGCATTTTCCCTGAGGTGCACAGCAATCTGGGGGTGCCTAGATGGGGAGCAGGAGGAGGAAGCCATGTGCCATCCTGCCAGCAGTCCTCCTTTCACCCCACTAAGGCTTGGCAATTCTTTGTTGGGGGAAAGGAGGAGAGGAAAGCAGGCAATGTTGTTTTCTAAGCAGCACCTCCGTCGATTGCTCCCATCCTCCTTCCCCCAACACCCGTTAAGGCTTGGCAATCCTTAGCCTGGGGAAAGGAGGTGTGGGAGCTTACAACAGAGGTTCTTGGTGCTATCCGTGCTCTGTGAGGTTTGTACAGGAGAGGCTTGTCCAAGAGACCCCCGAAGAGGGCATGAAAAAGAGGAACCCTTCTTCCCCTCCCATGCTGTTTCCCCCAGCATCGGGCACCCCTTGCTCGGTGGGTAAGATGTAGTTGGGGGACAGAAGGGGGCACAAAAACTGACTTTGTCCCGGGTGCCCCAAACCCTACCTGTGCCTCTGATTAAGGGAAACCTTGCCTGAAAAGTCTTTGCCTACTTATGGAAAAACACTAAAAAGATAACATGACTCTGCCCTCCTGTGGGAGGGCTCATCTTTACTGTCCTTCCACAAGCAGGCATATACAGTCATACCTCGGATAACAAATGCCTTGGATAACAAATGTTTCGAATAACAAATGGAAATTTCTGGGTATAGGGTTGCCTCGGATAACAAATGCTCCATATGGGCTGCCTTGGATAACAAATGTTTAAAAATGCCTTGCAAAAAAAAAAGTGTAACCACGATGCATTGCACCCCCATAGTTTGTGGAAGGGTGGGAGGAGTTAGAGCATTTTTCCATGGTGTTTTGGAGCCATTCTGGATAAATTTTTTGCTGATGAATTTGGACCTTTCAAACTTAGAACGGTAGGGAGCTAGCTTTTATTAATCTCTGCACTGCTTTTCTTTGCATTTTTGGTGGGAACAGGCTGGAGTAGTCTTGCTGCTTGTGTTTTTGTCTGTTTGCATTTTTAACCCCATTGCATGTTTGGCGGGAACAGGCTGGGGTAGTCTTCCTGCTTTCATCCCTGTTTGCATTGCACTGCAGGGGTGTGTGTGTTCTGTGTGTGTGTGTGTTCCAGCACTGCATGACTTTAAAGTGCACTTTATAAAGAAGTCTGGAAAATAATCCCAGCCTTTTGGCCTTTTTTCGGACCTCTGGAATGGATTAATCAGTTTCCCATTCATTTCAATGGGAACACACGTTTGGATAACAATTTTTTCAGATAACAAATGGCCTCTGGGAACGAATTAAATTCGTTATCAGATGTACCACTGTATTTCAATCTGAGACCATTTTGGAAAAAACAAAGATGCTGCAGTTGTGCTTCAGAGACCAAAGTGACAATCTGAAGCTTTAAACAAGGGAAAGAGGGAGAAAGAATCCCAGAATTTACCTAGAACCCTATTCAGATTTTCCAGGGTCCTCTCTCGCAATGTTTCAACAGACGTCTAACAGAGCCTTACTCCGTAAGGAGTATATGCAGGCAGCCTCCAGTGAAACTCATTCCCCCTATGCACCTTTGCAAGTTCCAGGGAATCGTCACAGCTTCCATGGTGCAGTGGAACGTTTAATATTGCAGAAATACAGAAAGCCAGTTTTGCAGTTTCATGTCTGGCTTTCTTGCTCACTGTCTTTTCCTCCTTCCTTCCCTCCTTGAGTCTTTCTTTCCCCCAGCCTCGGCTAGTCTAGCTGTCAGCTACAGGAGATAAAGGACTTTGAAACCCCACAACTAAGTTTGACGTGTGCTTCCTTCAGCTCAACACTGATTTCTTTAAAAAAAGGATCGTAAAATGTGTCCATGATAGAAAAATGAGCTACAGCATATAAACTGTGCCCTTAATTATCATTGTCCTCTGTGAAGCTTGAAAGGTGCATCTGTGACAAAAGGAAGAATTGCCAAAATGGCATCAACACATAACCTTGACTCTTTATTATGGCAGACAACTGCAACCCATTTCTCATTTTTGTTATATTTAACCAGTCTTTTGAAATAGCACTGGAGTAATAAAGAAGCTGGGGAAAAGTTCAATTGATTTCTCATTTGCTCTGGGTCAGGGACCTTGTCTTCTGAGTTGCCTGCCATGTGTCTAGTGCCTTTCCAGTTTTGTGTAAATAAATATCAGCAACAGGACCTCTGATAGGTCTATGGACTAGAACTACAGTAGTTTGACAAGCACTCTCTCGCTCTCCTTGTCTTGTTAGTACTTTTGCCATTAAGCAGGCCTGGTAAGGTTTATGCCTAAACTCTCAGAGGTCCCAGTATAATAAGCAGAAAGGCTTGTACTGGAACACACCAGCTAGGAAAGAAAGCCCGGTGTTACTATACCCTTCAGTAATGAAGAGGGATGGCATGTGCAACAGCCAACTTAAGAAAGGAATATATCTGTCATCTGCAGTTGTATTAGCTGGCCCTGGGTGCCATAAACCGCCAAGTACAACCGCTGGGAAAACTGCTTATTCTTCACAGGGAGTCTTGCTCACTCGTAAAAAAGCAATAACAATTGGTCCTGTTCATGGGCTGCCATTTATAGAAGGGAAAGGGGGCAGTTGGGTTGGAATGCATAAATTGCCGGGGGCTGAAAAACAACAACAGGGAACCACTAGGAGTCCATGCTTCTGTTTTTCTCCCATGCTTTGGTGTGTTGAAGGCAAGGATAGACAGGGAGAGCGTTCTCAGTTATTAGGAGGCATGACAGGGGCCTTTCCCACAAACCAATCCATCTCCCCATTCCACTGGGAACATGCAATCCTCACAGTGACAAGGGCTGGAACTTCACATTGTAAATAACTCACACTGAGCTTTTCTCTGCAAACAGGGAGTGAAACCACTAAAATGACAGAGCATTTTATTAAATATGAGTGAAAATGAGCTGCTGTCTCTTCTACCACAGAGAGAGAGAGAGAGAGAGAGAGAGAGAGAGAGAGAGAGAGAGAGAGAGAGAGAGAGAGAGAGAGGAGAAGAACGAAGCTAGGCAGTCAGTACCAACGTACGCATCTCAGCACAGGCTGCCTGGCAACACTGCCTAGGAGTTCAGCTTCAATGGCTCTGATTTTGCCACATGTGGAGCAACAATGGACTCTGCTTCCCTTTCTTCCCCCCTTGTCTCAGGGTTAGTTGGACAGTGGTGGGCAGGGAAACCATGGTGGCAACAGCTGCTGCAGTGGCAGTGGTCTTCCCTGACATCTAAGGCAGTTACTTCGTTCCACGATTATGTTCGTTCTGTGACAGCATTGTTCACGGTCACATGGTTTTGTCCCTGTTCAGTCCCTGTTCTTGTTTACCCACAGGCGTGATTACTTGTCTCGTGACAACAGTTACTTCACATCCTTGTTTCATGGCAACTACTGGATTTCCCTGGCTTCGTTTAGCCTTTTTTTAATTGTCAGGCTTCTGTTTTTTGATATTTCAAATCCCTGCTGTGGGCGCACGGGCTGTCTTGGGAAACCCGGCAGGAGGAGCTGGGCGAGCCCTCACCATTTGCCATGGGTGAGCGGCAGCGGCAGTGTGGGCGGTGGGCGAGACACCCTCAAGCATATGTGGGTAGAGATGGGCACGAAACGAACAAATTTTTGTTTCTGTTTTTGTTTTTTCATTTCGTTACGTAACGAAACAACAAATGAATTTTGTCTCTGAAATGAAATGAAACGAACAGAAACACCGGAAATTTTGTCGTGCGTTTTGTTTCCGTTACTGCAATATGAGTGAATTGCTTAAAATCCTTTAAAAAATCACATAAAATGAAATAAATGGTAACGAAATGATAATGAAACAAACAAAAATGCAAACAATTTTTTTCAAAAAATCACAAAAAACGGAAACAAACTGAAACGGACCCTCCAAACGACAAACGACAAACGAAATGCAATTTTTTTGATTCGTGCCCATCTCTATATGTGGATGTCAATCAGAAGTGTTCTGCTGATATAAATGAAATTGTGGTGGCACTGAATTGGAAAGAACATTTCTCCCCCTCCTCCAGTTACAAAAAGCTCAGATTATCAAATTCAAAACACTCACATAGCTATTTACGGGTGAGATCCTGAATGTAGCAAAGATATAACTCAATTCTGTAATCTGATTCTTGTTTTAAAGATCGGAGTTGAGGAGGGGGATAAGAAGCCCGTATTTCTTGTCTGATTGTACTTTTCAGTCCGGAGGCAGACCATGTCAGAAATGATATCATCTGTAATCTTTGTGCCTTGTATCCAAATACTACCTCCAAGGAGAACAGCATTACTTCAGAAAGCTATAACATGATAAGATGTAGATTGCAAATTATTTCTTGTATCAATTGGGTTTACAAAAATGTAGCCTGACCTACTGGGTCTTTGCCAATAATAGCCATTCAGCATCGGCATGTGTTTTCTGCATTAAAATTATTTTTGGAGCTTGCAATATGTGTTGTAGCAGAAAGCACATTTTCTGGTATAAACTTGATTTCAAGAACCCTAACATGTAATGATGAGTCTTGATTTTATATTTTCCCCTTTGTTGCAAAGGTGGCACTTCATCATTTTTGAAATACTGCAAAGTTATTGGTCTTTGAAATCACACACATTACTTATTTGCCACCTGATTCTCCAAATTGTGTAGATGCAGTATTTTTAAAAAAGATCCACAATATATTGAAATCAGAAGTCAGAATTATTTTAAGTTCAGGCATGATGTTATGGAGGGAAACTCTTTCAGGCTTTCTTCATAGGGCTAAACAGCAAAATGTTATGCAAAACAGCAAAATGTGCTGCTTATATGCCATCCCATAGTGCTTAAAGCATTCTACGGACAGTTTACAATTTAATTAGGCAGACTACACCTCCACCCACCAACCCCTCAACATCTTGGGTACTCAGTTTACTGACTTTGGAAGGATGGAAGGCTGAGTGAACCTCAAGGGTTGAACCCAGTTCATGATCAGGACTGAATCCAGGTTGTGAGCAGAGTTTTGACTGCAGTGCTATAGTTTAATCTAACCATTGTGCCACGAGGATTCTAGTCTCTTGATAATATTCCCCTCCTTTTGACCTGTTCCATTTTGTTAGTAACCTTTTTAAACTGAGTTCTTCAGAACTGGACACAGTATTCAAGACTGAGTTTAACCAATGCCAAATAGAGAGAAATAGAGATGGGCACGAAACAGAAAAATGGCATTTCGGTTTTTCGTTTGTTGTTGAGAGGTCTGTTTCGGTTCGTTTCCATTTGTCGGGAACTTTTTTAAAAATTTTGTTACCGTTTTTCGTTTTTTTGTTTGTCGTTTCTACCCGCTTTTTGCGCGGTTTTTAAAGCATTTCCGTGCACAGGCATCCCCCAACGCCCCAGACCAGAGGGAAAACACTAAAAAAAATGGATGCTGGCAGAGACACAGTATAGACTTGGTATGCAGGGAGGTTGCAAAGGCAGCGGTGTGCGTTGCCCAGGGTGCAAGGCAGCCGCAGAGTGACTGCACTGCGGGGCAGGAGAGGGTACTCACCAAGAGGTACGCAGCACGCATGCACACAGGGAGGCTGCAGGACTGAAGCTAGAGTCACAGAGACAGCAATCCCACCCAAACGCCCACTAGAGACTGCAAGGAAGACGGTGGCTGCCAGAGCTTTTTATGCCCTCTGTGGCTGCCAGACCTGCCCACCCAGTCTGCAACCTGGGCATGCTATTGGTTGAACATGATGCCACATCACATGGCTTGCCTCCATTTTGTGGCTGGTGGCGACATCCATTTTAAAGGGAAAAGAAAAATACATTGCGATGGGAGAAGACAAAAACAAACGTTTTAAGGACCCCAACCCCCCTGGTAGGTATTATCAGACAATATAAATAATTATCGCTGCATTTTTACGGATGTCCAGGGCGTTTTTTAACATTTAAAACAGCTCATTTCATTGTGTGTCGCCATTAACGGAAACGAAATGTAACGACCACAATTTTCATGGTTCTGTTTAGGCCTTTTCACATGACCCCTAAGATCCGCTGGTCCCTTAAATTCAGACCAGAGATCTTGGGGGTTCGTTTTTGTTCCTGCGTCCCCACCCCTCAGCACTTCCTGCTCCTGTCGGCGTCGGGGGGGGGAGGCCAAAAAAGTACAAAAGAAGCCTTTACTAACCTGCCTGTGCTGGTCGAACTTGCCACGAGCCCCATTACTTCCTGCTTCCGTCTCAAGGAGCTCTTAAAGGGGCGGGAGGCAAAAAAACAAAAAACAGCCAGGAGAGCCGGGCACTCTTATCCGCATCTAATTTTTTATCACCTCCAAAGAGAAGGTACAAGGAAAGTGCGCTGGGTCACGCTAAAGTGGGCGGGGTCGCACTTAATTGTCTCCAAACTCCGGAGCTGGTGGGAAAACATTTATAAGCTCCGGAGCTGGGAGCCATTTGCAGCACAGCTTAGGGGTCGTGTATAAACGCCCTTTGCTTTGTTTCATTTTCATCACAATTTTTGTTTGTCATTTCGTTACGTAACGGAAACGACAAATGGTAACGGAAACGAAAAAATGTTCGTTCCGTGCCCATCTCTAGAGAGAAAGTGGTTCTTCATGGAATTTATACTTCTGCTAATGCAACCTAAAATATAATTGGCTTTTTTGAAACTGCAGTGCACTGTTGGATCATTGGCTTTTCAAGCATCATGGAACTGTTAGGGCAAGAGTATTCACTTCTGGGACTGAAGTGGTTGTAGTTCCTCTTCCTTGGCCTTGCCTCTAGCAACCTGGAATCTGATGGATGGATCTTGCTTCCAGGTCAGCTATGCCACTGTGCAAAGAAGGGCTGCACCTCCTCTGTTGGTGAACCCCATGTCTTTTCCTCCTATATGAACCTCCTTCTGGGTGCCTTTGCTCAGAATTGGTTGAAGTCCTCACTGCCACTTGAGCTAATGCCATACTGCTCTAACAGTTAGGAAGTGTTCCTGATATTCAGCCTAAATCTGTCTTCCTGTAAATTGAACGAACTGATGTGTGTCCTGAACTCTGGGCTGATCGAAAACTGATCCTGCCCTCTTCCTTATGACAGCCTTTCAAGTATATGAAAAGTGCTATTTCATCTCCCCTCAGTCTTCTTTTTACAAGACTACACATGCCCATTTCTTTCAGTCATTCCCTGTAAGACATGGTCTCTAGTCCTTTAATTATCCTTGTAGTTCTCATCTGAATTTTTTCCAATTTCTCAGAATCCTTCTTGAAGTGTGTTGTCCAGAACTGGACACAGTACTCAAGGTGAGGCCTAATAAGTTCTGAACAGAGGAAAAGACCCCAATTTCCTCTCTGCTTGTTTTTAATTCTAGAAATGGGCCCTATTCCTGCCCTGCCAGGTGCAACTAATAAACCCATTCCCCAGAGATATCTCTACCTCCTTCCACTGAACCTTCTCAGGATCCCAGAGCAAGTATTCCACAACAATTCTTTGGGGGATGTGGAAACAAGGACAAAAGGTCCACTGGGGAAACTTGTCACGATTCCTCACATTTTCCTAGGTATAGTAACTCCCCACCTATCACAGGGGGGGTTAGGGACCTGACCTGACCCGCGATAATTGAAAATCCACAATATGTGGGTACTGGGTCAAGTTGGGACTGGAGGGTGTCTCTGGGGCCTCCTACACTTACATGCGGCCTGGCACTGGTCTTAACAGGCCTCCAACAGGCTTCCCAGGCCTGTTGGGGGCCCTAGAAGTGGTTTCTGGTGATTCGGAAGTCACTTCTGGTTTAGTAGAAACCACTTCTGGGGCCTCCGACAGGCCCGGAAAGCCCATTTGAGGCCTGTTCAAGGCAGCGCCGGGTCTGGGGTAAGTACAGGAGGCCTCAAACAGGCTCAAGCAGCTAACCCTGCAATATACTGGGACCACAGTATATGAACCACAAAATGACGGGGGACCACTGTATAGAACTTTGCACATATTCTGATTAAATTTAATTCTGTTGTTTTTAGCACCATGTGGGAGCCTATCAGGATCTGTTCAAATTTTGTTTGTCTTACAGACTATTAGATATTCTATTTAATTTTGTGTCATCTACAGATTTAATATATATATCCTGCATCTCTCATCCCAGTCTAAACCTTGTACTATGTCACTTGTTACCTTCTCCTAGTTTGAGAAGGAGCCACGGATAAGCACTCTCTGAGTACAATTCTCTAGTCAATTCTGTATCCACCCAATAGTTGTTCTATCCAGCCTATTCCTAGTAAGCTTCCTAATTAGGATATCATGGGGTATTTTGTCAAAAGCTTTCCTGAAGCCAATACATGGCAATATGAGGGAAACCAGCAGCATGTATTTCCCCAAGGAAAAATGGAAATGCAACAAAGGTGTTCCAATATTTAACAGGCTGATGTAAAGAATAATGACACTCTATAATTCCATTTTCTTACGAGCCAAGGGCAAGAAGCTGGAAAAAAGGGGAGAACTTTTAATATACATCCTGAAGAGTCTTGCCCTTTTCTGAAGAGTATGAAAGGGGAAACATGTTTGAATTCACAACTGAATGGGTTTCTGTAGATTCTGTAGAAAATATGTCTATATGAACTGCAGGAAATCCCAGCGCTGTCAGAGTCTGAAAATGGCCATGTACAGAGCTATCTGTAGCATTAATTATGTGACTTGCATTAAATGTGTTTCATTTGTAAAATGGATATAGCAGCTGCGATTTTCTTGTCATCTTCCTTCCATTACTGTCCTCCATTGAACTAAAAAAATAAATTTCTCCTCAGGCTTTGAAGCTCTCTGAAGCAAGTGTTTGGTGTGTCCCCGTGGCAGCAGGAGAGAAGTGGGTGTCAGGGGATCAATAATACTGTAGGACAGAGTGGGCTCTAATGGAGGTACATCATAGGATCCTGCCAGCAATTACCAGCTCTAAAATAAGTGAGTAGTTGCCATTACTTTTATATGATTATATAGATAATAGCCACCTTTGAAATGCAGAGTTGGAAGGAACCCTATGGTTCATTGAGTCCAGCCCCTCTTAAGGAGGCACAGCTGGGAACTGAACAACCGACATTTGGTTCTACAGCCAGAGACTTAAGCCACTGAACCAGCTATAGACATTATGATGCCTAAGTTTTATTATGCTGTTTTTATCTTGCTATTACTGCTTGTATTGTATTGTTTGCTGACTTGTTCAGCTTTGTAAGCCGCCCAGAGTTCCCTTGGGAAGATGGGCGGAGTATAAATTCAATAAATAAATAATAAATAAATAAAAACCTATTCTCCAATTTATTGAAAGTAATTGATGTAGTTATTTTTACTGACACTGAAAATTCTGAATGCAGTAACACCAGGTATGCATAACACTATCCACCATTGGAATCATCAAACCCTCTTCCTGCACCATTTAGTGGAGTCATGGCCTATATCCATAAGAGTAATCGTTAAAAGTTGCAGTTGCCCCATAGAAGAAGGAAGGAATCACTGGTAGATGTTGGACAGGAGTTCAGTAACTTTAATCCTTCTCTAAAACTAAGCCTGGACAACTCTGTCCAACAAATACACTTTCTTGATATCTTAGTGAAATTGCACATGCGATATATCAGCACTACATTATTCTGGAATTCATTCAACCATTACACATACGTACATGGTCCCAGCTTTTACCGAGAACATTCCATCAAGTTTATAGCTCTCTGATCTAGCCATTTTATTTCTCCAAGTAATTCCAATGTAATAATTGAGGTTGGGCAGGAATGCTTATATAAAAACAACAGAAAAGCAACTGCAATAAAGATAGCTGATAGGCTGTTTAGCCTACGTGATCAGGGTATGTGTTTAGTATAATGCCTCTGTTCAACCTGATCAAGTGAATACAAACTTTCTGGATCCATCTCAATGTCCTGTTATAGTCACTTTTACATTACAAATTCTCTCTCCAAAGTCTCTCTCTTTCCCCTCATTTAAAACAAGCATTCCTTAAAATACAACAACACCCACTCAACATGATTAAAAAGAAAATAGAGAGAGCCCAAGTGGTGCCCCAAAATAACATGTTACAATTGAGACAATAACAAAGTACTCTTGAGATGTACCACCAGTGACTTGCAGCCTATTCTGAAAAACAAGAGTTCTCTCTAACAGGCATGGGACGGCTGGCTGGTACTTGCCTATAATGACCCCAAACTTAAGTAAATACTTACAAATAGAGGTGGGCACAAACCAGAAAACCCATGGTTCGGGTTTGTCTGGTTCGGGTCCACCCCTGGTTTGGTTCGGGTTCGGGTTCGTACGAATTTTTTTTAAAAATCGTACAAACCTGAACTGGTTTGGGTTCTTACCGGTGGCGGCTTGGCGGTGGTGGCAGATCCTGGCCCCTGTGGAGGTGGGAAGAGGGGTCTCTTTAGACATTTTCCTCTGCAGCCGATGACAGCGCTGAGCGGCCGAGCGGCACTATCATCGGGCGCGGGGAAGATCCATTTAAATAAACCCCTATTCCCACCTCCCCATGGGGAGGAGGGAGAGGAGTCTCTTTAGACATTTCTCCCCTGCGGCGATGATTTTTTGTTTAAGCGCTGACCAGGCGGCCCCTGGGGCCTGGTTGGTGCTTCTTTTTATTTATTTATTTCCTTTAGTTTAGGCTGCTGACCAAGCCACCCCTGGGGCCGGGTTGGCGCTCCTTTATTTTATGTTTATGTTTATGTTCATGTTCATGTTCATGTTCATGTTTATGTTTATTTTTTACTTCCGGGTTCCTGGCCTGCGCTACAGCTGAAGCATGGGCTGGCTTCCCCCCCCCCCCAAGCACTGACTGCACGGCCCCTGGGACCCAGTCAGCAACACCCCCAGGGCCCGGTTGGCGCTCCTTTTTTAATTTTAATTTTTATTTTATTTTCGGTTTAGTTTGGTTCGGTTCATTCTAAATTCACTCTGGAGTTTGTTATTTGTTTTTTTAGGTAAAGAAATGAATAACAAATAATGGAACGAATTAGAAGTTCATTTTGTGCCCATCTCTACTTACAAACAGTAATCAACACAACATGGAGACCAGCATGGGAACAAGAACACACCACAAACCTAAATGTAAATTGAGCCTATGCTGGCAACAACATCATGGAGCCCAACAATGTCAGGCACAACGTCAGGAGCTTCAAGATGTTCATCCAGCTCTGGGCAAGATCCAAGGAAACAAAACATTATTGCATGGATACCTCTTCCACAATTACAACTTGTTCTCCGTATGTGATTTATGCCATTTTCTGGCCACAGTCCCCTTATATTTATTTATTTATTTATTTGTTAATCTTATACCCCGCCCATCTTCCCAAAAGGGAACTCTGGGCGGCTTACAATAAAAAACAGGAAATAAAGAAGCACTAAACAAGAGAAACAGGAGACAAGATGGCAGCAAAACCCAAGCACAGTAAGCGCGAGGGAAAAGAAAAGAATCTAACTAGAAAGGTCGCCAAATGCCTCCCTGAAGAGGAGAGTCTTCAGGGCCTTTTAAAAGGCGGTCAGGGACTCTGTCAGGTGCAGCTCACTTGGTAGATGATTCCAGAGCATAGGGCCCACCACAGAGAAGGCACGGTCACACATACGCGATTTCTGTGCCTCTCTAGGTGTGGCCACCCTCAGTGAGTGCGCCTGAACCAATCTCGTGGGTCTGGACCCAGCTGATCTTTGAGAGATACACTCCGCCAGATACTCTGGTCCCAGGCTGTGCAGGGCTTTGAAAGTCAAAACCAGGACCTTGAACCTAATTTGGAGGACAATGGGAAGCTAGTGCAAGCGAGCCAGAACTGGGGTGATGTGCTCGTATCTACGAGCACCCACCACCAGCCTGGCCACTGCATTCTGCACCCGCTGTAACCTCCGGACCAGGGTCAAGGGCAACCCCACGTACAGGGCATTGCAGTAGTCGATCCTTGAGATCACCAGGGCCTGCACTACTGTCCTCAGGGAGGACTCATCAAGGTACTGGCAGATCTAGGCGATCCTGCGGAGGTGGATAAAAGTGGCCCTGGAAGCAGCCATCACCTGGGCTTCCAGGGAGAGGTCTGAGTCCAGGACTACGCCCAGATTCCTGGTCCTCTCCGTAGGCTGGAGGGAGACACCCCCCAGCTTAGGGAGGGGGCCATTGTACCCAGATGCCCCCAAAAACAGAACCTCCGTCTTCTCCAGATTCAGCTTGAGCCGGTTATCTCTGGTCCATTCCAGAACAGCCTCCAGACACAGATCAAGGGAGCGAACTGCCTCGACTGCAGAAGACGAAAAGGAGAGATAGAGCTGTGTGTCATCAGTGTACTGATGACAGCTAACTCCAAATCTCCTGATGACCTCCGCCAGCGGCCTCATGTAAACCTTGAACAGCATGGGTGAGATTGCCGACCCCTGGGGCACCCCACAAGGGAGAGTCCAAGGATCCAACAAATCATCACCCAGCTGAACCCGCTGACTCCGGCCGCCAAGGAAGGAACTGAGCCAGGCCAAAGCCTGACAACCAATTCCCGCCTCTGCCAGCCGGACCAGCAGGTTACCATGGTCAACGGTATCAAAGGCAGCTGACAGATCAAGGAGAACCAACAGGGAGGAACACCCCCTGTCAGCCTCCCTGAGGAGGTCATCCTGCAGAGCGACCAGGACAGTCTCGGTCCCGCGAAGAGGTCTGAAACCAGACTGGAAGGGATCCAGGATACGATCTTCCTCCAGATATGACTGAAGCCTGACAGCAGCCACCCTCTTGACAACCTTGTCCAGGAAGGGAACAATGGCAATCGGACGATAGCTGGATAGATCGTCCGACGCCATGCCAGGTTTTTTCAGAGTGGGTTTCACCACGGTCTCCTTTAAACGGGCAGGGAAACATCCCTCCCCGAAAGAGGCCATGGCAATAGCAGAAACTCACTCGGGCATGTTCCCTTTGGCAGATTTAAGAGTCCAGGCCGGGCAAGGGTCAAAGGGAGTGCCCGCTGGCTGGCAACAAGCCATAGCTCTGGAGGCCTCCGCCGGAGACACTGGCCCAAACTCATCCAGGAGAGGGAAATGGAGGGGTGAGGCCTCAGGGATCTCCAAGGGTGGACTAGAGCAACTGGGGGACAAGTCAGAACGGATGGCCTCTATTTTGGATCTAAAATGGCCTGCAAATTGCTCGCTAGTGAAATCGCTAGGAGGAGGCCTCAGCTGACTGGGATTGGAGAGGTCTCGAACCACCTGGAACAACTCTGCCTGGCAGTTCGAGGCCTCGCCAATTCTCAGGGAGACATAAGATCTTCTAGCGTCCCTGATCGTGCGAAGATAGCGGCCAGTCAGCTGGTTAAGAGCAGCCCTATTCTCTTCCATCCGGTTTGCCCTCCAAATGACCTCTAGTCTCCTGTGTTCTTGTTTCATCGGCCGCAACTCAACTGTATACCACGGAGAGGAGCGGTCTCCACAATGCAGTAGGCACTTGGGGGCGATCCGGTCCACCATCCCGGTGGTCGTACCACCTATCCACCAGGGCATCGACCGGATCGTCTGCCAGACTGCCAGAAAGCTCCCCAAAGGCTTCCATGAACCTAGCAGGGTCCAGAAGCCTACGGGGGTGGGCCCAAATATAGGGCCGATGCTCCCCGTGGGGCAGGGGGGCAATCAACAGGGAAAATTTTAGCAGAAGATGGTCCGACCATGACACGAGCGTCATATCTTTTAGCCTTTTGTTTCTGTCCATGGGATGTTCTTGGCAGGGATACTGGGGTGGCTTGCCAGTTCCTACCCCAAGAAGCCTTATTACAAGCCTCATTGTCACCAGTGTTATTAGCTTTACAATGATGAAAGCAGAGTTCAGCCTGTTTTATTTTTGTAGCCTCACTGATCAACTGAGACACAAAAGTAGCAGTGTGCCCCCATTTATAAGATATTCCAGCCTGAGGCAAATTGCCATAATTATTGCCATAATTACCACCCAATAAGGGTAAGGATTCTGGAAACTATAACCCAAAATTGGAAGGAAGGTGCTCCTTGAATGAAGGTTGACCTATATTATATATTTGAGTTTGGGCAATTGCCTATCAAGTTTTTCTCCTTAGCATTTAGGACAGAAGAAAAAGGTAAGAAAAATTCTGAAAATGTAAGTTTGCATCTGTGACTTTAGCCCAAGGAAAAGTGCCTTCAGCAAGGAATAGGAAACACCAGGCTATATCATAATTTAGGTACCTGAAGGGCAATAGAAACTGAAAAGTTGTTCCCACACGAGACTGGTCATGGATGTGAATGTCACTGAGCTTCTGGGGAACAGTGACCATGCTGCAATCTCCTTTGCCATGCATGTCGGGGGAAGAGTGTCAAGAAAATCAGACACACAAACCCTTGATTTCCAAAGGGTGGTCTTTCCTCAGATGAGGAAACTAGTTAGAAGGAAATTGAAAGGGAAGGTAAAAAGAATCCAATCTCTCCAGCGTGTATGGAGCCTGTTTAAAACAACTGTAGTAGAGGCCCAGCACAAGTGCATACCACAAAGAAAGAAGAGCTCATCTAAGTTCAAGAGGGTGCTGGCATGGTTACTGAATGAAATTAGAGAGGCTCTAAAGCACAAGGTGGGATCTTTCCGTAAATGGAAATCTTCCCCAAATTGAGGAAAATAAAAAGGAACACAAATTCTGGCAAAAGAAATGTAAGAAGATGATAGGAGAGGTAAAGAAAGACTTCGAAGAATGTATGGCTAGCAATATAAAGGGGAAATAATAAAAGCTGCTTTAAATATGTTAGAAATAGAAGACCTTCCAGAGAACCAGTTGGCCCTCTGGATGGTGACGGATGAAAAGGGGAGGCTAAAGGAGGACTTTTGGAAATTGCAGAGAAATTAAACGAGTTCTTTGCATCTGTCTTCACAACAGAAGACCTGGGCAGAATCCGCTGCCCAAATGGCCCCTCTTGACTTAAGAATTAAATCAAACACAGGTTAAAAGAGAGGATGATTTAGGTTTTATTGATAAACTGAAGATCAACAAGTCACTGGGCCCAGAAGGCTGGTTAGCATTACGTCTGTCCCAGGGAAGATGCTGACAGCCACATCCAAGAGAAAATCTTAAAATAGAAGAACAAACCTTGCTAAGGGAAAAATCTGTAAGGGTACGTACGTCTTGCATGACAAACCTTTTAAAATTCTTTGAAAAGGTTAACAGGCATGTGGATTTGGATGAACCGGTGGATATTGTCCCCACCTTCCTTCCTTCCTTCCTCCCTTGGTCCCCACCTTCCTTCCTTCCTTCCTTCCTTCCTTCCTTCCTCCCTCCCTCCCTCCCTTCCTTCCTTCCTCCCTCCCTCCCTCCCTCCCTTGGTCCCCACCTTCCTCCCTTCCTTCCTTGGTCCCCACCTTCCTTCCTTCCTTCCTCCCTCCCTCCCTTCCTTCCTCCCTCCCTCCCTCCCTCCCTTGGTCCCCACCTTCCTCCCTTCCTTCCTTGGTCCCCACCTTCCTTCCTTCCTCCCTTCCTCCCTTCCTTCCTTCCTTCCTTTTTTGGTCTCCACCTTCCCTCCTTCCTGCCTTCCTTCCTGTGGGTGGGGCTTGTGGGTCAGTGGGTGGGGCTTGCAGTGGGGGGCAGGGTTGGGGAGCAGCTGGCTGCCAAAACATTCTCAGCCACCAAATCTGGCCCTCCTTACAAAAAGTTTGGACACCCCTGCACCAGAGTGTCGCAGGCATTCTCACTCTGTGTACCCACATGTAGAGAAGCCCAAAAAATGATTACTAGGAGGAGGGCTTTCTCTGTGGTTGCCCCATCATTACGGAATCAGGTTCTGAGTGAAATTCATATTTCAGATTCCCTTCCTGCCTTTAAGAAAGCAGTTAAAATGCTGCTTTTTAGAGAGGCATTTGGTGATCATCAATAGTTTTGTGTGTGTGTGTGTGTGTGTGTGTGTGTGTGTGTGTGTGTGTGTGTGTGTGTGTGTGTGTGTGTGTGTGTAGGACATCAGAAATATTAGACTGCTGGCTGGTTTTGTTATTAAAGTGTTCTATTACTATTACTATTATGTTTATTGTTGTTTTCAGTGTTTTTATTGTGTTTTTTCTCTCTGCTCTTTTATTCTTTCCATTATTGTAAACCACCTGGAGTTCTAGTTAGAAGATGGATAGTAAATAAATAAATAAATAAATAAATAAATAAATAAATAAATAAATAATATTGGGGTTTGTAAGGGTCCTTCTTTGATATGAATGTTTTATGGTGTTCCTTTGCTTCACTTTGGGAAGAGACAAATAAACCCATTTGCTTTTGAATCCAAAACATTCTGAATCTGAAGCATATGCCTAGCTCAAACCATGGTTAAATATAAATCTTACTGTGGGGTTTTGACAGGAAAACTTGCTGGGGAGAGTGGGATAGCTTCAGGCTTATTTAGACTTAGTTGTAAGTCACTTAAGTCTCATTAATGTCAAAGAGTTTGCTCTAAGTATGACCAAGTTGGGATCCAAACCAATGACATGGGATAATTACCTTAATTTTTTTTCCTACCAAAGGTGATTATATACATTCATCACTATAGGGTTTTCCCCCAAGCAGAATCCACCCAAAGCTGACAATATTAAGTTCTTGCTTCCAAAAGCAATGGACCTGCCACATGGAGCTAATTCAAATAATGCTTTTTACTGTTCAGTCATCTGCTCCTCATGCCCATTGCCACAGTGATCTGTTGATGTTTGCTTTCCCATAAAAATATTGATGTTGCTTCCATTTTAGTAATATACAGTAGTAGGAAACAGTATTCGAAGGGGGGCTGCATTTCACTACAAGTCAGAGAACACATAAGTAATACATTTATTCTATCACACTTGGCATGTGGCTTTAAAATACAGAGCACTGTTACCCATAAGGAATCTCTGATCCAACTAGTAAGTTATCATTAAGCTGTAATAGAACAGAACAAATGAGATATTCAGGATGCACCTTAATCTTTTCATAGCCATATCACTCCCATATCTGGAGCTTAGACAAGCAGCTAATATGTTGGAAAGACTGGGAAATGGACTACTGTTAACTATTTATTCATTCCAACCTGGCCCATTGGTTATTAGAACTAACTAACCTATTCAAAGGTCTCAGTTCCCCCTTTCCCCTTCCTTTACCTGTTTCCATATTCATTCATTCATCCATCCATTCATTCACTCACTCACTCATAGAGATGGGCACGACTAGGGAAAATGACGTTTTCGAGTTGTCGTGTGTCGGAGGCAGTCCGTTTCGGCTCGTTTCCGTTTTTTGTGAAATTTTGCAAAAATTAGTCGGTTTGTTTTTTTCGTTTTTTCGTTTTCATTAGTACTGGTTTGGGGGGGGTAGCGGGCTCCTGGAGGGAGCTGCAGGAGTAAGCCAGAGCCACAAGTGACTGGCAGACTCTTTGCACCCGCTGTGTCTCACGTACTTGCATGTAGTACAATGCAAGTAGATCTGGCTTAGGGTTAAGACGGGTTAGCGCAAGGGCTAGGGCTAGGCTAGTTACGGGTGAGGTTAGGATGAGTATTGGGGCGCACCTCTGGGTGCCTCTCTGACCCACTTAGAAGGACAGTGTACTGGCGTATGGGTTAGGCTTAGGGTTCGGGTTTGGGTTTGGGCTACGATTAGTGGGCTGTTTATGCCCGATTGGCACATCCCAGAAGTCTCTGTGGTCAACCTGGCCAAGTGGCCATGCGATTGGTGGAAAATTTGCATGGTCCATCATTGCAAATGTGCAGGTGTAAAAAAATAAAATAAAATAAAATAAAATAAAATAAAATAAAATAAAATAAAATCAACGGGGACTTTTTTTTTTGCAAGAAAAACCCACTGCTGCTACTGTAAAAATTCAAGCATTTAAAATAGCTAATTTCCGCATGTTTCTGTGGTGCTTTGGTGGGGTTTTGGGCAACGATTTCAAAAAAAATATTGCGGTCGCCATTTTGGATCCCCCGCACTGCATGGCAAATGGATGCGCCCTCCCAGCCTGGTACCAGCAGCGCAGCAGTAGCAATAGCCAAGGAGAGGGGGGCAGGGGAAACCCCCCCCCCAAATAAAACACCCTTCTGGCCTGGTAGGTGCCCTCAGACAGTTTTCGCCCACTTTTAGGGCCGGGAATCGGTTTTTTTTTTAAACTTTTAAAAACTTTTTTTCTGTGCCGCTTGGCATTGCGCAATGCAAGTAATGAGCACAACAAATCAGACCAAATTGTTCGTTCGTCGGTTCGAGCTCGAATTCTGGCGGAGTAATTCCCGTTACCGTTTCCGTAGAGTAACGGATACGAGTAACGGAAACGGAAACGGGAATACCGCTAAGTCGTGCCCATCTCTACTCACTCACTGACTCACTCACTCACTCACTCATTCATACACCACACATCTAGTGGGAAAACTGCTATGCTAGGTGATTCACATCTAAGGTTTTAAAAAAATCAAGAGAAGAAATATATGCATCGGATAACATAAGAAAAATCCCTGGTGGTGACAACTAACAATATCACAGATTTAGAAGCTATGAGTATAAAGATATATGATAGGGGAGGGCATTATTGAAGTCTGCTTTAAAGAATGTTGGTTTAAAGAGCCTTCAAAAAGTTAAAAGGGAGGGGGCATGGCATAGCTCCATGGGAAGAGTGTTCCAAAGTGTAGCCAATACTGAGAAGGCCTGGTTTCTATAAGTCTTTGGTCCTCATTCAGGCTGGGCACCCACAACTATGAAACCTGAGAGGAAAGTGTGGCATGGGTAGGGAGGGAGATATGTCTGTGAAGATTCTCAGTCATCTAGGTAAGTTTATCTGGAAGTTGAGTCATGGCTACTGGACTTTTTTTTTCTTGAGAGACAGAAACATTTTCCATGGGTAGGGAGACACACTCCAACAGCTATTGAGCTCACAAACCATTCAGGGCCTTATAACCAAATATTAACTCAGCATGGAAGCGAACAGGGAGCCAATACAGGTGGTCCAGGATGATGGAGATGTGATCTTATTTCAAAGGACCCTGAATGCCTCATTTTGAACCAGCTGTAGCTTTAACATCATCTCCAAAGGCAGTCCCCATGCAATTACTTATTAGAAAGTCATTGAACTCCAGGAACCTCTGCTGGGAAAGATCAAGAAGCCCTAATAATCTGGCATGAGCTCACAGTTCCCTCTTTTGAAGGAAGAAGTGGCTGGTATGTGTCCTTTGTTAAACTTACTTTCAAACACAGTGTTCCCGGATGAGGGAACAAACAAACAAACAAAAAAACCCTCCTTAGGTGGGGGGAAAGGAGTGATTTCTAAACTTTTTTTTGGCTGAGCCCCAAGCACACAAATTAGTGTTTTTAATTCTTTTTTTAAAGTTTGTATCAGCTAATAGGGCAAAAGAGGTGAGAAAGCCCAGTTAATCAGCATCCCCACATACCTATGCGAGGTTGGAAAACTTGCATTTATAATCAGGTTTAAAATACACAATACCACCCCTAGGTCATAGAAAGCTCGGTTCAACCCTCTGAACCAGTTTTCTTTCTTTCTTTCTTTCTTTTTAAAGATGGTCATGGGGACACATATTTCTGAGCCATATTACTTGTAAGTAAAAACTGGATCAAACTGCTCACGAGATAGCGCCCTGAGTTGTCATGTGTGTGTGTGTGTGTGTGTGTGTGTGTGTGTGTGTGTGTGTGTGTGTGTGTGTGTGTGTGTGTGTGTGTGTGTGTGTGTGTGTGTGTGTGTTGTGTCATTACAGTCGTGTCCGACTCTTTGTGACCCCATGTCCATGGAGTTTTCTTGGCAGGAATACTGGAGTGGCTTGCCACCAGCTTTTCTCCTCCTCTGGGATTATACAGATTGGATTGCCTTGTTGGTTGATTGAACTTCAGGATTTAAGCAGGGAATTCCTTTGTAATGTGATTTTTCAAATCCAGGAAGGCTGTATCAATCACCTTTCTGCAGCATTCTGGGACTTTCAGCTCTAATGATGTTTCTGGCACAAGTCAGTATTCGATCAGAAGGAACGTAGCTTGTGGCTTGAACTAATGTGAGCTGTTTTCTGGCCATCAGATGACATAGAAGAAATCACAAATGAGTCCAACCTGCCCCATGCCAAATCAGGACCAGAGCTGCTCTGGTTTGGAGCCTGGTTGCATCAATTCCTATATGTACAGAAGGGTCATTAAAACAAATTAGACAGAAAACATGAACAGGTAGCCAGTGAAGTTGCTATACTGGTGAATTGATATTCTTCTTGTATAAGCCCCAGACAGTAGTTTGACTGCTGTATTTTGAACCAGCTAGCATTTCTGAACCGTCCTCTGAGCATGTTGCAGTGATCCAAAGTATGTCTTATTGTAGTCAAATTGGATATCTGAGGAAAAGAACAAGCTAGTGCACAAGTTTTAAGAGTGCAAATATAGTCCTTGCCACTGATGAAGCCTCAGCATTGAGGCTCAAGGATGAATCTAGAACAACATCCATGCTGTTAACTGCATGGTAAATCAAAGGGGGTTTGCACTGGCTGAGGTCAAAAGTAAAGAGAATTCTTTTTCTCTGAGGCAAAATATTCCAAAACATCTCCACCTTCTGATTTACTCTGGGTTCTTTTCAAAAAAGTAAAGTGACCTTGAAAGAGACCACATTACTTTTCAAAAGTTGTACTTTATTTTCTATTCTTAAGATGCAAAAATAAGAATTCAAAAAATATCAGAAATATCAAAATATTAACAAATCTCAATCATAGTTTTATTTCCCTAAAAACAAAATCTAAGTCATCCTGACTAAGAGCCTTTTCACACGACCCCTAAGATCCGCTGGCCACTTAAATTTGGACCAGAGATCTTAGGGGTTTGTCGCTGTTCCTGCGTTCCCAACCCCCTCTGCACTCCTGGCTGCTGGCTGCGTGAGGGGAGGGAGAAAAAAGGAAGAAAAGAATGCCGCTCACCTCTGTTCTGCCATCTCAGCACTGCATTCAGATCTCTTAAAGGGGCGGGAGGCAAAAAAAGAACAAACAGAAGCAAGGAGAGCCGGGCAGTCACTACGTTATATCCGCATCAGGAATTTTCACCTCCAGAGAGCAGGTACCTGAAAAGTGCGCAGGGACACGCTTAGGTGGGCGTGGTCGCACTTAATTATCTGTAAACTCCGGAGCTGGTGGGGAAACAATTTTAAGCTCCGGAGCTGGGAGCCATTTGCGGCGGAGTTTAGGGGTCGTGTACAAAGGGCCTAACTGATTATATTCAAGATTTCTCCTCAGTTACGTTTTCCTACTCTGCCTTACTGCAGTGAGCTCCATTGCTCGAAGCAATCCTAAGCATACTCATGAGCATAATAATGGCTTCTCTCTGTCCACACGTCTTCTTTCCCAAGCTTCCAGATATCACATGACATAACTGACCAATGGTAGCTAACCATATTCTGTGCTGCTAGCTTATTATGCCTGTTCCTTTACATACCTTAGATAAGGTCTAATACAAGGCCGAAATGTGCACTTAATATTCAGCTTAACAAATCACACTATATCCCATCATGCTTATTTTTGTACACTAACTATCTAGTACAGGCTGATCTTATCTTTCCTCAGCTACTGCTTGGTTGACCAGAAGGACCTCTGGCTTTTCTGAATTAAAGTTCAAGTGATTTTTTTTTTGTTTGTTGCCCTCATCCAGTACAATACTGGCACCAGGCAAAAGTTTAGAAGCAAGATACTTTTCTTTGAATCAGACGGAAAGGACAGAAAGTGCTGAGTGTCATCAGCATACTGATGACACAGAATTCCACAGCTGTGGAAAACTTCTCCCAGTGGGTTTATGTCTGTGTTGAAAAGCATAGGGGACAAACAAGGTACCAGGAGGATGCCACAGTCCAATGGCCAGCACATGGAACAGGAGTCCCACACCACCATCTTTTAGGCTCACTGATCCAGGAAGGACAAGGGGCACTGCAGAGCAGTGTCTTCAGGTCTCATCCTGGAGAGGTGACTCAGACAATACCATGGTTGATGGTATCCAAGGCCAACAAGGACATTTTCCTCTTCTCAAGTTCCTGGCAGAGTTAATGAAACAAAGTCA
Organism: Phrynocephalus guinanensis; assembly: GCA_037367245.1. Classification (NCBI taxonomy): domain Eukaryota; kingdom Metazoa; phylum Chordata; class Lepidosauria; order Squamata; family Agamidae; genus Phrynocephalus; species Phrynocephalus guinanensis. The sequence continues at coordinate 21,903,202 of CM074734.1, forward strand.
TCTCTATCCCATAAGTGGGCCTGAAACAACCTTAAAATGGATATAGACTACCTGCTTCATCCAGGAATTATTAGAGCTGAGAAGCTGCCACTATGCCCAGAAATTGAATACTGGGAGACTGGCCAACAGTTGTCCATTAAAGTGGCACTCAAGGAGGGCTTCTTCAATAATCGTCTTATTAGGCATGTTGGCACTTAGCCATACTGCAAGGAGGCTTTGGCTTACCAACTCAGCCAAAGACCCCATGGTGGTTTTTGTTTGTTGAGCCAGGAGAGCAAGGATCCCACACACGCGTAACAGTTTCTACCTCTCCAAAAATCCTGTCTGCATCGTCAACCTGCACAGTTGAGACATATGCATTTTAACTGAACAAGAAGGGGACAATTCTACACTCATAGGACCTCCTCCAACTACAGCGTCCTAGTCAGAACATATCTGAGTGAGTATGTCTGCAAAGTGTCATGGAGATACTTCACAGTGCATTAATGCACGCATACATGGATAAACAAAGTCAGCAAGGTGGAGCAATTCATGGTTAATATACCCTTGATTATTATTTACAATGGGTCTTCTTAATATACCACTTGTTCTTTCTGAAAGATGATGCAGCAGGTGGGGGGGGGATCCCTTTCCTTAGGATATCTCATTATAGGAGATGGATCTGTTCTGCATAGGGATGAGCACTTTATGAAAAACGGCATGCTGTTTCATTGTTTCATAAGGTTTTGAAATGTTACAAAATGAAACAAAACAAAATGGCAGACAGTGTGCCATCACGAACTGAATTGAAATGATGTTTTAGCTTTGGTTACTCCTAGGCAGGTCATTTGAGGGTCCCAACTCTGAGAGAGGCCCATAAGTAATAACATGCAATCAGGCATTCTCAGTTGTGGGACCTTGTTTAAGGAATCAACTGCCACCTGAGATTCGCTTGTCCGCCACGCTGTTGGTATTTAAAAAATAAAAAAAAACTAAACACCTTGCTATACAGATCTGCTGTTCCTAGTTATTAATTATTTATTGAATCACTGACTTTTTAATCTATACTATTCAATCTTGACAACTTTTCATCTGAATAGGGTTCTATGATATCGTTGAGTTGTTTTCTTTGTTTTCTATTTTAATTTTTAATTGCATATTGTTTATGTTTGTATTATAACTTATACTGTTAACTGCCCAGAGTAGCCTTGTAGCTAGATGGCACAGTATACAAATCTAATTAATAAAAAAAGAAAGAAAGAAAGAAAGAAAGAAAGAAAGAAAGAAAAGAAAGAAAGAAAAAGAAAGAAAGAAAGAAAGAAAGAAAGAAAGAAAGAAAGAAAGAAAGAAAGAAAGATCTAACAGTACTTTAGAGGCTGGCATATTTTATTTAATACAGGCCTTCATGCTCTTCCAGCATATTTCATGGCCCAAGTTCATAGGTGCTTATCATAAATACAAGCCATTTTGACATACATTCAGCACAACAGCAATCCTTTTCCCTTGCTCAATACCTAATATTTGTTTTTCAAATAGGTTGATAAGGATGTATCTGGAATCATTTTCTCAAGACATAAATAAGCTGAACAATCTTACTAGTCATGCAAGCTGCGCAACAGTAGCTAAACACTGCAGTGGAAATCCTTTATGGTTTGTTTCCTTGGCCAGAATTGCAGAAAGCTTCAGTGACAAAATTCAGCAATGCAGCTGCCACAAATCTATTTGTGCCTAACATTCGCGTCAGTAGAAGAGTCATCTGACTAATTATTTGTTCTACTAAATTTGATCATTTGAAGTGCTAAATGCACTGTTAATGTAGTGTGGATTTCTTCTTAACAAACAGGAATAGATTTACAGAACTAATAAAAAATGAATAATAGCTGCCTTATTATGAATCAAGAACAATTTTGAAACCCACACAGTCCCACTCACTGTATACCCCAGATCACAGAGAGAATTCCAAGTTCCCTGAGCTCCTTGCCCTCTGAAGATGCCAGCCACAGAGTCTGGTGAAACGTCCAGAAGAAAAACCAAAACAGCCCAAAAAACTCTCAACAGCTATCAGATTCCAGCTGTGAAAGCCTTCAAGAATCCAGTAGGACCCTTGTATCCCCTGGGGATTGGTTCCAGGCCTTCCTGTGGATAATGAAAACTGTGGATAAGAAAGAACACCAAAAAGCCCCAAAACTTTTGTTTTGTGACAGTCGCTTGCTTTACAGCTGCTGTTTGTGACAGTCGCTTGCTTTACAGATGCTGTTTTATGATAGTAGCTTGCTTTACAGCTGTTGTTTGTGATAGTAGCTTGCTTTGTAGCTGCTGAATTATTTATTTACTTTCCCCCCTGCCAACCATGGATAACTGAATCAGTGGATAATGAATCAGTGGATACGGGGGGGGGGGGGGGGGCCCTAATGTACAAATTCTAAAACAACATTTCCATGCCCATTCTGACCAAGATGGGCAGCTCAAGACCAGGGCAAGGAAATATCCCCATGAATTTTGGGGTGAAGCACCCCTTCACCTCATCCACACCATCTTGGTCAGAATGGGCAGTGGAAATATTGTTTTAGAATTGTTCTTGACTCATAATAGGAAGAACCAGTGAATGGGAAATCAACAATCACCCAGGACCTGATCCTGGAAGAATGTGCTAATCTCACTTGCATCACAGAGACATGGCTGGATGAGGCTGGGTTTGTCAGTCTCACTCAGCTCGGTCCTCCGGGTTTCTCTATAAAACAATAGGCCAAACCAGGGTGGTGGGGTGGCGGCATGACAATAGTCTATTGCAGCTCCATCCCTCTTACTAGATGTCACATTCCCCACTTCCCTGGATTTGAATGTATGTTCCTAAAATTAGGAGCCAGGGACAAGATAGAAATTCTCCTGGTAAACCACCCTCATTGAGGCAAAACAACTCCACTAACTCTGCTAACTTAACTGATTACTAGGGTGGTATTGGAATCCCCCCAGCTCATTGTGCTGGGGGACTTTAACATCCATACTGAGGCAACTCTGTCAGGAGTTTCCAAAGACTTCATGACCTCAATGACAACCATGGGTCTATCTCAAATGATGTCTGCCCCTACTCATTCTGCAGGCAATACCTTAGACCTGTTCTTCTGCCCTACTATGGATATTGGGGACCTCAGGGTAAATGAACTTTCTATAGTCCCATTGTCATGGACAGACAATTATCTGCTATGCTTTAGGCTCACTGAACTCATAGCCTGGGTAGGGGTGGAAGTCAAAAAAGGCAATTCGTCCAAGAAGGTTGCTGGATACAGATGGTTTTGTAGATGCCCTAGGGGAGTTTCCCATCTCTTTGACGGATGATTCCACTGATTCCTTAGTTCATGTCTGGAATGGGGAAATGAGCAAAGCCATTGACCTGACTGCCCCTAAATGACTCCATCAAAGTACAACCAAACTGGCTGCTTGGTTTACTGTGGAACTAGCAAATATGAAAAGGGTGGTCTGTACAGCTAAAAGGCATTGGTGGAAAACACAAACTGAAATAGATAAAGAAACAGTGAAAGGCCATTGGAAAGTTTATTCCAAGGTTGTGGAAGCAGCAAAGAAATCATTCTACCACCATTGCTTCAGAACAGAATTGCCTGGCAGAGCTTTTCTGAATAGCCTGCTACATGCTGACCCACAGTGGATAACACAGATCACTCTGTAACGTGCTGTGAATAATTTGCACAACACTTTGCAGCCAAAAATGTACATATTTGGGTTGACCTGGATGTTGCTATTGACCCGGAGCCTATAAATAAAACTGTCCATCTTGCCTGCCTTGTATTAATGGATGAGTTTCAGCTTCTACAGCCTGGGGATGTGGTCAGGACCCTTGGGGAAATAAGGGTGACCACATGTCTGTTGGACCCTTGCCCTTCCTGCCTTATAAAAGCTGCCAAAGAGGGTCTGGCAGATTGGTTAGGAAGAGTAGTGAATGCCTCCTTGCAACAGGGCCGTATTCCAGCATGCTTGAAGGAGGCGATAGCAAAACCACTGTTTAAAAAGTCTTCTTTAGATTCAACAATACTGAATATTTACCAACTGGTATTCAACATCCCATTCCTGGATAAAGTACTAGAGTGGGTTGTGGCCTCACAGCTCCAGAGGTTTCTAGATGAGATAAACTACCTGGATCCATTTAAATCTGGCTTCATGTATGGTTATGGGATTGCGATGGCACTGGCTACCTTGGTATATGACCTATGCAGGGATGGATAGGGGATCTGTGTCCATTTTAGTTTTATTGGACCTTTCAGCTGCTTTTGACCAGGGCATCCTCCTGACTAGTTTCTCTGAAATGGGTCTTGGTGGCACTGTCTTACAGTGGCTTCTGTCCTTCCTGCAGGAGAGAATGAAGAAAATGGTGTTAGGGGACTCATGTTCAACACCACAGCCACTGACCTGTGGGGCACCTCAGGGTTCTGTTCTGTGTCCCATGTTATTTGACATTTATGTGAAACCACTGGGGGAAATTATTCGGAGTTTCTGGGTGAAGTGTCACCAGTATGCCGATGACACTCAACTCTACCTCTCATCACCTCTGGCTTCCAAGGAAGCTATTTTGACTTTAGATCAGTGCTTAGCTTTGGTAATGAACTGGATGAGGAAGAACAAACTGAAACTAAACCCAGACAAGATAGAGATGCTTCTGGTCAGTCAAAAAGGAGATCAAAGGATAGGGATGCAACCTGTCCTACATGGGATTAACCCCCAATTGAAAAAAGAGGTATGTAGCTGGGGGATGCTCCTGGACTCATCCTTGAGTCTACTGTAGATGCCCAGGTCACATCTGTGGCCAGGAGTGCATTTGCAAAATTAGAACTAGTCTGCCAATTACACCCATTTCTTGAGAAATCTGCTCTAGACACATGCCCTAGTGACCTCCCGGCAGTACTACTGTAATGTGCTCTTTGTGGGTGGGTTACAGAGATCACATTACACCCGTACTAAAGCAGCTCTGCTCACTGCCAATCACCTACTGGGCACAATTCAAGGTGCTGACCTTAACCTGCAAAGCACAAAATGGCCTGGATCCAAGCAACCTTAAAGATCGAATATCGCACTATGAAACGGCTCGAATGCTAAAGTAATCAGGAGAGGCCTTTCTCTCCATCCCACCACCTTCACAGGTGCATCTCATAAGAACACATGCTGTTCCCAGACTTTGGAACTCCCTCCTGGTGGAGGCCAACGTCTCTTCTGTCTTTCCGGAAGCAGGCAAAGACCTTCCTCTTTGGGCAAGCTTTCCCTGAATGAGGAACTTCCTATGTAACTTTATATGGATTACCATCAGGGCCAGCACGTCCATTAAGGCGAACTAGGCAGTTGCCTAGGGCACCAAAATGGAAAGAGGGCGCTGGCCAGCCTGCTGCCCCCCCGCCACCCCTCACCGCTGGCCACTGCCGTCCGTCCCCCCTGCCCGCCAGCCGCCCGTTGCCGTCTGCCCATCGCTGCCTGTCACCGTCCACCCACCCCCAGACCCGTCACCACCCCCCACTCCCGTCACCACCCATCACCACCCGCTGCTTGCCCCACCCCCCACCCCTCACCTAGGGTGCAAAAAAAAAAAAAAAACTAGCGCCGGCCCTGATTACCATACATGATGGCATTGAGTGATTTCATAAGAAAACCAGTGTTTTCCATGTTACTTTCCACCCCTCATAATGGATTTTTCTTTTCTTTTTGTGTGTTCTTTGTAGCTCTATTGTTACATTTTAATGTTCTACTTCTAAGATACCTCTTATAGCTTCCTGTTCTTAACTTGAATGTGTCTTAAATATTATGGACTGTATATTGTCTCTCATTATTGTAAGCCACCTTAGGTCCTTTTCCAAGGAAAAAAGGTAGGGTAAAAATATTCTAAATAAATAAATAATGCAGAAGATATTAATTTATTACCTTTGAGCTCGGCAGTTAAAAGGTAATAAATTAATATCTGACATATTATGAATCAAAAACAATTCTAAAACAACATTTCCACTGTCCATTCTGACCAAGACAGGCAGCTCAAGACCAGGGCAAGGAGATATCCCCATGAATTTTGGGGTGAAGCACCCCTTCACCTCATCCACAACATCCTTTGTCTGCCACAATTTCTTCACACAGCGACTAAAGAGCTCCATCGCATCAACTGTTGTTGTTGGACAATCAGAGAAAAAATTCAGGTTATTCTCAACAGTAATGAGGAACTGGCATTGGAAGATGATTTTTATTGATGGGAGTGATATTTGGTCATTAAAGATTTTTCTTTTCTGCCCTGCAGGCCCCCCCCCATGACTTCCTGATCATTAAAGGGATTGCAGAGAAGCCTTGAAATGTCAGAAAAATGTGTGCTGCTGATGACATCACCATCCTTACACACAGCAAGATGCTAGCTATTTATTGTTGGTTCAGTTTCTGTTCACCTTCCCTTCGGGGTGCTTAAGGCAACACACATGCCTGTCTCAAAAGTGAGAGCTGCTTGAAAATGAAATGGACTGTCTTAGGGGCTGGGGGTCTTTCCTTCACTGGGTTTTTTTAAACAGAGGGGGGCTGATTATTTGTTAGGGATGCATTAGCTGTGGATTTCCTGACTACTATTATTTTCCTCAGTAAGTGGCTGGTCCAGTCTGGGGACAGGGGGAGTGTACTCTGCTGCCTCATCTCCATCTCTAGTTCTAGTACACCCCATATAGAGTGATGACATGACATCACCATTTACTCAGCTGAGTGATCTTGAGTCATAATTTTTTTCTCATCCTCTCTCTCTCTCCTCTTTTCCCCTCCCCCACTCCCTAATCTGCTTGACTTATTTTATGGGATGGTTGTGAAGATGGTCAGTTTGAGAAAGGGGACGACTACTAGCCAAAGATCACCCACTGAGTTTCTTGGCTTGAAACTCAGTGGGTAAAACTGAACCCTTTCAAGGGCTAGCCTAATATTCTTATAAACACACCTCAGCCCAATTAGAAATATTGGCACTAGCATGTTCCTTGTGTGTCAGTTTTTGTGCTTTCATGGACTCTGGGATGGTAGTGTATGTGCATATACGAGTATTTGTGTGCACATCCATATATTTATTCACATATACACTCTGTATTGTGAAGTACAGAATATCATCACAATTCCAGCTACTACGAATGAATATGAAAGCTGTACATTAAAGAAAGGCCATAAAGGAAAAAAATTGATTCACTTAATATAGTGAAGGAGGTACCTCTGCAGATGTCCCAGATGGTCAGATAAATAAACAAGTGGTCCCTAGATCAAATCAGATCTTTCTAGGGGCAAAAACTGAAAAATAAGCTGTTGTACTTTGGGCATACAGCTGCCTATATGCCCTAAGCACATCCGATCTTGCCTGATTTCAGAAGCTAAGCAGGGTCAGCCCTGGTTAATCCTTGGATGGGAGACCACCAGGGAATACCAGGTGCTGTAGGTGCCTGGAGTAGGAACTGGCAAGCCACTCCAGTATTTCTGCCAAGATAACTCCATGGACATGGGGCCACAAAGAGTCGGTCATGACTGTAACGACACAACACACACTTTGGGCATATCATAAGAAGATAATAACATAAAATAATCCTAGGAACAGGTGAAGGCACCAAGAAAAGAGAAAGATGAAACATGAGGTCGATTGACCCCATAAGAGAAGAAACAGGCTTGAATTTAGTACTGTTAGAGATGGGCACAACCAGAAAAAATGACGTTTTGAGTTTTCGTTTGTCGGAACGGGTCCGTTTTGGGTCATTTCCATTTGTCGCAAAAAATTTCAAAAATTTGTCGTTTCCGTTTGTCGTTTGTCGTTTGTCATTTCCACCGCCTGAGCTGAGCCCATTGTTAGGGGGCGAGATGGAAGTGGCGGGACGAGCCCATTGTTAGCATTGAAAGGGGGAGAGATGGAAGCGGCAGGAGGGGTTACCCGGAGAGCTCACCACAAATACTTGGCGACCCCAGCCGAGCGCATCCCCATCGGGTGTTCCTTTTTCTTCCTGCTCCATGTGCGAGCGCCCGCCCTGCCGTCCTCGCCTCTTCCTCCTCCTCCTCCGCCTCTTCCCCCCTCACTCTCATGTGATCCAGGCCGTCAATCAGCGAGGGAGGTGGAGCAGGCAGACAGGTAATTGCCCTGGCAAGGGCGGCGGTACAAGAGGGTTGGTTGGGATGAATCAGCTGCAACCCAGGGAGGGCGGTTGTGCACGCTCCCGCGCCTTGCAGTATAAACTAACCCGCAGGCGGGCCGAGCCCGGAGTCCCATTGATGAGCCGCGTGCGAACACGCACGTCAGCGAGGAGGGAGACTGGGATTGCTCATCCCTCCTCCCGTTGCCGCCGCTGCCACCACTGCCGCCACCGCAGGTTCCTCGTCATCGCAGAGGCTGGACGCGCCCGCCATTGGAAGGCAGGGAGACACAAAGGAGCCACAGCGCAGCAGCCCCAGCTGGAGTGAATACACATGCACGCACACACATGCACGCCCATGCTGCAGCATGCACACACACCTCCACCATGTTGGGAGGAGGAGGAGGAAGGCGCGCCGCCCTCTCGCCTTGCGGGCTGCGGGGGGGGGACAGAGAGAGAGAGAGAGAGCACAGCGATCAAAGATCTCCCTCCGAGCAACCCACCTTCCCCGCTTAATCCTCCGCCGGCGCTTGGCGTTGCGCCCTTCCTGTCCCACCACCGGCATTTGCAGGGGGGAGGCTTTGGTGAGAAAAGGGAGGCCGGAGCTGCTCATCCGCTTTGCCATTAAGGCTTTTGGGGAAGGGGGGGAGGACAGAAGAAGCACCTTCACTAATGGGGGGAAAGCGAAAACAATCGAGGCTCTTTAGTAGGATTTCCAGAGGACACGATAGAAAGGTGGTGGTTTGTTTTTTTGTTAGGCAACAATAAGCGTCAAGGGAGGTTGCCGCCTCCTGCGTGATTGCCGCGATGCCACAAACGAAAACGAAAAACCCGACCAAATTTTTCTTTTTTCAGTTCGAGTTCGAGTTCTGACAGCTTAATTATCGTTACCGTTTCCGTTACGTAACAGAACAGAACAGAAATGGAAACGGAAATTTCGCCGAGTCGTGCCCATGTCTAAGTACTGTTAATGACGGCACATTTGGAGGTCACTCACTTATAGGCTCATCATACTTTGGAAGTGACTGGGCAGCACATAACAACAAATAATCATTTGCTATGTATATTGATCTTTATTCCTTGTGCCATTGTGAATACTGTTGGAAATACCACTGGGCCTCCCTCCCACTGTATGGTATTGTACAGGTTTAATACCCGCAGCACTTAAGAATCAATTGCCCATTACAATGTAATGTCAGATTTTGAAATGAGTTTGCCTCAGCTGCTACATCTAATATTTCTTAAAATAACAGTACCTAAAGGATTTTTGTTCTGAGAGGGAATTGATGTGACAAAATAAAATGAAACAGATACACCAAAAGGAACAATTCAAACATAATGTCTCTATAATGTACTCTGACAGCGCATACAATATGTTCATATCTTAAACCTGATGTTTATGACTCATAAAGAGAAACAATGATCCACTGAGCTCACATATAGGGGAAATGGATATAATCAGCTAGCAAACAGCAAGTCAACCATAAATACTCTAAAAAATTGGCCTACAAGTGTAGCCCTGAGCACTTGTAGCATAACTATTCCTTCTATCAGCTTCCAATCAATCATTACATGCTTATGCTTAATTTGTTAAAAGTAAGCATATAATATAGCATTAGACTAAATCAATATTAGCCAGAATCCTACAACCTACAGCATATTAAGTGGTATAAATCTCGGCAGCAATTTGCTGCTGATTGAGAAGTGTGGGCTTATATTTCATGCTGCTCAGTAACCAATATGAACAATGTGTGAGAGAAATAGAAATAAATTGTGCCACCTGACATATGCCATCAAGTGTAAGTAACAGGATTTTAACCATAATTTCACTATCACATTCACTCTGAGGTATTGCATGCATGCAACTAGGTTTATGTTTATGAGGATGGGGGGGAGTCCTTTACTGTTTTGAATTTCGTATCTGGTCCTGGACAGATTTCTGATGATGTGTCTGGCTTATAATAATTATTTTAAAAAACACAATAACAAAAGCAAAGAAACAAATGCAGTAATGTAGCATCATGCATGGTGAATGGAATTCTAATGTTTGAAAGCCTGTGCTAAGAATGTGCTTTCCATAGCTGTGTGGTGGGAGAGAGATTTATATATATATATTTAAAATAGAAGGAAAATGGCTAGAAATGTATTGATATAAAGGTCTGCCAATAAGCAGATGAGTTTGTTAATGAATAGTAGTTTGTTGGTGGATAATGAAGGCAATCAGTTGGTTATGATAGAATAGTATTGGCATAGCATGATGCACTCATGCTATGCTCCCAACCCAGTTCCCAGGACTGTAGAGGAAGTTCTTTTGCAATTTTGGGATTGGCCAGGGGACTTCCCTGGGTGGATCTTCTTTGTTGGTGTTGAACATGGGAATTGGAGATCCAAGCTTTACCAAACCTGGAGGATTTCTATGGGAGCTGCAAGGGAAGCTTCCCTGCAATGTTGGTGTCTCTGGTTCCTTGGGGGGGGGGGGATTGTATAGGCCAGCAAATCAAGAAATCAAAAATTGCTAAAAACTCACTGATTTGCATTAATAAGGGGGCATAGTTTTCTAGGACTGAGAAACAACAAATTTTGCAATTCATAACACATAGCCATTAGGCATGGGCATGAAATGGAAAAAATCAGTTTTGTTTTGTTTTGTTTGATTCCCCTGTGATTCGTTTTGATAGAAATATTTTTAATGTACAAAATGTACAAAATGAACCAGTAATGAACCAATTTGTTACTCTATAAAATGGGTTCACTGGGTCCTAGAGGCACCAGATTTTTTGACTACCTTCCTTGGATTCTTCCCTTTATTCCCTCCAAATTTGGAGAGATTTGGTGTTGGGGGGGGCAAGTTATTCAACTTCAAAGGGGGTGCCCACAGAAAAAGCATTTCTAATTGCAATATGTGATTGAAAATAATGATCCCAGGCAGCAAGCAGTTTGGAAATTACAGTGGAGCTTCCTCATGCTGTCCCCTTGAAGCACCCCCAATTTGGAGAAGTTTGGGGTACAGGGAACAGAATTATTGAGCTCCAAACGGGCTGCAGGGGGAACTTAATTGGAGTGTGGCTAAGGGGAACTGTCAATCAACCCTATAATTGGTAAAAGCATGCCGAAGATACTCCATCCATTAAACATAAGCACCCCCACCTCCTTTGGAGCTTAATATCTCTGCCCCCAGGAACCCTAACTTTTCTAAATTTCAAGGGACCGCAGGCATGTGAATGGGAGGCTTAGCTTCCCCATGTGATTTTAGGGCTGTGGCCTATTCCAGCAAGGCTGTTCTTATGTTCTTGTGTTCTTATACCATTCCATGGTGCTTCAAGAAGTTCAAGCGCTCTCTGAGAGGTTTACAATTTAATTATGTAGACTACACCTTGCCCCCCCCCAGCAGGCTGGGTACTCATTTTACAACTTCAGGAGGATGGAAGGCGGAGTAACCATGAGCCGACTACCTAGGTTTGAACCCCAGGTTGTGAGCTTAGTTTTAGCCACAGTACAAGCATAGAACCACTGCACCATGAGGCCGTTACCAATAACTTTTGGGGACAAAATGACTGGTGATGTTTTCACTGTGGCACATCTTAAATCACCTGCTTATGCTGTAAATTGCCATGCCCCTTCTTTGGAGCCACCCAAATAAACTACAGCGGTACCTCAACTTATGAATTTAAGTCGGGGTACCACTGTACATGGGTTTAGCGCACCCCAACCCAGAAATGAAAATGCCAAATAAAGAGGCTTCTCTCTCTCTCTCTCTCTCTCTCTCTCTCTCTCTCTCTCTCTCTCTCTCTCTCTCTCTCTCTCTCTCTCTCTCTCTTTTAAACCTATCCAGCAATTGCGAAATTTGGTCAAAAGTAGGCACCAGGTGCCAGCACAAGACTGAGCTACCAAGCAATTACAAGGCACAAAAGTAAAATTAACAGCAGTTGTACAACCCTCTTTAAATTGAGTAAATACTATACCAAATACAGTTTTCAAATAACAATCAATAGCCAATAGGCACTAAATTTAAATTAGCAGCAGTTAAACAGCCCCCTTGAAAATTGTATAACTGCTATACACAAATAAAGTTCCCAAATAAGAACCAATAGCCAAGAGACAGTAAACTCAGATAACAGCAGTTAAACAGCCCCCTTGAAAATTGTATAACTGCTATACACAAATAAAGTTCCCAAATAAGAACCAATAGCCAAGAGGCAGTAAACTCAGATAACAGCAGTTATACAGCCCCCTTGAAAAATTGGCTTACTCCTATAAATCAATATGAGTTTCTCAAAGCGGACCAATGGCCAGAATATATTTATTTATGATAATCTATCAAGTAATAACATAACTATGTTGATTAAGTATATCTCTACTATATACCAATCTCTATATAATTGTTCCCATTTAAGTATTTATACGTTAACAGTATATTTAAAATAACCCAATGCGAGCCAAATGAATTAACCAACTAAAACACCATACTCTCAACTCAACCTCCCTTATAATCATTATTATATATAATGAATTACCCCCTTACAGTTCCCCAAGACAACTCACACACCCACAACATATAAAACAAAACGATTGAATAATATTCCCAGGTGCACTGGGACAACTCTGTAAAAAGTAAACTCCTTGTGAGGCAATAAATACTCCCTTCCACTTAAACAAACAGGTAAGGAAGAACATTAAGGATAATAAGGGAGAAAGAAATGAGCCTAATAAGGATATCACCCGATCAGATCAGGAAGGTCAGTTGAGAAGTGGCCACGCTGCAAAAGCCAAACTAAAGCAGCACAGAACAGCAACTCCTGCCTGCTTTTTACAGCCTTGAAAGAGTAAGGGAGAGCAGCAACAAGCCTTCTTAAGGCAGTTACTTCACGTCCTTCTTTGTTCTGTGACTAGTGTTGTACCGTGACAGCATTGGTCGCAATCACGTGGTTTTGTCCCTGCTTCAGTGTTCCCATGGTTGTGTTATAACTTGTCTCCTGACAATTGTTACCTCACAGTCCTGTACCGTGACAAACACAGCATTTGTCTAGTTTCCTTTTTCCGTTTTTGGTGGACTTGATAAAAACTTTTTCGACATTTCAAATTACTGGTGATCAGGGTTTCATACGCCAATGCAGCAGAGTAAAATTAAAAAAAACACCGGACACAGTTTTCTGAGAGAAACGAATGTATTGTGTGACAGTCATTACTACATGGTGTCTTGTCTCGGAACATAAAGTGGGAACAAAGAGAGACAAGGGAAAACCCTACCCTAGCACCAGCTACGGTATTGTCGTGCTTAGTAGTCAAGACAAATTTCAATAGTTGCGCGATGGATGTGAAGTAACTTTTTTTTACTGCTTCCAAGCGCAACACTAACAGAGGTAAAACGGAGGTGAAGTAATCATCTTAAAGGCTTGCAGACCCGGGCTATTCCCGGGCCATGTGATCACGCTTTTCGTGCCTGAGCTCCGAGCCACGGCTGCAAAAATTCCTCGCCACAGACTAATGCCATGGTGGAGACCTCCTTGCTCTTTTCTTGTAATTTTTCTTCGTGCTGCATCCAAATGTTCAAATAATCCTTGGTGGAATCTCTCTTCCCTACTGAGGGCCTTGTACCTCCATCTTTAGAGAGAGTCCTACCAGGCACACAACTGAAAATCCTTCCCGAAAGTCAAAGTAGACGATCAATGTCTTGGTATTATTAGGAACAGCTGTTCATCACCAAGAGTTTGACTGTGAATTAGTAGCACATGCAATACAGAAGTAATTAGAAATGTGCATCCCCTGTAAAATCCTAGTAATTAGTGACATGAGGGTTACTAATTTAATTGGCAGAAGTGAATTCAGCACAGACAGTGGGCACATCTGATTTGAGAGGCTTAATTATATGGAAACTGCAGGTATGATGCTGATTGAGTCAAGTCACTTTATTCTTATATATTTCTGTCTATTGCATGGTTTGTCCATATTGATAATTGTTGTGTATAATGAAGAAATATGCAATTCTTTAACATGGCCTCTGAGAAATCAAACTTGGTCCTGCTTCTATCTGTTTTTCCCTCTGCCAAAAACTCAACATCCAACAAATAATCCCTACAGAGATTTCTTAATTAATGACAATTTTAATCTATACCTTTTGCATAACTGCAGAACAAGATATCAGCTACTGGCTGACTTTTCATGGATGCATGTCCAGAATTAAATACATTCAAAATCTACAATGGTCTTTCTATATGAGATGTAATGTTTTATGCATAACATGAGGAGATCTTAAATGGAGAGCATTTCCTGTCACATAGGTCTTTCATAATAAAATATATATTCCTGATTCAGACCCCAACAGAACACTGCATTGTATTCCTGGACCTTTTGTAGACATAGATGCAATTGAAGATTCAGTATCAATTTTGCTGAGTTATTTTTAATTGGTCTAATTGGCTGGAGCCAATTAGGTGTAGCATTGTTCTCAGTAGGATATATACATCTGTGCAAATATAATGACATTCACTTTTTAAAAAAGAATTAAACTCCCACTGAAAAAAATGTCAAAGCTACTCAGTGTAAATAAATGAGAGATCTTCCCTTTTTGAAATTAGGGTGTACATTGACATCATATGATTACTCAAATTGCCTTCTGCCAAAGTTATTTAAAAATGCTTCCTGACACTTCACGCTATACAATACTCAGTGATGGAAGCAGTTAGTCATCCAGGTGAGTTTATCCAGGTGATGAAGCTGTTTGAATGAGCAGCGAAACGTTTCTATCTCTCAAAAAAGAACTCCAGTAGCCATGACTCAACTTCCAGGTACAATAATAATGTACAATAAAGGAAAATTGACTTGTAAATATATCACACAAACCAAACATTAAACCAACAAATACAACTAACAAAGCAAACCTAACCTAAACTTAAATGATGGCAAGACAAGGTGTCTCTCTCACACATAGATTGACTCAGGAGTGTTTTTAAAACCTTCCTAAAAATAATGTTTTAATAGAGATGGAACAATCTGCATTTTGGCATAGAAAAGCCCTTTGTTTTAATGTTTTTTTTTTCTTCATCCTTAGCAGTAAGAGCAATCAACACAATGGTGGTACCAGACCACAACATTCTGGGCAAGGTCTTTCAATATATCCGAAATACTATGGGAAATTAGGGAATCCTGAGACACACCACAGGGCAATGGTCAAGGTGTTGAACAGGAGTCCACCAGCACCACTAACAATCATCAAGTGACAACACGCAAGGAAAACTCCCAGAAACTGACTCCTTTTTTTTTCATCACTTCACAACTTCTCAATTTTGTTTTTTAACAAGTGTGAATGGTAGTGAGCAGAAGTACTCTAATCCAACATTGCTCTTACAAAGGTAAAGGTAAAGGTTCCTGCTGCACATGTGTGCTAGTCATGTCTGACTCTAGGGGTGGTGCTCATCTCCATATGCAAGCTGAAGAGCCGGTGTTGTGCAAGTCCGTGGCCATGGCTGCAAGGAAACACTGTTTTTACCTTCCTGTTTTTTATGGCAGTACCTATTTATTTATCTACTTGCATTTACATGCTTTGAAACTGCTAGGTTGGCAGGAGCTGGAGTTAATAGCAGGATATCACTCCACTGTGTGGCACCTGGGATTCGAACTGCTGAGCTGGCAATTTTGCAGCTGACAGTTTTCAGTGCCCTAGCCTCCTGAGCCACCACACCCCATTGCTCTTACAAAAAAATAAACCTGTTTTTAAAGAAATTGAGATGGCATTCACTATCAACTTCCTATTGATTTCAATACATCTGTTACAACTGTGGGTCACATTAATTTGGATTCCATGAGTTAATTGCTTAAAGTAGCAAAACCTGGTTTCCTTAGGAGCCTTGGGGGGCATTTTATAGCCCAATGAATCAACACATTCAAAATCACTAAATATTCATCAATTTTTACTCTTTGGAGGTATCAATTTGTACAAATATGAACTGAGAGATAAGATATTTTAAAATGAATTTTGCAATTTGTTTTTAATCTGTGCCCATTTCTAATCCAGATATCCCAAAATAACTCAGTCTTCTGCCACTTCCTTAGCATCTCAGAGAAAATCTGTTGGCTCCCTCACACATCCATTACTTTTTTGTCTTGAATGATTTTATTCTTCATTCACTGTTACTTCAAGGATCCTGCTATTTCTTTCTTCATTTGCTAAAAAGGATTAAATGCATAGGCTGCTATCCAGCGCTAAGTTAAGAACACTGATGTTTATTGGTTTGTTTCAGTGAGTCATTGTCTTGGTTGGAATTTGCTAAGTACTGTAATTTTTGTTTGCGTTTTTGCTTCCAGTCATACTATGCCAAGAGTTTGTCATTATAAAACAACATAAACCGTTGTTTGATTGCAAGCACTCAGTCTCCACTGCTCTGCATCCTGGATACTGCACTCTTTCTGCTACATGAATATTCATGTCTCATGTTCATTAATATTTTTACAGAATTTATGAAATTATAATGTAAAAATTATGACATACACCTATTTTAAAAATTAACATACATGCATAATCTGTGTTTATATATGTGAGACTAAAAGATGCAGTAGAATTGTGTAGAGGTGCCAGCATTTTTTATCAGAACCTGCTATATGGGCCTGTACTTCCTTGAGTTTAAATATAGATTTTGGCATGGAGCTTAGTTTCTCCTCATATTAGATTACTTTGTTGCTCTTCTACAAGTCATCTTCTTGTTAAAATGTCCTATATAGGGAAAGATACAGCTACCATAATTTCCACTGAATTATAATTCCAATGGTTATAGTAATGTCTAAATCAAGAAGAGCAGCACAATTTTCTACTGCTCCAAAGGAAGAAACACAAGGTCTATCCTATCAGATGACAGCAGTGTAAACCAAGGAGCCCAACTGTACACAAGTTAATGAGGTAATCTGTTACATGTCTTTGTCCATAATAACTGCAAGGAAGCAAACACTTAATATACAGTTCACCTGCAGGGAAAATTTTATATCTGTACACTAAAATGTAAATAGGGTTACAAAGGAGCTGATTTGTGTAGTTAAGCTTCATATTTGAAGATGCCAGAGGCTCCGGTAGCAGCAGCTACCCAGTTTACAGGTGGTCGACCATCACTGCTGCCTGGGAGGACTGTCAGAGACTGCCCCGGGAGGGCCGGGACTGGCGTGGCCCCCCAGGAGGACCGCCGGTGGCCGCCCTGGGAGGACCGGGACTGGAGATGGTACTGCACCCTCCATCGGTGATGAGAAGCTGGAGGCAGTGGCAGCCCTAGACGGGAGGTGGCGATTATGGAGGCCGCCCAGGAGGACTGTTAGACGTCGCCCAGGGAGGGCCGGGACTGGAAACGGTGGTTTCGCTCATCCACCGGCGTTGGAGATGTCAGAGGCTGTGGCAGCCCCAGCTTGGAGGCGACGGCCATGGAGGCTGCCCGGGAGGACTCTTCTAGGCTGCCCCGTGAGAGCCGGGACTGGAGACAGTGGTTTCGCTTGTACCATACCTAGTACTAAAACCGTTGCGCTGGTAGCTGCTGACAGTATCTCCACTGCACTTTAACATCTGTCTTCCGCTGTTGCCCTACCTTCTTTTGCAATCACCACACTTAAATGTTTATTAGTCCTTGGTATTGATCCCCCTACACATTCACCTGTTTTCCCTCATTTGTTTTTCATCAGTTGCCCTGGTTTGAGTTGCCTTATTTAATTATGTTCTAGTTATATATTTCATTTAACTGTATTTGTTTATAACTTTTATATATTGTATTGTACTTTTGTTGGCTCTTTTGTTAGTAGTTGTATTTTGTATTTTACTTTGTATTTTGTACTTTTTTTTTTAGGTCGCCATGCTGGCAGGGACTTCAATTCCTGTGGTGTCTGGCCGTGGGAGATATGCTCTGAGCAGGGGGATTAGTCGGGTAAGAAGAACTCGGGTTAGGCAGTTGCTGCCTGTCCCCCGTTCTGATCCCCCGGCTCACTGCCACGTACCTGGGTGCCACTCTGCCAGTGCCTCCAGCCTGTCTTGCCTCCTGCTTAATGCCAGGTCAGTTCACAATAAGACACCCATTATCCACAATGCTATCGTGGATATGCGAACCGACCTGGCCTGTATTACCGAGACCTGAGTGGGCGCAGAGGGAGGGGCTTCTCTCTTTCTTCTGTGCCCCCCGGGTTTCAGGTCCAGTGGGCTGGCAGGCCGGAGGGTCGTGGGGTGGGGTGGCCATTGTTTACAGGGAATCTCTTCATGTTATCAGATCTGCGGCACTGGTGTGTCCCGGGGTTGAATGCCTTCATCTATCGGTGGGTCAGCAAGATAAGTTTGGTATTGTGCTGGTGTACCATGCTCCCCGCAACCCAGCACAATCCTTTCCAGTGATCTCAGAGTTCGTCTCAGCGACCCTGTTGAAGTCCCCCTGATACTGGTGGTTGGGGACTTCAATGTGCATGTCGAGGAGGAACTATCTGGTGCTGCTCTGGAATTCATGGAAACCATGACTTCCATGAATCTATGTCAGCATGTTGATTGCCCCCCTCATAGAGCAGGCCATACCCTGGACCTGTTTTTTACCCCCATGTCGTCAGATTCTTGTCTGAGGGTTAGGGGTATCTCACCCTTACCTGTGTCATGGTCAGATCATCATCTGCTAAATTTTTCCCTGTCGATGCAGGGAGCGTCGGCCCTTCATTTGGGCCTGCCTCCGTAGGCTCCTGAACCCTGCGAGGTTCTTGGAGCCCTTCGGGGAGCTTTCTGGCAGTCTGGCAGACAATCCGGTTGAAGCCCTGGTGGATAGGCGGTATGAGGGTGCCACTGGGGCTATAGACCGGATCGCCCCCAAGCGCCTTCTGTGCTGTGGAGACCGCTCCTCACAATGGTACACAGCTGAGTTGCAGTCAATGAAACAAGAACGCAGGAGGCTTGAGGGCATTTGGAGGACACATCAGACGGAAGTGAGTAAGGCTGCACTTAAACAGTTGACCGGCCGCTATGTTCACGCGATCAGGGATGCTAGAACAGCTTATGTCTCCCTGAGAATTGGCGAGGCCAAGAACTGCCAGGCGGAGTTGTTCCGGGTGGTTCGGGACCTCTCCAATCCCAGTCAACTAGGGCCTCCCCCTAGTGAGTTCACTAGCAAGCAATTTGCAGCCTTTTATAGATCCAAAATTGAGGCCATCCACGCTGATCTGCCCCCCGGTTGCTCTAGGTCATCCCCTGATGTCCCGGGGGTGTCACCCCCTCGGTCTCCTTGTCTGGCTGAGTTTGGGTCAGTGTCTTCAGCAGAGGCCTCCAGGGCTATGGCTTATTGCCGGCCGGCGGCTACCCCTTTTGACCCTAGCCCAGCTTGCCTTGTTAAATCTGCCAGAGGGAACATGCCGGAGTGGGTTTCGGTTATAGCCATGGCCTCCTTCAGGGAGGGAGTTTTCCCTTCTCGTTTGCAGGAGACCGTGGTGAAGCCCACTTTGAAAAAGCCCAGCATGGCATCGGATGAATTATCCAGCTATCGTCCAATTGCCATTGTTTCCTTCCTGGGCAAGGTTCTTGAGAGGGTGGCCGCCGTCTGGCTTCAGTCATACCTGGAGGAAAATTGTATCCTGGATCCCTTCCAGTCTGGGTTCAGGCCACTCCGGGGGACCGATACTGCCCTGGTTGCTCTGCAGGATGACCTCCTCAGGGAGGCCGACAGGGGGTGTTCCTCCCTGTTGGTACTCCTTGATCTGTCAGCTGCCTTTGATACCATCGACCACGGTAACCTGCTGGTCCAGCTTGTTAAGGCTGGAATTGGGGGCCTTGCCTTGAACTGGCTCCATTCCTTTCTTGGCGGCTGGACTCAGCGGGTTCAGCTGGGTGATGACTTGTCGGCCCCTTAGATCCTCCCTTGTGGGGTGCCCCAGGGGTCGGCAATCTCACCCATGCTGTTCAATGTTTATATGAGGCCGCTGGCGGAGGTCATCAGGAGATTTGGAGTTTTCTGCCATCAGTACGCTGATGACACGCAACTCTATCTCTCCTTTTCTTCTTCTGCAGAGGAGGCAGTTCGCTCCCTCAACCTGTGCCTGGAGGCAGTCCTGGAATGGACCACGACTAACCGACTCAAACTGAACCCGGAGAAGTCCTGAGGTCCTGTTATTCGAGGTGTCCTCATCTGGGTACAATGGCCCTCTCCCTAGACTGGGGTGTGTGTGTGTTCCCTCCAGCCTACGGACAGGGCTAGAAATCTGGGCATGGTCCTGGACTCAGCCCTCTCCCTGGAAGCCCAGGTGATGGCGGTCTCCAGGGCTGCTTTTATCCACCTCCACAGGATTGCACAGATCCGACCGTAACTCGATGAGTCCTCCCTGAGGACAGTTGTGCAGGCCCTCGTGATTTCGAGGATCGACTATTGCAATGCCCTCTACATGGGGTTGCCCTTGACCCTTGTCCAGAGGCTCCAGCAGGTGCAGAATGTGGTGGCCGGACTGGTGTTGGGTGCTCTTAGATTCGAGCATATCACCCCAGTTTTGGCCTGCCTGCATTGGCTACCCGTTGTCCTCTGGATAAGGTTCAAGGTCCTGGTTTTGATTTTCAAAACCCTCCACGGCTTTGGACCAGAATACCTTTCGAAGCGTAACTCTCAGAGATTGACAGGGACCAGGCCCACGAGAATGGCTCAGGCACACTCACTGAGGGTGGCCACACCCAAGGAGGCATGGAAATCGCTCATGCGTAACCGCGCCTTCTCTGTGGTGGGCCCCACATTGTGGAACCATCTCCCCAGTGAGCTGCACCTAGCACAGTCCCTGCCCACCTTTAAAAAGGCTTTGTAGACCCACCTTTTTAAGGAGGCATTTGGCGACCTTTCCATGTAATTTTTACTTCTTCTTTTTTCGCTGCCCACCTCGTCTTGTGTTTTTGATTAATATTGATCCCCTCCATTTTATTGGATCTTTTTATCTTTTTTGTTTTGATTTTTGATTTTTCCTTATTGTAGTTTTGTATTCTGTTAGCCACCCAGAGTTCCACTCTGGAAGATGGGCGGGATATAAGTACAACAAATAAATAATAATAAATAATAAATAAATATTTGTACTCCTGAGAATACTGAGGTATTCTAGTGGCAGTGATGTCTCATTATTGTCACAGCACACTCTGAATAGGTGTAAATGTATGATCAGTTTTGCACATTTTTATCTTTTCATATTGGCAAATAAAGCAGCTAAGTAGAGATGTGCACAAAACAAATATATGGCATTTCATTTCATTTTTCATTTTGTTTCATTTCACTATTAATGAATTTTTAAAATACTTTGAAATGAATTGGACCAAAATAGAATGATTTGTTACACTATAAAATGGCTCCTCTGGGTCCCAGAGCCACCAAATTTGGTGGGTAGCTTCCTTGGACTCTTCCCTTTAAGTCCTCCAAATTTGGAGGGGTTTGGGGTTCAGGGGACTGAGTTATTCAACTTGGACCCGCTCCAAAGTGGATATCCCCAGGAAAAATCATTTGTAATTGGAAAGTTATGTGATCAAAAATAATGATCCCAGGCATCTAGCAGCATGGACATTAAACAGAGCTTCCTCAAGCTCTTTTCTGTAAATCCCCCAAATTTGGAGAGCTTTGGGGTTCAGGGGTCCAAGTTATTCAACTCCAAAATGGGTCCTTGAGGAAGCTCCGCTGTAATTTCCATGGTGCTAAATGCCTGTGATTACTATTTTTGAGTAACATTCCAATTACAAATGATTTTTCCTGGGGGACCCATTTTGGAGTTGAATAACTCAGACATCTGAACCCCAAACATCCCCAAATTTGGACGGCTTAAAGCAATGAGTGCAAGGAAGCTGCCCTCCAAATTTGGTGCCTCTGGGACAAATCATTTCATTTTCAGGGCAAAACATGGCAGTTTGTTTCATTCCCTCACAAAACATGTTCTACTGTTTCGTTTCATAATAAATTGATTCGTTATGTAATTTATTTATTTATTTATTTATTAGAATTCTACACCACCCATCTTCCCAAAGGGAACTCTGGGCGGTTTACATAGACTGAAGAGGTTCAGCCAGCCAACAACACAAAACTGAAACAACAATACACATACAGTATTAAAATATAAAAGTTAAAAGAAAATCTAACCCTGGCAAGTGCATATGGCAGTTGTCCTAATGGATGGAGGAAAAAGAAAAGAAAAGAAAAATTCGCTAGGTCACCAAAGGCTTCCCGGAAGAGCCAGGTCTTTAACGCCCTCCAGAAGGCCTGCAGGGACTCTGCAAGGCGCACTTCGCAGGGGAGGTGATTCCAGAGAAAGGGAGCCACCACAGAGAAGGCCCGGTTCTGGGTAGAGGTTTTCCGGGCCTCCCTGGGCGTAGGCACCTGAAGTGAGTGCGCCCGCAACATCCTCGTAGGACGGGCTGAAGTGACAAAACAGTGTTTCTTTTTTCATTTGGTGCCCATCTCCAGAGCCAAGCTTTTCTACCAGGGTCTTCATGTGATTAAAATATAGTTAATGTGTATAACCTGATCCCCTGCTTTTCTCTCAGCTAACCATGAACAGAGTGATTACATAGTCTTCTTTCTAAGGTAAGCCTATATTTAAACTTTATTATAGCCCTTGGAATTCAACTCTTTTGCTGAGGAGAATTTAGTATTTGAATGACATCTGACTCTAATTCAAAATAATCTCAAAACAGAATTTACGAAAACGCAATAAGCCTTCCTAGGTCTGACAGAGCAGCAATTACTTATGAAAACCATTCAGTCATGAAGGGTGGGATTCACTGCCTTGCAGCAGCGGAAGATAATGGGGAAAAGTGTTTTGTTGGCCAGAGTCATGTGTAAAAGTGATGAATGATTAAATTCAAGCTTCTGGTAACAAGGGTCACAACTTGTACTTAACCAGAGGTGCAATAAATGACAGCTTTAAAAAAATAACTTTACAATATTGAGCATCCCTATTTCTCAATGATTCTAGTTTGATGTTCAGTTAGGTCGCTAGCCATATTCAGGTAAGAGTTCTCAAACAAGTAGGGGTGAGACCCTGGATATGTGCACCATATTTCTCCACTTCTGACTTCTCTCTACTCACAGGAAAAAGAGCTATTTCTGTCTTCAGCTGAATGCATTTACCAAGCTCCAAAAGACTGGGAGGCCTGCTATTGGAAGAATCTTGGTCATAACTGATGCACAGAACCGAACACTTGAATAGGAATTCTGTCTGTTTCATCCATCCATCCATCCATCCATCCATCCATTAATCTATCTATCTATCTATCTATCTATCTATCTATCTATCTATCTATCTATCTATCTATCTATCTATCCATCCATCCATCCATCCATCCATCCATCCATCCATCCATCCATCCATCCATCCAGCAGTAATGCAGCTGAATACGCAATGTTTCAAACCCAGATTTGAGTTGAACACTCAAAGCCTTTGGCTTTATTGATAGAAACATGTGTTTCACCCCCATTTTATTTTTGTAAACAGTCCAATTCTTTGTATGACAAATATGAAGAAATTTGTAAATTCTAGTAAGCTGCTTATAAAAAAGGAACGGAAAGGAAATAATCATGGATCTGAACTGCTAGGATGCTGCATGCATTTATGCATAATTAAAAATTCAACATTTCAGGATTAACAAATGTTACTTGTGTACCTCCATTATCTGTAGAAATGTATCACAAACATGAGTGCCCCCATAAGGGTATCAGTGGAGAATACTATTTAAAGAACATCACCTTACACTAGCTTTGACAAGTGAAAATTAAATGTTACAGTATGGCAAGATTTGCCTTGCCTGAACATTGGAACAGGATAGATTTTCAGCACTTCAACATGGATAACAAAGATTTAAGTTTAAAGTGCTACATTGCTAGGGATAAGACTTCAGAACTCAATAAATTTAAGAAAAGTTCTACAGAAGCAATATTTCACATTTTTAAAAGCTTCAACAAATTTCACTGTTAGCCTTAACAGAGTTTTACATATCCCTCCTTCATTTTACATCACTTGCCTTTTCCCTGGCGTGGGAAGTGCATTCACCACTTAGAGCTGGGATCCTCAAACTAAGGACCAGGGGCCAGATGCGCCCCCCCAGGGTCCTGAATCCAGTCCCCAGGACCAATTGCAGACCCCCACCTACCCCCTGCTTCACAAGCATGCCAGCCTCCACAGCTGCTTCTATTGCTGAGGCAGTTCAAAGCAGTGGGCTATGTCATTCCCCCCACTCCCCCCACCATTGGCACTCTGGCAAATGGGGCTGTTCAAAGCGGGAGGGCCACAGCAAGGTCCCCCACCTCCCCACCCATCACCCAGATGGTCAGGGCAATGGCTGCAGCTGAGTAAGCCACTGTAAAACAGTAGGGTTGCAGCAAGGTCCCCCACTCCCTCCATGGCCCCAAGGCCCCATCCCTGCTCCTCCACTCTGCCCACCTGCCTTCTTTCTGTGGCCACCACCTGTGTTATTGTGGTTGTGAGGAAAAAAGGGGCAGGCAGAGGCAGTGCCAGCCAGCTGTGGCAGTGGACTGACAGAAGGATGGACGGTGAGTGACCGAGGGGAAAATGGAGTGACTTCCCACTAACTGAGCCCCCTCTGAGCTGCTGCCTTGCTCCGTGGAGTGAGGGAGGGGAGGATGGAGCCCAGACATGGCTGGAGGCTAAGGTTGCCACCACCACCACTGGGTTAAAGACCAGCGAGGAGGAAGTGATGGTGGAAAAAGAAGGGAAGGGAAGGCCAACAGTAGCATGGGCCTGGTTCCTGGGAGGCTGGCAGGGCTGCATTTGTCCCCGGTTGGTGATGGGTGGGCTGGTGAGCCAACAGAGCACCTCAGCCTGACTGGGCTCAGCTAGTGAGTGGGCTGCAGGTGGCTTTGGTCAGGCTTTCCTGCCTCCCCTCCCTTCTTCCCAGCCCTTGCTCCATCCCTTGGCCAGGCCAAGAGAGGAGGCAGCTTTCCCTCTGGGACACAGCGAGGGCATGATGGCCAGGGCACATGGCTGGATCTGGGTGCAGTGGCGCCAGTCTTACCACCCTTTTTGCTCCTCATCCTGAGTGGCTGCTCAGAAGGTGATGAGGGGCCTGAGTTTGCCTGGGCTGCCGCCTCCTTTCCGATGCAATGAAGGAAGGGAGGAAAGAGAGCTGCTCCAGCTGCTGCCACTGGAGGTGGAGGAGGGGGAGGGGGAAGAGGAAGAGGTGCAGCAGATGCATCCCAGCAGCACCACCTCAGGGTATTGATTCGGAGCAGGAGGTATTGCTGGGCCCCTGGAGATGCACTGATCATGGGCCGATCCCTCCCTCCTATTTTTCCGAGTCAGCCTTTTTTTGGTGGGGGAGGGACTGTGGTCCGACCCCCAGTGGTGACTGGGGGGGGTGGACCAGTCTGCTGTTTGAAAACTTTGAGGACCCCTGACGTAGAGGATCATATTTTGAATTTCATATTACACACATCTTGATATAAGGTAAGGATAAATTAACTAGCTTTCTGTTTTCTCTATTATTTTTTGTTTGCTACTCAGCACTTTTAAGACAGAGTGCTAATTTATTGTTTTCTTTCTCTGTTTGTTTTTTCAAATTTAGTGCTAAGCTGCTTAAACTTTCCATAGACTGGAGGTTGGCAGGAAAATGCATGTAAATATAATAAACAACCTGGACATTTTGCAACTGAGGCAAAGACACTGCAGCTATTTGTCTTTATAGTTAATTGTTACTCTGGTGGGCCCAGGACCTCTCAGCATGCAGGGAGAGGTGTTTCTAGCCCCAGCCCTCTATCATTGCTTTATTTGAGCCAGATGTGATGAGTAGAGGTGGGCATGAAACAGAAAACTGATGGTTCGGTTTGTTCTATTCCGGGCTCCCCTCAGTTCATTTCATCTTGTTTCATATGAATTTTTAAAACAAAAAAATCATAGAACCAAACCAAAATGAACTGGTTCGGCTTACCTGGCTGGCGTCAGTGGTGGCAATCCCAGCAGTGGCAGTGAACCCTTTGGCGGCCAGCAGGTGGCGCTAACATTTTAAACAAACGGACTACTTGGCTGGGCGAAATTAAAACTTAGAGCACCCCATGGAGCTTCCTTCTACTTCGAGGGTGCAGGGGAATTAAAAAAAAAAAACAGCACCGATTGGCCCCAGGAACAGCCGAACAGTGCTATGAGAAAAAGAAGAAGAAGAAACCCGGATCATCTGTGTGGTCTCACGACGTCTGCCTCCCTAAAAGGTTGATTTTTAAAGCAAGGCAGAAAATTCCCTACCTCTCGGGTAAGTCAAAGAAACCTCGCTTAAAGGGGCATTACCGGGTTTTCTTTTCTTTTTTTTTCTTTTTTTTCAAAAAGTCCAGTGGCCATGGGGATGGCATTTTTGGACATGGTTTATCTAGTAATTTAAACTGCTTTTAAAGGGACATGGGATATTCACTTAAGAGGTGAACTGGTTGAAGTTTATAAAATTATACACAGAGTGGACAAAGTATTTTCTGTATCGCACAACACTAGAACTAGGGGGAACTCCATGAAACTTTTGGGTGCTAGATCTCAAACACATAAGAGAAAGTACTTTTTCACCCAGAGGAGCACTGCTCTATGGAACTCCCTGCCAAAAGAAGTGGTGACAGCTGTTAGCCTTGACAGCTTTAAGAAAGGATTAGACAAGTTCATAGAGAAAAGCGGTATCAATTGGCTATAATTGTGGATGCCTAAGGACAACTTACGGGTTGGAGAGATAGGCGAGATATCTCTCAATGCTATTTGCAGGGAGTCATAAGCAGGTGAAGACATCTGCTTGGGAATACCCTGAAGCAAATGGTGAGCCGCTGTGTAAGACAGAATGCTGGACTGGATGGGCTGTGGCCTGTTCCAGCAAAGCTGTTCTTATCTTCTTATGTTCTTATGTTCTTTAGGAAGTGAAAATTTAAAAGAAAAGGAAGAAAGGACTGCAGGTGACATATACCACCAGGATGCTCAAAGTGATAAGAAAATAGTGATATATTGCTTAATTATTTTAAAAGTGTGCACTTGCATGCGCGCGTGCGCATACACACATACACCATGTCACTGTACGTATTAATATATTAATATTTAAAATAAGATTTTTAAAACTATTTAAACAACCTTCCTGATCAAGCCCTCAAAATGGCAATTAATTTTTCTTCTTTTGTTGGTTTCAATCAATGAGACTTGAATTGAAGAAAGTTGTTGCAGAAAAAAAAAAACATGGATGAGAAATTTGGCACGGTGGTGTGTTCAAAATATGGGAATGAAGAAATAGCTGTATTTGGCTAAATTGTGAGCACCAGTACACTAAGTATTAACATATCACTCTTTGCCTGTGAGCAAGATAATGATACTTTATTTATTTCCTGGCAGATCAATTGTTCTTTGTTACTCAGTGATCCTGGTGAATTAATGGAGACCAGGGGAGGGGGAGCTAACATCCATTTCATGGTTGGCATTTCAGCCTCAGCTCTTTGTAATGATTTCCATTCATCAAGAATCAGTTACTGACTGAAGCTGCTCACCTCTTCCCGCACCTGAGCCAAGTTATACCTGCAAGCTAAAGCTTCATTTTCATTTGGCTCTTGCCAGCTCACAGCCCCGTGATTGCCACTTCACTTCCATCATAGCCACAAAGAGGTGGTCAAAAGCAGCAAAAAAAAGAAAAATAATCATCTGGATTTGTATTTTATTTATAATGGCAGGTGTTAGAGTCCCAAGACTGCTATTTCAAGCAGAATTTAATAAGCAATCTATACTACTTACCCATAATTTGCAAGAGGCTGGAATCCAAAATGCAGCAGCGAAGCAAAGACCCTGGAAGCTACTGATTCACGGGACACTTTGCAACATTTCTCCAAGTTCACTTTTCAGTAGATGTCTAAGACTACACAAGTGGCCATGAGCAAAAGACAGAGACCCATTGCAAATTGAGGTAGCCAAATAATTAACCCCACTAAGAAGTCTCAGAGGGAAAGTTAATAGTCCTCGCTGGGATCTATAGAGAATGAATCATCCCACATTGCATTGTCTTCATGCGCAGCTGAACCACTTCTATAATGCAATTGCACTACATGGAATAGCAGCTATTATCCTGAGAAAGGGTGATATTGGCCTGGTACAAAATATAACAATTTGTTTTTGCACAATGGATTTTTAAAAAGTGTTTCTTTATGTATTTCCTAAAGATAAATGCATGCATTCCAAGGTGCAATATATAGTATTTATATATGCACATATATGGAATATGTGTGTATGGAAGATGTATTAAACTTTAACTGTCTGTATTTTAAAAAGGCAAACTGGAACACAGCTACCCAAAAGTTCATGAGAAAAAGATTTTAGGAAAGAAATTCTGGATAGTCCTTTTGTGCAATTGACTATATTGAAATGTTTACTTATTGGTACAGTTGGAGCTGAGGCTCCAGTACGTTGGCCACCTCATGAGGAGAGAGGAGTCCTTAGAAAAGTCCCTGATGTTGGGAAAGATTGAAGGCAAAAGGAAAAGAGGACGGCAGAGAATGAGATGGTTGGACGGCGTCATCGATGCAACCAATATGGATCTGACCAAACTCTGGGAGGCAGTAGAACAGGGGTGCCCAAACTTTTTGTAAGGAGGGCCAGATTTGGTGGCTGAGAATGTCTCAGGGGCCGGTGCTCCCTGACCCTACCACCCCACTGCAAGCCCCACCCACTGACACAAAGGCCCACCCACTGACTCCTTGCAACCCTACCTGCAGGAAGGAAGGCGGGGACCAAGGGAGGGAGGAAGGAAGGTGGAAACCAAGGGAGGGAGGAAGGAAGGTGGGGAACAAGGAAGGGAGGGAGGTGGGGACCAAGGGAGGGAGGAGGAATGAAGGAAGGTGGGGACCAAGGGAGGGAAGAATGAAGGAAGGTGGGGACCAAAGGAAGCACAGGGAGCCGTGGCCACAGGTCGCCCCTTGGAAGAGGCAATCTGTGCGAACTTACACCCCCCCAGCTCCCCAGCGGTGACGACGGCTCGCCCGCCAGCCCACCCCAAAGCTCCTTGGTGGTGGCAGAGGCCCGCTGGCCTGCCCACCCCCACACTTTCCCCTGCAGTGCCGGTGGCGGCAGACCGCCTGTCCGCCCAGCCGCCCAAGCTTCCCAGCGGTGTCAGTGTTGGCAGAAGATTTTTTAAAAAAAACATGGGGCAAAGGAGGGGGAGGGAGGGGCGGGCCAGCCAGCCGCGGGCCACTCAGAATGGCCTGATGGGCCGGATTTCGCCCCTGGGCCGGACTTTGGGCAGGCCTGCAGTGGAAGATAGGAAGGCCTGGCGAGCTCTGGTCCATGGGGTGATGAAGAGTCAGACACGACTGAACTACTGAACAAGAACAACCCAGTTGGAAACCTATATTGATAGCATGTGTTTTCTCTTGATAAGTTCTGGTCAGTAAGAGATCAGTTTTGAAGTAAGACAACTGCACTATGTTTTATGTAGCACTGCTTATGTTTGGAATAGAGTCTTAAACTGGTTCAGAATAAAGCAGCCAACATTCTGAAAAAGGTGCCTGTAAACCATAGGCAAATTACTCCCGTATTTAAGCAATTGCCTATCAACTGCCACAGCATATTCAAGGTTTGGTTGCTGTCATTCAAAGGTTTAAACAACTCAGGACCAGGTCATGTGGCAAACTGCCTTCTTCAATACAGTTGTTGTTAGGTGATATTGAGTCACCTAGAACTTATGACAACCCCCATGAATGACTGATCTCCCAAAATGCCCTCTCCTGAACGATCCTGCTCATTTCTGGTCTAACTTACACAATCTAATGCTGAACATCGCAGCAATAGTCCTCCAGAATTAGACACACACACACACAGCGAGAGACACACACACACAGAGAGAGAGAGAAATCAGAAGTCTTTGTTTGTCCTAGGTGGCATTTGTCCCGTTAAAAGCTTAATATTAGAATGAAACTGATCTTTCTATTCTAAATAGACATGGGCATGACCAGAAAAAATGACGTTTCGAGTTTTTGTTTGTCGGAACGGGTCTGTTTCGGGTCGTTTCCGTTTGTTGTGAAATTTTTCAAAAATTTGTGATTTCGTTTGTCGTTTGTCATTTGTCGTCTACCGCGATTTAGCGCGATTTAACTTCCCAGAGCATAGGGGCGTCCCGCAATCAGGGCCGGCGCTAGGTGTTTTTGTGCCCTAGGCAGCGGGCAGGGCGAGGGGGGGCAGATGGCAGGGAGGAGGTGCGGGCAGGCGGCGGTGGCGGGGAGCCATACGTGGGCGGCGGCGGCGGGTGGGTGAGTGGGCGGGCGGCGGCGCGGGCCGCAGGCGGGTGGCGGCGCGGGCGGACGGGCGAGTGAGCAGTTAGGATATCACTTAGGATAGAGTTTCTGTTCTTGGCTTGCGCCCCAAATGTGTGTGTGTGCAAGCAAATTGAAGTTGGGAAAATAGAAAATAAATGGTAGTATATACTATATTTTTAAAATAAATCCACACCTCCCACTCCCAGTCGAACCTCCCCCTTTATCCAATATCAGAAAAAAATCCTCACGAACTGCCAGAGAAGAAATAAAGAATAAACTGCTATTCCCTTCAGCACACAAAGCTGCAGGGAATCAAAGAAATTATTTTCTAAATTCAATTCCCTCCCTGCCTGCCTAACTTAAATCCTAAAGCCTCCAGCCTCCCTCCTCAATCTCGATCGGATCACACCAGCACCAGCAGCCAGCTCTCCTCCCTCAACCACATCCATACACCTGGTTGTGATTTCTGGAAGGTGCCTCGGCTTTTTATGCCCTCCGAGACATCCAGAAGTGTCAGTCAAAAACCTGGCGATGCCATTGGTGGAATGGTTCAAAAAAATTGCATGGTCCCATCCTATGCCCAGCCCAAATGGGCAGGTCTAAAAAAATAAAAAATAAAATAAAATAAAATAAAATCAATACGATGTTTTATTGCTATAAAAAACCCACTGCTGCTACTATTAAAATTCAGGCATTTAAAATAAATAAATTTCACATGTTTCTGTGGTGATTTGGTATGTTTTTTGACCACGATTTCAAAAGAAAAACTGCGGTCACCATTTTGGATCCCCACCGCATGGCATGGCGAGATGACGAGGATGACCCCCCCAGCCTGGTGCAAGCAGCCCAGGACAGGAGAAGAGGGGGGGAGGTTGGGGACCCCCTAGAAACCACCCCTCTGGTAGGTGGCAAAGCCTCAGGCAGGCATATTTTTACCTGCTTTTTTGGCCGGGAGTCAGGGTTTTTTAAAAAACCTTTAAAAAACTTTTTATGTGCTTCGCATTGCTCAATCGCCGCGATGCCACAAACGAAAATGAAAAACCCGACCAAATTTTTCTTTTTCCGGTTCGAGTTCGAGTTCTGACGGCTTAATTATCGTTACCGTTTCCGTTACATAACGGAAACGATAACCAAAAACGGAAACGAAAATTTCGCCGAGTCGTACCCATGTCTAATTCTAAATAATAACAATATTCATCTGAGTATCAAAGTATGTCTTTACATTGTTGTTATAGTAATTCCAAACAATATCAGCTTATCTAATTTCCCAGATTTTATTTATCTGCAATGTTTCTATGTCCCATAAAAATTACTTCAAAAGTATGAAGTCTGGATATATTGAAGATAATTTTATAACTATGATGGCACATGTTCTTATATATGTATATATAAAAAGTTCACTTGTATGCTATATCTCGAGCTTTCATGGATCAAGAAGGGGGCTTGAGCCATAATTAATCCAAGTGTACTAGCTAGTCTTTAAGGTGCCACAAAATATTTTCTTCTTTATCTTTGTTTTCACTTTGTTTTCGGTCAAATTTGCTTGATATACTTAAACAGCTTTGTTGTTGTTGTTCAGTCCTTCAGTCGTCTCCGACTCTTCGTGACCCCATGGACCAGAGCTCGCCAGGCCTTCCTATCTTCCACTGCCTCCCGGAGTTTTGTCACATACATATTGGTTGCATCGATGACACCGTCCAACCATCTCATTCTCTGCCGTCCTCTTTTCCTTTTGCCTTCAATCTTTCCCAACATCAGGGACTTTTCCAAGGAGTCCTCTCTCCTCATGAGGTGGCCAAAGTACTGGAGCCTCAGCTTCAAAATCTGTCCTTCCAGTGAACATTCGGGGTTGATTTCTTTCAGGATGGGTAGGTTGGATCTCCTTGCATTCCAGGGGACTCTCAAGACTCTCCTCCAGCACCACAGCTCAAAAGCATCAATTCCGCGGCGATCAGCCGTTTTAATAGTCCAGCTCTCACTTCCATACACCACTACTGGAAAAACCATAGCTTTGACTATCCTGACCTTAGTTGGCAAAGTGATGTCTCTGCTCTTTAGGATGCTATCTAGGTTTGTCATTGCTTTCTTCCCAAGAAGCAGGCATCTTTTTATTTCGTTGCTGCAATCGCCATCTGCAGTTATCAAGGAGCCCAAGAAAATAAACTCTGTCATTGCCTCCATTTCTTCCCCTTCTATTTGCCAGGAGGTGATGGGACTGGTGGCCATGATCTTAGTTTTTTTGATGTTGAGCTTCAGCCCATTTTTTTCACTCTCCTCTTTCACCCTCATTAAGAGGTTCTTTAATTCCTCCTCACTTTCTGCTATCAGAGTAGTATCATCTGCGTGTCTGAGGTTGTTGGTATTTCTTCCGGCAATCTTAATTCCGGCTTGTGATTCATCCAGACCTGCCTTTCGCATGAGGTACTCTGCATATAAGTTAAATAGGCAAGGTGACAGTATACAGCCTTGTCATACTCCTTTCCCAATTTTAAACCAGTCAGTTCTTCCATATCCAGTTCTGACGGTTGCTGCTTGTCCCACATATAGATTTCTTAGGAGACAGATAAGGTGGTCAGGCACTCCCATTCCTTTAAGGACTTGCCATAGATTTTTGTGGTCCATACAGTCAAAGGCTTTGGCATAGTCGATGAAGCAGAAGTAGAAGTTTTTCTGGAACTCTCTGGCTTTCTCCATAATCCAGCGCATGTTGGCAATTTGATCTCTAGTTCCTCTGCCCCTTCGAAATCCAGCTTGTACTTCTGGAAGTTCTCTTTCCACATACTGGTGAAGCCTGCCTTGTAGCATTTTGAGCATAACCTTGCTAGCGTGTGAAATGAGTGCATTTGTGTGATAGTTTGAGCATTCTTTGGTGTTTCCTTTCTTTGGGATTGGGATGTAGACCGATCTTTTCCAGTCCTCTGGCCACTGCTGGGTTTTCTAAATTTGCTGGCATATCATGTGCAGCACCTTTACAGCATCCTCTTTTAAGATTTTAAAGAGTTCAATTGGAATGCCGTCACCTCCACTGGTCTTCTTGTTTGCAATGCTTCACTTTCCAGGATGTCTGGCTCCAGGTCAGCAACTACGCTATCTTGGTTATCAGGGACATCCAGATCTTTCTGATATAATTCCTCTATATATTCTTGCCATCTCTTCTTGATCTCTTCTGCTTCAGTTAGGTCCCTACCATTTTTGTCCTTTATCATATCCATCTTTGCATGAAATGCCCCTTTAATATCTCTAATTTTCTTGAATAGATCTGTGCTTTTTCCTTTTCTGTTGTTTTCCTTCTATTTCTTTGCACTGTTCATTCAAGAAGGCCGCCCTGTCTCTCCTTGCTATTCTTTGGAAGTCTGCATTCAATTTTCTGTATCGTTCCCTTTCTCCCTTGCATTTTGAGTCCCTTCTCTCCTCCGCTATTTGTAGGGCCTCGTTGGACAACCACTTTGCTTTCTTGCATATTCTTTTCTTTGAAATAGTTTTCAGCTACTCCTTCAGAAACATGATCCTTTGCAGTTGCCCATGGCTGCTTTAAACTGTTATTCTCTGGCTTTTTGTATAAACAAGATATGTTGTGCTCTACCACTATCCTGCAGCAGTTTCTATTTCTAGTTCATTGAAATATTTTTAAATTTGTCTTCTATACCATCATATTGGTATTTCAAATAAATACAATGAATTCAAATAATCAAGTTATTATTGTGAGAAGAGTACTGATCATATTCCAGTATTTCTGAGTAGCTTATGGTCAATTATCCTATTTATTTATGTATTTATTTATTTATTTATTTATTTATTTATTACATAATAACACAATCAAGCACATTATAAGCAAGGTATTATTATTATTATTATTATTATTATTATTATTATTATTATTATTATTATTATTATTATTATCAGCAGCAGCAGCAGCAGCAGCAGCAACAGCACTACACACATGACCTAAGGGTTCAAAGTCAGGTAAAAGGTGAAGGTTCCCCCCGCACATGCATGCTAGTCAGGTCCGACGCTAGGGGCAGTGCTTATCTCCATATTCAAGCCAAAGAGCCAGTGTTGTGCAAGTCCATGGCCATGTGGATGGCATGGCTGCAAGTAAGCAAGGGGGATATACCAGATTATTCATAAGTAAGGTAAGTTTTGTGAGGGAATTTAAGGGACGTACAGATGTCATCATCATCATGCAGATTTTCTGGGTGTCAGTTTAAAGTACAATGGGCAGTCAAACATAAATGGTGGCATATTTGAAAGTGCAGATGATCTTCAGACAGCCAATAGTACTGAAAGAGGGGGAATGAAAATTATAGGAAATTTTCCTGATAGAAGGACTGAAAAACAACACACCAGGACCTGTACGTATTATGGAGGACAGAGAAGTTTACCCAAGTCCAACTCAGATGGAAACTCAGCTCTTTCAAATCTTCAATTTCCACTTTCAAGCACTCAACATCTGCTTAAGCAAGTAACTATCTTGACACTGTTTGGAACTCTGACAAAATGGGTCTCCCAATCACACAGAGGCCCAGATCGTCTTGTTTAGGTACACTAATAACATAAAAAGGTATAACTTTTGGAGGCGCATTGTCCTAAAAATACCGGTATACAAATTGTTTGTGGCACAGTGAGTTGTTTGTCTCAGTGTGCAACTGAGATGTCTATGACAATTTCTTGGGACTATTTGCTTCCAAATATTGTGCTACTTGTATAGCTATACAAGAGGATTTTGTCCAGAAACTTCTACATGTCTTCAGGTGAGTGTGAGTAGAAACTATCTATAAACATTGCCACTCATGGTTCCCCTACATGGAATGCTGGAGACTAAGAGGACATGGAGTTATAGAGGGCAGGGCTTATATGTACATCTCACCTCTTTCCCCAATTTTTAAGCTGCCGCTAATAATTCCTTTCCTTTTCCTACTTTGAACAGGCTGGCCATTGGCAGAGGACTAAGGAATAGCACTTATTCTTCCCACATCCAGTCATTCTAGGAATTCACACCACACCATTAAGGTTGCATTGGCTACATCGAAATAGTAATTCGCTAATGCATTCAGCAAAAGGGTGTGGTGGTTCAGCAGGCTAGAGTGCTGAAAACTGTTGGCTACAAAGTTGGCAGCTCAGTGGTTCGAATCTAGGTGCCACACAGCAGAGCAAGCTCCCTCTGTTAACCCCAGCTCCTGCCAACCTAGCAGTTCGAAAGCATGTAAATGCAAGTAGATAAATAGGTACCACCATAAAAAGCGGGAAGGTAAAACAGTGTTTCCTTGCAGCCATGCCGCCACATGTCCATGGACTTGCACAACACTGGCTCTTCAGCTTGAATACGAAGATGAGCACTGCCCCTAGAATCAGACACGACTAACACGCATGTGCAGGGAAAACCTTTAACGTTACCTAACCTTTAATGCATTCAGCAGCACAACCATTTTTCTATAGGGCTTGGACAGAGGTTTAAGAATTTCCTTCTTTCCTTTCTTCCTGGCCAAAATCAGACCCACTCCCAAAACTTCTGCCTGGGAAAGCACATCATTCCACGGCTAAGAAAATTGGCCTGGTCACCACTTTACCTGACAGTAAGTGTTTATATATTTGTTTTGCAGACAAGCAAGAAGTAAGTCAATCTCTAGCCACTCCCAGAAATAATCAAATATCCTCACCTATATTACTAGGGATGTGTGTGGTGCAAAAAAGATGTGAGTAAGGGTAGGTATTTTCACCCAGCTTTGTTATGGGAATCAGGATTTTCCATGTTTGGTTTCTCTTCAAGATATGAAGGTATGCACAAAAGCAACTATCTATCATATTCCCATACTCAGTGTGGCAGGAGCCATCAGAATGTTTCCCCTATTTGCTATCAATTTGCTGGAAAATAAAAGAAAACCACCACCCCCGCTTGATTACTAAGCAAGAAGAGTTGTGGCACATGTCCAGTCTTATGAAAGTGATTAATGGGCACGTTAATGTGGCTTCAAGCTGTTCAGCAAGCACTTTCAAAGAGAGACAAATGGGCAGCGTCAAGTTGTTAATGGGAAATGCTGCACTTTTCAAGCATTCTCTTTGGTTCACACGAAGAAGGTGCTCATCAGGGTGAACTACATGTTGCTTTAAAGCCTGTCTCCTCCCTCTCCCAGATAGATAGATAGATAGATAGATAGATAGATAGATAGATAGATAGATAGATAGATAGATAGATAGATAGATAGATAGATAGATAGATAGATAGAACAAATTGGTCAGTTCAGGGCAAGGTAAGTGTTGTTCATCCCCATCTGGATCAAGACCAGATCAGAGGCTGAAAGGTTGAAGGCTTGCTAATGATAGTTCTGACGCCATCTCGTCCAGCGCCGGAACCACTTTGCCCCCCCCCCCCGGGTGAATTAGTATGAGACTTGGGCACACTCCTGGCATTGTGAGGTACACAAGAGGGTGTGGGGTGAGGCCCTACATAACAGGGCCTCACCACCCATGTGGCCTCTTTCTGTTCTGGCCAGAAGCAATGGAGGTGGCCACATTGGTGCTGGGTGGATCTAGGCCTTGGCATCCATGTGGGCAACCCAGCTGAAGAAGTGGCCCAGAAGAAACCAGAACAATGCCGGCCCATAGCACAGCCATAGCACAAGCTCAGCTGTTTAGGAGTTGGGTGCATCAGCATTGGGAGATCAAACTGAGGGACCATCACATGGGGGATCCATACCAGTGGTAGCGCCAGTGCACCTGCCCTGGCCTGCAGGTCACCCCCCTTCCGCCCTCATTGGCACCCCCTTCAGCAGGCACGTGCTGCACAGTTTGGCACAGCAAGGCAGAGCCACCACTTTTGCTTTCAGCACACCAGGATTTGGAGCACTAAGGCTGGCCCATGGCTGCGGCGGGTAGGGCAGTTAATGGAAGTATCCAGTGAGGTCCCAAATGGTTAATGCCCCTCAAACCCCATGGCTCTGCGGATAACATGATCATGGAGTCGGGGCAAGGAGGCTTTCTAACCCTACCAGGGCCAGCTGAATAGTATAGCTTAGGCTGGCTGAGGGGATGCTGCTCTTGTATGGCACCCTATCGGGGCTGTGGAACTCACCCGCCTTAATGATGAGGTTGGGGGCGGGGTCTCCTGGAGTCTCCAGGGCCAATGGTTTCCCACCCCATGGCAGCACGTACTTTTCTACTGATTTTACTCAATAAAGCATGGCCCGAGTTTCAGCCCAATACACTGTCTCACTTATTTTGACCTGGGTATGTGTGTCTAACATCCTGGAGATGACTGTGAAGATTCTCAGTCATCCAGGTGCGTTTAACTGGGAGTTGAGTCATGGCTACTGGACTTCTTTTTGAGAGATAGAAATGTTTCGCTGTTCATCCAAACAGCTTCATCGGTCTCCGATGAAGCTGTTTGGATGAACAGCGAAACGTTTCTATCTCTCAAAAAGAAGTCCAGTAGCCATGACTCAACTCCCAGTTATCCTGGAGATGAGTTCTACTGTTCTTGTAGGGCAGAAGCTCCATCTCTCAAGTAACATATCATTTCAGCCTTGGAATCTGTTTTGATTTTTAGTTGAGTTAGCCCTGAAAAGCACCATATTTGTTTATTTGTTTATTGGATTTTTATTCTGCCCATCTGGCAGTGAGGCTACCCTGGGCAGTTAACAATTAAAGTAATCCACCCAACTAATGACTTGCCATTACAACACCCTATTATTGTTAATTATTTATTATTACTGTTATTGCCTTTCAATGGAGTCAAAATGCAATTACCAAGGGGCCTTCTATCCGGGCACTTTGCAGAGAAAGAAAGGATGCTGCAATATATATATATCCAATATATAAATCTAAGCCCCAAAGGATTAACTCAAGCTTTCAGCTTGCCTAGCAGTGCTTTCAGTTGGGATGCAGTGTGAAAGCTATAATGGACTTCTTCACAAGGCATTCATTGCAGTAAAGTGTATGATGTTGCTTGGTAGTTTTCCAAACTTCATCATGATGAAACCTCACACAGAGTTCCACTAGCACCACTGAGATTTGTCAACATCCTGGTTTGGGGGTGGGGTGGGGAGATGGAAGGAAAGAAAATAGTACCCTGGTCTTGTTTTTTTCTGCCATTTGTTTCCCCCCCACACACCTCATTATCTGCAGTAGATGAAAGAAAAGGGCCAAATTCTGTTCAAAACAGTGTCCTTTCCAGGGAATTGTATGCAGGAAGGGAGCCATTTTGCACTAGAATTGGATTATTTCTCTAGAAACGTGTGTGTGTGTTCCAGAACAATTATGACTCTGAAACAAGATTTCTAAGAAGGGTCTACATCTTTCATGAAAACATCATGCTGTGAGGTGAAGAGTGAAATTCAAAATGCACTCCTTGGCTGCTACAGATTTTGAATTTAAACTTTACCTCATGTTATTTCAGCTGTGTCAGCTACACAACTAGTACACTCAAATAAGGCACTTCTGGTCCCCTAGGGAAACTGATCTCAAACTGACTCAACTTCCAGAACCCCTCCAGGGATGATTAGAAGAATTTTGTGATCCATCTGCATAAATACTTGCTGAAGTCCTGTCACTTGGGGCAATAAGTCACATTAGAGTAGGCCTTTGGAATCAGTGGGGATCTGGTGAGTCAGCTCCTTTGTAAGTTCCATTGATTCAAATGAGCCTTTTGGGTAGTGAATTTTCACAGGAGTTGACTCCCACATATTCAAAAGGCCTATTTTGATGTGACTTACTGCATTAAATAACAGGATATCTGCCATTGGGACTACTCCTTGCCACACAGTCCTACCCAAAGTGACTGAGTTCCTGTCAGTCACAAGCTTGATTCCTAGTATTGCTACATCACCTGGAGGCTTGTTTTAACTATGCCTTCCATTCTGCTATGAGAAAAGATGACGTTGATTTTTTTTTGGCAGAAGAACAAATATATTTTATGCTTCTGCAGCATACATGGGCTAATAAAAGGCATAAGGAAGACAAGATAATTTCCCATCACTGAGCTGAAGCCTTTGAAAAGGGTAGATAAATATCTGTTAGAAATGACGTTTAAATTTTACAAATTATATCACTGTGCTTGAGGAATTAAATCAAAGCTGGAAGCCTATACACACTTAACAAACAGTAAGTCCCACTGATTTCAATGGGATTGTAGATATTTATTAGAGATGGGCACGACTTAGCGGTATTCCCGTTTCCGTTTCCGTTACTCGTATCCGTTACTCTACGGAAACGGAAACGGGAATTACTCCACCAGACTTCGAGCTCGAACCGACGAACGAACAATTTGGTCTGATTTGTCGTGCTCGTTACTTGCATCGCGCAATGCCAAGCGGCACAGAAAAAAAGTTTTTAAAAGTTAAAAAAAACCCCGATTCCTGGCCCTAAAAGTAGGCGAAAACTGTCTGAGGGCACCTACCAGGCCAGAAGGGTGTTTTATTTGGGGGGGGGGGTTCCCCGCCCCCCTCTCCTTGGCTATTGCTACTGCTGCGCTGCTGGTACCAGGCTGGGAGGGCACATCCATTTGCCATGCAGTGCGGGGGATCCAAAATGGCGACCGCAATATTTTTTTTGAAATCGTTGCCCAAAACCCCACCAAAGCACCACAGAAACATGCGAAAATTAGCTATTTTAAATGCTTGAATTTTTACAGTAGCAGCAGTGGGTTTTTCTTGCAAAAAAAGTCTCCGTTGATTTTATTTTATTTTATTTTATTTTATTTTTTTACACCTGCGCATTCGCAATGATGGGCTCGCCCATGGGAGTGGACCATGCAAAGTTTTGGAGCCATTCCACCAATCGCATGGCCAGGTTTTGCTGACTGTACCAGGCTGGGAGGGCGCATCCATTTGCCATGCGGTGGGGGGGATCCAAAATGGCGACCGCAATATTTTTTTTTGAAATCGTTGCCCAAAACCCCACCAAAGCACCACAGAAAGATGCGAAAATTGGCTATTTTAAATGCTTGAATTTTTTACAGTAGCAGCAGTGGGTTTTTCTTGCAAAAAAAAGTCTCCGTTGATTTTATTTTATTTTATTTTATTTTATTTTTTTACACCTGCACATTTGCAATGATGGGCTCGCCCATGGGAGTAGACCATGCAAATTTTCCACCAATCGCATGGCCACTTGGCCAGGTTGACCACAGAGACTTCTGGGATGTGCCAATCGGGCATAAACAGCCCACTAATCGTAGCCCAAACCCGAACCCTAAACCTAACCCATACGCCAGTACACTGTCCTTCTAAGTGGGTCAGAGAGGCACCCAGAGGTGCACCCCAATACTCACCCTAACCTCACCCGTAACTAGCCTAACCCTAGCCGTTCCGCTAACCCGTCTTAACCCTAAGCCAGATCTACTTGCATTGCACTACATGCAAGTACGTGAGACACAGCGGGTGCAAAGAGTCTGCCAGTCCGTCACTTGTGGCTCTGGCTGACTCCTGCAGCTCCCTCCAGGAGCCCGCTACCCCCTCCCCAAACCAGTACTAACGACAATGAAAAAACGAAAAAACAAACTGACTAATTTTTGCAAATTTTCACGAAAAACGGAAACGAGCCGAAACGGAACCGGCCCGACTAACGACAACTCGAAAAAAATTTTTTTCAAGTCGTGCCCATCTCTAATATTTATAAGCTTTTACCATAGGGTTCTTTTCCAGATGCAACATTTTATAATTCTAAGTACCCGTGAAATGAGTAGGATCTGAGTTAACGCCTCATATACCAATTACAGAGTTGCTTTTTTGCACATAAAATATATCATATGACTGAAATTCGTCATATTCATTTTACCTAGGGAAAAAAGGAGAGAATACATTCTTACCTACAGGCATTATTCCTCCCAATGATTTACAGAGACATCTGCTGGCTGGGACTATTTGCCAGCTCTGAACTGCAGCAGCATGTTGGCTTACTGCAGACATGACAATCCCAATTCGTGGAATTCTACATGACAAACTTTATGTTACAATGTTTCAGCCAGGTTTGCTTTACAAATTAAGAAAGATTTGAAAAGAACAAATCAGTGAGTGTTAACTATTTCTTTGCCCCCCCCCGACACCAGTTCCAGAATATATCCAAACACAAATGGATGGTAGTAATGCTGGGGGTGGGGTGGGGCTGACAAGATGGCTAACATGGTTATTTCTCCAAATTCATCTGATGACAGTCCTTTTCTCCAAGGGCTGCCATCAGTGGGTTCCCAGCATTCTGTACTTTTAGCAAGAGGTCCCTATGGGCACATTCCTCTAAAAAT
Organism: Phrynocephalus guinanensis; assembly: GCA_037367245.1. Lineage (NCBI taxonomy): Eukaryota > Metazoa > Chordata > Lepidosauria > Squamata > Agamidae > Phrynocephalus > Phrynocephalus guinanensis. Next base: position 21,944,739 of record CM074734.1, read on the forward strand.
GCATGACTATCCATGTGTTTGCCTTTTAGGCTCACACCTGTCTCATTATGCTAGGTTGTTCCAAGTAATCTCATTATGATTTACCCAGCTGCCTCATATTCAAATACTCTTTTGTATCTTAAACATAGAGATTAGCATGCAGAGAAAATTATTGGTAGGATGGAAAAAATTATAGCTGTTAACAAGTCATATATATATATATATATATATATATATATATATATATATATATATATATATATATATATATATATATATATATATATATATATATATATATATATATATATATATATATGCATGTTAGGGTGGATTCGGGTTTCTTCCCGTGTAGAAATCTGGTTGTTTTGGCGACGTTTTGACGAGGTCTCACTCGTCATCTTCAGGCTGGTGTTCTGGCTTCTTTCTTCTTGAAGCAAAGCATGATCTCAGTTGAAGTCCTTCTATAAATACTGCTGGGGGGGTGTGGTTTGCTTGCTCTGTTGCTGATTGTAGGTTCGTTTGTTCTTTTGTGATCTGCTGTGTGGCTGAGGCGATCGTTAAGGGCTTAACTGCTGGTGGGTTAGATGGCTGTTTAGAGACATCCTGTGTGGGTGAGGTGCTGGATGTGTGTCTATTAGCCTTTTGTTTCTTAACGACCTTGGTGATGGGTGTTCTGGCAGCATCCTGGGCTTTGGTGGAGTGGGGTCCTGTGTCTTGTGAATTCATTTTGGTCTGGCTGCGTGTCTGTGGTCTCCCAATGTTTTTTTGGCGTGCGTAAGTGTGTGAATTGTATTTTGGGGCTCAGATATGTTGACGACACCTTTGTTATCTGGCCACACGGGAAAGACAAACTGAACAACTTCCTCACACATCTCAACAGCCTACACCCCAAAATACAATTCACTATGGAAATAGAAGCCAACAACCAACTTCCCTTCCTGGACGTCCTAATCTACAAAAAACCCGACGGCTCCTTAGGACATACCATCTACCAGAAAAAAACACATACAAACCGCTACTTAAATGCACAATCACACCACCACCCTGCACAGATCAACTCCGTAGCAAAAACCCTCATCTCCAGAACCAAACGCCTCGCTGACAAAGACCACCTAAAAACTGAATTACACACTCTCTCGAATGCTTTAATTGCGAACGGATTCCAAAAAAACACCATCACCAAACTAATCCAAAAAGAAACACCCCCCAAGAACCAAGAAACAGAAGAGAACAACGGCACTGCCCTCCTCCCTTACATCAAAGGCACCACAGACAAAATAAGCAAAATTCTCCACAAACACAATATCAAGACAGCCTTTTGCACCGAACAAAAAATAGCCAACATTTTAAGAAACCCCAAAGACAAGATTGAGCTTAAGAAACAAAAGGCTAATAGACACACATCCAGCACCTCACCCACACAGGATGTCTCTAAACAGCCATCTAACCCACCAGCAGTTAAGCCCTTAACGATCGCCTCAGCCACACAGCAGATCACAAAAGAACAAACGAACCTACAATCAGCAACAGAGCAAGCAAACCACACACCCCCAGCAGTATTTATAGAAGGACTTCAACTGAGATCACGCTTTGCTTCAAGAAGAAAGAAGCCAGAACACCAGCCTGAAGATGACGAGTGAGACCTCGTCGAAACGTCGCCAATACAACCAGATTTCTACACGGGAAGAAACCCGAATCCACCCTAACATGCATACCTATACCCGTGAAAATCTACGAAAACATATATATATATGTTTATATATATATATAAATTTAGAGTATTTTTACCCCACCTTTCTCCTTGGAAAAGGACCCAAGGCAGCTTACAGTAATGAGGGATAATATACAGTTCAGTACAATTAAGACATGTTCAAGTATCTTACAGCATTGATAGACAACAATACATTAAAGCTACAAGGTTATAAGTAGTTATTAGAGATGGGCACGAATCAAAAAAATGGTGTTTTGGTTTTTCGTTTGTTGTTGAGAGGTCCGTTTTGTTTCGTTTCCGTTTTTCGTTTCCGTTTTTCCTGAATTTTTGGAAAAATTTCATTTTTGTTTTTCTTTTTTTCTTTTTTCGTTTCTACCTGCTTTTTGCATGATTTTTAAAGCATTTCCATGCGGGGGTGTCCCCCAATGCCCCAGACCAGAGGGAAAACACTAAAAAAAATTGATGCTGGCAGAGACACAGTATAGACTAGGTACGCAGGGAGGCTGCAAAGGCAGCGGCGGGTGTTGCCCAGGGTGCAAGGCAGCCGCAGAGTAACTGCACTGTGGGGCAGGGGAGGGTACTCACCGAGAGGTACGCACACACGCACACAGGGAGGCTGCAGGACTGAAGCTAAAGTCGCAGAGACAGCAATCCCACCCTAACTCCCACCGGAGACTGCAAGGAGGACGGGGGCTGCCAGAGCTTTTTATGCCCTCTGTGGCTGCCAGCCCTGCCCAGTCTGCCACCTGGGCATGCTATTGGTTGAAGTTGTCCAAGAATTTACATGATCCCTTTACATGGCTTGCCTCCTTGTTGTGGCTGGAGTGGCGACATCCATTTTGTCATCCTTAAAGGGAAAAGAAAAATACATTGTGATGGGAGAAGACAAAAACAAATGTTTTAAGGACCCCAACCCCCTGGTAGGTAATAATTTCAAATAATTATCGCATTATCACCGCATTTTTATGGATGTCCAGGGCATTTTAATACCCAAGAAATCAATATTAGGCATCTGGGAGCCATTTTGGGTCGATGTCCCCTAACTCCCCTTAAAGGAAAAAAATACAGCGATCTGAGAAAATACATAAATGCACGTTTTAAGGTCCCCCCCGGTAGGTATTATCAGACAATATAAATAATTATCGCTGCGTTTTTATGGATGTCCAGGGCGTTTTTAACATTTAAAACAGCTCATTTCATTGCATGTCGCCATTAATGAAAATGAAACGTAACAAACACAATTTTCGTGGTTCTGTTCGTTTCGTTCCATTTTATCACAATTTTTGTTTGTCGTTTCATTATGTAATGAAACGAATTACAGAAACGAAAAAAATGTTCGTTTCGTGCCCATCTCTAGTAGTTATAAACACAAAGTCTATTTAAACCTATAGATTCAGCGAAAGCTTGCTCTGTGATGCAAGTGAGATCAGCACATTCTTGCAGGATCAGGTCCTGAATGATTGCTGATTTCCCATTCACTGATCTTGCATTTACTTGTAAAGATTTCAGTCCAGGGATCCTGTCACTATGTTTTTCAGAGCAATTCACATTTGTATGTACCTTGGGAGTTATCCGTATACTTGAGTCCTTTGTTCTTCTGTAGTACTGAGGAACGTTAAGATGGCTATGTTTTCTATTACCCAAAACAGTAAAAATAGGTTTTCCTACATTGCCTTGCATGTTGTTTTACCCTGCAATTTGAGCAATATCTGCAGCGCTAAGTGCGGCGCTAAGTGTGGCAGCCTCTGACTGTCCTCCCAACTTTAGGGCCCCAATAATTACCTGTGGAATCAGGGGGAGGGGATGAGAGTCTGATTGCCTGCTCTCTCTGGTGGCAGCTGCTAGCCATGTAAGCTTTGGTCTTAGTTTCTCAGTGAGCTTCTCTCTGTCCCATCATGCTGCTTCTCACTGAGTTCCCCTCTGTCCCATCATGCTGCTGCAGCCTCTGGCTGTCCTATCAACTTTAGGACCTCAGTAATTACCTGTAGAAAGAGTAGGGAGGGCATGAGAGCCTGATTGCCTGCTCTCTCTGGTGGCAGCTGCTAGCGATGTAAGTTTTGGTCTTAGTTTATCAGTGAACTTCTCAGTGTCCCATCATTCTGCTTCTTAGTGAGAAATGTCATTTTGATGTGAATGGGAATAAGTCAATCTTGTGTGTCATGAGAGAGTGTTCACCACATCTCTCACAAGAACCAAGGATATACTGAGATGCTCTTGAAGCTCAGTTATGCCCTACATTTACTAAGTGACCAGGATTCTTTTAGGACACTCTTAGCACTTATAATTTTTTTTCCTGTTGGTCATCAACTGAGAAGCAAATGGAACATTATCTCTGTATTATGGAAAAGCAGTGAAACTTGAGGGAGGAAATTGTCTGTGCAGTGCAGTAGAAACTATTCTCCATTGCAAAAGTAAGGCAGGTAAAAGAAAAGTGAGGGACTGAGGAGCACGGATTTCCTTTCAGCTTTGTATGCCAAAATGTTTGGTGGAGGATGTTACAGAGTCGCATGGTGGTCTGCAAAATAAGGATGCTTTCCCTGAAGGGAAACCTAGAAGGTCATATTGGAAAGTAATGCCATATCCAGCCTCTGCAGATGATTCGAGCCCATCTGGCTTGAGCCAAAAACAAATATGGTAGAAATGTATCCATGTATCATTTAATAAGAGTTACTTAACTTTGAACTTCAAATGATGTGAGCTTTAAGTAATTTTGAATTTTTTTAACTTTAGAAGACTACCCAATTTATTTTAATTAAAATTAAAATAAAAGCCACTTTAACGTTTCTACTCAACAGGAATCTAATGAGGCATGTTGGTTCCTGTAGTTTTAGCACAGTTGGAAGAGCTGAGAGATAATTTACTTCATTAATATTCACTGAATGCAAATCATCAAAATGGCTGCAATAGTGAAGAGTGGAAATATGTCAAAGGGAAAGTTTTCTGTGTCATAACAGCACTAAAAGACAGATAACAGTGGTAGCATTTTAATGGGCTAACTGACCTGGCATCCTTCAGCGCTACCACCTTAAAATCAAATTAGTTAAACCACTGGCCTGATTTCAAATTTTCTCCAGATTCCAACAGTGCTTGACTCCTGGAGTATGGGAATGTTGGTTGATCATTTGTGGAAACTAAAGGTTAAAAATTAATGGTGCCAGGACACTACTCTGTAGGAGAATGTTTCTTTGATTTCTCCAACAACTGTGTCTCCCTTGAAATTCAACAAAGAATCTTCAGTTCTGAAGTAGAACAGTGACAGTGCCTGTTAGTCCATGTTCTTTAGTAAGGAGGTAGAGTATTTTTAAACAACCATTGATGGTGGGCTGTATCACATGCTGTTCTGGTTATTTTATGTGTTTCAATACTATTGTGCTTGGTTATTTTTAAGATTTGAGGCATACAGCTGTTTCCGGGTCTAAAGCCTCTCTGTTACAGAATTAGAGGAAGTTCAATTTTAGAGGCTTGAAGGTTTAATATCATTCATTCAAACATCCAGAGATGATCCAGGCAATTACCAACCAGTCAGTTTGACATGTGTCCCAGGTAAAGTGTGATGGAAACTATCCTAAAAGATAAAATTAGTAGTCACGTAGAAGAGAAGGTGCTGCTGAAGGACAACCAACGTGGCTTTTGCAAGGGCAAATCATGCCTCACTAATCTGTTGGAATTTTTGGGGAGTGTCAGCAAGCATGTGTATAAGGGAAATCCAGTTGCCATTGTTTATCTGGATTTTCAGAAGGCGTTTGACAAGGTCCTGCATCAAAAGCTCTTGAATAAACTCGCCAGTCATGGAATCAAAGGACAGGTCTTGTCTAGATCAGCAACTGATTAAGGCACAGGAAACAAAGAGTAGCACTAAGCTAAATGGACAATTGTCCAAGTTCTCAAAGTGGAGGGAGGTAACGAGTGGAGTCCCCCAAGGTTCAGTACTGGGACCCCTGTTTTTCAACCTCTTCATAAATGATCTAGAAGTAGGAGTAAATAGCAAGGTAGCCAAATATTTCAATGACACTAAATTATACAGGGTAGTAAAAACTGAGAGAGATTGTGAGAAGCTCCAGAGGGATCTCTTGACACTGAGGGAGTGGGCAAACCAGTGGCAAATGAGCTTCAAAACAGTAAGTGCAGAGTGATGCACGTTGGGGGAAAACAACAACAACAACAACAAAAACAATTACATTTATAAACTGATGGAGTCTGAACTCTCCGTAACAAACCAGGAAAGGGACCTTGGGGTCCTGGTGGACAGCTCAATGAAGGTGTCAACACAGTGTGCCTCAGTAGTGAAAAAAGCAAATTCAATGCTAGGGATCATTAGGAAGGGTATAGAAAATAAGTCAGCACGTGTCATTTTGCCTCCTATAAATCTATGGTGATTGGTGAGGCCCCATCTGGAGTATTGTGTACAGTTCTGGTCACCATACTTCCAGAAGGATATTTTGGAAATGGAAAAAGTGCAGAGGAGGACAACCAGAATGATGAGGGGTATGGAACACCTTCCTTACCATCTGAGGCTGCAACAGCCAGGCCTCTTCACTCTTGAGCAAAGGCGTCTAAGTGGTGACCTAACTGAAGTTTATAAAATCATACACAGTATGGACAAAGTAGATAAGGAAAAACTGTTTTCCCTATCTCACAACACTAGAAGTAGGAGGCACTCCATGAAAGCTTTGGGTGCTAGATCTCAAACAAATAAGAGAAAGTACTTTTCCACCCAGAGGATCACTGGTCTATGGAGCTCCCTGCCAGAAGAAGTGGTGACAGCTGTCAGCCTTTACAGCTTTAAGAAAGGATCGGACAAGTTCATGGAGAACAAGGGTATCAATGGCTATCATTATGGATGCCTAAGGACAACCTCCGGGTTGGAGAGATAGGCAGGATATCTCTCAATGCCCTTTGCAGGGAATCATAAGCAGGTGAAGACATCTGCTTGGGAATACCTTGAAGCAAATGGTGAGCCACTGTGTGAGACAGAATGCTGGACTGGATGGCCTGTAGCCTGTACCATCAAGGCTGTTCTTATGTTCTCATGAGTGTCACTCTTGTTTGAACCCAGAATTATTTTTTAAAAAGTGACTTAGCTGCACTTCCTACAGGAACAAGTGAAAGGAGGAATGGAATCTTCATGGCCACAACATACTGTGTTCAGCCTGTGATATGCAATAATAAAAGTTTAGGGTTCACTTGGTCTTCAATTGTTGTTGTTTTGGTTGTTGTGGTTGTTGTGTGTCATATAAGTAAATCTGATATATGGCAGCACTTCCCAAGGTTTTCTCCAATCTTCAAATTGGTTTACCATTTTCTTCTTCTGTGCAGTTTTCCTAAAGCCACACAGGCTGCCTCTTCTGGGAAGCACAGTAAGGAATCAAATTTCCAACTGCTTGAATACAGGCTGACACTTGTGATATCCTGCTGCTATTTGAAAGCTATTAGAACTGTTTTGTTGATATGGATCATATTAACCTATCAACCCTTATAAATGCCAAAAGTCTGGATTCTTTGGGGGGGGGGAGTCTTTGCACTTCAAAAATTACCACTACACAGCTGTTGTTAGGGCTTTTTCCGGCGTTGTCCCTCGCCTGTGGAATAACCTTCCACTAAACATCTGCCCGACCCCCTCTTTGGCTGTTTTTTTAAAAAAAAAACTGTTAAAAACTTGGCTATTCAAGCAGGCATCCCTTCAAGAATAATGTAAATCCAGTGTTCATCCATTAAAACATGGTTTTAACTGATCTGTCTGCCAATGGAGGTAGAGACCCATGGATTCATCTTGGTTTGCCATAACCCTTCAAGTAGCCCCCCCCCCCACACACACACACTTTCCTCTCCAGATATAAGCTACCCTTTGTCAAATAGGCACAATCTGATACAGTAATCCCCCACCTATCATGGGGGTTAGAGAACCAACCCGACCCACAATAATGGAAAATCCGCAATATGTGGATGCTGGGTTGGGTCAGGCCTGGGGGGTGCTATCTGGGACCTCCTACACTTACTTGAGGCCTGATGATGCCCTGAACATGCCTCTGACGGGCTTCCCAGGCCTGTTGGAGTCCCCAGAAGAGGTTTACAGTGATCCGGAAGTCACTTGTTTTTTCAGGTTACTTCCGGTTTTCTGGAAACCACTTCTGGGGCCTCTGACAAGCCCGACAAGCTTGTTGGAGGCCTGGAATAAGTGTAGGAGACGTCAAACAGGCCCAAGCAAATTACTTCAGGGGGCCTTGCCTTTCATATACTGTGGTCCTGTGATATACCGAGACCACTGTATATGCACCATGAAATGGTGGAAGGCCACTGTATTGCCTATTTCCCGCCCATCCTCAAACCATCTATGTTGGAGCTGGTCAGACTGCAAACTCCTGATACTTCTCTATTTGTTGTGCTGCCTGTCAGATAGACGGGGGGCACATGTTTTTCTAGGTGCATTTAAGGATATAACCCACCTGGCTTTCCCCTTTATCACAAGTAGAGATGGGCACGAATAAAAAAATGGTGTTTCGTTTGTTGTTTGTCGTTTAGGGGGTGTGTTTCGGTTCGTTTCCATTTTTCGTGAATTTCTGCAAAAAAATCATTTTCATTTTTGTTCATTTCGTTACCGTTTTGTTACCATTTATTTTAATTTTTGTGATTTTTTTTAGCATTTAAAGCAGTTCAATGTATTGCCGTAACGAAAACGAAACGGACGACAACATTTCTGGTGTTTCTGTTCGTTTTGTTTCATTTTAGAGACAAAATTCGTTTGTCGTTTCGTTACATAACGAAACAAAAAACGGAAACAGAAACAAAAAATGTTTGTTTCGTGCCCATCTCTAATCACAAGTGAGTGATAGGAATTCACAAGTCATGCCAAGGCTAAAACTCAGTCTCTAACAATACAGCATCATCTCTATTTATAAAGTAGTGAATTTCTTTTCCCAAATACAGTATAGAATCACAGTTTCATAAGAGAAACTAGACATTCTCCAGTCCAAGGATCTGCACTGCATCAGCTTAAGCATATATTTGTCATGGGCATTCACAGTGGAAGAACATTTTATGCTAAAGCCTACAGTGCTATCAGATGTTTGAGATCAACTGAGTAATTGCTTAAAAAGTTAGAATTTTCAGGAATGTAGAGATGGGCACGACTAGGGAAAATGACGTTTTCAAGTTGTCGTGTGTCGGAGGCAGTCCGTTTCGGCTCGTTTCCATTTTTCGCAAAATTTCGCAAAAATTAGTCGGTTCGTTTTTTCGTTTTTTTGTTGTCGTTAGTACTGGTTTGGGGAGGGGGTAGCGGGCTCCTGGAGGGAGCTGCAGGAGTCAGCCAGAGCCACAAGTGACGGACTGGCAGACTCTTTGCACCCGCTGTGTCTCACGTACTTGCATGTAGTGCAATGCAAGTAGATCTGGCTTAGGGTTAAGACGGCTTAGCGCAACAGCTAGGGTTAGGCTAGTTACGGGTGAGGTTACGGTGAGTATTGGGGTGCACCTCTGGGTGCCTCTCTGACCCACTTAGAAGGACAGTGTACTGGCGTATGGGTTAGGCTTAGGGTTCGGGTTTGGGCTACGATTAGTGGGCTGTTTATGCCCGATTGGCACATCCCAGAAGTCTCTGTGGTCAACCTGGCCAAGTGGCCATGCGATTGGTGGAAAATTTGCATGGTCTACTCCCATGTGTGCAGGTGTAAAAAAATAAAATAAAATAAAATAAAATAAAATAAAATAAAATAAAATCAATGGAGACTTTTTTTTTGCAAGAAAAACCCACTGCTGCTACTGTAAAAATTCAAGAATTTAAAATAGCTAATTTTCGCATGTTTCTGTGGTGCTTTGGTGGGGTTTTGGGCAACGATTTCAAAAAAAATATTGTGGTCGCCATTTTGGATCCCCTGCACCGCATGGCAAATAGATGCACCCTCCCAGCCTGGTACAGTCAGCAAAACCTGGTCATACGATTGGTGGAATGGCTCCAAAACTTTGCATGGCCCACTCCCATGGGCGAGCCCATAATTGCGAATGCGCAGGTGTAAAAAATAAAATAAAATAAAATAAAATCAACGGAGACTTTTTTTTGCAAGAAAAACCCACTGCTGCTACTGTAAAAATTCAAGCATTTAAAATAGCTAATTTTCGCATGTTTCTGTGGTGCTTTGGTGGGGTTTTGGGCAACAATTTCAAAAAAAAAAATTGCGGTCGCCATTTTGGATCCCCCGCACTGCATGGCAAATGGATGCGCCCTCCCAGCCTGGTACCAGCAGCGCAGCAGTAGCAATAGCCAAGGAGAGGGGGGCGGGGAACCCCCCCCCCTAAATAAAACACCCTTCTGGCCTGGTAGGTGCCCTCAGACAGTTTTCGCCTACTTTTAGGGCCGGGAATCGTTGTTGTTTTTTACTTTTAAAAACTTTTTTTCTGTGCCGCTTGGCATTGCGCGATCGCCGCGATGCAAGTAACGAGCACGACAAATCAGAGCAAATTTTTCGTTCATTGGTTCGAGCTCGAATTCTGGTGGAGTAATTCCCGTTTCCGTTTCCGTAGAGTAACGGATACGAGTAACGGAAACGGAAACGGGAATACCGCTAAGTCGTGCCCATCTCTAGTAATAAGAATAGAGGGAAGATCATTTGCATAAAGCAATCTTTTCTTCCCATAGAAGGAAACTGGACATATGCCCACAAGCATCAAAGCTGCTCCTTAATGATCTTTGTATAGATACATCCTGCAGGTCTAAAAAATATGCACTTTTTTCTATATATATTTTAAAAAATATGCTCCAGCATGTTCAGTCTGGTTTCATGTTCCTGTGCTTTATGTACAGTAGGTGGCAAATTAGTTGTGTAAGACAAAACAATACTCTAGGGTTTGAGTAAAAGATATTCTTTCAAATTATGTCTTGATTACCCTCTCTTCTATCAATCAAACTTCTCTTTGTTTCAACTCATTAAAATTTTTGCTCTGTATTTGGGGTTTTTTATTAAGAAGTGTCTGCTTGTCTGACAAACAGCTGGTGGTAGATGAAGACATATGGCAATGAAAACAAAAAAAAATCCAATTGCATGCACATTGACATTTCTTGAGACTAGGAATCATTAGGACTGTGGGGAGGTCATCATGTCACCACCAATCCCTGTTTTTCAACCTTATTGTCCTCTTAAAATGAGATAAGCCTCTGTGTTGTTTCACCCCCACCCAACTGCAGCTTTGTTTCATGAGCAAGCAGTGAGATACAGGGAGGCACTTACAGATTAATAAGCAAATTCTCGGTTATGAGTTTTTCCAACCATGCTAGCAGGGAGGATGCTTGAAACCACTGCTCCCAGCTGACCTTGCAACCTAATTCAGAATTTATTCATACAAACATTCTTAGCATGGACATTTGCCATTTTTTTATTCTAACCTATCCTTCTTTCTACTTTCCATGAGGGAGTGTAGCACACCTTGAGAAAGTGGGATTTTACCCCCAAATTTTTAAATTTGTGTGATTATTAAGTGGCTCAATAAAGGTATCACCTTACTCTTGCAACACAAGCCAGTACCCTTTTTAAGAGCAACTGAGGACAGGCCAGGGAAAGTAGCAGTCACATAACTAACTGGTCATGCATCCGAGATGTCTCCCAGATAAAATTTACACAAACCTTAGAAACACAAAAACCCAGTACAATTCTAGACACTAGTTATGATTTTTTGGGTATAAGGTTACTCATGCTCATAAGGGGCATGATGGCTCAGCAGGTAAGAGTGCTGAAAACTGTAGGCTGCAAAGTTGGCAGCTCGGTGGTTCGAATCCTGGGTGCCACACAGTGGAATGAGCTCCCGTTGTTAACCCCAGCTCCTGCAACACCTAGCAGTTTGAAAGCGTGTAAATGCAACTAGACAAATAGGTATTGCCATAAAATGTGGGAAGGTAAACAGGGTTCCATGCTCAGAAATGCATTTGGCCATGCCGGCCACATGGCCATGGAGTTGCACAACACTGGCTGTTTGGCTTAGAAACAGAGATGAGCACCGCTCCTAGAGTCGGACACAACTAGCACATATATGCGAGGGGAACCTTTTCCTTTTTTTAATTAATACTCAGGACAGACCTATAGAATTCAATTGAATTTAAGCCTCTTTTGCTAACTTGTATCATCTTGACTACAATGAGTTTTATTTCAAGAGTTATTACTCTTTTTCCAAGGTTGGTAAAATGAGTACCCAGTTTGCTGGGGGCGGGGGGACAATGTAAACCACCCAGAGAGTACTTGAAGTGATATGGGGTGGTATACAAGCAGAACACTTTGTTTTGCTTTTCTTCTCTCAAACTGTACTAGTTCATAGGCAGCTGGATGATCGTCTGATAGCATTTGAGATTTCCAACACATTTATTTATATTGCCCTGCTTAGACAGTGCTGGTGATATCCTTTGTTGTTTTTCCTTTGTGAATATTTGAACATTCATCCCAGTCACAGGATGTAACCCTAGAAAGAAGAAGCAAAATCAGCACTGTAGCCCCAAAATAATTTCCTCCAGCCCCCACAAATGTATTTATTTATTTATTTATTTATTTATTTATTTATTTATTTATTTTTATACCACCTGTCTTCCCAGGGAACTCCGGGCGGTTAACAATAAGGGTTGAGACAACCAAATAGAACACAATGCAACATCAGCAAAAGAATTGAAAAAGAATTTTAAGAAAACGAAAGAAAAAGGAAAAAAAACAATGAGCAAAAAATAACATAGTGTTAATACTGACAGTAGGAAATGTCATCCTTTCAAAGAAAACATGAGTGCAAAATACTGAGTTGTGATGTGAATGCTTGTAATCCCTTTTAACATTCCTAACCATTATATTGCGTTGAATACAAACCTCTCCTTTTTATGTTGCCAAGGCAGTGAGAAAGTGTTTTTTTTGTCTGTCTCCACTATTTCCACTCCTAACCATCATTTCCTGAACCTCCTTGCCTTAAGTACAGCTAGACTCATTTCCTACTTGCAGAACATTTGTAGAACTCAAGAACTGTGAAGCCTGGTTTTCATAATCAGTAAATCTAACAATTGCGAAGCCCTTAAAACAGTTTCAGCTGAGCTACTTTCTCTATGCTTTGTAACCATGGCAAAAAAGAGAGAGAGATGGTCCAGTTTTTGTCCACTAGGAAAAAAAAACCAAGACCCATATTGCTATGTATTCAGGGCTTGGCAGCAACTCTTTAAAAATTAATGTATCAACTTCTAATATACTGTAGCTACTTTTGGTGGTAACTATCACCCAATAAATATTATTTTTCTAATTAAATATGCAGGGACCTGCCACCACCACCACCCTGTGTAAAAAACAAAACAAAAAACCACAAGAATTTCACATTTAACTTGTTGTGGACTATCTTTTCTCTCTTGCTGAAAAACCACCTCTGTTTGTGTCAGGCCTGAAAGCATGAAAAGGCAGCCTGCATGCAGGCTCAGCCTAAGCCAGTAAAACCAGATAGAACTCCCACCGTCCTTTGTCCTCCCAAGCCCAGAAATAAAAAGGTGAAACCACTTTGGCTTTGGGTAGAACAGGCTACAAGTTTATTTATAACTCATTTAACTTGTTTAACTGTAATATTTAGGACCTTTAAATGGGACCAGACCCTTAGTGCAGACAGGTAATGTTAGGGGATGAAATCCCGTAGATAAACCACTCTGTATTCAGGGAAATTCACCCATAGGGAGATGCTGCCCACCTGTTCAGCATCGCCCAGTAGGGCCAATCTGCTAGCCTGGCACAGCCCTCGGGAGGCCTAATGTCAACTTGCTAACTTTATCTCTTTCCTGAAATTGCCAATAGTGTTAGACTTATTTCTAGGGTTGTCTGGCACCTTAAGGGCGACTTATTAGGGCTTACCTGGATATGATTACCTGTTGCACTACCTGCTAAGTTAGTGACCAAGATGGAAGGGAAATGCCCATCCCCAAGGAAAAGAGAATGGGATGGGCAAAAACGTGTGGCCACTCAGAGCCAATAAGAGTGGCCACCAAAAATTCCCATCTAGCCCCAGATGAAGACCAGCTAATCTCATTCTCTTACCAGAGGGAGGGAGGGTGGAGACGCCAGTCTCACTGAAAAGAGGCTGAGGCAGGGGAGGGAGCCCTCTTTATTGGCTCCCATCCCCGGGGCAGAAAGTCCGGGATGGGTGCAAAGTTTTCGCGCCCAATGCTCAGGGCTGCGGGGGCAAACTCACCCCACCCCCCAATGAAGTGGGGCTCGGAGCAGCCCTTGCAACTGGCAATCTAAGCTTAGAATTCTGGGAGTTGTGGTCCAAAACATCAGGAGGGATGAAGTTTGGACATGCCTATACTAAACAATTAAGTTTTGGGGAACAAAAAGTATAAGGAAACATCTAGGAAGAGAAGAGAAAATTTTGGGGGGGTTACTTCAGTCCTGGATGTCAAAGGAAGCAAAAATGGAGTGTAGCTGCATATATGTTCTGGGCTTTAGAAAATCCAGTTTTAATGAACATAAAACAATGGTCAAGTCCCATGGAAAAAGAAGTCCAAGACAGGCGTGAGTTTCCTGAAAACAAATTCAAAGGCACAACTATATACAATTCCAAAAAGAAAAAAGGTAGAGAACAGTTTAAATAAACAAATAAATAAATAAGACCAATGGAGAACGCATTAAGTTCCAGATGACTGGAGGAGGGCTAAGATTGCCCCTATCTTCAAAAAGGAGAAAAAGAAGGAACTAGAACACTAAAGATGTGTCAACCTGTCATCGATCCCAGGGAAAATCCTAGAGCAGGTTATAAAATGATCAGTCCACAAGTACCTTGAAAACAATGCATTAATAACCACAAACCATCATGGATTTTTCAAGAACAAGTCCTGCTAGACTAATCTGAACTTGTTGTAATTTACTACTGGATTTGAGCCACTATGCTCAATGTTATAGGACAGTGGTTCCCAACCTTGAGTCTCCAGACGGGCTTGGACCACAACTCTCTGTCAGCCTGGCCAGCACAGCTCATGCTGAAGGCTTCTTGGCATTTTTGTCCAAGAACATTTGGGGAGTTAAGATAAGGAACCACTCTTATAGTGCAATTGGGTGTAAAGTTAAAAATAATAATCCCCCAATGTTTTGGAGTTTTGTCAGTTTCTCTCTCTCTCTTGAGTTTATATGATTACTAGTTTCAATAAGCATTTCTGATAGGATCAACCAGGAAGGAACAGATGTATAATTTTAATTTCTAAAATTTCTCTCATAAGAGTAGCTTAAAACATTATTTTAATTAAAAATTTCCTTTGATCACCAGCTAAACATGAGCCAACACACAGAGAGACTCATCTTCCTCTCATACTTATAAATGCTTATAAACCTCCACAGTACAATTCTCTTTTATATCTATATATATAGGCCTTATAGTTGTTTGGCATGGTTCTTTGTTTTGCAGAATACTGTCAGGAATCAGGATTCAGCTCCAGACTCCTTGAAGTAGAATCAAGCTGGAGTCCTAGACTTAGGTAAATTTAGTTGCTTTCTGACGGGAAAGGACCACAGTGGTATGGTGAACTTCATACATATTACAACTTTAATCTTTTACCTGACCCCAGAGTTTGCTTGGTGACCTGATATAATTATAGCTTCATAGAGTACCTAATGCCTTCAAGAACATACATGTTGAGGACAGAAAACCTCATATTTCTAATTTCATAGCAGTCATTCATCTGTCCCAGATTCAATCTGAATTTTGACTTCCTGAGAATGTTGCTGGACTGGTAACTACTTGAGAATTAATATGTTTCAAAGGGAAATGACATTATATGGGATGTGGTGAGGTCAAGCAAAAAGCAAAGCATCAAGTGCTGCTTATATACCACCCCATAATGCTTAAAGTACTTTCTGGGCAGTATAAAAGTAGCTATGCAGGCTACACGTTACATCCCCCATCCCCAGCAAGCTGGGTACTCATTTTACTGACTTCAGAAGGATGGAAGGCTGAGTGAACACTGAGCCCTGGTCGTGAGCACAGTTATAGGTGCAGTATGGCAGTTTAACCACTGTGCCACAAGAAATGCCGCAAGGGGTATTATGAGGTGGGTGTGAAGCTGATTCTTTTGGTTCAAGCTTTGAAAGAAGGATGAGGGAGAGAAGTAAAACAATGAGTGGAATTTTTCTACTTTTGTTCTAGTAAGGTTTTATTGTAATTACCTAAATCAAATATAAAAGCTAATTTAACATCTAGTTAACTGTTAAGGTGTCTGCCTTAACTTAAACTTAAATGAAGTAGACTGTTGGCTCATTAACTGTTAACTAAACTGTTACATCTTTTCTATGAACTTTTGTTCTGTATTTCATTAGGCCCAGTGACATAAAAGCAGAGACAAATTTCATTACAGCCTTAGCTGTAGATGTTTAAAAAACCCTACAACTTAAGTGTAACTTAAAATAAGACTAGAGATGAAGGGAAATGTATGTGTCCTCTACTTAATTTTCTCAGAGATACGTTCTGCAGCAACCAGATATGCAAATTACCTTCCAGCAACCTATCATGCTTTTGTAGGTAAACTCCCTCAAGATGTCTTATAATTGCATTGGTTCCCCTCTATCTATAATGCTCTTTATAGTTCAGGCCCTGCATTGCAATTATCTGCACACCAGATCAGTCCACCGGTAGCTCTTCTTCTCTAATAAACACATTTAAAAATGTATCCTTTACTGTTTGCTGACTGTTGGGAATTTGCTGGAGGAGTTTTAGATCAGGTTGACCTTGCCCACAGAATGAAAAATAGACAGAAAAAAACGCCTTTCCCAGCCAGCTGAGAAGACACTCAGCCACAGACTGCTGCGTTCCTCCCAAAAGGTTCATTTTATTCATTTTATCTATGTTCACAAGAGAGACATTGGAGCACTTACAGAAACAATGGTTCAGATATGAGGTAGGTGCCCTTTAGCCCTTTGGCCCTGCATCAAAGCAAAAAGTCAGGGAAAATAGAAGGTCACGTGGTCCAGTGGTTAAATGCCTGTACTGCAGGTAAAACTGTGCTCACAACCTGGGTTCAATCCCTTGTAGCAGGCTCAAGGTTCACTCAGCCTTCCATCCTTCTGAGGTCAGTAAAATGAGTACCCAGCTTGCTGGGGGGGGCAATGTGTAGCCTGCACACTGTAATTAAAATTGTAAACCGCCCAGAGACTACTTGTAGTGATATGGGGTGGTATATAAGCAGAACACACTTTTGCTTTCTCTTCCAGGCATGCAATGTGGCAACAGGAGTGTGTGTGCATCTCTGAAACATACCCTTCAAAGAAAGGTTCCCACAGCTGACGATTTATGGATGCTCCTCCAGATAGCACACAAGTTTCAGTGAATCTTGAGCAGCACTCTGCAGTCCATGTTATGCATTATCTACTTTACACTGTATAAACACAATTTAAAAATACTTTCCTTGCAATTTCTACTCTGCAACATCTGTTCAGAAGCAAGCCTGGAAGAATCCAGTCACACTTGCTACCAGGTAACTCTGTTACAATTGTTATGTCATGTGCCTTCTTGTCAGATAGGACATACACCAGCACTTAAAGGTTTTAAATTTTTTGAGATACTTAAATAGTGGTTTTACCAGTTTCACCCCCTGAATGACTTTCCATTGCTGAACAGAGATTTGAATCTCCTGAGTCCTAGCCCCTCACTCTCCCCACTACACCACTTTTCTAGATACCCAGAAAAGAGACATCAGACACATTTGTTCATTTTTATGGACGTTTGCATATACCCACATCACCAGCTCACATTTTTCCTGCCACAGTGAAGTGCAGCCCAGGCTCACCTGACATGATAGCAAGATATACCGTTAGTTATATCTGTTGGAGAAATGCAAACCTCACTGCTGATTGTCCAGTATGGTTGCAGGCCTCTGCTGCTGGAAGGGGTCCAGGGATCTCACCAAGAAGATAGAACCCTCTTCTCCAGAAACCCTCTTCCTTCCCCTGCCCCCCCCCACATAAGTTTCTCCAAGAAGCTTATGTGATAAACAATGAAGGAAGGTAAATACCTGTTGAGCACTGAAGTTGAAGGAGAACACCCAAGGGAGGATTTAGGAGTAGCTGGCCTTACGGCAACACAGGATTGTTTGGGTGGGTGGGTGGGTGGACATTTTAGGGTTCTGATCAACAATATAACTAGCTTTTAGAGCAAAACTCTGGGGTCCGGTAAAAGATTATCCGATCTCCTGATGTGTTTTCTCATCTCCTAGCATAACCGTCAACCCCTTTCCCCAGGACATCAAGATTCAATGCCATTCTAGATGAATGAACTAATCAGACAGGACAGGCAGGCTAATTATAAATGAGAGCTTTTCTATTTATTCCCAAGTATCTCACTAATCAAGAGTAATGGAAAAGAATATATACAGAAATTGCATGAGCCACGAGGGAGGGAGAAAAAAGGAGAATGAAGGATAAAGAGCTTCAACAGGCTCCTTGCAACTTGATGTGATAATTCCTTTGGCTTTGTTAACTGTTTTGCAACTGGAAAGTACATTCCCGTTTTTTTCTTTCTCTGGAAAACGACACACAGTGAATGGCTTTAACGATAAAATTACTGTTAATCTTCTGGAGATCAAGGAAGGCTTGTGGTCTTTCTGTGGACTCCAGTTTCTAAGTTACTGAAGGAGAATGTGACGAACAAATTGGCAGAGAAACAAAGCAAGGCTCTGTTGTAGCAGGTGATGCAGGTCAGATAACCTTATTAAGTAAAATTGGAATACATTGACCTAAGTCAATATTTTTCTTTCTGAGCTGCCTGCAACACTGCTCAGAAGCCAGTGTGAGTAAGTACACATCTCTACAGCAGGTTTTAGGGGTACATCTGGAGAAAGCTAGATTGCCCCTCCACCCCCCAATCCTACCAAGAGAAGTAGCTTCCTCAGTGGATGTACCGTTTTGGAATTTAATTTAATTTAACCTGACTAGTAAACTTTTGACCTTCATTGCAGTGTTATCCTGCCAAACTTCTCATTTAATAATTTAGAGTGAGGGATCAGGAGTGCTATACAACACAGTCAAGGGAGGCATGCTGCAGTTCATAAGAGATCTTGCTGCTTTCATTTTCCTGCTAATGAAGCTCTAAACTGGATGAGCTTCTAGCTGTGAAGTTACCAGGTACTGAGGATGTGAGGATTGTATCCGACTCGTGAATTTTGCTGCATGTACATGTGCACCCCAAAGGTTAAATTGGAGTCCAGATGGTGCTGGCCATGTATGGGAGCAGAGATTGCCAAGCAGCCACCCTAAAGTCACATGTGCCACCCAAACTTATTTTGCCCCCCCCCATGCTCACAGTGACCTTACTGCCTTTTAAAAATCTTTTATTAATCAATGTCATGTCTTCTCACACTAAAACTTGGTATTTGCTACACTGGCTGCTTATTTCAAAAAGGTCAGTGTTGCCTGTATTGGTGAACTCAGTAAATCTTTAATATATGTGTGCCATCAAGGTGATCCCAAATTCTGGCAAACTTTCCCAAAATTTTCTAGATCTGAACTCCTAGGCAACTCAGTTATTTAGGTGTCAGGCTGTGGTGCCTTCCAAACCAGCTGACCAGCTTGGTGATCCATAAGGTCCTTTGCAGCTCTGCAGTTCTACAATGATTATAAAGTATTTGGAAGTGATTTGGCTCTCACTTTGTCTAGGGATGCTCTGGAACCATGTAACTTGCTCAGGGTCTTGGAAACTGGCCTCTGTCCAGGCAGACTTGGGAAATAGAGATGGGAATGATTTTTTAAAAATTGATTTGTTGTGATTTGTGAGTTGTCCGGCTGACAATCTGATGAATTTCCAGTGGCGAATAGATAAATTATAGAATCACTTTGCCTTCCCTTTGAAATGAACTAAAAAGGACCCCCTAGTAACTAATTTGCAGGTTTGCTTCCTCCAACTCTCCTATACAATTCCTGAAAGCTCATGAGGATTGGAATTCTGATATGCACCCCTAAAGGAAAATTCCCCTAGGCACCTAAAGACACTATACTTGCTGATATGATCCTCCCATCTCACCTCTACAATCCCCCCAGGTTTGGTGAAGACTGAGTTTCAGACATCTGGATTATGCACACACAAAGTGCCCCCCGTCCCCCAAAAATGTGTCCTTTAGCAACTTGGTTTTAGAAATCCAATCCCCACCAAACTTGAAGATATTGTAGTGGAGAGTTTGGGAGTGCTTTGCTCCAAATCTGGTCTCTGTTGGTGCCTTGGGAGACTCTTTATAGCCTGATACATTAACAAATACAACTTTCTTAAACAGTCATCAATGTGTATTTATCTGGGGACCTTACTTATGATGAATATGCATTGGGAAATTTTGAAAAATCAGCCAAATTCATCAGAAAATGTGATTTGATTTTCAATTTGTCCCCATACCTACTCCTAACCCTCTTGCTCTGAAGCCAGATACTCTAACTCAGTGAGTGATCAAGTCAGATGATTCTGATTTATGGTGACTCACCTCAAAGCTTGCTAGGTAGGAAGAACTCATAGAAACATAGAGTTGGAAGAGACCTCACGGGCCATCCAGTCCAACCCCCTGCCATGCAGGAACCCCCATCACAATATTTCCAACAGATGGCCATCCAGCCTCTGCTTAAAAACCTCCAAAGAAGGAGATTCCACCACCCTTTGTGGCAGCTAGAGATGGGCACGACTTAGCGGCATTCCCGTTTCCGTTTCCGTTACTCGGTTCCGTTACTCTACGGAAATGGTAACGGGAATTACTCCGCCAGACTTCGAGCTCGAACCGACGAATGAACAATTTTGGTCTGATTTGTCGTGCTCGTTCCTTGCATCGCGCGATCGCGCGATGCCACGCGGCACAGAAAAAAAGTTTTTAAAAGTTAAAAAAAACGGTTCCCGGCTGAAAAGCAGGCGGAAAAATGCCTGCCGTGCCTCAGGGCACCTACCAGAGGGGTTGTTTCTGGAGGTCCCCGGCCTCCCCCCCCATCCCCCATCCTGGGCTGCTCTGGTGGGACTCGCCGCAGGCTCGCAGCCAGCAAAAAGCCCAGTCTCGCCGCCAGCCGCTGCAATTAAAGCGCAAGCAAGTGGCACGGACGGCACAGGAAAAAACTTTTAAACTCTCCCCCCACCCATTCCCAGGCCAAAAAAGCAGGCGAAAAAATGCCTGCTTGACTAAGGGCGCAGGGCACCTACCGGAGGGGTGGTTTCTGGAGGGGGGGTCCCGCCTCCCCCCCGTCCTGGGCAGCCGGACTCGCCATGTCATGCGGTGCGGGCAGGGGATCCAAAATGGGGCGGCGAACGCAATATTGTTTTTGAAATCGTGGTCCAAAAACACACAAGCACAACAGAAACACGTGAAAATTTATAAACTGCCAGATTTTTCACAGTAGCAGTGGGTTTTTTCTTGCAACAAAATGTCTCTCCTCTCCTCCTCTGTCCTCCATTGATTTTATTTTTTTTTATTTTTTTTTTACACCTGCGCAATGATGGGCTGGCCGAGTGGCCAGCCATGTGGGAGTGGACGACCATGCAAATTTTTGGAGCCATCCCACCAATCGCATGGCCACTTGGCCATGGAGACTTCTGGGATGTGCCAAAAAGCCCCCTAAAACCTGCCCTAGCCCCCTAACCCTAACCCTAATCCTTGACTCCAGTCCTTACCCATACGTCACAGACTGTCTTCTTAGTGGGTCAGAGAGGCACCCAGAGGTGCAACCCACTAGCCCACCGTAACCTTACCCGTCACTAGCCTAACCCTAGCCCTTGCACTAACCCACCTTAACCCTAAGACAGATCTACTTGCATTGCACTACACGCAAGTACAATTCCCTTCTTTGTGAGACATGGTGGTGCGAGAGCCTTAGGCATCACCTATGGCTCTGGGTTCACTGCCATCACTAGTCTCACTGTCTGCAACTGGTATGCATATCCATATGGCTATGCATGCATTTTGCAGTAGCAGGTGAGGAGGGGAGACCCCCATGTTGAGGGGTCTCTTGGAGCCTGCTTCCCCTTCCTAGTGGGTGAGGATAGGAGGCATCCACGGGTGCCTCCAGGAGCCCGCTTTCCCTTTATAGCGGGCCAGAGGAGGCACCCACCCCACAGAGGTGCCTCCAGGAGCCCGCTACCCCCCCCAAAAAAACCCAGTACTAACGAAAATGAAAAAACGAAAAAACGAACCGACTAATTTTGTGCGAATTTCACGAAAAACGGAAACGATCCGAAACGGAACCGGCCCGACTAACGACAACTCGAAAATTTTTTTTTTCAAGTCATGCCCATCTCTAGTGGCAGCATATTCCACTGCCGGACAGCAATAACCGTCATGAAATTCTTCCGAATGTTAAATGGAATCTCTTTTCCTGTACTTTGAAACCATTGCCCCGAGTCCTAGTCTCTGAAGCCATGGGAAACAAACCTGTTCCCTCTTCAATACGACATCCTTTCAAATATATACCTTTCTCAGGTACTTTGGAACTACTGTTGGATAGATGAGTGGCTTTGGTCTCTGGCTGTGGACCCAAAGGTTGTGAGTCCACTTCCCTACTGTATCTCCTTGAGAGGGGCTAGACTTTATGATGCATAGGATCCCTTCCAACTCTGCACTTCAAATGTTATTATTACAATGCAGCTTTCCCAGGACTACACAGACTGGCTTTTCTCCTTAGAAGCATAGTTAGAAATTCCTGATCCCTGATTCCACAGCCAGCTTCCTAACTCACTATGCTAAAGCTACCCAGCCAGCCATAATAATTGTGTGCCATTGATTCTGATTTATGGCCACACTTCGTGTGGATTTCTATTATAGAATATTCAAAGGTGATTTGCCACTGCTGCTTTTTGAAGGTGCTCAGGTCCTCCTTTCATTACATTAATTTCAAATGTCATATTCTGTTGGCCACTTAAGTAACAAAGACTTGTATTCTGTAGCATCAATTTTCCTATAGAAATGTAAACCGATTCTACAAGTCTTTGTTATTTAAGTGGCTAACTGTTAAACAAAATTAAAGTCTGTGGCTCATACTTGCCAAATTTCTCATTTGATGTGTTTTTCCAAGTCTCACCATGCCATGATTTTCCCATTCATCAGCATGATTTCTCAGCTTCCCATGAAGTTATAGCCCTTGAATGGGAGCCATGCACAGTGAAAACATGTGTTGGGGTGTTAAATATGACCCTTCAGGGTCCTCAGTCAGTAGCTTGGCTTACTAAAGTAAGCCCACTTACTGCTAAGTACAAATCAGAGTGTTTCACGTTTGGCAGGCACTCTCTCAGCAACATACATTGATCACCCAAAGCAAGGGGGGGAGGTTATATAAAGAAAGGCTTGCTGAGGCACTAAAAAAAGAAGTAGAAACAGAAGTTGAAGGGAGGAAGGTGTTTTCTAGTGCTGATTTGAGCTATCACATCAAAGCCCACACAATACAGTCATCAAACTCTCACACACGCGTGCGCACGCACGCACGCACGCACGCACACACACACACACACACACACACACACACACACACACACACACAGAGGGAGGGCTGAAATCCAGTAGTAAATAAACACAAGAGTAGTCCCATTGTATCAGTGGGGATTGAATGAGTTAACTCCTCTGCATGTTTTATTGATTAATGGCTCTGCTCTCATCACAACTTGCTACTGGATTCCAGCCACTAACTGGGTGAAGTTAAATGCTAAGTGTGATGAAGAATCATCTGTGCAGTTACTGAGAACAAAAAGCAAGAAAATTGTAGAATGTGGCCCATCGAATAACCAGTGTGCTTCCCTTCCCTTGTTATGTCTGGATACGAAACAGTTGCTTGGCTGGAGGGTTGGACAATGAAATGAGTCTGTTGGGGTCAACATGCGCCAATCTCAGGGTTCAGTAACTGGAGATTCCAAGATCCATGTTAGCTTTCACTGGAATTTCAGCTATCAGTCTTCTGCTCTGATGCTTCCTTCTTTTGCTATAGCAATTGGGGCCAAGTATTTTTTGTTTTAATTTCAGCATTTTTAACCCCTAAATATCTGTTATTTATAGAGGAACCCCGGCTCATGGCTTCTTCAACAGTTCTGTATTTGTTCCAGTAACACAGAGATATCGCTGCTCCAGTTACACTTTTTCCTGAAGTTACCATATGCCCCCATTTCTTAATATTAATATACTTTATTTTAACTGCACCCACAATCGACAGAAATATATGTGTTTAAGTATTATATGAAAAAGACAATAAAATGGCTAAAATCCCGTTTTGTATTTCCTTCTTCTGAAAGCAAACTAATTTAGAAGTTCTTGCTCTATCATGGTTATTATTCATGTTATCACATGCTGGGCCAAATACTCTTGCCTAGTTAGAGTGCCAAAATACAAAGGCATCTCCACTCTATTGATCAATTATTATTATCGCCAAATTGCTAAAATTGACACTACTGTCTTTTAACGGAAAACCAAAATGTTTTCTAAAAATGTTTACAGAGCACACATTTTCACAAAAGTACACATACTTTTCTATGGGCGGTGCCTTACTTCATAGAATTTTGATTTTCCCAAATATGAAGTTTTCAACTGCTTCATTTGTCAACGCCAAGTTGCCTTGGGGTTCCATATGTTACAAAGCTCACTTCAAAAGACATGAAAATAATCTATTTAGAGTTTGCCAAATAAATTTACTGTGCTTATGAAAATTATTTACTTCAAGGGATTTCTTGGATATGAGAAAAAATAAAATAGGAATTCACATTTCACGTAGCTAGATATTCAGTCACAGAAGGCACAATTCATTTCATGTGAAACAAATTCAGCAGGATATATCTTTGATGAATAAATGATGATGTGTATTGAAAGAGGAAAGATGGCTTCAGGAGTAAGACATCAGCTCCTGACTCTTTTGGCAGTTTTTCCTACTATCCTGTAATTCCTAAAAAAAGCCTGGAAACAAGATTATTTCCATGAAGTATTAATTCATTTGTATATAGCTACCCTTTGAGTCTATACTCAATTTTGTTACTTACTAACATTCAAAAGCTATATGGGTTTATGGGTTGCACACCTTAGTTGACAGCACATGCTGTATCAAGTGGGAGTGAGTAAAACTGTTTCTTTTGGGGGGGAAATAGCTGCATCATTAAGGGAATCAAGATTGATTTGCATTTCTCAAGTTTATATATGAGTGAGTCATCTTCCTACTTTGAACGGATAAGCTGATGTTTACTTTGGACAAACTGCTTGTCTGTGAGTAATGATGGTCACCATACAAAAAAAGGACATGCTGTTTTGTCATTTCGTTAGCTAACAAAACAAAATGGGGAAGCAGCATTTTGTTACAAATGAAATTAAGTATCATTCGGGGGTCAGGGAGCTGAGTTATGAAGCTCCAAAGGGGGTGCCCCTAGGAAAATACCTTCTAATTGGAATAGGAAGCTGATTGAGCCAGTGATAGTACTGCCACCACTTTCCATATGATTCCAATTAGAAGGTTTCCCCCCCAGGGGCACCCCATTTGGAGCTTCATAACTCAGCTCCCTTAACCCCAAATGTTTCCAAATTTCAGGGGGTTCTCTAAAATCACTTTCTGAAGTTATCTTCTATCTTCTGAAGTTATGCTACTTTGGTGCCCCAAGGTAAGTAATTTTTGAGTACATATATTTTTAAAAAATGTACTCAAAAATTATTTTTTAAAAATGCAATCAAAATTGACTTACCTTGGGGCTCCAAAGTAGCAGGGGTAACTTCCCTAAGTGGTTTTAGGGAACCCCCTGAAATCTGGAAAGATTTGGGGGTAAGGGGATTTAGTTATGAAGCTCTAAAGTGTCTGTGGGTAATTAATTGGCAAAGAGTGCAGGGAGCATATAGGCAATCAGGGAGTTTACTCTATGGTATTAACTCCCTAATTGCCTCCATACTTCCAGCACAGGAGCAGCAAGGGAAAAATCCCATTCATTACTGTGTTTCTCCCCTTATCCCCACCTCCCAGCTGGGGCTTTTTGAAAGGTTGGGGTTTGGAGAGGAGACACCCTTCCCCCACATACACCCTGACATGTCAAAAAGCCCCGGCTGTTAGGCAGGGGGAGGGGAAAATGCGGAAAGGAGCAGGGTTTTCCCCCTCGCTGCTCCTTTATGTGTTTTGCCCCTCTTCCCGCTGGGAATTTTTGACAAATTGGGGTATTGGGGGAGGGGTGCCCCCTCTCCAAACCCCAGCCTGTCAAAAAGACTCACTTGGTAGGCAGAGGGAGGAGCAAAATGCAAAATGGAGCATTGAGGAGAAAACCTGCTCGGTTCAGACTTTCTCCCCTCTCCCTGCCTCCCAACTGGAACTTTTTGACAGGTTGGGGTGTGGGTGGGAAGGGTTCCCCCTCTCTACAAACCCTGACCTGTGGAAAAGCCCTGGCTGGGAGGCGGGGATTGCAAGGAAGAAGGAAGGAAGCTGCAGTAAATTGAAGCTCTGTTTGAATTTACCACTGCCTCCTTCCTTCTCCTGTGCTCCTGCCTCCTTCCAGGCCTATTTTCTGGACAGGGAGACCTGTGATCAGTGGGGGATGCCCCCCCCCGCCCACAGTACTCCCTGTCCAAAACACACCTTCTGGGAGAAGGGGGTGGCAGGGGATAAAGGAGCAGTCAGTCAGGGAATGTACTTTTGCCTGGCTGCTACTTTCCTTCTACCCCCTCCTTCCAGCTAGGATCAAGCTGTCAAAATCAGCTAGGACCTGGTGGGGAGGAGGCTTTTGAATCCCCCAACGTACCAGCTAGAACACTGGTGCCATGGGGCATTCATTTTATTTCATTCTGTTTTGTAAGTAATGATTTTTTTTTGAAATATTTCATTACTTACGACACAAAACAAAACACGGGGGTTGAAACAGAATGGAACGAAACACAGTTTTTCTGTTTTGTGCCCATCCCTAGCTTTGATAATGATTTTCTGCCATTTCCAAGGCTGAAACCCACAATACTAATTCACAAATATTTGTTGACCACTAATGAATATGATATCCAGTGTTTCAGGAAAGCATGGAGTAAGGAATTGGATCATCCCTTTTTCCTGATCATTGGAGTGGGGCCTTCAATTCCTTATCTTCTGCATCCACAGTGCTTAAGTTGCCCCTTATGGGGGGGGGTTAGAATACATTATAAAGTCTTTTTAGTTTTTTAAAAATGCAATGTAATATCAAGTTGATTCAGACAATTACTGTCATATTCCAGGGTCTTTGAAGGATAAAGTACTCCAAATAGGGAGGCTCCTCCTTTGTTTCCCATTGAACTTCTGACCCCGACTTCACAGCCAGATACTCCAGCTCATTGAATTATCCACCCAGCTCTTTCTATTAAATCTCTTAACAAGTCATCTAATTGCTGGCAATGAAATGCATCCAATGTGTCTTTTAAACATAAGGCCCAGCCATGTCCAGTCATAAATTCTTTTTAGAGGAAAGACGTTGCCCACATAAATTTTATACTGGGGCATTCTCCAAATTTGCTGATACTTACAAGCTTTTAAATGCTTTTCCTGATTCCTGGAGGTTGACTGCTGGTGTGAGCAAATACATTTTCGGTGACCTTGCCGTGACGAAAAGATTTATATTATATTGGAAACAGAAATGGTCACCTTCTGGCAAAATTCAAAGAAACAAAACAAAACAAAAGACAAAAACATGTGGCACCTTAAAGACTATTATATTTAATACTGTTCACTTCTTCAGACATATAGCAAGAGAGGGAAATGTAGGGTGCTGCATCTAGGTAAGAAAAATGAATTGACAGATGGGAGCTCCCTGGATGGAAAATAGTACCTGTGAAAGGGATCTGGGAGTCTTGGTGGAGAACAAATTGAACATGAGTCAGCAGTGTGATGCAGCAGCCAAGAAAGCCAACACGATTCTTGGTTGCATCAACAGAAGCATCGCACCTTTTCTGCTCTGGTCAGACCCCACCTGGAGTACTGTGTCCAGTTCTGTGCACCTCAATTTAAAAAGGACGTTGACAATCTTGAACGGGTCCAGAGGAGGGTGACCAAGATGATTGAGTGTCTGGAAGAAATGAGGAGTTGCATAGGGAGCTGGGAATGTTTAGCTTTAAAAAAAGAAGTCTGAGAGGGGAAGAAGGGACTGGTTTGTTTTCCATGTCTTCAGAGACCAGGATGCGAGACAATGGTCTCAAACTATAGGAAAAGAGATTCAGTTTAAACATTAGGAAGAACTTCATGACAGAGTTGTAGGGCAGTGGAATATGATGCCACGGAGGGTGGTGGAGTCTCCTTCTTTGGAGGTTTTTAAGCAGAGGCTGGGTGGCCATCTGTCGGGACTCCTCTGATGGGGGTTCCTGCATGGCAGGGGGTTGGACTAGATGGCCCTTGAGGTCTCTTCTGACTCTATGATTCTATTCTATGATTCTATGAGAATGAAATGTTCAATACCAAATATGAATTTGCTGTTGGGTGTATGCTACATTTGCATGCAGTAATTGGGCTTGTGTTGTTTTAGGGCTCAGTTATAAAAAAATTCCTCAGGAGACAAACAACAGACATCAGATCTGGTGAGGAAGAGCAGGGGAGAGGGAAGGTGGGAGGTGAAGAATGGGGAATCTCTTAAGAGTGATAGAATAGAAGATTTTTTAATTTATAGATTACAGAAGGGAATTTGGGGGATATATAGACTTTAGACTTTGCTGTTTTTTAATGTTTTTACTCTGACTTGATGCTATTGTAACATTATATAGTTGTGAACCGCCCAGAGTTCCATTGGAAGATGGGTGTTATAGAAATATAAGAATGAATGAATGAATGAATAAATAAATAAATAATTAAATAAATAAATAAATAAATAAATAAATAAATAAATTCTTGTGGTGAAAGATGGGCTTGGTAGTGGTGAAGAAAATAACAATGGCAGTACAGAAGTACTATACAGTGGTACATTATATAAAAGAATTAATTCGTTCCAAATGAAATTATGTTAAGCAAATTTTCCTTTATACAAATTCCAATAGGAATGCATTGAAAACGGAGTAATCCCATTTTTTATGTTGTAGAGATTCTTCCCATAGGCAATTCTGTTAAGCAAATTTCCCCTACCTCCGGAATTTTTTATGTTGTACAGATTTTATGTTATACAAACTGTTTGTTATACAAGGGTTCACTGTATTTGGTAATGAGCTTTTATAATGGATTTCATTTTGTGTTCAGGGTGGCAGCTGGAAGAGTGCAGGTAGGTATATCAGTCAATGGGTTTTTTTGTACAGCGTGGTACTAAGATGCCCATGTTGTACACTAACCCCCTGCCATTTCGCGGTTCAGGTACCACAGTCCCGCTACATCACGGGATCGCATTATCTGCACTGTGGGGGGGCATATGGTCGCTCTGTGTGCCACCCCCGCACCTCCGAGAAGCCGAAAGGCCTCAGAGCCGCAGGGGGCGGGGAGGGACGGGGAGGGCCTCTCAGGCGCCTCCAGAGGGCCTCCGGGCCCTGAGTGCGGGGAGGGATGGCGTCCCCCTCCACAGCCACCCCGGGTGCCTCCAGAGTGCCTCCGAGCTGCCCGGGCCAGGTGTGCAGAGGGATGGCGTCCCCCTCCGCAGCCGCCCTGGGGCCTACGGAGTGCCTCCGAGCCGCCCGGGCTGGGTGCGCGGAGGGACAATGTCCCCCTCCGCAGCCGCCCCGGGGCCTCTGGAGGGCCTCAGAGCCGCACGGGGCGGGTGCGCGGAGGGATGCCGTCACCCTTCGCAGCTGCCCCGGGTGCCTCCAGAGGGCCTCGGAGCCGTGCAGGGGGCGGC
This sequence comes from Phrynocephalus guinanensis, assembly GCA_037367245.1. Classification (NCBI taxonomy): domain Eukaryota; kingdom Metazoa; phylum Chordata; class Lepidosauria; order Squamata; family Agamidae; genus Phrynocephalus; species Phrynocephalus guinanensis. Next base: position 21,974,128 of record CM074734.1, read on the forward strand.
GGTGGGGCAATCGGGTTGCTCCGCACCGCCCCCATGCTCCTCCGAGGCTTTTGCGAGCCCCCCACCCCCAGGCCCCCCACCCGCTTCCGCATATCGTGGATTTTCATGGATCGCGGGTGGGGTGGGTCCCTAACCCCCATGATCGGTGGGGGTTTACTTTAGTATCACAGTGGTGTCCATAAAATTCACCAGGTACGTGGATTGTTCCAGGGTGAGGTTGATGTTTGGGTGAAAATTATCAAGTCCTGTTGGAATTTTATTAAAGATTCCTCTCCATGGTCCAGATGAGGAAAATGTCATCAATGTATCTCAAACAGTGGAGTGCTTTTTGGGTTTGATTGTTAAGAAAGTGTTGTTCCAGGTTAGCTGTAAACATATTTGCATATTGTGGGGCCATGCAAGTTCCCATGGGGGTTCCCTTGATCTGGAGATAGGTTTTACTATCAAAAGTGAAATAGCTGTATGCGAGTACAAAGTCATAGAGGTCCAGGTAGGGCTGCCATTGCCCATCAACCAAAAGAAAGAGAAACAACACAAAAAACAAGAACATGAAGAAAAAGAAATGCCAAAAAAACAAAGAGATTCTTTTTTTTTTAAAAGACAGGAAAATATATTTGTATTACATTTGCATGTATTGTATGCAAGTATCATAATTAGACAATTCAAGTGGAAATATACTACTGATTACCTTATTTTACACAATTATGATTAGATAACCACCTTTGGACAGTGCATTGTGAGGAAGATGAAACATAAATAAGTGAGACGTCATCTTTAATAACTCTGTAACGTGTCCTGTGCCTTGTAATTTCTTCAGCTTCTAAAAATGAATCTATACAGTATAGAAAGCAAATTACGGGAGGTCACTATAGTTTTGCTGAAATATCTAGTTAGGAAACAATCCCTTGTTTCAAAGAAATGGTCTGAACTGTGCTTTCAGAATGTCAATCTCTAGGATTGACCTCATATCTGAAGTTCATGCAGAACTGCCATGCCATGCCACATGCGTCTACCCATGCATTAGCAGCAGAGGTGAGCACAAAGTGGGGGAATGGCAGTTCATGATGGTACAGAGTTCATCCTTCTGCATGAACAAAGAGCCATGGGCTTTCATGAACTTGTCAGAGAAAGGAGCTGTTTCATGGTTTATGCAACTTGGGAGTTCCAGGAGAAGTAGAATGTCTCCTGCATGAGCTAGAGATGCCAACTTGCAGAGAGTTTTCAGCTGACTCTCCTTCCCACCCCTTTGGTCAAGATTGGATTTGGGACATCGGTGTTAGCTAGCTGATAAAGAGCACTTTCCTGGGAGGACCTGCTTTGGGGAGGAGGCTATAACTAGGGCCAGATTTAGATGAAGAGAGACCCTCGGCTCCTCCACTCCTCCTATCCCCCAATCTCTCGACGAGAAGAAAATGGAGGAGTGTTATAAACAAAATTGAGTAAAGCCAAGGATGGTGATGGGTATTTAAAATTCTGCAATTCACAATTTCTCCTCTAAAGGGCACAAGATATTATCGTTAAACCCTAGGCTTCAGCCTACTTAGGATGTACATAAATCCAACCCTGGCTATAACTCAGATATCCCAGGTCCAATCTTCACCAAACTTGGACTTACTCTTAGTCTGACTCTGCTCCTCGCCCTCTCCAAGGTTAGCAAATATTCAAGTTACAGCCCACGTACATATTGCCAGTGCTGATTGTAGTTTGGCAGATTCCATTTCATTCTAGGAAGGCAAGTTTACCTGAAGTGCCCCCAAACAAATGACAAAACATCCCGATTTGAGGGGGGGCAGTGTTTTTTGGTTTGTCTCATGCCTATCTCTAATCAGTAGCTGTATCTCCTTTCCCTGCTTGGCCAGTGAAACTCCCTGAGGCTGAGGTAGTGTAGCTACATGCCATCAGCAAAGGAGGACATCTATCACCAAGAAGGATTATATATTTCGATGCAGAGGACCATCCCAAGGCCAGGACAGTAAAACAACCGGTCAAAGTACCCCATGAGGCCTTTCTAGTGACTGAATTCTGGAGCCTCAAGGTTTCTCTGTTTTCTATATGATCCAGTTTATTATCCCCCCCCCTTTTCAAATTCCAGAAATGTTTACTAGGCTGTTTCAAATCTATATTTTTATTTTTGTGCTCTAAACTGAAGCCTCTCTTCACATCAGACACGTGTAACATGCATTTTGTTGAAATGTGGTATACTATGTCACAGGATGAAGGCAGTACAATGGTGGAAAGCTATTCAAACTGTGCATCCTGTCTTTTTAGGGTGGGTGGGAATGAAATGAAATGCTTGTGGTTTTTTTCTATAGAAAATTAATACCTTTCAGTGCAGGAGTCTTTCTTCAGATAGGCATTTATGTCTGAAATTTACTTTAATATTAAATAGTCTCAGAGGCCATTTTTATGTGACATTTAATGTGGAAATGCTTTTATGCTGTATTTATCTAAATATGAAATGTGATGATAAATGGATGGGACTTAGGAAAATAATGAGTGAGCCCAGGCTTCAGCTCATCGCATGGGCAAGTAACTGCTTTCATGGGGGATTTATTTATTTATTTAAAAACACATACACAAGCAGAAAGCTGTGCTGGAATTTTACTACTTAATAATTCTGCATAATGGTAGGTAAACATACATGGCCGATTTTTTAATATGTGAATAAAAGTTTGGAAATGCACATATTATTCATACAGTAACATTTTCATCCACACTTCTGAGATCTAGGTGGAAGGGACCCTTTGAAGTTCACCATGTCTAGATGGCCTAAGCACATCCGATCTCACCTGATTTCAGAAGCTAAGCAGGTTCAGTCCTGGTTAGTATCTGGATGGGCGACCACCAGGGAATACCAGGTGCTGTAGGTGCCTGGAGTAGGAACTGGCAAACCACTCCAGTATTCCTGCCAAGAAAACTCCATGGATATGGAGTCACGAAGAGTCGGTCACGACTGTAATGACACGACACACACATGTGGACTCTCATGGTGGGAAATTCTACAAGATGGCCCAATTGTTTTTCTTCTGTTTTGTTTTGTCTTAATTTTATTAAATTTGATGTTTTTTTTCTGGGAAAAAGAGATCCCACTCTGCAAGGTGTGACTTGCAACAGATAATAAATAAAGAGGGAGAAGCTAGCAACTATTGAACAAGTTTCCATTTCCAGATCTGATGATTCATATTGCTGGGTGCAAAAGAGATTTTATGTGTTATCACAGAGCTGCTGGCTGTAAGCGTTGATAATTCCAAAAGAATGGATGAGGTTTTAGATTGCAAAAGTTGCCACCATGTTTGTGAACGTGATAAATAATGATTTGGGGGGGGGGGGACAGGAAAGATGTATCATCCAATCTTTGAAGTTACACTACCTCAAAAATAAAGTGGGGGTGGAATATGAAAAATGTATCCAATTGTCTTTTTAATGCCATGTCATCCTGGAAGTGGTTCATTTTGACATACTGGGACAGAAAAAGTTATAGCTGGAAAAAGATGAAGGGGTGGATGAGCATGAGGGAAATGGAAAGTCCATCAACCTTGCAATGATGTTTGAAGACTTACTTATCCAAGCATCAGAAAAACTGAAGCAGTCATGTTTCAAATCATCAGTAAAAACTTTGGCAGGATGCAAAGCAATTTTCTCACCTAGGGAGTCTGATGTACTGCAAATTTGGATCAGATAGCAAACAAGTACAGGTGCATGAGACTGAAAGTGTTTCCCCCTTCCTCCAGTCGCTGTGTCAATACATTAGATAACTATGTTGGCAACTTGGCAGCTTATCTTGTTTGCATTTGAAAATTAAGTTTTTAGTGCTGCCATTTGCAGAGGTGACTTTTAAAAAATAACAGAAAAGAGGTAAGGGGGGAAAAGAAATGGACGGTTATGTTTCTGGAGTATTGATCTCAGTCTTTATGGACATGAAAATTTAACAGAAGCACTTTGACTAATTGCAACATGACTCACAAAAGGATTGTCCTGAGTTTGCAAGGCCTAAGCAAGGCTTTTAGTGGCAGGACCTTTCATAGGTCAGTCATTCATAGGTCCACCATAAGTTGGAAACCACATAACAGCATGTAAGAAGGAACTGCTCAGGGCAAGATACCTAGTCTTGTAGAGATGTAGTCAATATAATGGCCATTTGTTTCACACATGACTTAGGGCGTTTATACATGACCCCTAAACTCCGGGGCAAATGGCTCCCAGCTCCGGAGATTAAAAATGTTTACCCACCAGCTCCGGACTTTGCAGACAATTAAGTGCGACCCCGCCCACTTAGCGCGACTAAACAGCAGTTTTCTTGTACCTGCTTTTTGGATGTGACAAAATTTTGATCCGGTGTAAGGATAGCGAGTGCGGGGCTCTCCTGGCTTCTGTTTGTTCTTTTTTTTCGCCCCGCTCCTTTAAGAGATCTGAATGCTGCCCTGAACAAAACGGAGGTAACCGGCATGCTTTTCTTTCTTTTTGCTCCCTCCCTCGGGCAGCCAGAAACCAGGAAGTGCGGAGGGGGGTGGGGACAGAGGAAGAGCAAGGAACCCCTAAGTTCTGTGGTCCGAATTTAAGTGGCCAGCGGATCTTAGGGGTCGTGTAAAAAGGCCCTTAGACTGAAAGATGATTAGCTTGAAACTGTATGTTATTCCTGAGGAACTGAATGTTGGAGATCATGGGTGGCCAGTCTTTGTTGCTTCAAAAACCTTTAACTTGTTTAGTTATTTATTTATTACTTAGAGTTATATCCTACCTCAGTGGGCTGGAGGTCAGGAGTCTGAATATCCTTATGCTTCTTGGGAAGGAAGTCAGGTAATATTACTTGGAGTTTATGTTCAAGTGCCCTGATACGGTAAGTGCCTGCAACTGTGAGATAGAAAGTGCCTGACCCAAGATCACCCTGTTCCATGCTTCTGTTTAGAGTTGATCTAGGATGATGTTTCAAGTGCTAGTGCAACAATGACACACTGCTGGTCACCTAGTCACCAAGTCAGAAGGCAACAATTTCAATGTAGTATAACTGAGTGATGAGTATTAGGCTATCTAAACCTCACTTGCAGTCTGACCTCATTGTTCTGATTACATTTGAAGCTCAGGTTCTAGCCTCACAAGCCATTTTCTCTGAAACATCCATCCTCACTTTGCTCACATTTTACAGATAAAGTCAATGTCAGGTCATTTAATTGCAGTGTTTTGTGCAATCTTATCCAAGTTTCTTTGGGCCTGATTAATGCAGATTTTGCTAATGCATTTTTTATTTTTATATAACAAAATGATGCAAATTAATCAGTCATAAAGGTATCTCTCATGGTAGCAACCCCCCCCCCCCCAAGAAGCAGCAATTAAGGGAGACTACTGCAAGGGAAGTGACAGGGTATTTATCACTCAGCCACCCTGAACTGGAAGCAATACAGTTGCTAGATTTGGAAAATTAATTAACATTAAAATATTTCTTTGCTCAACTTAATTCTGAACAAACATAGAAGGGTCTTAGTAAAAGACATAATTCAGAGCATAAGTAAGTAAGTAAGTAAGTAAGTAAGGAAGGAAGGAAGGAAGGAAGGAAGGCCCCGGTCTCACAACTGTGCATCTTAATATGATTCATACTATTTTTGCAGGAGGTCATATGACGTTTGATGCACAGTTAGCGCCACGACGACAGGGAAGTTTTTTACTTCTCTGCATCCATCCCGACTTGCTTACTGCACATCTTTTCCCTGTTTTTCATGTTGATTTTCTTCCCCTTGTGGTGAAGACCTGCACTGCAGCCAGTTAAAACCAATTGTAATTGCTGGTGGCCAGACGATAAAAATTGTGCCGGTATGCCAGTATACCACCAATTCAGTAGTACAACAATCTACCAAGACAGAATGACAGGATGTGGCAGGAAAAGGGGTACAAACTTATTTAGTGCAAATCTTCAGTGGTCACACCTCATTTGCTGCATTAAAAACTGCACATTACCGACATAAGTATTTTAACACACCCCCTAGTGGAGGTACAAAATGCTGCAGTTAACGTGCAAAAAGAAAGTCAGTATCCTGTGACTCTTTTAACATTCCCAGAAGTGTGTGCATATGTGTGTGTAGGAGCAAGAAAAAACTCACATGAAACATTTGTGTGATGTGCTTTTTTGTTCCTATGGCAAGGACAGTCAAAAGTGACACCCAGATATTGTTAGAACCATCCTCTGTCATCTGCCAGATTCTGCTCCAGTGCTCAGAGTATACTCAATTGCCACATTTTTGGTTTGAAATATATCCCACACCCACGATCCACAGGTTTTTCAGCAATGAAACTCTGCCATTATTGGTAACTCTTATAGTTGGCTGAGCTTGTTTCAGGTATAAAAATGACATTACTGACTAAGTAATGGGAAGGTCAAAGAAGCAGTGCTTTATCAAATACTCAGAGTTTGCAAATTCCATCTGCTTCAGTTTGATCCAGTAATTTGCCTAACAAAGACCAATCCCCTTTGAGCCCATTTGTAGGCCATCCAGTTCAGTTTATTACCAGATATCTCAAAGTGTTTGCTGTATTTGCATTTGTCTAAATACTGGAAGAATACATGAAAATAAGGAAAATCCAGGGTTTCATCATCAGACAGAGGGGTGACTCCTAGTGTCATCAACTCATTGTCCAGGATGCAGACAAAGTTCCCACCAGCTTCCTTCTTTTCTTAGGGTGTTTATACATGACCCCTAAGCTGCACTGCAAATGGCTCCCAGCTCCGGAGCTTAGAAATGTTTTCCCACCAGCTCCGGAGTTTGGAGACAATTAAGTGCGACCCTGCCCACTTTAGCGCGACCCAGCGCACTTTCCTTGTACCTTCGCTTTGGAGGTGAAAAAAATTTGATGCGGATAAGAGTGCCGGGCTCTCCTGGCTTGTCTGTTGTTTTTTTGCCTCCCGCCCCTTTAAGAGCTCCTTGAGACGGAACCAGGAAGTAATGGGGCTCGTGGCAAGTTCGACCGCACCGGCAGGTTAGTAAAGGCTTCTTTTGTCCTTTTTTCCCCTCCCCCCCTCACGCCGACAGGAGCAGGAAGTGCTGAGGGGTGGGGATGCAGGAACAGAAACGAACCCCCAAGATCTCTGGTCCGAATTTAAGGGACCAGCAGATCTTAGGGGTCGTGTGAAAAGGCCCTTAGATGCTTCCTTAGATGCAAATGTACTCAATTTACCCAATTAAACATGGTGGATAAAAAATTTACCCATTAAGAGCATGGTGGCTTTTAAAAAAAATCCCACAAGATTAATGAACTGGCAAACCAATTTGTGGCTTCATCAGGGGAAAAGTCAGTGGTTTGTGGTTCATGGACTTTGATGAAGCATGAACCAGAACAAAGTGATGTATTCCTGCTCTGTGCCCATCTCTAGTTTAGAAACTAATAAAATGCCTCTGCTTTGCTTTGTTTTCTGAAACATTTTAGATTTAAAACACATCCCTATCAAATATCTTCCTATCCAATACCTTGAATCTTTTTGTGGGGGGCAAATGAGAATAATGTTCCCTGCTATTAGTACTCACGGATTGTATCTAACCTCACTCAGATAGGATTAGGATTTGAATACTCTTGGCTCATTAAAGTATCTAATATATTTTTCTTGACTATATTAAATTTTCATTAGCCATTGTACATTTTCTCCTAGTCATTTCTCTGTCCCTTTTATGTTAATCCAGGAAATGCAATATTTTCCTTTTCCTTTTCCCCTTTCCTTTCAGTCTTATTTGTATTTAAACTCTGACCCCAAACTATAGGCAGCAGGCTTTTTATTTTTGTTAGTGGTTGTCAACCTCTGGGTGAATTGGTTGATTTCTATGTACAGGTGCAAAATAAGAAACATTTAGAATCAACACAGAAAATATAACACAGTTCACTCAAAAGAGGAAAAAAATGCCCAGCTCACCTGGTTGGTTGTTCAGTGACTGATACAGTTAGCCATAGTACATGGGCACAGTCAAGCTCCAGGTTGTTCCTCCTTGTGGATCTGTATGAATGAATGGGATAGGAAAGTGATGGCGAACCTTTTAGAGACCGAGTGCCCAAACTGCAATTCAAAACCCACTAATGTTTTGCAGTGCCAATACAGCAATTTAACCTGAGTACAGGTGGCGGTGAAGGGGCGATGTCGTGTGCCCACAGGAAGGGCTCCGAGTGCCACCCTTGGCACAAGTGCCATGGGTTCGCCCACACTGGGATAGAGCAACCCTTTAAACAAAGGATTTGCAAAAGGAGAGTGTATTATCTGGAATGTCCCCTCTAAGCTGAGCAGCCATATGACCATATACCACTGTATCAAGGCTACACACAGCACTAAATCAGGGCTACACATTGAAACAAGAGTTGCTGCCCATCGGCTTCCATTTGCTGCCAACACTGAGAGCAGCCCTGCCCCAAATGAAAAAGCAAAAAAGTAAAGTGTTCTGCTTATGATGGAACAGGCTACAGCCCATTCGTCCAGGATTCTATCTCACATAGTGGCTCACCATTTGCTTCAAGGTATTCCCAAGCGGATGTCTTCACCTGCTTACGATTCACTGCAAATGGCATTGAGAGATATCCTGCCTATCTCTCCAAACCGGAGGTTGTCCTTAGGCATCCATAATGATAGCCATTGATACCCTTGTTCTCCATGAACTTCTCTAATCCTTTCTTAAAGCTGCCAAGGCTGACAGCTGTCATGACTTCTTCTGGCAGGGAGTTCCAGAGACCAATCCGGGCTCCGCAGGCAGTCTATCTGCCGCATGGAGCTCTCATTGCTCCCTCATGAGAGGACGCGAGAGGGGCAGGGCGGGCGGATCACCCGGAGGGGAGGGGGGAGGAGCGCCATATAAAAGGGCGGCTCCGACCCCCACCCTCAGAGCAGTCTATGGCAGCGTTTCCCCTCCCGCCCACCACTTGTGAAGAACTAGTGTGAGTCTGACTGGTCGCCTGTTTGGGGGCTGGATAGGAATTTTTGACCCGCACTCTGAATTGGCCGTTGAGAGCGGGGATTTTTCGCCTATCCCACACTGGTATTAGGGCATTAGGAGCAGTTTAGATTTGGTCACACTGGCGGCTGAAGCGGATGGGGGCAGCGGTGAGTATACAACGAACATCTGTCCCCAAGTATCAGATACCCATAGCACGGCGGATCAGGAGGTCTCCGTGCCTGGGGGATACACGGGGATGCCTCCCTGCAATGGGGATTGCCCAGTTTAAGCCCAACTAATGCAGGGAGGGGTAATATCACCAACTGGCCTGGCTGGGGCAGTAGGTGGACTGCCCCAGCTGGGGGTTTATAACTCGCCCTTTGCTGCCCAGTTTGGAGGGGTCCCGGGAGACCCCACCGTTCCAACCTGTATGCTGATGCCAGGCCCCTCTTGTTGGTTGTTGAACTAATTTGTTGAGTTAATAAAGTGTGGCCCAGTTAACCCCCAAACACCTGCCTCGTCTCGTTATTTCGAGTGGGAGGGCAATGATCCCCTTGGTGATCACTTGTGACCGACTCTTCATGACCCGATGTCCATGTAGTTTTTTTGACAGGAATACTAGAGTGGTTTTCCATTTCCTACTCCAGGCAGAGATAGATATACTGTAGCAATATATGCTTTCCTTTCCACTTATTGGAAACAGCATCATCATAACACTGCACAGTTAAAGGATGGCTTCAAGATGGCATCGTGTTCATTCTTCTTAAGAGTAATGTTAATAGCTCTGCCTCCCTTCTCCACTCCCTGAGATGCATTGGATAATACAAATGTTTCTTTCAACAAATATGTCTTTGTACCCTGGTGCCACAGTGAGAGGTGCCTGTGACACTGCCAGAATAAATGCTTCCTTGGATTTATTTGCAAGCATTTGAGCTCCTAAATATGAAATACACTTGACAGACTAACAGCATAATTCATAAAGTTCTATATTTCCTGGGAAGCATTAGCCACCACTCTTCATGAAAGGTTTTGTTGATGTTTCTTTTATCACCATCAGAGTCTGTTTATGATGACATGTTTGCAACTGTTCAATAAATGTCTGTAACATTTGGATATAACAGGACAACTAAGATATGCTGTGTCTCACTTTTCATGATGGAATTATTCAGAATCTATGGGACAGTTTAAGAGATCCAGAGAGGCATAAAACAAGATGTTATTTATTTATTTTCTTTGTTTTAGAGTATTTTTACCCAGCCTTTCTCCTTGGAAAAGGACCCAAGGCTGCTTACAGTAATGAGGGATAATATAGAGTCCCTCAGTCCAGTACAATTAAGACATGTTCAAATATTTGAGAACAAGGAATTGAGGGACATCTTACAGCATTAATAGACAGTAGACATCGGCACGACTTGGCGAAATTCTCGTTTCCGTTTCCGTTCCTCGTTTCCGTTACGCAAAGGAAACGGTAACAACAATTAAGCCGTCAGAACTCGAACTCGAACCGATAAAAGAAAAATTGGGTCTGATTTGTCGTTGTCGTTCATGGCATCGCGGCAATCGCGCGATGCCAAGCAGCACAGAAAAAAAAAGTTAAAAAAACTCGATTACCGGCCAAAACAGCAGGCGAAAAAATGCCTGCCTGAGTGAGGGCACATACCAGAGGGGTGGTTTCTGGGGGGGCAGCCTCCCCCCTCTTCTGTCCTGGGCTGCTCTGGTGGGGGGCATCCTTGTTGTCTCGCCATGCCATGCGGTGCGGAGGGATCCAAAATGGCGACCGCAATATTTTTTTTTTGAAATCGTGGTCCAAAAACCCACCAAAGCACCACACAGAAACATGCGAAAATTAGGTATTTTAACTGCCTGAATTTTTACAGTAGCAGCAGTGGGTTTTTCTTGCAATAAACGTCTGTCTCAAATCCCATTGATTTTATTTTATTTTATTTTTATTTTTATTTTTTACACCTGCGCAATGATGGGCTGGCCATGGGATGGGACCATGCAAATTTTTGGAGCCATTCCACCAATCGCATGGCCACTTGGCCAGGATTTGACTGAGACTTCTGGGATGTGCCAGTCGGGCATAAAAAGCCCACTATAACCCTAGCCCTAACCCTAACCCTAACCCTAACCCATACGCCAGTACACTGTCCTTTTCTTAGTGGGTCAGAGGCACCCAGAGGTGCAGCCCACTAACTCACCCTAACCTTACCCGTAATAACCCTAAGCCTAGCCCTTGCCCTAACCCCAACCCTAAGCCAGATCTGTACTCGCATTGCACTACACGCAAGTATATTTCCCTTCTTAGTGAGCCAGAGGGTGCCCAGCAGAGGCATTCTTCTCTCACCTCGCTCACCAGTCCAAAGTTCCAAAAAACTCTGTACGCCAGTATGCTGTCCTTCTTAGTGAGCTAGAGGCACCCAAAAGAGAGGTGCCTCTGCCAGTGCCACTTGGTACACAATGGCTACACGGTCATGTACCCTTCCTTTTCCCTTTGTAGCGGGCCAGAGGAGGCATCCACCTCAGAGAGGTGCCTCCAGGAGCCTGCTAAATGCCTTCCCTTCATAGCGGGCCAGAGGAGGTACCCACCCCAGAGAGGTACCTCCAGGAGCCCGCTACTCTACCCCCCTAAACCAGTACTAATGACAGACGACAAACGAAATGACAAATTTTTGAAAAATTTTGCTACAAATGGAAACGAGTCGAAATGGGCCGGCTCCGACACACGACAACTCGAAACGTCATTTTTCCTGGTCGTGCCCATCTCTAATAGACAACTTTACATTAAAGCAACATGGTTATAAGTAGTCATAAACACAAAGTCTATGTGAACCCATAGATTCATATAAAATACACATGGTAGTCCATCATTCAGGGAAAGCCTGCCTGAAGAGAAAGGTCTTTGCCTGTTTCCAGAAGGACAACAGAGATGAGGCAGTCCTGGCCTCTAGTGGGAGGGAGTTCCAGAGTCTGGGAACAGCAGTCGAGAAGGCCCTTTCATGGGTTCCCACGAGATGTACCTGTGAGGGTGGTGGGTCGGAGAGAAGGGCCCTTCCTGATGACCTTAACACACGAGTCGGTTCATACTGTGAGATTCGATCTTTGAGGTAGCTAGTACCCAGGTCATATAGTGCTTTGTAGGTCAAGTTCAGCCCCTTGAATTATGCTCGATAGCTGATTGGCAGCCAGTGAAATTGTTTTAATAGGGGTGTACTGTGACATCTGCACCCCGCCCCAGTCAGCAGTCTGGCTGCTGCAGTTAGGACCCATTGAAGTTTCCTGAGTAGAGATGGGCACGACTTAGCGGTATTCCCGTTTCCGTTTCCGTTACTCGTATCCGTTACTCTACGGAAACGGTAACGGGAATTACTCCGCCAGAATTCGAGCTCGAACCGACGAACGAACAATTTGGTCTGATTTGTCGTGCTCGTTACTTGCATTGCGGCGATTGTGCAATGCCAAGCGGCACAGAAAAAAAGTTTTTAAAAGTTAAAAAAACCGATTCCCGGCCCTAAAAGTAGGCGAAAACTGTCCTAGGGCACCTACCAGGCCAGAAGGGTGTTTTATTTGGGGGGGGGTTTCCCCGCCCCCATCTCCTTGGCTATTGCTACTGCTGCGCTGCTGGTACCAGGCTGGGAGGGCGCATCCATTTGTCATGCAGTGCGGGGGATCCAAAATGGCGACCGCAATATTTTTTTTGAAATCGTTGCCCAAAACCCCACCAAAGCACCACAGAAACATGCGAAAATTAGCTATTTTAAATGCTTGAATTTTTACAGTAGCAGCAGTGGGTTTTTCTTGCAAAAAAAAAAAGTCTCCGTTGATTTTATTTTATTTTATTTTATTTTATTTTATTTTTTTACACCTGCACATTCGCAATGATGGGCTTGCCCATGGGAGTGGACCATGCAAATTTTCCACCAATCGCATGGCCACTTGGCCAGGTTGACCACAGAGACTTCTGGGATGTGCCAATCGGGCATAAACAGCCCACTAATCGTAGCCCATACCCGAACCCTAAGCCTAAGCCGTTGCGCTAACCCATCTTAACCCTAAGCCAGATCTACTTGCATTGCACTACATGCAAGTACGTGAGACACAGCGGGTGCAAAGAGTCTGCCAGTCCGTCACTTGTGGCTCTGGCTGACTCCTGCAGCTCCCTCCAGGAGCCCGCTACCCCCCCCAAACCAGTACTAACGACAACGAAAAAAAACGAACCGACTAATTTTTGCGAAATTTCGCGAAAAACGGAAACGAGCCGAAACGGACTGCCTCCGACACACGACAACTCGAAAACGTCATTTTCCCGAGTCGTGCCCATCTCTATTCCTGAGGCTTTTCATCAGTGTTCCCACATAGAGCGCATTACAGTAGTCTAGCCGGGTTGTCACTAGGGCAGGCCTGCCCAACAGGTAGACCGGGGGCTACCAGTAGCCCGTGAAGGGTTCAAAAGTAGCCCACCAGTCATCAATAAAAAATGTGAGGGGATAAGTTCTCCACCTCCACCTCCCCCACCCCAAGGACCACCACTGCCCCAGCAAAGCTCTGGGTCTGCCAGCCCACTGTCTCAGCTGAGCGGGGCAGTTCAAGGGCCATGGCACTGTCCCCTGCTCTCCCTACCGGCAAGATGATCGGCGCGCCACTGTCTCGTGACCAATTGAGTTGTTGGTGCAGAGCGGAGGAAGGGGAGTGGAGGGGACAGTGAAGAGTGGGTTCATGGGCGTGCCCACCTCCTTTGCATGGTGACGTCCCCCTCTTCTCTCCCCCTGGAGAATTCCTTCCTCCCATCCTCCCATCCTTCTCCTCTTCCCACCCCCACCCCCACAGCTGCCTCACAGAGACTGTGACCTGCCGCTCCTCCTGCTCCCCTTCTGAGCCATTTCCTCCTCCTTGTGCTGCCGTGGTGATGTGATTGCCCTGATGCTGGCTTGGCCCATTCCAGCTGCACAGCAAACATGGCAGAAGAGAATGAGAGCTATGGGTGGCAGCAGCAGTGGCAGCGAGGGTGCTGGAAGGGAGAAGGGGGAAAACAGGAGGAGAAGTAGTGCCAAGGTAGCATTTTCAGAAGTGCTACCTGTTCCTCGTGCAGGACCCACCAGGCAGGCAGAGCTCAGAAGCCTCAATGCGTGCATGAGGCGATGGTGTCGGGAGGAGGGCTTTAGATTTGTCAGGAACTGGAGAACATTTTGGGACAAGCCAAACCTGTTCAGGAGGGATGGGTTGCACTTGAATCATGATGGGACCAGATTGCTGGCACTCAAACTCAAAAAGGCTGCAGAGCAGCTTTTAAACTGATAACTGGGGGAAAGCCGACAGGAGCTGTGTGGCATCCGGTTCGGAACACCTCATCCACAGGGAATGAGGTTGGAAAGGATAGAGAATCACATAGAGATGACATAGCAGGTATTAGTACTGGGAGAATAATGGAATGTGATAGTTCATCTACTGAAAATAATAGCTGTGGGGGGGGAAAGAACAAAGCAGCAGCTGTTGTTGCAGAACCCACTGTACAGGTGCTTCTACACCATTGCTCAAAGCCTCCGACCAAAAATGGGAGAACTCGAACATTTGGCAGCTAGGGATAACATTGATATAATAGCCATAACAGAAACCTGGTGGAATGCAGAGAACCAGTGGGATACAGCAATCCCAGGCTATAAACTCTATAGAAGGGATAGAGAGGGGCGGTTTGGAGGGGGAGTGGCCATCTACGTTAAAGAAGGGGTAAAATCCAGCAGAATGGAGATTGACAGAGGGTCTGACTCCACCATAGAATCACTGTGGGTTAAACTACCAGGTCCAAGGAGTGATGTGATAGTTGGGGTATGCTATCGCCCACCAGATCAAAAACTTGAGGGGGACCTTGAAATGAGGAGACAAATCATGGAGGTGTCTCAGAAGCACAGGATAGTAATCGTGGGGGACTTCAATTATCCCCACATTGACTAGGCCAATGCGAGCTCCGGGCAAGAAAGAGAAACTGGGTTTCTCGACTTGCTGAATGACTGTGCCTTAGAGCAACTTGTCATGGAGCCCACCCGAGAACAGGCAACTCTGGATCTAATACTGTCTGATACTCAGGATCTGGTCAGGGATGTGAATGTCACTAAGCCTCTGGGGAACAGTGACCATGCTGCAATCTCCTTTGCCATGCATGTTGAAGGAAGAGTGTCAAGCAAATCAGACATAAAAATCTTTGATTTTCAAAGGGCAAACTTCCCTCAGATGAGGAAACTAGTTAGAAAGAAATTGAAGGGGAAGGTTGGAAGAATCCAATCTCTTCAGAGTGCATGGAACCAGTTTAAAACAACGGTAACAGAAGCCCAGCACAAGTGCATACCACAAAGAAAGAAGAGCTCATTTAAGTCCAAGAGGGCACCAGCATGGTTAACGAGTGGAGTTAGAGAAGCTCTAAAGCGCAAGGAGAGGTCTTTCTGTAAATGGAAATCCTCCCCAAATGAGGAAAATAAAAAGGAACACAAACTCTGGCAAAAGAAATGTAAGAAGATGATAAGAGAGGCAAAGAAAGATTTTGAGGAACGCATGGCTAGCAATATAAAGGGTAATGATAAAAGCTTCTTTAAATATGTTAGAAGTAGAAAACCTGCCAGAGAACCAGTTGGTCCTCTGGATGGTGAGGGAGGAAAAGGGGAGATTAAGGAGGACTTGGACATTGCAGAGAAATTAAATGAGTTCTTTGCATGTCTTCACAACAGAAGACCTTGAGCAGATTCCGCTGCCTGAACGGCCCCTCTTGACTAAAGAATTAAATCAAATACAGGTTAAAAGAGAAGATGTTTTAGGACTAATTGATAAATTGAAGATTAACAAGTCCCCGGGCCCAGATGGCATCCACCCAAGGGTTATTAGGGAACTGAGAAATGAAATTGCAGATCTCTTAACGGTAATATGCAACTTGTCTCTTAAAACGGCCACAGTGCCGGGGGACTGGAGGATAGCAGATTTCACACCAATTTTTAAAAAAGGAAGGAGGGGGGACCCGGGAAACTACAGGCCAGTTAGCCTTACATCTGTCTCAGGGAAGATGGTGGAAAGCCTCATCCAAGAGAAAATCTTAAAACACATAGAACAAACTTTGCTGAGAGAAAATCAGCATGGCTTCTACAAGGGTAAGTCTTGTCTGACAAATCTTGTAGAATTTTTTGAAAAGGTCATCAGGCATGTAGATTTGGGTGAACCAGTGGATATAGTCTATCTGGATTTTGAAAAGGCCTTTGACACAGTCCCTCACCAGAGGCTGCTGAGAAAATTGCACAGTCAGGGGATAAGAGGGCAGGTCCTCTTATGGATTGAGAACTGGTTGAGATCCAGGAAACAAAGAGTAGGTGTCAATGGGAAATTTTCACAATGGAGAGAGGTGAAAAGCGGTGTGCCCCAGGGCTCGGTCCTGGGACCGGTGCTTTTCAATCTTTTCATAAATGACCTGGAGACAGGGATAAGCAGTGAGGTGGCCAAGTTTTCAGATGATACAAAACTTTTCCGTGTTGTAAAAAACCAGAGAAGATTGTGAAGAGCTCCAGAAGGATCTCTCCAAACTGGGGGAATGGGCTACGAAATGGCAAATGCGTTTTAATATAGCCAAATGTAAAGTAATGCATATTGGGGCGAAAAATCAAAACTTTATCTATCACATCATGGGCTCTGAGTTATCTGTGACAGATCAGGAAAGAGATCTTGGTGTGTTGGTGGACAGCTCCATGAAGGTGTCTACTCAATGTGTGGCAGCGGTGAAGAAGGCCAATTCCATGCTAGGGATTATCAAAAAGGGGATTGAAAATAAAAAAAGCCAACATTATAATGCCATTATACAAAACAATAGTAAGGCCGCATCTGGAGTATTGTGTACAATTCTGGTCACCGCATCTCAAGAAACACATAGTGGAACTGGAAAAGGTGCAGAAGAGAGTGACCAAAATGATTACTGGGCTGGGGCACCTCCCTTATGAGGAAAGGCTAATACATTTGGGGCTCTTTAGTCTGGAAAAAAGGTGCCTGAGGGGGGATATGATTGAGACATACAAAATAATGCAGGGCATGAGTAAAGTGGATAGAGGGAAGCTCTTTTCCCTCTCACAAAATACCAGAACTGGAAGTCCCGCCCACCAAGACATGCCGGCAGCCTGATCTTAGAGCTCTGTGCCGCGATCTAAAAAGAGCTTTTAAAACTACTGTTTAAATGCCATGGTGCCGTGAGTAATGCATCAATAAATTACTCGGGTGTCAGGAGAAGCAATATATGTGTTTTTCTAGAGTAGATAAACTTGATTTATAAGCAAAAGGAGCTACTTTCGGTTTTGCCTGCTTGATTCTGCTGGCCTCTGGCTGCTTAGAAATCTGCATCCCGGCTGCTTGGAAAGTTACCAGATGATTACAAACAGTTAGACTTTCTGATGCCTGCCTTTTGACTAATTATATGCCGGGTAAGAGAGCAAAAAAGAAACTCCAGCCAATAGGTTGGACTAGGAAATTATCTGATACAGCACACAATCACCCAGCTCTACAGCGTATCAAGCAGCCCCCAGACGACGGAGGGGTAAAAATGGCGTCAGGATCTGAGAAGGGAAAGAGGGAGACTACTCCTCCCCCCGCAGATCAAGACTTCATGAAGGAACTGCGTTTAATGAGGACGGAGCTAGCTAGCATCATGAGTGTTAATCAACAGGACGTGATACGTAGAATGGATGGCCTTTCAAAGGATCTCCAAAGCACTAAACAAGATTTATCACATGAAATAAAGTTAAATGGCCAGCGGCTTGATAATTTGGCAGGAGAATTTAAAAATCCGGAGATACGTGTAACGGAAAATGAAACTCAAATTAACTCTCAGAAGCAGGCTTTACTCAAAACTAATAAGAAACTGACTTATATTGAAGATTACTCCCGGAGGCAGAACGCCAAACTGATTAATTTTGTTATTCAAAAGAAGGGGGCATCATTAAAACAGGAAATTTTAACCTGGTTTAACTCCTTTCTGCCCAAACAACTAGAGGACGACGATTTAGAGAGAGTTCATTATCTGGGCAAGTCAAGAGATGGGGCCCCAAAACCAGTGATAGTAAGATTTGCTTCTTATGTAAATAAAGAGTGTCTTATGTCTTCAATTAGAGCCAATCCTAATATTCTTAAGAGAGGAGACGCAACTGTGCAAGTTTTTCAAGATTTTTCTAAAGAAACTGCTGATTGGCGTAAATCGATGAGACCAGTCACAATCATATTAAGGAAGAACAACTATCGCTATTCTTGGGGCCACCCCCTATTTTTGAAAGTTTGGAAAGGCTCTGTTCAACACACTGTTCACTCTCTAGAAGAAGGCCAGCATCTTCTTGAAGCATGGAACATACAAGACGACTCAGGTTCTGCCTGTCCTCCCCCGGGAACTTCAGTGGCAACATCAGGACAGTGAATTTCTCTCTTTTTACTCCGGCTCCAGGAATCTTCGATGAAGATGAAGAATATTTGAAACTCATTTAACTTACCCCTCTCTCTTTCCCCCTCTCTCACCTCCTATCATCCCCTTTGTTTTTCTTCTTTTACTCTTCTCCCCCTTTTCCCTTCCACTTCCCTTCCCCCCCTCCCCCCCTTTTTTTCTAATTTTAATTTTTGTTTTTGGGGTGTTTTTTTTCTTTTTTCTTTTTCATTATCCCTTTTCTTCCCTTCCCCCCCTCCTCTCCCCCCTTCCCTTTTTTGTTTGTTTGTTTGTTTGTTTGTTTTTTGAGGGGGTGGTGGTGGTGAGAGGGTGGTTTAGAGGGGGGTAGAATACACTTATAGAATTTACAGTAACACGCTACTTAAGAGTTAATGAGATCTAGGCTGGCTAATGTCTGTGGACGACCTCCTCCCTCCCATCCCCTTGATGCACATGCTAAACAGTATGATAGCTGGTGGGGTGGGAGAAAAGAATAGTTTTTTAGGGTGGAGGATTAGATTTATTTTAGTTTATTTTTTATTAATTGATGGTGTTTTTACTTTTGTATGCACAACGGGACCATTCCAGAATATTGAAACCAAAAGAAATAGGTTATGGGAAAGTTTATAAAATTAGCAACGTTGAATGTAAAAGGTCTGGGGTCATTTTCGAAGAGAAATAGAATCGAAGCGATGATCAAAAGGCACAAAATAGATATTGCCTTTTTGCAAGAGACTCATCAAATAAGAGATGGTATTAATGAATTAAAAATTCCAAATGTTGATATTTATGAAAAAAGCTTTGGCACATCTAAAGCAAGAGGGGTTGCCATTATAATCTCAAGGAATTGTGAATGTGTTGTTGAAAATGTGGTAAAAGATTCAGAAGGTAGATATATAATATTGCAAGTTCTAATGGGGAAAGATCATTACACTTTGGTTAATCTGTATGCACCAAACGTTAACCAAGGCCGCTTTTACAATCTCCTTTGGGATCAGATTGAATTGGTTAAAAAGGGGTATTTAATAATGGCAGGGGATTTTAATATGGTCTTAGATAAAATTAAAGATAAATCGGTATGTAAAAAGGAAGAGTGGAGGACAAGACACACAACTCTAGCAAAGTTTATAAATACAACAAGATTGAAGGATGTCTGGAGAGAACTGAAAGGAGATGAAATAAAATACACCTTCTACTCACCCGTGCACAAAACCTATTCTAGGATAGATTTTGTTTTTGTTTCACAAAGCCTAATACCCAAGATAAATAATACCGAAATTGAGATCATAAAAACATCTGATCATGCTTTAATGTCGATTGATTTAGCAACAAATAAAAATTATAGAGAAGCTAAAAGGTGGAGAATGAATTTAAAAATATTTCAACATCCAGAAGTGCTGGAAAAGGTTAAAAAAGATTGGTTGGAAACTTGGGATATAAACGAAAAGGCAGGTAGCCAAACACCAATCATATGGGACACCCTGAAAGCGGTAGCTAGAGGCCTTATCATAAAAGAAAATATTAAAACTAAAAAACAGGAAGAACTCAATAAAAGAAAATTAGAAAAATTAATAGCAGATTTAGAATCCCAATTCTTATTACTAAGGATAATAAGATACTGAGGTTGATTGAAGCAAGGAAAAAAGAGTTAGAAGATCTAGATTTACAACAAACACAAAGGAATCTTCTGTACCTAAAAAGAAATTTTTTTGAATACAGCAACAAGAACTCAAAACTTTTAGCCAGATTAGCACAGAAAAGACAAGACAAGAATACAATAGGGATTATAAAAGACTCCTCAGGTAAGACATGCACACAAATGAAGGAAAAGTTGTTAGCTATACAAGAGTTTTATCAGTTGTTATATACTGCAAAAAATAAACCTAAGGAGGATATAGAAAGGTACATCACTAAGAATTTAAAGAGGGTCTTGGAACAGGAAGATATGCTGGAAATGGAAAAGCCTATTACAGACCAAGAGATAAGCGAGGTACCAGACAAATTAAAGAATAATAAAACGCCCGGAGTGGACGCTCTGGGACCTGAATTTTACAAACTTTTTAAAGCAGTATTAATACCTAAATTAAAGAAGCTATATAATGAAATTTTGGATGGAGAACAAATTCCGAGATCTTGGACCCATTCTTTAACTATTTTAATTCCAAAACCTAATAAAAAATTTAATGGATATTGGGTCATACAGACCAATATCCTTATTAAATCAAGATGCTAAGATTTTCACAGCAATTTTGGCTAAAAGAATGAATAAATTTATAGCTAAATATATTAAAGAGGATCAATGTGGTTTTATTAAAGGTAGACAAATGGCAAATATTATTAGAAGGAATTTGAATGTTCTTTATGAAATGGGAAAGAGTACTACTAAAGCTGGGATGTTATCTCTAGATCTTTTTAAAGCTTTTGATTGTGTTCAATGGCCCACATTAAAAATATTGTTAAAAAATTGGGATTTGGGAAATCCTTTTTGGGAGTAATAAATCAACTATATTCAACGGGCACTTCCTCAATAATAGTTAATGATGGATTGACTGAACAAATTACCCTAGGCTGAGGAACTAGACAAGGATGTCCTCTTTCTCCAGTCCTTTTTTGTATTGTTATAGAGCTCCAGACAAATGACATAAGGGACGATAAATCTATTAAAGGTATAGGGAAAGATGGGGCAACTAAAATCAGTTTATTCGTGGACGATGCTCTTTTGACTATTGTAAACCCAATAGAGAATATTCAAAGAGTAAAAACTCATTTAGAAGAATTTGGAGAAATAACAGGATTATGTGTAAACTGGCAAAAATCAGAGAGTTTATTGTTCAATTATGGAAAACATGACTTAAAGATGATTGAAAAATCTGGACTTAAACCGGGAAAAAGCATTAAATATCTAGGATTAGAACTCCATAAAGAATTTACTAAAACTAAAGAAAGAAATATTTCGAAATTAGAAGAAGAGATGAAAAACAAATTATTATCCTACTCTAAACTAAAATTATCGTGGTTTGGCAGAATTGCATTGATAAAAATGAAAATACTTCCAAAAATTAACTTTATTTTTAAAATGTTACCGGTTCAGTTTTTAGAAAAGGAAATTAAAACTCTCCAAGACATGATAAATAGGTATTGTAATGCAGGGAAAAAATCAAGAATAAATAAAAGTCTATGGTATAGATCTCAGAAAGAAGGAGGAATAGGTATACCCAATATAAAAAAAATTATTATATAGCCAATCAACTCAGTTCTTTGGGGGAAATTCTTTTTAAACCACAGAAGCTAATATGGTGGGAGCAAGAGTCTTTGGATATAAAGGGGGAAATAAACACATTTTTATTCACGGAAGTTAAAAACAAAGTAAAGATTGACAACCCCCTATTGAATAGTTTAATTGTCACATGGGGAACATATAGGAAAATCTTGTCTCCGAAGGGATCCCCACTGGCTTTAGTTACTGACTTGGAAAGCTTTCCAGTCAACTTGAAGCATTATTTGGAGTTATTTAAAATTAAGAAAATTGCTAGACTAAAGGATTGGATGCTCAAGATTAAAACAATTCAGGATATAAAAAATATTTTGCAACCCAGTGATTTAACATGGTTAAATTATATTCAACTAGGAAAATGGATGAAGGATTGGGGAAAGAGAAACAATCAAATCAGAGAATGCACAAAATTTGAACATTTCCTACTATCGCTTGAGTCTGAGCAGGAAAATTCAGAGAAAGGAATAACACGTAAAATATATAAAATACTAGGGGAATTATCAGAAATGAAGGAGTTAAACACCTTGAGAGAAGTTTGGAATCAAGACCTTAATGTACAGATAGAGAAAGAAGACTGGAAGAAAATTTGGAATATGAGAATTTTGAGATCATTATCGGTCAGGATAAAAGAAAACTACTTCAAATTGGTATCTAGATGGTATTTAACCCCAGTAAGACTAAATAGAATGAATCCTGCTTACTCTAAGATATGTTGGAAATGTGAAAAAGAGCTTGGTACTTATTTGCATCTTTGGTGGGAATGTGAAATAGTCCAAAGGTTCTGGAAAAAAGTGTTTTTAGAGCTAAGTAATATGATTAAGAAACTAATAGCAAATTTTATGACAGCTGCTAGATTAATTATAGCAAAAAATTGGAAGTCAAAACTAGAATTCAAGATGGAAGACTGGTATAATGAACTTTGGGATATAGCTATAAACGATAAACTGTCCTGCAGTTTAAAGGTTAAACGAGGAGAAATGAAAAAAGACATTTTCTACGATATCTGGGGTAAATTTTTAGATTATGTACTAGTCGAAGGAAAAGGGAAAGAGTCCACGAATATCTCACAACAATTCTGGAGAAGAGAACTTTAAGAAGACTACTAGAAGAATAGAAGATGGAGCAACGAATAAGAATGTATGGATGGCCCCGTGGGATGGGGGTGCACTTATATTGTTTGTTGTAGTTTTTTTTAATTTTCATTTTCTTATGTCGTTGTATGTAGTTTAAAATTTAATAAAAAAAATTAAAAAAATACCAGAACTAGGGGTCATGCACTCAAATTGAGGGCTGGGAGAGTAAGAACAGACAAAAGAAAATATATTTTCACCCAGCGCGTTGTTAGTCTATGGAACTCCCCGCCACAGGATGTGGTGATGGCATCTGGCTTGGATGCCTTCAAAAGGGGATTGGACAGATTCCTGGAGGAAAAGTCCATCACAGGTTACAAACCATGATGGAGATGTGTAATCTCCAGGCTTAAAACCAGGGTACTTCAAGGGCCAGATGCAGTGGAGTGGTATCAGGAGACAGATATCTAGTCTCATGCGCTTCCAAAAGCATCTGGTGGGGCCACTGTGAGATACAGGAAGCTGGACTAGATGGGCCTTTGGCCTGATCCAGCATGGATCTTCTCATGTTCTTATGTTCTTAAGTCAGGCCCCAGGCAGGTTGGGAGGGAAAGTGCACCTTTTTTTAAAAGTCTTCCAGCAGCCCAGGCAAGCAGAAGGGGCAATCTGCACAAGCATGCACTCTCCTCCCTTGCACGCATCCACACTGGCTCAAGCAGGTGTAAGGGAAGTGTGTGCATGTTTAGCCTTACCATAGGAATGCATTGAAATATGTTCCATCCAGAAAGGATTAATTGATTTTCAATGTGTTCCTATGGGAAACCGCTGCTCTACTTACATTTTTTTTTACTGATGAGCATATGCTCAGAACAGATAAAATTCATTAGTGGAGGTTTTAGTGTAGTAGCTCTCAGGCACTTTCGTCTGGAAAAAGTAGACCTCGGCCTGTTCAAAGCTGGACAGTCCTGCACTAGGTCATGTGTCACTGTGGCCAGAGCTGGTTTCTCAAGAAAGGGGTATAACTTGTGCACTAGCCTTAATTGTGGAAATGCGCTCTTGACCACAACTGTGACCTGGGCATCCAAGCTCAAGGATGAGTCCAAGAGCACCCCCAAGCTGCGTACACAATGTAGGAGGCGCTTAGGGGTGATCTGCTCAAAAGCACAGGTGGTATCCTCATACCATCTTTCCACCAGGGCTTCGACCAGCTCATCAGCCAGATCATCAGGAAGTTCCCCGAAGGCCTCCAGAAATTGTTCGGGATCCAGAAGCCTTAAGGGCGGGTCCAAACAAGGGGCCGAGGCTCCCTGCGGAGTGGGGCAGTGATCGACAGGGAAAAGGACAGCAGATGATGGTCTGACCATGGCACAGGCTGGGGAATGATGTCTCCAACCCTCAGATTATAATCTGTCAGCATAGGGGAAAAAACCAGGTCCAAGGTACGTCCAGCTCTATGGGTGGGGAAAACAACATGCTGGGTCAGATTCATAGAGGCCATGTGGCACCTGTCGTGCCAAGCTAAAGACTTGGATGATATGGCACGAAGTGCTTCATGCCTACCTCTTGTTTATCTGCATGTACAGCAGTTCTGGGGCACACAGGAAAATATTGCCTTTGAGTGCCATCTTCTCATTCAGTCCCATAGGTTTTGGCTGAGAAAAATCAGTACAAGACTGCAACTTTTGCAACCTGTATCTCTAGTGCACAAACACATTCCTTTATATTGTGAAGTAGGAAGCAAATCCCAACCTCCAAGCTTCTTCTTCCATGCATTCATCGTGCACATGTCCTATCGGTGGCCTTCTGTGGATGTTTCTGTCCCCACCAGCAGTAATGACAAATGGTACTCTTGAGGCTTCAAGATGTTATGCTTTCCAAGGTTCATGGAAAATAGCTTGCTAGGTCAGTGCCAGACTATATTTTAAGGGCACCAACAGGAAGAAAGCACATTATTATGAAAATGTGTAATGTAATGGATGGGAGAAGGATTCAAGGGCACCCCCATATTCTTGGAAACAATCACATTTTGCCTTTACATTTACACATTTAAGTCCAAACCTTAGCATGCTTACTGGGGGGGTGGGGGTGGAAATCTCGGAGATAATTGAGTTTATTTCCAGAGGTTATGCACTCACAAACCTTCATTCATATACTTTATCACAGGAAGCTTTACATCAGTGTTGCACAACTAGAAGTAGAGTGCACCTGATAGTAAGACCACAAGCTGTCCTACCACCCATAGCTGTATCAAAGAGAAAAAATATTGTCTTTGTTGTTTTCAAGGTGCAGCTTCCAGAATAACAAAGTTCACTGTCCCCCCCCC
Source organism: Phrynocephalus guinanensis (assembly GCA_037367245.1). Classification (NCBI taxonomy): domain Eukaryota; kingdom Metazoa; phylum Chordata; class Lepidosauria; order Squamata; family Agamidae; genus Phrynocephalus; species Phrynocephalus guinanensis. Next base: position 21,999,119 of record CM074734.1, read on the forward strand.
CAAGAAACAACACAAATTAGAAAACCATATTTTCCAGTGTGATGACTTAAGGCCATGGTCACACCTGGGTTTTGATCTTGATCTTCTGAAGGTTCGGCTTTTCCTCTTCGTCCTATCACGTGATTTAAATGTGGGACAAGAGTTCCCATGTCAAAAGCTGTTTTTTTATTATTTTAAAGTGCAGTTCAGCCCCCCTTGGCCAGCAGGTGGCACTAGCATTTGGGGGGAAAAACGGACCACTTGGCTGGGGAAAATTAAAACTTGTAGGACCGGATAGAGCTTTCTGTTTCTCCGAAGGTGAAAAGCAATTTAAAAAAAAACAGCCCATTGGTCCTAGGAACAGCCGGTTGGTGCTATGAAAAAAGAAAGAAAAAGAAACCGGGATCATCTGCGTGGTCTCACAGCGTCTGCCTCCTTAAAAGCTGGATTTTCAAAGTGAGGCAAAAATTTCCATACCTCTTGGATGAGTCACAGAAACCTTGCTTAAGGGATCATTACCGGGTTTTCTTTTTTCTTTTTTCTTTTCAAAAAGCCCAGTGGCTGTGGGGACGGCATTTTTAGACACAGGTTATCTGGTAATTTAAACTGCTTTTAAAGGGACGTGGGACCGGGGCCAGTCTGTCTTTGGGGGTTATGCCTCTATAGCTTGTCTAAGCATAAAATATGGATTTTTCAGACATATTAATGCCCCCCTCCAACTAAAGGTGACTTTCTGTTTATTTCTGGAGGATTAGTGCAGGCCCTGTGGGAATCTAAGGTGGAGCAATTGGTCCTTGACCCAGGATCTTGCTCATCCCTTCTTTTCTTCTCATCCCAACTAGAGATAGGCACAAACCACTTTATCACATTTCCTGCTGAATTTTAGGCATAGCACCACAGATACGTATCCACCCTCCTTCCTCATTGGCCAGAGGCCTACTCACCTGTAGCAGCCCAGCACCACGGAGATGGACCAAGCACACCAGGAGTTGGGGCTGCTCTTCGCTGCCTCCACAGGCTGCCAGCCAGTCCAAAGAGGATGTTTGATAGGGAGAAACCCCACACAGGCTTTGACTGGTCAGTGGCCTGAAGAGGTAGGGAAGCATAGCCCCAGCTCCTGACAAAGTGGCATGCCGCTGGTGCAGAAGGAGCCTTGTGCGGCACTGCTGTTGGTGAGTGGGCCTCTAGCCAGTTTGGGGGGTGGGGTAAGTTCTACACCCGTGCTTTAAATTTGGCACAAAGCATGACAAAGCATATCATATCTCCATCCTTTCCCAACCTATTATTCCTCAAGTCCCAACTTCATTTTCCAGGGGTCCAAAAACTCTGACCCTGAATTGGGTTACATTTCAAGTATCACTCTCTTTGCCTACATATGTAAGTTTGGAAAGGGATCATAACTCCATGGTTGAGTTCCTGTCAAGCATGCTGGTGATCTTTGCTCCCTCCCCCCAAGGTTGAAATAACAAGTGAGACAGAGAACTGGGTTGCCAATGAGGGACACACTTTATTGTAGCTTAACAACATTCATTTGACTCAAGAGGGGGCTGCTGTCATGTGGGGAACCATTGGCCCTGGGGTCACCAGCTGGACCCCACCCAAGGGCATTATCAGGTGAAAGAGGAAGAGCAGGGCTGGGGGCTGGGTATAAGTAGGGGGAGCAGAGCCCCACCCCTGCCCAGGCCTCGTGATGCCCCAAGCCTGATCTCGCCCATCCTCCCCAGGTAGGCAATGCAGCCCTGGGTCGGACGCGCTGTTGCCAGGGCAACCCCAAGCTCTGTTCCCAGTATCACCAGTTTTAAAAGTGAGTAAGAAGAAGAAATTCCCCCTAAATCCCACCCAGGCAAGACTGCTCCAGTCTCCAGCAAATTAGAACTGTCATTAATATTTTAGACAATGGGTGGAAACTCCTCAGAGGGAGTTCCAACCTGGAAATACGGAGACATTTCCTGACAGTAAGAGCCATTAAACAGTGGATCAGCTTGCCTCCTGATGTTGTGGGTCTCTCACTGGTGGAGATTTTCAAGAAAAGATTTGTTGGGGTTCACCCCAAGGTGTTGGGGATAACTGGAGCAAGAGGCTGCATTCTTGAGAGGGAAAAACAGCTTGTCTCTGCCTTCCAAGCAGAGGGAAAACAGCTTGTCTCTTAAGGAGCAGGGAGCTGAGAAATCAAAGAACTGCAAGATAGATAAGAAGGCTGAGCTTAGAAATAAATGTTGACATGTTCTGTCCAGCAGAAGTCAACTGAAGACAAAAGATCTCCAGGTATTTTATTGAGTAAAAAAGATTACATCATGCTGTTTACTAATTAATGAGTACATAAACCTTTACTATAGGCTAGCAGTTACATCACCTTGCCAGGATTGGTCAAGAAACCTGTTGATGCCTATATGCCCTTGCTAAACACAAGCAGAAGCTGGGAAATAGTGATGACATCTTGGAGCCTAGCCAATAGATTCTTCTCTCACTGAATCAAAGGTTGGCTTGGCCCAGCTGCTAGGGAGTAAGTTCCTACATTCCCTCCTTTTTTTCTGTATTGTGAAGCAAAGGCATATATTCTTGCATCTGATTGCAAATCACACACATATCCCTGTGTGTAAGGCCTGAAGGTGGGCCTTTGAAACAGCCAGTTATAACAATAAATAAGGAGGGAATACACTGGACAACACAACAACAAACTATGAGTAATGTGGAAAGCATAATTCAATACATTAATACTGTGCGTAGCTTTCCAAATTTTGGGAGCCACCCCCAAAGAGAATTCCACCAAGATGGAAGGATGTCTTGTTGTATGTTTGAAGCAAGGTCTCTTAAGTTTAACAAGTTGATTTTGTATTGCATTGCTGTCATTAGAGATGGGCACGACTTAGCGGTATTCCCGTTTCCGTTTCCGTTACTCGGTTCCGTTACTCTACGGAAACGGTAACGGGAATTACTCCGCCAGACTTTGAGCTCAAACCGACGAACGAACAATTTTGGTCTGATTTGTCGTGCTCGTTCCTTGCATCGCGCGATTGCGCGATACCACGCGGCACAGAAAAAAAGTTTTTAAAAGTTAAAAAAACCCGGTTCCCGGCCAAAAAGCAGGCGGAAAAATGCCTGCCGTGCCTCAGGGCACCTACCAGAGGGGTTGTTTCTAGAGGTCCCCGGCCTCCCCCCTCATCCCCCGTCCTGGGCTGCTCTGGTGGGACTCGCCGCAGGCTCGCAGCCAGCAAAAAGCCCAGTCTCGCCGCCGGCCGCCCGCAATTAAAGCGCAAGCAAGCGGCACGGACGGCACAGGAAAAAACTTTTAAACTCTCCCCCCACCCATTCCCGGGCCAAAAAAGCAGGCGGAAAAATGCCTGCTTGACTAAGGGCGCAGGGCACCTACCGGAGGGGTGGTTTCTGGAGGGGGGGTCCCGCCTCCCCCCCCGTCCTGGGCAGCCGGACTCGAATTGCCATTTCGCCATGCCATGCGGTGCGGGCGGGGGATCCAAAATGGGGCGGTGAACGCAATATTGTTTTTGAAATCGTGGTCCAAAAACACACAAGCACAACAGAAACACGCGAAAATTTATAAACTGCCAGATTTTTCACAGTAGCAGTGGGTTTTTTCTTGCAACAAAATGTCTCTCCTCTCCTCCTCTGTCCTCCATTTATTTTATTTTATTTTATTTTATTTACACCTGCGCAATGATGGGCTGGCCGAGTGGCCAGCCATGTGGGAGTGGACAACCATGCAAATTTTTGGAGCCATCCCACCAATCGCATGGCCACTTGGCCATGGAGACTTCTGGGATGTGCCAAAAAGCCCCCTAAAACCTGCCCTAGCCCTAACCCTAACCCTTGACTCCGTACCCATACGTCACAGACTGTCTTCTTAGTGGGTCAGAGAGGCACCCAGAGGTGCAACCCACTAGCCCACCGTAACCTTACCCATCACTAGCCTAACCCTAGCTCTTGCACTAAGCCACCTTAAAGCCAGATCTACTTGCTTGCATTGCACTACACGCAGCAAGTACAATTCCCTTCTGTGTGAGACATGGTGGTGCGAGAGCCTTGTGAAGGGCGGGCATGACGCTATCACTCTCACTGGTCTCACTGTCTGCACATTCTGTTATGCAATATCCATATGGCTATTGCATAGCATTTTGCAGCAGCAGCAGGTGAGGAGGGGAGACCCCCATGTAGAGGGGTCTCTCTTGGAGCCTGCTTCCCCTTCCTAGTGGGTGAGGAGCCCACTTTCCCTTTATAGCGGGCCAGAGGAGGCACCCACCCCACAGAGGTGCCTCCAGGAGCCCGCTCCCCCCCAAAACCAGTACTAACGACAACGAAAAAACGAAAAAAATGAACCGACTAATTTTTGCGAATTTTCGCGAAAACCGGAAACGAGCCGAAACGGGACCGGCCTGACTAACGACAACTCAAAAAAAATTTTTTTCAAGTCGTGCCCATCTCTAGCTGTCATCTGATAAATTAAAACAGAGATTGGGGCATTTTATGAAAACATTGCTTCTAATAGGGAAAGAGTGTCCATTAGCCTTTTTGTCCTGCCTCAAAGCAAAGGTGAATGAGAGATTAGGTCACTTCCTCTCCGAGATGCAACATAGCAGAAGTCAGGAGAACTTTCTCTGCTACTGCAACTTCCTCCAGGAAACATGCCTCACAAGAAAGGTTCCCACAAAGATTGGACAACATCTGTCTGGGATGATATGAGGTCTCCTTCCTTGATCAGGGGTTTGGACTAGAAGACCTACAAGGTCTATTTCAACCCTATGATGATTCTATGAACTGCTCCCATTCCTCCTGACCATGTCATTTTGGCCTCAGAGAACATCTAGCTGATGGGTTGCACAAGAGCATGGTGAATGGACAGATAGCTCTGTTGGGATCTAAAGAATTTCCAGTGTGAATGAGCACGAAGACAGTATGTAGAGCGCTGTATCTCATTTGGCATGTTAAAACTGAAGAGCTCAGTGGTTCATTCTGTGCTAGCAATAACCTGTATATAGTTTGGTCTATTTTTGCAGAGTATTATTTGAACTGAAATAATAGGCAGCTTCTGTGGCTTTGAACTGGGTTGACACAGGGGATGTTGGTGTTGACGAATCTAGCCTTATATAAAGCCAGGAAAAGAAAACTGAATGATGTGTTATAACAGGAATGAAAACAGGTGTTGCTCCTACAACTCAAGAATGCCCCAGGTTTGATAGGTGAAAAGGTACAGAATATGGATTTCTCCTTTTGTGGTAACTGAAGCCGAGTGTTTCCTGAACAGTTCAAGATCTTGCTAATTCAATCCAGGCATCTTCTGCACTGGATTGTTTGCCAGAGCCATGATGCCCTCTAGTGGCAAACTAGGTGCTCCATGGTTCTCCAGGTAATCTGTGGCCAAATCCTCAAAACACTCAATTTCCCCGCACCCTTATTTGATTGAAAAAGCAATGGGTAATCGCTCTGCAATCTATTTGGTACCGACACTGAAAATGTAATATTATATTATTGAGATCAAACCTATCCATTCTGAAAGAAATCAACCCCGAATGTTCACTGGAAGGACAGATTTTGAAGCTGAGGCTCCAGTACTTTGGCCACCTCATGAGAAGAGAGGACTCCCTGGAAAAGTCCCTGATGCTGGGAAAAATCGAAGGCAAAAGGAAAAGAGGACGACAGAGAATGAGATGGTTGGACGGTGTCATCGATGCAACCAAAATGAATTTGACAAAACTCCGGGAGGCAGTGGAGGATAGGAAGGCCTGGCGAGCTCTGGTCCATGGGGTCACGAAGAGTCGGACACGACTGAACGACTGAACAACAACAACAACAATCGCTCTGCAATCTATTTGGTACCGACACTGAAAATGTAATATTATATTATTGATAGTCTATAATCATGGCATTTATTTAGATATTTGCTTCTTCAAGCTTGCAGCAAATAGATGTATTTTTGAGGGTGGAATAGTTCCTTTGTGATTGCTATGGATTGAAAAAGGGAAACCCCAACAATCCAATGAAAACAGAGATTAGAAAGACATAATCAAGAACAATTTTAAAAGCTCATTGTGTTGTCTGAACAATTTGGCTGGTTGCTCCAGCTTCCAAAAACCACTCAGGAAGATTCATAATCGCTAGCACACATCTCATAAATGTCTAGCACACCACTTTGGAAATTTGTGATTTTAGACTGCATGTCCCAGAATCCCCAGATGATCTCCTGGTAGAATCCTAGGTCTTGTCCTATAAAAATGTAGCCTTCCAAACTCTAACCTCTCTGTATAACCAAAGATAATGAACAAGCTTAGTTTATCAATTCTGCTTTTTTGTTTGTTACAAAGGCAAGAAAGAGAGGGTGAAGAGATATTTTCTTTTGAGTTCTAACCATCCATGGAAACTAGATGAAACACTCATAGAAAAACCAAGTCATTACGCTAAGCCAGAACGCAGTTGTGGTGAGTTGTGGAGCCCCTCTGGTGATTAAGATACATACGGATCAGGTAGTGAAGGAATTGCAAGAAGTAAAATGAAATAAAATGTTATTGCTTAGAGATAGGAGGACATAAGTTATTCACAATGAAGCCAACATTAATATGAAGTTATAAGGTTTGTCACTTCATGACCTGTCTATGCAAACACAATCTACTTTTGACCTAGGGCTGACTTGGAGACAGAAAGGTAGAGGTAGTGTTTTGCCCTCAAATTTGGATCGGAACACCCTTCCTTACTCCATCCATAAGCCACTTGTGCTTTGACATAAAGATTTTTCCAAGATTGGCAAATGAGCCCCTCCCCGTCCGCTCCAAAGGCTTCCGCTTTCACAGCTTGTGGGGAAAACTGTTAGCATAACAAAACAAGACATGTGTGTTAAGTCATGCACAATAACAGGATCACCTCCAAATCTTTTACACAACACATGCAGTTTGAAGAGAAAAACACATCATTTCCCCCCAGATTCTTAAAAGGATGCTTGACTACCCTAGAAGTCCTACAGAGTCCAAACCAACCCATGGGCAAAGATCAGAAGCCTATGTTCATCATAGTTGGCATTTTAAGGGTTAATCACTGAGTGAATTCAAATAGTCACAGACAAGGTTTTCACATTTCATCTGGTTATCCAAATATAAGTCTTTTCTTTATTGCAATAATTCTAGTCAATAGTTTGCCTATGTTCTACACCTACACACTATTTCTAGAGTGCTTATATAGTCCATACCATTTAATTACTTCCAAGTTGTTGTAACATCCACAAGTCTTACAGCTATGTGAAACTGTAGGAACAAATGCTTAAATAAAATCCAAAAGTCTTGAATGTCTGCAATTCTGAGATATTGCAGAGATTCAAAAATCCAAAAGTCTCTTGTAGGTAGAATAAAATTAGCATTATACAATAAAACAGTTTAATAGCCTAAGAGGGCATAGGTTTTTTTTTAAAGGGTTAGTGAATACGTTTCTTAAATACATCAAAGTTCTGAAGACTAAAATTGAATAAAGTAAAAAGCACCTCTTATCTCTAAGCTTATTTAGACAGACACAAAAATGTTACAGCATTATTGGCTAGGATAGAATATATATTGCTGGTTTTCATTTCCTGAATTGAAAATGGTCCATCTGCAGCAGCAGCAACACCAGGAGCTGAGTATCTTACACGCTGCAGAATATTTGTCCTGGATCCAAACCACAACAGTCCCATGTTTCATAAAATGTTTCACAGTTGAGGCCAATTGGATAGCATGGCACACAATAGCCTGGTCTCCTAGGCAGCAGCCAAGCATAGTCTGCAATAGGCCACCAAGCTGTCAATGGAACAGTTTGAAAAATACACAATACAGCAGTCATGCTGCTTGTACAGCACCATTTGTGTTGAAAGCTGCCTGTAAGCCCTATGTATTTTGTCTTACATTCTTTGGAACTATGCATAGGACTTTGAAAAAGGAGCAGTGAGGAATGTTAGCTAGCACGACAAATATATACCCCATGGAGGGAAGGATGGATGTCCTTCCATTGAGAATCTAAGTTTTAATGGGCACTAGTTCAGTCACACTCTAGGAATTTAATGCTAATAAGAGAATCTTGAGAAATATGTTTGAAAAAAATAATGTGGTGAACTGGGAAGAAGGCCAACGACTTAGGGAATTCATGGCTGTCTTTGATTAACCTCACGAGGACAGCAGTAAGTTGATTAAATAATCAGTCTGCTTGAATGTTCTGTGATAAATTATCAGATGTGTGTGTGTGTGTGTGTGTGTGTGTGTGTGTGTGTGTGTGTGTGTGTGTGTGTGTGTGTGTGTGTGTGTGTGTGTGTGTGTGTGTTGTGTCGTTACAGCCATGACCGACCCTTCGTGACTCCACATCCATGGAGTTTTCTTGGCAGGAATACTGGAGTGGCTTGCCAGTTCCTACTCCAGGCGCCTACAGCACCTGGTATTCCCTAAGCCTTAATGCTAGAGATGGGCACGACTTGAAAAATTTTTTTTTCGAGTTGTCGTTAGTCGGGCCGGTTCCGTTTCGGCTCGTTTCCGTTTTTCGCGAAAATTTGCAAAAATTAGTCGGTTCGTTTTTTTGTTTTTTCGTTGTCGTTAGTACTGGTTTGGGGAGGGGGTAGCGGGCTCCTGGAGGGAGCTGCAGGAGTCAGCCAGAGCCACAAGTGACGGACTGGCAGACTCTTTGCACCCGCTGTGTCTCACGTACTTGCATGTAGTGCAATGCAAGTAGATCTGGCTTACGGTTAAGACGGCTTAGCGCAACGGCTAGGGTTAGGCTAGTTACGGGTGAGGTTATGGTGAGTATTGGGGTGCATCTGGGTGCCTCTCTGACCCACTTAGAAGGACAGTGTACTGGCGTATGGGTTAGGCTTAGAGTTTGGGTTTGGGCTACGATTAGTGGGCTGTTTATGCCCGATTGGCACATCCCAGAAGTCTCTGTGGTCAACCTGGCCAAGTGGCCATGCGATTGGTGGAAAATTTGCATGGTCTACTCCCATGGGAGAGCCCATCATTGCAAATGTGCAGGTGTAATAATATAAAATAAAATAAAATCAACGGAGACTTTTTTTTGCAAGAAAAACCCACTGCTGCTACTGTAAAAATTCAAGCATTTAAAATAGCCAATTTTCGCATGTTTCTGTGGTGCTTTGGTGGGGTTTTGGGCAACGATTTCAAAAAAAATATTGCGGTCGCCATTTTGGATCCCCCCTCACCGCATGGCAAATGGATGCGCCCTCCCAGCCTGGTACAGTCAGCAAAACCGGGCCATGCGATTGGTGGAATGGCTCCAAAACTTTGCATGGTCCACTCCCATGGGCGAGCCCATCATTGCGAATGCGCAGGTGTAAAAAAATAAAATAAAATAAAATAAAATAAAATCAACGGAGACTTTTTTGCAAGAAAAACCCACTGCTGCTACTGTAAAAATTCAAGCATTTAAAATAGCTAATTTTCGCATGTTTCTGTGGTGCTTTGGTGGGGTTTTGGGCAACGATTTCAAAAAAAATATTGCGGTCGCCATTCTGGATCCCCCGCACTGCATGGCAAATGGATGCGCCCTCCCAGCCTGGTACCAGCAGCGCAGCAGTAGCAATAGCCAAGGAGAGGGGGCCGGGGACCCCCCCCCCCAAATAAAACACCCTTCTGGCCTGGTAGGTGCCCTCAGACAGTTTTCGCCTACTTTTAGGGCCGGGAATCGGGTTTTTTTTTTAACTTTTAAAAACTTTTTTTCTGTGCCGCTTGGCATTGCGCGATGCAAGTAACGAGCACGACAAATCAGACCAAATTGTTCGTTCGTCGGTTCGAGCTCGAAGTCTGGGGCAGTGATTCCCGTTACCGTTTCCGTAGAGTAACGGAAACGAGTAACGGAAACGGAAATGGGAATACCGCTAAGTCGTGCCCATCTCTACTTAATGCTGTTTTGTATCCTGAGGATGGCAGGATGTCTTCTCCTGCCAAAAGCTTGATGATCTTTTATTTGGAAGTTGAGTCATGGCAACTGGACTTCTTTTCTTGAGAGATTAAAACATTTTGCTACTCATCCAAGCAGCTTCATCAGTCTAATGAAGCTGCTTGGATGAGTAGCAAAACATTTCAATCTCTCAAGAAATGAAGTCCAGTTGCCATGACTCAACTTCCAGATAACTTCACCTGGATGGCTAAGGATCTTCACAGACATGAATTTTAGTTGTATTAAAAGTGTTTTTACTTGGACCCTAAGCTAGTGAAGTGTTTAAGGTCTTTCCATTATGTTCACTGGGAATAGTCTACCCTCACCACTAGTTTTTGTTGCTTTTAAAATGCCTTCATTTCCAATTCTGGGAGAAAGGTGGCACATTAAAAAAGCCCAATATAAGTAATTAATTTATTTACTAATGTTATTTACTTATTTATTTATTTATTAGATTTTTATGCAGCACTGCCCATCTGGCAGCAAAGGCCACTCTAACAACTGCACAATTACCAAAGCATCCTGTATTGCCACTTTTCTCAGAGACAAAAATACCTGTGAGATGAATGGGAAAGATTTTGCACACCTTTAATTTTGGACTAGGAATCTGCCAAAAAGGAGCTCGGGTGTCATTCAAACATCATTCATCAAGCAGATGCAAAAATGTTAATTTAGCATTACACTAATTACTCTGTCTTTGTATCAAGGGAAGAGGAGAGGCAAAGAGATAAGTGCCATTTGCTGCCTCAGATCCCAAAATAATTGCACCAGCTTTGAACATGGACCCTTAAGGCTAGGCAAGAGCTGTGGGGGAGGGGGCTCTGCCTCAGGCAGCAATAAAGCTTGTGCCATCTCCAGTGATCCTTAGGAGAAAGACATTTGATTTGGATCAGTATAAAGAGCTCTTTTTATATGGAAGCTTTCACATTCTAATTCCTGTGTAATTTTGTCTGTGGAATACACCAAAAGGAAATATGTTGAAAGCCATCCCTTAAGGTGTAGCTAAGCTAATGCCGCATTGTCCATTCTACCTGGAAACTCAGATGCTCAAATAATCTGCCAGCAAATGTCCTTGAAAGGCCTTCCAAGGTATAGATGAATAAGACATGGATTTCTTGGCCTCGAACTCATGCCCACTCACAAAAACAGCATACTGTGAAATCTTGAGTCTTTTGTAGTAGTAGCAAATAATCATCTGTGTGTATTGCTCAACCATTTTTTCTTCTCCTTAGTAACATGAGTAAATAATGGAGAATATGGTTTCTGCCCCCATCCCACTGAGGTTTCTCAAATGACTCAGAGACTGACAGAGATTTACAAAATTATGTATGAGCAGAAATTGTCTCTGTCTACGCATAACTTTAACAACCTCTAAGAGCTTTGGAGTGCATCAGGCAACCTCAGTGGGAGTGAGGAAACAAATCTCTATTATTTATTTGAATTCTTAAAGGGCTATGTGTGCATGTGTGCATGCACACACACATGCAAACATATTTTATTAAAATAATATATGAAGTTATAATTTGTTATACATAGACTTCTTTCTCTTTCACTTTCTCAGTATTTCTTAATACTAGAATCCATATCATTTTAGAAGCTGAGATCAGCAATGAAGCTGAATGACATATCCCTTAAAAAGGAAGTGTTTGTTTTATTTTACTATATTACTTTCATTCTTCTCCTAAAAATGGTGCTAAGAAGGCTAACACTCACATAAAGCAAAACATTTTGCAATTGTTTTGAACAATTGTTGACTAAGCAAATTGTGTTATGATATTGGCATTAAGTTTTGGAGATTAAGTGCTGTAAAATAATAAATATCTGTAGACATCTGTTGCATTATCTGTTTTGGATCCTGAAACACCACTGTGCCTGACTGCCCATGTCTTCAGGGCACTGGTGGACAATTTGCATGTCCTTAATGATGATGTCCTGCCATCTCTGATTTGGTTGCCCACATATCCACCAACTATCAGTTTCCAGGTGGTGCACAGTTTAGGCAATGGTAAATGGTGCTGCCCTGAGGCCATATTCATATCAGAGGAGCTGGCTTTCTCTCATCTTCTACTTGATTGATACCACATCTAATTGCTCTCAGGTAGTATAATTTGTGATATGGTCAAGTAAGGAGATACCTGCTATGACATGGAGGTGGTTCTCTATGCCCATTGTTCCTGCCCAGCACTCCATGCTATGCAATGCAACTGGGTGGATAATTGTCTGGTAAATCTTGGATTTGAGATGTTGGCATTTGTGTATCACACAGCATACAGGTAAGTTCTCGCCACTGACGTCACCATGCCTTGGAGATGGGAGCCAAGATACTGGAAGATATCCATATTCTTTATGTTTTCTCCATTTATCTGGAATGTTCTATGTGTGGTAATAGTCTCTAGGTACTCAGTTTCCTTGATGTTTAGGTGGAGTCCAAAGTGGCTGAGGTGGTCATTCTATGCCTGAACTTGCCATTGCAGTTTGCTCCTAGTATTAATAATGCAAGAATGACTTTGTTAGCATGTCCAAACTTCGGCCCTCCAGATGTTTGGGACTACAACTCCCACAGTCCTTTGCCGTTGGCAATCTAAACTTGGAATTCTGGGAGTTGTGGTCCAAAACATCAGGAGGGCCAAAGTTTGGACATGCCTGGATGGTCTAGGAAGCATTTTGTTGCAAGGCTTGTGTGATGATACCCAATACATCATGTTTTAAGCTATATTGACTAGAGATGGGCACATTTTTTTTGTTTCTGTTACCGTTTGTAGTTTCCGTTACGTAACGAAACGACAAACAAAAATTGTGATGAAAATGAAACGAAATGAACAGAACCATGCAAATTGTGGTCGTTATGTTTCGTTTCCGTTAATGGCGACGCGCAATGAAATGAGCTGTTTTAAATGTTAAAAAACACCCTGGACATCCATAAAAACGCAGCAATAATTATTTATATTGTCTGATAATACCTACCAGGGGGGTTGGGGTCCTTAAAACATTTGTTTTTGTCTTCTCCCATCGCGATGTATTTTTATTTTCCCTTTAAAATGGATGTTGCCACCAGCCATAAAATGGAGGCAAGCCATGTGATGTGGGATCATGTTCAACCAATAGCATGCCCAGGTTGCAGACTGGGCAGGCAGGTCTGGCAGCCACAGAGGGCATAAAAAGCTCTGGCAGCCCCCGTCCTCCTTGCAGTCTCTGGTGGGAGTTAGGGTGGGATTGCTGTCTCTGCGACTCTAGCTTCAGTCCTGCAGCCTACCTGTGTGTGTGCATGCTGCGTACCTCTCGGTGAGTACCCTCCCCTGCCCCGCAGTGCAGTCACTCTGCGGCTGTCTTGCACCCTGGGCAACGCCTGCCGCTACCTTTGCAGCCTCCCTGCATACCTAGTCTATACTGTGTCTCTGCCAGCATCCTTTTTTTTAGTGTTTTCCCTCTGGTCTAGGGCGTTGGGGGATGCCTGCGCACGGAAATGCTTTAAAAATCGCACAAAAAGCGGGTAGAAATGACAAACGGAAAAACAAAAAACGGTAACGAACTTTTTCAAAAATTTCACGACAAACGGAAACGAACCAAAACAGACCTCTCAACGACAAACGAAAAACCAAAACACCATTTTTTGTTTCGTGCCCATCTCTAATATTGACAGTGAAATCAGGAGAGCTGCTCTCAACTTAAAGCAAACAGCTGATTTATTAAACTAGCTGTATACAGCAGAGAAGCTCAGGCATTTTTCTACTGCTAGTCCTTTCTACCACACACTTCTGCCTGGTTCCTCACTTCCTGTTCCTTTCCCACATTCTGACTCTTTGTTATTGCTGCCATTTAATCAAACAACAGACTGTATGTATTGTTACAAGAGCCATTTTTTATGATCGTAAATACCAGCTGTGTGTCTCATGGCCTGCCTTGCACACCCTAAACAAGCTTGCTGCCCTCAGATGATGGCGTACACAATTCCTTGCTTTCTAGGCCCTTCCTAAGTCTGATGTCCGGAAATCCAATTGTGTTGGAGGCCTCACCTGCCTCCTCCATTTCTTCATCTGCATTGTTCTTCCCCAGCCAGGCCTTCTCACTTTCTCACTGTAATTTCACAAGAAAACTAAATGTGCTGATTAAGATGAGCGGTGAGACCATATTATTGGCAGAAAGCAGCAGAGTTCACATGAAAACTGAGGACAATCAGAAGAAAGCACAAAAGCAGAGTTACAGCTGAACATGAAGACAAAAATAACAGCTACAAAAGTATTATGTAACATTTGTGTTGATTAAATTCTTTAATGAAGAAGTCTGACGAAGCTGTCTGGATGAGCAGCGAAGCATTTCAAGAAAAGAAGCCCAGTTGCCATGACTCAACTTCCAAGTAAACTCACCTGGATGACTTAGGGATCTTTTACATGACCCCTAAAATCCGAGGCAAAGGGCTCCCAGATCCAGAGCCTTAAAATGTTTTCCCACCAGCTCTGGACTTTAAAAAAATTAAGTATGACCATGCCCACCTAAGCGCGCCCCAGCGAACTTTTCAAGTACCTAGCCTCCAGGAGGTAAAAAAATCTTCTGATGCGGATTGTAAAGCTGTGAATGCTGGGCTCTGTTTTTTTTTTTGTCCCCGCCGCCCCTTTAAGAGACAGGAATTCCTACGGGGCTGCTCAGGGCTGCTTCGACCGGCAGACAGAGGTGAGCCTGCATTTTTTTCCTCCCTTTTTTTTCTCCCTCCCCTCACGCAGACAGGAACAATGGAGTGCGGAGGGGTGGGAACACAGGAAGAGCGGCAAACCCCCATGATCTCTGGTCCGAATTTAAGTTGCCACCAGATTTTAGAGGTCATGTAAAAGCGCCCTTAGCATCTTCACAGACATATAACCTCCAGCACTTTCCCCACAATGAAAGATGAAAGAAAAGGGAGCCTTAGGACCTTCAGGAGCAATCAGAACTTTTAAATTTCTGATAGACAGTTGCAGCTTATGCTGCATAACATTTTTCAAAAAAAAATTCAGCCAATATGTGGTGTTGGGAAAGAGCTTTATAGATAACATGGAATGTAAGAAAAGCAAATAAGTGGGTTCTTGTTCAAATCTGACTAACCTTTCACTGAAAGTGAAAATCACTAAGCTCAAGTCTACTGTCCTTTAGACATACATGAAAAGACACGGATAGTAATGATGCTAGAACAGTGGAAAGCAGTAGGAGAAAGGAAGACCTGAGGTGGATTAACTCAATCAAGAAGGCACAACCCTGAGTTTGCAAAGCATGAGATAGGTTAATAATGACAGCACTTCACACAAGTCAGTCATTCATGTATATGGTTCAATGACACTCAACAGCAGCCCATGAGGGAAGCCACCCACAGTTTGAGAAGTTCTTGGTGGCTGATGTCCTGCTGCTTAATGTAAACAATGGCACTACACCAGACACAGTGAAACAATGGGGATTTGGTGAGTCAACCCCTCTGTAAATTCCATTAATTCAAAAGTATGACCATGCCCACCTAAGCGCGCCCCAGCGAACTTTTCAAGTACCTAGCCTCCAGGAGGTAAAAAAATCTTCTGATGCGGATTGTAAAGCTGTGAATGCTGGGCTCTGTTTTTTTTTTGTCCCCGCCGCCCCTTTAAGAGACAGGAATTCCTACGGGGCTGCTCAGGGCTGCTTCGACCGGCAGACAGAGGTGAGCCTGCATTTTTTTCCTCCCTTTTTTTTCTCCCTCCCCTCACGCAGACAGGAACAATGGAGTGCGGAGGGGTGGGAACACAGGAAGAGCGGCAAACCCCCATGATCTCTGGTCCGAATTTAAGTTGCCACCAGATTTTAGAGGTCATGTAAAAGCGCCCTTAGCATCTTCACAGACATATAACCTCCAGCACTTTCCCCACAATGAAAGATGAAAGAAAAGGGAGCCTTAGGACCTTCAGGAGCAATCAGAACTTTTAAATTTCTGATAGACAGTTGCAGCTTATGCTGCATAACATTTTTCAAAAAAAAATTCAGCCAATATGTGGTGTTGGGAAAGAGCTTTATAGATAACATGGAATGTAAGAAAAGCAAATAAGTGGGTTCTTGTTCAAATCTGACTAACCTTTCACTGAAAGTGAAAATCACTAAGCTCAAGTCTACTGTCCTTTAGACATACATGAAAAGACACGGATAGTAATGATGCTAGAACAGTGGAAAGCAGTAGGAGAAAGGAAGACCTGAGGTGGATTAACTCAATCAAGAAGGCACAACCCTGAGTTTGCAAAGCATGAGATAGGTTAATAATGACAGCACTTCACACAAGTCAGTCATTCATGTATATGGTTCAATGACACTCAACAGCAGCCCATGAGGGAAGCCACCCACAGTTTGAGAAGTTCTTGGTGGCTGATGTCCTGCTGCTTAATGTAAACAATGGCACTACACCAGACACAGTGAAACAATGGGGATTTGGTGAGTCAACCCCTCTGTAAATTCCATTAATTCAAATGGGACGGCTTGAACTGTAACTGCATGAGTAAGTAGCAGTCTGGTTCAATATTGAATTAATAAAACCTATGAAGTTGACTCACCGAACCCTCATTGATTCAATGACCTTATTCTAGCATTATTTACTACACTGAGCAACAGGATTTTGGATAATATGTGAACTATGAAGACTCATCTTTGAAATAGGTAAGCATTACACTTTGTGGGGAGACCTGCCAGACCAAGAACCTATTTACTTATTCACTTATGCAGGCTCAAAACAGAAGGAACTGGGCTGAGTGGCAGATTTAGGCCAAGGTCCCAAGTTTACTTCTGTATTGCATGATCCTCCTATTATGAATGTCTTCTGCAGTGATTGTAGTGCTAAATGTGGATGAGCACTCACCACCAGTGTGTTCTTCTTTGCTGTTAACACCCATTTCTTTGCTACCAGGCTATTTTCTATGTGGTGGTTCTGCCCCCACCTCATACTTCATATGATTTTATGGGGTTGTTAGAGAGCTTTGATCTTCCTCCTTCCCTCTCCTTTCTTCTCTCTCTCTTTTATCTATCAACGCTGCTGATCAGCTTGCAGTACCAACTTCATTCCTCTGCCCATGGCATATGAATTACCCTTTGTGGAGGGAGGAGAAGGGCTGAAGTGTTTCAGAAGCCTCTTCTGCTTCACTAAAAACATCAGCTTTGTATCAGAATATAGTTTCAATGAAAATAAATGCAAACCACCATTTCCTTTCTTGAAAGCATCAATGCACACCTCACAGGGAGACCCTTATAGAGTGTAATTCTACCCTACAACCAAAGACAGAGAGTCTTCTCTCCCTGTCTAGATGGGGAACCATCAGGGGGATCCTGAATGTGATTCCTATTCATTGTGTTTACACTCTTGATCTCTTCATCATCTGTATTTCCTTCTGTACTCAGCACGTAGTAGTACAAGTCTTGATTGAACTGGACAATGGTATTTTCACTTACCTGAGAATAAGTCCTGTTGTAAACTTGTACAAGTACAGTCATGTACAGGACTGCGCTATGAGTCAAGTAACACTTAGATGATTCATGATAAGAACCTCTCTCTTGATAGTTCATTGAATGCTATGTTTCAGATTTATTTTTCACATGGAATCCTGGAAGCATGTCGGGTGGAACCAGCAAGAGTTTAGAGACAGGAAAATCTCTAGCATGGCATGGCATCCTAAAATAGTTTGGACTGGAAGGAACAGATCTGTCAGTGTCTTGAACATGAACACATAATGGCTAAAATCTTATTGCTTAGCATGATAATATGTCCTATAGTAGGCTCATTAAATCACTGGGGATTAGATGAATGAACTCCTCAACACATTCCCTTGGTTCAACTGAGCCTGCTTTGGTTGCAACTTACTATATGCTAAGGAAAGGATTTCAAACATATTATACTAGCTTATCAATACTAGCCCAAGACTTGGGGGACTCTTTTAAAATTAAAATTGGAAGAATAGGATTAGCATATCTCCTTACCACTGAGATAAGAACTATAAAAGTACATCTTCCAATACCTTTTCAGAAGCTTTCTTTCCATAAGCCTGTCTGCTCAACTATTTGCACTTGCAGTATGGATTTTCTCCTGCCAGTAAAACATTTCTGGCTTTTAGAATATTCAGAGATATCCCTACTCAGTGCTTTCAGTTATTGCTTTAAACAGAAAGCTGTATCTAGTGGCTAAAAAGTAACTCTGGTGAATTTTGCAAGAACCTCATGAAAACTATGATTCAGCAATCACATGGCATTTGAAGTAATACATTAGAAACTAGAGATGGGCACGAAATGAGCAATTTTTCATTTTCGTTTTTGTTTTTTTATTTCATTATGTAACGAAACGAAAAACAAATTTTGTCTCCAAAATGAAACGAACCGAACCGAAACAACAGAAATTTTGTCGTGTGTTTCGTTTTCGTTGCAGCAAATACATTGAACTGTAATGAATGCTAACGAAACAGCAATTTTTCGTTTTCATTTTCGTTTTTTCATTTCGTTACGTAACGAAACGAAAATGAATTTTTTTGCAAAAAAATCACAAAAAATGAAAACGAACCGAAACGGACCCCCTAAACGACAAACGACAAACGAAACACCATTTTTTTGAGTCATGCCCATCTCTATTAGAAACCATAGGGAAAGAGGCATAGTAGAGAAAACAGAACTGCCTCTGAGTTTCACTTAATTCAAACAGACAGATCTTTGCAAATCAATGATTGACATATATAAATTAGACTTTGGGAGTGCCAGAATCAGCAGCATGCAACTTCATGCTTATTAACAATGTTTTCCATGTGAAGGTAGTGATACCAGTTGCTACCACTGTGTTAAGTGGGCATAGGTCACCCCTGTGGGTCTAGGGCAGGGGTTCCGAACTTTGGATCCCCAGATGTTCTAGGACTAAAACTCCCAAGAGCCTTCACCACTAACTCTGCCGACCAGGATTTCTGGAAATCCAGGAACATATGGGACCCAACATTGGAAATTACTGGTCTGGGGAAATAAATGTCTGGTTTTGAAGACTACTGCTAGTAATCAGGTGTAGTAGCTGATTTTAGGGATGAGTATACATGTTTTTGCTGAGAATTTAGAAATTCAAATCTGACTGCTTTGAAAATTCTCAGATTCTTCCCCTCTAGGACACATGATTGCTCAATTTTTAATTGGTCACCATTTGTTTGCTTCAGTTCTTCAGATTTCCTTCCTAGTTCAGTCTTTCTGTTCTCTTTGAACAAACTGCTTTTTCCTCTTTGAGCAGCCTTTTAACCTCATTGTCGTTTGGTGGTCCAAACTTCTTCACAATCAGTTTCTTGTTAATGATGTATTTGACATTGTTTCTGTTAATGCGGGTGAGAGGTGGGAGGTTCTTGTTTTACCTACCATAGATAAAAAGCACAGGACAAAAATATATTAACCTCTATCTAGATAACAGATCTGGGACCATAGTTTTATAGTCTTCACGGACCCTACCAGCTTGCAAATTTATTTAAAAAATTGCCTTTGCCACACAGTGACCCCGATAAACATTCCATCATTAATCTGTTTTCCAGTCTAGCAAAATCTTTTCATTCATGGCCTCCTGCCTGTAACTCATACCAAAACACTGTATACCATGTTGACGCAGTGATAACAACCATATATTATGCTGGTGCTTGGGGAGAGGAGTCGCATACATTTGAGATTTGACATTCATGCAGAGATTTTGAAGACATATTATTTTATTAATTGAATTGATAAAGGAATATCCACTGTCTATGGGTTCACAGGGTTATCTTACATTTTTATCCTAAATAAGCTGTGTTGAAGACTAAAACAGAGATGGTTACCACTCTAACCCTGTTAAAATATGTCCGTTATCAGAACAGATCATTATTTTTGAGCTGGCATAAGAGGATTTGAGTATAGTTATGCTGTTCAGTTTCCATGCTCTCGCCAAAAGGGAGCATGAGAATGCAGACAGAAATATGGATTTATTTTTTTTACTGCTCGTAAAATCAGTGTAACTATTTGAATTCTTTTCATGTCTGTACTGTGACATCATTCTGGGTAAGTTCAACTTTTCTCACATTTATTTATTTATTTATTTATTTATTAGATTTTTATACTACCCATCTGGCTGCTCAAGTGCAGAAGTCTATTTGATTCTCTATTTGTCCTTATATACAGTGTCCTCTAATAGAATTCTCATGGTGGTTCACAACAAAAAGTAAAGCAATGTAAAATTCAATAATACAAGAAGAACAATATAAGCATAATGCAGCATTAAAAATACAAATCTTAGGCAATAAAAACAGTTTAAAGCCAAATCATCTGTTGTAAAAGCTTTGGGAAACACAAATGTAATTCCAAAGTAACAGCTAAACAGGTGCAAGGTGCTTATCCAAGGAAAAACTTCCAAAACAAAAAATGTTTTCCCTTTTGGTTTGTCTTAAAGGACCAGATGAGAAACTGCCCATAGACAAATCCACATATTCAGCTGTGGTCAGTTTATCAATCAGTCTTTCAGATAAACAATATTATTTGAAAGCGAAAGACTCAACCCTTTTCATACCAAACTGGGGAGTGAGAGCTCGTGAAAACAGAAGATTCACCATTCCCTCATCGCAGGTGAAGGTCAACTCAGTAGAAAATGGAAAATGGAGTCCATTTTCACCATTCATGTCAGGCAAACAGAGAACTAAGCCACCCCCAACAGTAGCTGCTCATAGGTGTCCAGCCAAAGCTAGATTTTGGGGCTCCTGATAGATATAAGGGATGAAATCAGCACATACTATATATCAGGTTGTTTAGGATGGCACAAAATGATGATAACGGTATTTGAGAGGGCCAGTTTTTAGTGGTATGAAACCACTTATAAATATGCAAGCATTCTCTTTGTATTTTGTAGAAGCAGAAACCGGTTTTGTCCTTTTCACTGACTGTTAAAGGTATGTGGAATGATCCCTCTATTATATGCATATTCTTGGTACAGTAAAGTTTCATTTGGCCTTATGAATAACCTCCTCTAGCAATTCAGCTTGAGAATGTTAAAAATGTCTGGCATATTTTTAATGGAATTCTACTGACTTCTCTCCTTCTGGAAAGAAACCTCCTTTCAACCTTACATTTCCTTGACTGTATGAAATTGATTCTTTTCAGTTGTGCTTCCCTGGTAGAATCTGCAAGCGACTACAGAGTAATCTAAAGCAATAAGCTGATTTAAAGAGTAATAGTTTCTGTAACTCAACAGGTCCTTCTCACTTTCTTAGGTGACTGGTGTTTATTCAGTGGGACAGAGCCAATGCAGAAAGAAAACTGCAGAGAAGTACAAACATTTATGTCAATCAAGGGCTGTTGCTAAGGCTTCATAAAATCTGAGTTGATGCATAACCTGGAGGGTTCCACCCTATTCTACAATAATGGATAATGCTTTTCCAGACACAGCACCGAGACATTGCTAGTAGCACTAGTTTCAGGCCTATTGGCTACATTTTTGTAAACTAACATTTTGACTAAGAATTTGTGAAGAGACAGGCATATCAGTTAATATTTTACATGAAGGGCCAGAGACACATAGAGGCACCGTAGTCTTCCTGAACCAGTACACCCTCAAGAATCCACCACACAATTTCCCCCCATCAACAGGCTGTGGGTACCCAAAGTTACTCCCAATATCTATGAATTAAGGTGAGGTAGTACAAAGTAGGAGAGATAATTGGCAACCACCCCAGTCAGAAGAGGCATTGGTAAGGAATGATGTGGTTCAACAACATCTGAAGGGCCACAGCTTCTGCAGAGAGATGGGGACAAAACAAAAAACAACACACTGTTTTGTCATATTGTAAGGTTATGAAATGTCCCATAATGTAACAAAATGGCAGATAGCATTATGTTTGGAAACAAAATACCATTTTTTACTGTTTGAAAAAACACCACCTCCCAGGTTTTTTTTAAATAGGTTGGGCTGTGGGAGGGATGGGGCTCCACCCCCATTCCCCACAGCCCAATCTGACAAAAACACCCATGTGGGGGGGATGAGGGCGGAGGCAACAAGGGAGAATGGAGCAGGGTTTTAAATTTACTGCTGCCTGCTCCATTCTCCCTTGCCACCCCCACCTCCCAGGTGGTGGGATTTTTTTGGCATGTCAGGCTGTGGAGATGGGTGACCCACCCTCACTCCCCACAGCCCAACCTATCAAAAAACCCCACCTAAGGGGCAGATGGTGACTGCAGCAACGAAATTAAATTATGCCTGCTTTTTGGGAGGAAAGCAATGGCAAACCTAGGTAGCATCCTAAAGAGCAGAGACATCACTTTGCCAACTACGGTCAGGATAGTCAAATCTATGGTTTTTCCAGTAGTGATGTATGGAAGTGAGAGCTGAACTATAAAGAAGGCTGATCACCGCAGAATTGATGCTTTTGAGCTGTGGTACTGGAGGAGAGTCTTGAGAGTCCCCTTAGACTGAAAGGAGATCAAACCTATCCATCCGGAAAGAAATCAACCCCGAATGTTCACTAGAAGGACAGATTTTGAAGCTGAGGCTCCAGTACTTTGGCCTCCTCATGAAGAGAGAGGACTCCTTGGAAAAGTCCCTGATATTGGGAAAGATTGAAGGCAAAAGGAAAAGAGGATGGCAGAGAATGAGATGCTTGGACGGTGTCATGGATGCAACCAATATGGATTTGACAAAACTCCGGGAGGCAGTGGAAGATAGGAAGGCCTGGTGAGCTCTGGTCCATGGGGTCACGAAGAGTAGGACACGACTGAACGACTAAACAACAAAAACAAAAACAAAAACAAAAACAAAAACAAAAACAACAACAACAACAACAACAACAACAACAACAACAACAACAACAACAACAACAACAACAACAACAACAACAACAACAACAACAACAACAACAACAACAACAAGGGGCAGTGGGGAGAATTGGAGAGCAGAGCAGGTGACACCAAATTCAAAACTGTGCCCCACTCTCCAGTTCTCACCACCGCCACCCAGCTGGTGTTTTTTGACGGGTCAGGCTGTGCGGAGGGACGGCACCCCCTCCCCACAGCCTGACCCATCAAAAAAAAAACCAGCTGGATGGCAGCAGCATCTGAATCGTTTCATTGCTCATTTCATTTTGTTATGAACATTCTATTAAAAATTCATGAGTAATGAAACAAAACAAAACACAATGAGTAATGAAACTAAACGAAATCACTATTTTTCCATTTTATATCCATCTCTAGTTCTGTATGCTTGCCTTAGAGCCAAGATGAAGATTACTGCCATGGGGAGGTCCTTTATAGTTGTACTTTAATCTCTACTGCAACTAGAGATGGGCACGACCAGAAAAAATAACGTTTCGAGTTGTCGTTTGTCGGGGCAATTCCGTTTCGGGTCGTTTCCGTTTGTCGCGATAATTTTCAAAAATTTGTCATTTCCGTTTGTCGTTTGTCGATTGGTTTGGGGTTGGGGTTGGGGTAAGTGGGCTCTGGGAGGCACCTCTCTGGGTGCCTCTGACGTCTGACCCACTAAGAAGGGAAGGGAAGGGAAGTGTAACGCAAAGCCGCCGCGTACCATACATTACATTACATTATGTTAGGGTGGGGGGTAAGTGGCAGAGACACCAATCTCTCTGGGTGCCTCTAACTCACTAAGAAGGGGAGCGTACTAGCATACTGACATACAGGATAGGGAATGGGATAGGGGTAGGGGATAGTGGGCTGTGGGAGGCACCTCTCTGGGTGCCTGTGACCCACTAAGAAGGAAAGTGTACTTGCGTACGGATCTGGTTTAGGGTTGGGGTTAAGGTAAGGGCTAGGCTTAGGGGTATGGTTAAGGTTAGGGTGGGTTAGTGGGCTGCACCTCTGGGTGCCTCTGACCCACTAAGAAGGACAGTGTACTGGCGTATGGGTTAGGGTTAGGGTTAGGGTTAGTGGGCTTTTTATGCCCTCTGGCACATCCAGAAGTCTCAGTCGAAACCTGGCCATGCAATTGGTGGAATGGGTCCAAAAATTTGCATGGTCCCATCCCATGGCCAGCCCATCATTGTGCAGGTGTAAAAAATAAAAATAAAATAAAATAAAATAAAATCAATGGAGATGTTTTATTGCAAGAAAAACCCACTGCTGCTACTATAAAAAATCAGGCATTTAAAATACCTAATTTTCAAATGTTTCTGTGGTGCTTTGGTGGGTTTTTGGACCACGATTTAAAAATAAATATTGCGGTCGCCATTTTGGATCCCACCCACCGCATGGAAAATGAAGACGACGAGGATGCCCCCCCCCAGCCTGGTACCAGCAGCCCAGGACAGGAGACGGGGGAAGGCCAGGGACCCCCCAGGAACCACCCCTCTCTGGTAGGTGCCCTCACTGAGGCAGGCATATTTTTGCCCGCTTTTTTGGCCGGGAATCAGGGTTTGTTTGTTTTTTAAACTTTTTTTCTGTGCTGCTTGGCATCGTGTGATCGCTGCAATGCCATGAACGACAACGAAAAATCAGACCCAATTTTTCTTTTTCGGTTCGGGTTCGAGCTGGAGCGGAGTAATTCTCATTACCGTTACCCGTTACGTAACGATAACGAGAACCAAAAACGGAAATGAGATTTTCGCCACTCTGTGCCCATGTCTAACTGCAACATGTACAGTAATTCAGTTGAGAAAAAGACATGGAAAATGTTCAGAGGTAAACATTCTGAAAATATTTTGGAAAGAAATGGAATAAAAATGTTTCTTGGGACAGACTGAGGTCAGATATGCATTTTCAAATTCCTGCTAGGGGGTATTGTCTCCCTCGTATATTTTTGGTCTTAGAAACTATGATGTTGAACTACAGACAAACGTGATGGGCTTCATCCAGGGTAGGCAACTAGTGGTCTTCTGGAAATTATTGGATGACATCTCTCTAGGTCTCTGGTCATTGACTCTACAGACTATGTCTGGTTGAGGTTGAAGTCCTTCAACATCTAGAAAGTTGCATGTTGTCTACTGCTGAGTTAAAGGGTGACATCATGGCTTTTAAAGAGAAGACTAGTTGTGAGCATAGATGAAACATGATCCAGTTCATGTAACTGCCACATTGATTCAATATCCAGCAAATCTACTTTGAGCCACAATACTAACATGATTTTCAAGTTAAGATAAGTATTTAAGGAATGATTTTACCAGTTCCATCCCCACTCCATTGAATTTTAATACTAGCCAGATATTTTAATTAATTAATTAATTAATTAATTTTTATGCTTGTTAACCGCCCAATTTTCCCATGGGAATTCTGGGCGGTGTACAACACATTGCAAAAAAACCTGCCCAAACATACAAACCCTAGACAAACCCAATCAAAGTACAAATAACGAAAAAAATATAAAAATAATAATAGAAAAAATAATATAGAGAGTATTAAAAATAATAAATATAAAATGGACATAACTAGCAAACAGCCAAATGACAGGACTAGGATCTGGCAGAAGGGGGCTGGTGCTAGCAGTCATACAGACTAAGTAAAAACCACAATGTACTCAGAGGCCACCCAGAGCATTCCCTGAAGAGCCAGGTCTTTAGTGCCCTTCTAAAGGCAAGCAGCGAGTCCACCAGGCTAATCTCCATCAGAAGTTTGTTCTAGTATGCCGGGGCAGCCACAGAAAGGCCCATTTCTGGGTAGACACCCTTTGGGCCTCTCTAGGTGTGGCCACCCGGAGCGAGAGGGACAAGGAAGCTCTGGTTGGTCAGGACGAGGTTGATCTCTGGGAGATCCACTCTGCCAGATAGCCAGCTCCCAGGCCATGGAGGGTTTTGTAAACCAAAACTATAACCTTGAACCTGATTTGGGATGCAATAGGCAGCCAATGTAGGCGAGCCAGGATGGGGGTGATGCAGTCAAATCTGCCCGCACCTACCAGCAGCCTGGCCGCCGCATTCTGCACCCACTGAAGGCACCGAACAAGGGTCAAAGGAAGCCCCATGTAGAGAATGTTACAGCAATCAGTCCTCAAGATCACCAGCGCCTGCACAACCATCTTAAGGGAATCCACATCCAGGTACGGGTGAATCTGGGCGATTAGCCTAAGCTGCTAAAAGGCTGCCCTAGACACAGCTGCCACCTGGGCTTCCAGGGACAAAGCTGGGTCCAGGACAATGCCCAGACTCCTCACTCGGTCTGCCAGCTGAAGGGTCAATCCCTCCAGACTGGGGAGAGGGCCACTGTACCCATCAAGGGACCCCCCCTCGAGGAACAGAACCTCAGTCTTCCCGAGGTTGAGCCTGAGCCTGTTAGTCCTAGTCCACTCCACGACTGCATCCAGGCAGCAGTCAAGAGTCCCTATAATTAGTTACTATTTAAAATGGTATCTTTGTGTTTTGACAATCATATGCTTAAGAAAAAAATATTCTTTTTTTAAAAAAAATTAAATACATAAATATTTTGCACAACAGTGATAAAGAAACATGTCCCAGTGGATGCTGGGAAGCTTCCCTTTCAAACAAGAAGTTAGGTGTGTCCAAAGGCATGGAGCCTACCAGTTTGGCCTTCTTTCATAGCTAAGTTTCCTTTATTTGAGTAAATAAATAAAGATGAGGCCAGACCATCATAGTTTGGGTATAAATAGGCCACAACTTTATTGAATACAGCAGCCAGTACTCTGGCCAGGTAACAAAAATAGCATGCATGCCCCTGTTGATGTTCACGTGCATTTTCTTTGTTTCTCTAATCCCACTTTTTGTGTTACAAGGACCCTGGGGTGTCCACCCCATCAGTATCCCATTTCCCGTTAAAATTGTGTGTTCCTGAGGGGCGTCGACCCTATCGGGTTGAGCCATAAATCATCATCTAGGGTGGGGTCCCTCTTCCTCCCCCAACTGGTATTTACCCTTGAGCATTGTTGGAGTATCAGATTTGGTGCTTATAGGGTTAAAATCAAATCTGTTGTCATGCGCAGTGAAATGTTGGAGGAGAGAAATACTCCAGGTTCTTTCAGTTAGAGTTAGAGTTAGAGTTAGTGTGCTCAGCTGTGTTTTCTTTGCTAGCGTGTGTGTTGCAAGACGCCGACATGCCGGCCTGTAGTCCGGGATGTAAATATATGAGTTAATTGTAAATAAACTAGGAAGTAGTTTTGTCTCAGACTGTCAGACTGATTTATTTCTTGAGCACTGGCAGAAGACAGTCCGCTGCGCTAAATCTCGAGAAGAAAAAGCTACTCTGCAAATCCCTGTGTCTGAAGATTGGAAGATAAGCAGAGGCACGCAGGGAAAGTGTGCCGGACCAGCTATATTTCTCTCCCAGCTGTATGCTGGAGAGAATTTTTTGTCTCAACGGCCGCTCAAAGCTAACAAGGGTTATGGACAGTATTGCCAGTGTCAAGAAAGCAGTACAGGAGTTATATGTGCATGGTGAGAAGAGGGCTAAAGCAGAGAATGGAAGCCTGGATGCCAAGTAACGCAGAAAACCTGACTGCAAGCAGTTTTTGCTGAGATAAAGTATTTGTCTGAAGATAGAGAAAAGGGGGTTGGGATCTCTTTGCTTTGGGGTGCAGTCGGTACCAAAGCAAATTGAGGTCGCCCTCAACTGGAAGGCCCAGGTCCAGTCTACACTTGGAGCTTCGAGGCTGTCTTGCTGGAAGGAGCCGTGAGTAGTAGTCCCAGAAGAGCCCATTGCTATTGGTGAATAGCAGAAGGGGGGGATTGAAGCTCAAGATGGAGGAAGGACAGGAAAGTTTTACTGTGCCATTCCAACGTCTCAATTCTGAGAACTATCTAGATTGGAGTGTCCGAGTTCAGGCTTGGATGGAGGCAAGAAATTTGCTGGACTGTTTAAGTAATTTACCTACCGATCCAGTTCAGTTGCCTCAATCCACCACAGCTGCGCAGAGAGCTGAAGCACTAGCCTCAGTGCGAAGGAATGCAAAAGCCAGGGCTATGTTGATTATGAGTTTAGACTCTAATCAGTTAGTTTATGTACAAAGTCTGAGAAATGCTAAAGATATATGGGACACTCTTGAGAGAGTACATCGCAGAACGACCCCAGGTGCAAAGGTACATTTGTACAGACAGCTATTTGAGATGAAGCTAAAGCCCGGGGGTGACATTAGAGAACATATAGCTGCAATGGTGTCTATCTTCAACCAGTTGCGTTCTCTGGATATGGCTTTCACAGAAGACCAACAAGTTTGTGTTCTTCTGAGCTCTTTAGACAAAAGTTATAACACGCTGTGTTTAACTATGGAGACTTTACCTCAGGACAATTTCAATATGTCCTATGTGTCGGGACGCCTTGTCCATGAACAGCAACTAAGAGCCAATGAAGGTGGGAAAAACAAAGGGAGTGCAGGCTACTCAACTCCAAGAGAGGGGGAAGTGAAAGTCTACGCAGCTGCAAGGAAATGTTTCAGGTGTCAATCACCAAGCCATGTTTTGAAAAATTGCCCGCAGTCTCCAAACTCCAAGGTTAGCTCCCATGGCAACCAGATAAGAGACAGTGCACAGCGTGGGATGCCGAGGCCAGCTGCAGCTGAGAGAGGCAAGCGCGGATACAGAAGAAGAAGAGATAACAGCGCACGTCACATGTCGGTGTCCATGGCAATGTTCAAGAACCAATCTTCTAGCAACTGTGTTTTCATTTTAGACAGTGGAGCCTCGCATCATCTAGCGCCACCTGGTGTTCAGAATGAGAACTGCAGGAAACTTTCTCAACCAAAGAACATTACAATGGCTAATGGGCAGAAAGAATCTTTGAACACTGCTGCAACAGTGTATATTAAATGTTTGGACACTACTGTTGATGTTTTTGTTCTAAATGGCATGACACGTGGAATTTTGTCTGTATCAGCTCTAGTTAGAGATGGTTTTTCTGTATTGTTTGAAAATAACATATGTTCTGTTTCCAGGAATGGAAAGCTGCTGATACAAGTGCACTGTAAAGATGGTTTGTATGCAGTGAGCGCAAGTGCAGTTCCAGAGGGATACAGCAATGCAAATGCAGTGCAGGCGCAGTGTGCTAACATTCCCAAACACAATAGCTGTGCTCATTTACTTCATCGTCGAATGTGTCATTTAAATTGGGGGTATTTAAAGAAAATGCCTGAATGTGCTGAAGGATGCAATGTGAAACCATGTTCTAGGTTTTTGGATTGTAGGCCATGCAAAGCTGCAAAGGTCAAGAGATGTAGTTATCCTAAGTCAACCAGGGTATCTACAAAACCTTTTCAACTTGTACATGTTGATGTTTGTGGCCCGATGCCAACTGTTTCTCTGGGAAATGCTAAATTTATTCTTTCAGTAGTTGATGATTTTTCCAGAAATGGTTGGGTATTTCCTCTGAAAACCAAGGGAGAAGCAGCTCAGAAACTGAAGGATTGGATTGTGGCAGTGGAGTGTGATTTTTCCACAAAAGTTAGACAAATTCAATCAGACAAGGGGGCTGAGTTTACAAATACAACATTTCAGAATTTTCTAAGACATAAGGGCATAGCACATAGGTTGACAAATCCTTATTCTCCCGAGGAGAATGGCGTTGCGGAAAGGAGAAACCGAACCTTGCAGGAAGCGGTTGACGCTATGTTGAGGGATTCAGGTTTGCCAAAAAGCTACTGGGCTGAGGCATGGCAGACTGCGTCACATGTATTTAACAGAGCTTACAATTCTGTTGTAGGTCAAGCTTCTTACACATTGCTACATGGCAAGAAGCCAAAGGTAGGCTATTTCAGAGTGTTTGGCTCTGAGGCTCATGTTTTGATTCCAAAGCCACTACGTAGGAAAGGAGGACCAAGATCCAGAAAAATGATTTTTTGTGGATATGAACCATTGACAAAAGGTTGGAGATTTACCTATCCTGATGGATCCAAAATACTAGTCAGTAGAAGTGCAGAGTTTTGTGAGCAGAAAGGGTGGACTAGGGTTCACGCTAATCCTGAGGTGCTAAGTGAAAATTTTGACAATGTAGTGGGACAAGATGAAGCAGGTGCAGGTCCTGAGCCAGATGCACAGGTAGATGACACTAATCAACAAGGAAGTGTATCTCCAAGAGGTGTAAAGTCTGAACCAACATCACCACAGTCTAGTCCAGTGGGACAGAGAAGGCGTGTCAAGTCAGAAGGTTCAGGTAGTACTAGTAGTTCTGACGCTAGTGACTCCAGAATTGTGCCCAGTAGTCCAACTGGGTCAGAGGGGGCGTCTGAGGTTGGTCCTAGACGTTCAGCTCGCACAACAAAAGGTAAACCGCCAGAGAGATTTTCTCATTCAAACTACTCAGCTGTGAGTGTTTGGATCGGTTTAGCTCAGTGTGAACCAGAGAGTCATGAGGAGGTTTTGCAATTGCCTGATGAGGAAGCTAGTAAATGGCCTGCAGCAATGGAGAAAGAGATGGAATCCATGAAGACTATGAAAGTATTTACACCAACAACACTGCCAGAGGGCAAACAGGCAGTGAGATGTCGTTGGGTGTATAGAATTAAGACTACAGCAACAGGTCAGACACAGTGTAAGGCAAGACTTGTCGCTAGAGGATTTACTCAGAAGAAAGGGTTGCATTACACTGAGGTGTATGCACCAACTTCTAGAAGTGAGACATTTCGTATGTTGTTGACTGTCGCAGCACAGAGAGGTTTTCAAGTAGCTCATTTTGATATAAATGTTGCTTATCTTAACTCAGATCTCGAAGAAGATTTGTACATGTTACCACCACCAGGTTTTGAGGGCAAGAAACCAAACCAGGTGTGGAAATTGCACAAATCGATCTATGGACTCAGACAGTCAGCAAGAAACTGGAACAAGTGTTTAAATGATGTTTTGGAGAATATGGGTTTCCGAAAGAGTTTAGCCGATAACTGCCTGTATCTAAAAGGATCAGGAGACGAGCAGGAGATAGTTCTGATTTTTGTTGATGATATTTTGCTTGTTAGTAAAACACAGAATCAGGTAAAGAAGTTTGCAACAAAGCTTGGAAAAAAGTTTCAGCTTAAGAATCTAGGTGATGTGAAGATGTATCTAGGAGTTCAGATTAATAAAATTGAGGATGGCAGTTTTTTTACTTTGCCAGAAAGGTAAGATTGAGCAGTTGTTACAGAAGTTCAGAATGTCTGACTGTAATGGTGCCAAAACACCAATGGAAGCAAATTTTGAGAAGAATAGTCAAACTAGTAATGATGAGAAATTTGAGAGGCCAGAATTGTTTCAGTCAGCTATTGGAAGTTTATTGTATCTGTCTCAATGGAGCAGACCAGATATTGCTTTTGCTGTGAATTTGCTAAGTAGAGAGACCTCAAATCCCAGTAAGATTGCCTGGAATGGTATCAAAAGAATGCTGAGATATTTGAAAGACACTAAGGATTTCTGTCTCAAGTTGTCAGCAGAAGGTGAATCGCAGTTACAATGTTGGTCAGGCAGCGATTGGGCAAATGCTGAAGACAGGAAATCAGTGTCAGGAATGGTGGTGAAATTTGGAAAGTCTCTAGTTGGGTGGAAATCCCGAAAGCAAAGTCTGGTTACACTTTCCTCTACAGAGTCTGAGTACAGTGCTCTGTCAGATCTCTGTAGGGAACTAGAGTACTACAGATGTTTGGTCCAAGAAATCAATGGAAATTGCTGCCTACCCATTACAGTATGGGAGGACAATCAGCCGTGTTTGAAATTGGCAGAATCTGGTCAGTTTAAATCCAGAACTAAACATCTGGACATTCGTTACCACAATGTATGCCAGAGCATACAGAATGACTTGGTGAAACTGAAGTATTGTCCAAGCCAGAATAACCTCGCTGATGGGTTCACCAAACCATTAAGTTTCCAGAAGCATGGAGAGTTCTGTGAAGGTTTGGGTATGGGATGAGTAAAATACAAACTCACAATGTTTTTCCCAACATTCACTGCGAGAGGGGGTGTTGGAGTATCAGATTTGGTGCTTATAGGGTTAAAATCAAATCTGTTGTCATGCGCAGTGAAATGTTGGAGGAGAGAAATACTCCAGGTTCTTTCAGTTAGAGTTAGAGTTAGAGTTAGTGTGCTCAGCTGTGTTTTCTTTGCTAGCGTGTGTGTTGCAAGACGCCGACATGCCGGCCTGTAGTCCGGGATGTAAATATATGAGTTAATTGTAAATAAACTAGGAAGTAGTTTTGTCTCAGAGTGTCAGACTGATTTATTTCTTGAGCACTGGCAGAAGACAGTCCGCTGCACTAAATCTCGAGAAGAAAAAGCTACTCTGCAAATCCCTGTGTCTGAAGATTGGAAGATAAGCAGAGGCACGCAGGGAAAGTGTGCCGGACCAGCTATATTTCTCTCCCAGCTGTATGCTGGAAAGAATTTTTTGTCTCAACGGCCGCTCAAAGCTAACAAGCATGACCATCCGAGTTATTTTGCATGTGTTTTTGAACCCAGAGGTTCTTACCTGCAGTTTTAAACTCCCGGATCCATTCCAATGCCTGTGAAATCACCATTCCTCCCACGTTGTGACATGCATCATCCAATCACTTTCTATCAACTAATATGCAGCTAATTAAATGTATCAAAAAACGGTGGGAGGGTGGTCTGGGGATGCTCTATGCTTGGGAGTGGAAAAGAGGGGGTTGTCATCTTGCACCCCCTTTATAAATCTTCTGGGATGGCCCTCTGGGAGAACATCGTGTTTCCCGGGGGCTACCCCTACACCCAGCATTTGTTTCGGGTCTCAGCATTTCCCGCTTTTTTTCCCATGACGCCGGACCCTCAGGCCCCTCTATGTTCCACATGGGGGTCACCATAGTCCATACTCTGGCAACAATTCATGGCTCCAGTAATTCAGATCCTCTCTCTATGTATCTGTAAGATCTAGGTACTGCAGATGGGACTTGAAAACAGAATAATTATACAATATGTATTCTATAAAACCCAAAATGCAGATCCCTAGAGCCCAAGTATAACTCTCTTCTGAGAAGAAAAAATGTGAAAAATCCTGTTGGCAGAGTGTAAATCAGATCCAAGTACCAGAAGTAAATAACGTTAAAGAATTGAAAGCTTCCTGTCCTGTAAGGGTTACTTTTTGCCTTCGGAAAGCCTTTGGGAGCATTGAAATATGAGGGAAGCCCTTTATAGCAACACATTTATCTTAGATAACCAATAGGTTCAGCCAATTTTGGATACAGCAATCCTCAAAAAATCTCCTTCCTGAAGAGATCTCAAATGGTTAGAATCCGACTGCCAATTTATGTTTATATCTGAAAAAATTGTCTAAGTCTTGTCAGAAATTTCTCCCTCTTTAACACAGTTGTGGTTCTGTTTCTGGGCATGTGCATAATTGTGCAACAAGTCACTTACCTGAAAATACAATCATTACCTAACATAGGATGACAATTGGCTTGCAAGATTTATACAATTTTCTTTATGGAGACAGGCAATAAAAGAACAGTAGGATTCTGATCCATATGTTTCAGAATCAAAAACGTTACTTAGCCATTTAGCCTACACTGGCTAGCAAAAGACTGTACCTATGTCATGACTTAGTCTGTAACTTTATTTCAATGAAAGTTGCTTGATTGCCTGGTATACAATCTTATGGAAGCTTACTAAGAGAGGCTATTTCACTTGAAACTCTAGCTTGATTGCTCATTTTGATAAATCGGTTTGCAGGGTGTGTGTGAATCAACTGGGAAAGGAAAGCAGTGGGTGGGTAGAGGGTGAAATAGCATATCCAGCCTTGCTGCTGCTTGTTTCCTGAGAGCCCCTTCAAGAAGTTGAGCAAAGTAGCATTGGCTCTGAAACAAGGCTCAGCTACACATATACAGGAAAAGAAAATTGTTCTCCACAATGCCTGTCTGAAATAGAATTTTTTTTCACAGTGGCAGTTGGATTGGCTTAAGATATAAGAAAGGAATGGAATTTCTGCTCAAATATAACTTATAGGAGGAATACAAAACAATTCAGCATTGGCATCTTCGTGGTGTCTTCTATTCTGCCCAACTGCACATATTGTGTATGCACCTGGTAACACATATTGAATGAAAGGAAACATCCCCATAGAGGGAGTTTGCTAATTCCACACCCTCCAAATCATCTTGACCCGATTTTGTCAAATAGGATAGACTGTTTATTAAACTTCACTAGGAAGCCTTATTAATTCACATCTCTCTGGGCAATCTCTCCCAAGTGTTGCTTCCCGGTGCTTGGTTGCTGCTGAAATTACACTTAGTACAATTTCTACTTGTTCTTAGTTATGCAGGTGCTAATCCAATTGGCTCCCCAGGCTTACCCTTCTACGAATCACATCAAGAAGAACAACTGCTTGTTTAAAAAAAAAGTGTCCCAGAAATTCCCCCTCTAATTCTTCCAAAGAGTTTTTAGCGACTGATCCTCTTTTGACAGAAAAGCACACATTTCCCTGGGGATCACCCACAAAGGGCCTTTTTGGGCACAGTTTAGAGTGCTATTACCAATAAAACCCTCACTGAGGTGTTTGTTTCAAGCATGCTTGAAAGACCACCCCTTCTGCATCAGTTTGTGGCCATCTTCCAAAGCTCTGCTCCATGTTCCACCACTAGGGGAGATGTAATTCAAGAGTAGAGATGGGCACGATTTAGCGGTATTCCCGTTTCCGTTTCCGTTACTTGTATCCGTTACTCTATGGAAACGGTAACGGGAATTACTCTGCCAGAATTCGAGCTTGAACCGATGAACGAACAATTTTGGTCTGATTTGTCGTGCTCGTTACTTGCACGCGGCGATCGCGCAATGGCAAGCGGCACAGAAAAAAAGTTTTTAAAAGTTAAAAAAAACCCGATTCCCGGTCCAAAATGGCGACTGCAATATTTTTTTTTTAAATCCTTGCCCAAAACCCCACCAAAGCACCACAGAAACATGCGAAAGTAACCTATTTTAAATGCTTGATTTTTTTTACAGTAGCAGCAGTGGGTTTGTCTTGCCAAAATACGTCTCCATTGATTTTATTTTATTTTTTTCTTAATTTATTTTTTTACACCTGCGCAACGATGGGCTGGCCATGGGACGGGACCATGCAAATTTTCGGAGCCATTCCACCAATCGCATGGACAGGTTTTGACTGACACTTCTGGATGTGCCAGAGGGCATAAAAAGCCGAGGCAGTTCCAGTCCATCACAGTCTGGGCTTGGATCTTGTGGAGGGTGGTCAGGGCTGGATTGCTGCGCTCAGTCTAGTTTCGATTTCGCGGTCGCGGTCACGGTCTCGCTAGGCAGGGAGGGAATTGAATTGATTTTAATTCACAAAACATAATAATTTCTTTTATTCCCTGTGGGGAATAGCAACGCAGTGTTTATTCTTTTTTGTTTTCTGCATTTTTGAGGAAGACTTCCGTTTTTTATTTGCTTATATTTGCTTCAAGGGGGAGGGAAGATTTGAGTGGGAGTGGTAGGGGAGGGGAGGTGCTGCGGATTTATTTTGAAAATATATTATTTTACACTACCATACCATTTCTTTTGTATCCCAATTTCCCACCAAGTTCATTTACTTGGCCAAGGTCCTTTTACCCTGCGCCTACAGCTTTTTTGCTGCTGTTGTGATTGGGGTTTTGGAAGGGAATCCAGCAACCCTTTCCTACCCTAGTAGCAGCTTATAGTTTTATTCCATTTATTTTCTATTCTACAGTTTATTAGCAAGTGGCAAGCTACAGCCAAGGTCCAGTACTAGTGCTTAGAAGGGGAGGTTGGAGGCTGTGGATTAAATTATTTTAAAAATCTTATACAGAGTACAGACTGAGTAGGCAGAGTCTCCCTCGCCAACCAGTGCACTCAAATTTCTCAAACACATTTGTTGGCAACAAGGCTAGGGCACCTTCCTCTGTAAAACATTTTACAATTTCATTTTACTTAACACTTATAGATATTCTTTCACTTGTCCAACACCTCATTCATTTTTCTGCAGTCAGGCACTCAAACAAACATTTGTTGAAGGGCAGGCACCCAGCCACCTCTATAGAACTTTTTCTTCAATTACATCTTTGAAGAAGTTACATTCATCTTAGTTACTGTGCATTATTTGTGAAAGTTGGGTGCTGCCAGATTTTGCAAACCCCTTGCTTCTATTAGCTTGGTTTTTGTGCAGTTGTAACTTACATCTGTGAAGAAGTTAAGTTACAGTTCTCCTAACCTAATTATACTTGTCCTGTGCATTGTGAAACTTGTTTGCCAGGATTGGCAAACCCCTTGCTTCTACTAGCTTGGTTTTTGTGCTGTTTTTGTGAGTCAACCTCACTCATTTACTCGCCAGTTTGCCACCAGTCTACATACACAATTACATTTTTGAAGAAGTTACATTTCTCTTTGTTACACTTGCCCTGTGCTGTGCATTGAGAAACTTGTTTGCCAGGATTGGCAAACCTCTAGCTCCTATTTCCTTGTTTGTTGTGCTGCTGTTGTGAGTCCATCTCACTCATTTACTTACAGTCTACATACACAATCCAACTAAAACTGTGAAGAAGTTACAGTTCTCCTATTTACAGTTGCCCTGTGCAGGGCATAGAGAGACTTGGGTGCCAGGATTGGCAAACCCCTTGCTCCTATTACCTTGTTTTGTTGTGTTGCTGTTGTGAGTCCATCTCACTCATTTACTTGCCACCACAGTCTACATACACAATCCAATTACAACTCGGAAGAAGTTACAGTTCTCCTAATTACAGTTGCCCTGTGCAGGGCATTGAGAGACTTGTTTCCCAGGATTGGCAAACCCCTAGCTCCTATTACCTTGTTTGTTGTGTTGCTGTTGTGTGAGTCCATCTCACTCATTTACTTGCACAGTTCCTTGGTGCTTTTCTTTACTATCATATTATACATTCCCTGGCCTGAGCCACAAGAAGTGAGAAAAATGAGGAGGGGTCGCACAGCTAGAGGGCAGGGGAGGGGGACCCCTACTAAGATAAATAGGGGCATGTTTCTGAGGGAAGGGACAGGAAGTAGTTCTGAAAGTGATACTGGTGCAACTCCCTCCCCGAGTAGCAGTGCCAGTGGCACAAGCAGCACTGTGCCATCGTCTGTCACCGAGGGAAGCATGGATGAGGCGTACCAAATCCCATCTCCGTTACCTGACAGCCCCACCCTTGATCAGCAAGAAGACAAGGGCTCTGATTCTGAAATGGCATCAGAATCAGAATCGGGCTCCTTGTATCTAAACATGCCAGATTCTGAGGACCTGTTGGCAGGGACAGACTTAAGGCAGGCTCCAGGCAGTGACGGAAGGAGCAGCCCTCTTTCCACCCAGAGTACCACCAATGAGAGCAGTAGTACTAG
Source organism: Phrynocephalus guinanensis (assembly GCA_037367245.1). Classification (NCBI taxonomy): domain Eukaryota; kingdom Metazoa; phylum Chordata; class Lepidosauria; order Squamata; family Agamidae; genus Phrynocephalus; species Phrynocephalus guinanensis. Next base: position 22,036,159 of record CM074734.1, read on the forward strand.
TCTACTTTCCCAGCAGGGCAGAGGCCACACCAGCACCACAGCAGCGGCAGCGGCAGGCAATAACAGAGGGGGCGTTACTTTCTGTAAGCCACGAGGGTGTCTCTGGGAGCATTTTGAGAACAGCCCCCAAGACGCAAGGATGGCGGTGTGAAAGATATGTGGGGTGGTCTTGCGCAGGGGAAATGACCCCCAAACACCTCTCCTCAAGTGGGTTGCGCAGCCATCTGATGAGGAAGCACCCTGGGACTCTGCCTGGAACCCTGTCAGGCCCTTGATCTTCAGGGAGGAAGAGAGGGGAAGAAGGATTAGAGAAAGAAAAACACAGCTCCGCTAGTGAGAGTGGGAAGAGGCAGGCCACTCTGCAGGAAGTGGGGCTGTTGGGTGGTTCTTTTGTCAGCCCGCGAAATAGGGCCAAAGCACAGGAGACCACCACTCGAGTGGTGGGTGAAATGGTGGCTATGAATGGGTTGCCCCTCTCCTTTGTGGAGTCATCAGGCTTCAGGCACCTGATGAAGCACGTGGCACCATGGTAAGAGACTCCATCCCGGCGTACCTTCAGCAGGCGGGTGGTTCCCTCCCTTTATGAGTCTGTCAGGGACAGGATCCAGGCCCTTCTGCAGGCGGCCAGAGGGAGGAAGATCCACCTCACTTCCGACCTCTGGACCGGTGGGCACCACGGATACCTCTCACTGACGGCTCATTGGTGGCAACCCAAGGAGGTCCTGGAGCCCTGGTCAGCCCATGAGCAGCTACAGGGGGAGGCATAAGGCAGCACCCCAAGAGGGTATAGGGTGGTGCTTCTCCAGGCACAAAGCATGGAGGACAACGCCACAGGGATCAACATTGCTGACGTTCTCAAGACAGCAATGCGAGAGTGGCGATTGGGGACAGAGGGACAGGTCAATCGTGGAGTCATGGTTACAGATGCAGGCCGTAACATGACCAACACGGTTCTTGGGGCAGGGTTCCAGGGCATCGTGTGTGCAGCACACAAACTGCATCTAGTGGTGGGCGATGCCATTGGCCTGGGTGCACCAAAGGACTCCTGGAGTGAGGGGACCAGGGAGACCAGGGCCTTGCTGGACAAGTGTCGGAAGATCGTGGGGCACTTCACTCGCAGCGTCAAGGCAGCCAGGATGATGCGTGAGAGGCAGGCGGAGACAAGCCGACCGGAGCACGTCCTGATCCAGGACGTGACCACCCGGTGGAACTCCACCCACGAAATGGTCAAGCGTCTGGTGGAGCAGAAGGAAGTGGTGGAATACATCATGTCAACCACCCCAGTCCTGCATGAGGGGAGGGAATTGGACCTTGGTGCTACCGAGTGGCTCGCCCTCTCCCAGATGGCGGGTATCCTGCAGCCTTTTGAGGAGACCACCCACGTCCTCAGCAGCTACAACGCCAGCCTGGGCCACGTTCTCCCCCTGGTCAATGCCCTTCGCCAACACCTAGAGACCAGTATCCAGGAAGAAGGCAATCTTCTCCCTAAGAGCAGGGCATTGGCAGACAGGCTGTTGACTGGCGTGGATACCCGCCTTGGCCCACTTAGAAGAGAAAAGGTGTACCAGATGGCCTGCCTGTGTGACCCTCGCGTCAAGGGTTCCCTGGCGGCCAGCACTGCCGAACTGAAATCCTGGAAGACGGAGCTATGCCGTCAAGTCAGGGCTCACTCCGATGAGGGCCAGGCATTTCAGAGGGCACACGGAAGCCAGAGCGATGCTGAGGAGGAGTCCTCGCAAGGATCCACATCCCTCTGTACTCCAGGAGCGTTCACCCAGAGACCAGGTTCCGTTCCAGCAGCCAACTACCTGGCCTCTGCCCTAGCCATGGCAGTTTCCTCCTCAGTGGAGGCCAGGGAGGAAGAAGTAGCAGACCCTGCTCAGACCATGGTGAAGGAGTACATGGCCGAGCCCCTCCAACCCCTCAGCTCGGACCCACTGCACTACTGGGCCAGAAAGGCAGACCTCTGGCCTGCTCTTTCAACTCTGGCGTTGGACCTCTTGTCTATCCCACCCACCAGTGTCCAGAGTGAGCGTGTCTTCTCCCACATGGGAGATGTCCTGAGGCCACGCCGCTGTCACCTGGACCCAGAGACGGTGGAAAGGTTGACTTTCATCCGCTTCAACCTTTCCACCTTGGGATTACCCCAACACTCCAAGAACTAAGTTGCTGCCTGTAACCTAACCTCCTGCCTGCAATCCTCCATGCCCGCCTGCAAGCCTGCCTGCCTCCCCTTGGCCCTACGAGCCTGCCTGCCTGCCTGCCTGCCTGGCCCTGTGACTACCTGCCGACTCCAGTGCCTAATGCCTGCAAAACTGCCTGCTTGACTGCCTGCCTGCCTGCCTACCTGTATTCTCTCTCACACACAATTGAAGGGTACTATTAGTGGCCCAATTTTTCTAGCCCTGGCCTGTCTCCAAACCAGGCAGGGCCACTCAAAGTGTCATTGGAAAGGGTCAGTATTGGCCCAATGTTTCCCCGTTGGCCATGGCTGGTCTGAGAGAGACCCTAATACCTGCCTTCCTTGGTGCTTCACACCGTTCCCTGGGGTTTAGGCGCCAATCTGCTAACAAAGTGGTGAGGAAGCACTTTACAACAACCTACCTCAAAGACTGAGTATCAGGGGGCAAGCTCCCCTCCTTACAGCCTTAAAGAAATAGACCCACCCAGTTCTCTTGCTTCCACTCTGTAACCTTGGTTGCCAAAACCCGGTCTCCTGGGGTGGCGATAGAAACTCTGCCTGCCAAGGTGGAAACAATCCTCCCTACTGGCACTTTGGCTTAGTGCCTTCCCAATCCCTAGCCTTGGAGGATGGTATCCTCTAAGCATGCGCCTAGGCTACACACACATACCTGTAAGCCAGACTAGATGCTTCCCTGCCTGCCCGGCCCTCTGCCAACCTGCCTGCCTGTCAGACTCCACCAGTCCCGGCTTTGAGCATGCCTTCAAGTTGCTTCTCATTCAACCTCCTCCAGTCTGCCCTTCTGGCCTCCCAGTCCCATACTTTGTCGTCTGGGCTGGGCTGTGAACCACTAAGAAGGGCTGTGGAAAGGGAAAGGCAGGAGCTCCGCTTCTAGTGGGAAGAGGCAGGCCTCTCTGCAGGAAGTGTTGCCGCTGTGTGGGAGTTTTGTCCGCCTCCGCTACCGCTAATTTTCACTCTGAGCTGCAATGCACTGTGAAGAGAGGGACAAGGAAGCCTCCAGGCTTGGTGCTTGGTGGATACTCTGACGCACACTGACTGTGTGAGTCTGTAATTCACACAGACCTAGCTCTGTCTCCTCCGCCACTCTTTCCACTGGGCTGCCAGCTGTGGCTCACAAAGAAGGGAAACGTCCTTGTTGTGTGTGCGTACTCCTGTCCGAAAGTCCCCTGTGTGGATCTTGGTGCTGTGCTGTGTGACTCATTGTGCACACACTCAGTGCTTAAACATTGTATAATCATTTCTGCCCTACCCCCGGAACAAAGGCTGCCGGACAAGAAAAGTTACTGGTTGCAAATCTAGGTTGTGATTGATGATGATGATTGAGTTATGGGAACACTCTTCAGGAACAGCTGGTGGTGGGCTTAGGGTTAGGGTTAAGGGGGATGTTTAGGCCTCCACTACTCTGTCCTCTGGGCTGCACCACACTGTGTCTCACTAAGAAGGGCTGGAGTGGAATGTACTTGCGCGTACCACAGTTCTGCACAATAATCGTTTGTTTCTTAGAAATAGAAGAGCCTTTCAGGAGGAAGTTCCAGGCTTGGCTCTTGGAGTTGTGGAACTGCTGTGATTCACAACGAAGGGCATGGAGATGGAATGCCGGCACGGCAGTTAGGAGCAGTCTACCAGCACACAGCTGGGAAAGAAAGTCAGAAAGCTTGGCTTGCTGTCCTTTTGGAAGCCTGTGTGGTCAAAGACTCAGACTCACTCTAGCTCTGTGTCTTCTCCCTGCCTGCCTGTCAGGCTCCCCCCACTTCCGGCTTAGAGGAGGCCTTCCAGCCGCTTCTCCTTCACCCTAACATCATGGTCCAGTTAGTGCTTCAAGTTCAGCCCTGTCGCCACTGCCCTCAACTTGCCCATGCAGCAACCACAGCTGCACCCGACTCTTGGCGGAAAACCACTTGAAGACCAACTGTAACAGTGCATTCACTCATCAACTATTTTGTTTACAAGAACTGGTGGACTCTGTCATCCCACATTGGGGGGGGTTCTTCACGCAGTCTAGGTTGGGAAATCCCTTGGCTGAGGGAGGGGCAATTCGGTGGTTCTCCTTCAACCCCCTCTAGTCTGGCCTTCTGGCCTCCCCTACCCTTCACTCTGGGTTGCACACACTGTGCCTCACAGAGAAGGGCATTGTGCATGTGTGCTAGAAAACAGCCATGGGGTGGGCCCGTGATTAGGCAGAACTCATGCGAAAGCACCCTTGGACTCTGCCTGGGACAGTGACAGGACTCTGCAGGAAGGAGTGCCACAGTGTGGGAGTGTTGTCAGACTCCGGACCGCCAATTAGTCTTCAGTGGGCTGCCATTGCCATACACTGTGGCTCACAAAGAAGGACAACTTACTGCCGTGCTGGTGGCCCTCTGTCACCGTTACAAATAGGACCGTTTATCAGAAAGTTCAAGGCTTGGCTCTTAGAGTTGTGGGGAATGTGATTCACTACGAAGGGCATGCCACTGGGATGCAATGCACTGACTGTGGCTCTCTGTGAAGGGAGGGAGCAAGGAAGCCTCCAGGCTTGGTTCTTTGTGGGTACTCTGACTCACACAGACAGTGAGCCTGTGGTTCTCAGGCCTACTGTCTTCCATGAACTGCAAAGCTATGTCACTCACTGAGAAGGGAACATGGCTGTGCTGGCCTGCTAGGAGTTTACCGGGAAAGCAGCACACAGCTATGTAGGAAGACCCTCTGGCTTGCAGTCCTTTTTTCAGAGTGGTCTCAGGCCTCAGAGTCAGCCACCATGTGGACTCTGCTTTTCCACTGGGCTGCCAACTGTGGCTCACTAAGAAGGGAAGCCTGCGTAGGCGTACATAACAGATTGTCGGAAAGGTGCAGCCTGGCCCTTGTTGGTGGATGGATACTTGGAGTCACTGACTGTGAGTCTGTGAGGGAAGGGCGACTGTGTTCCATTTGCTGCAACCCACTGTTGCTCACGAAGAAGGGCATTTCCCTGGCGTCCTCCTCAGGCCATTCAGCTACGCTGGGGAGCTGGAGCTTCCTGGCAATGATCCTCCCCTACGGAGGCCCTGTGGCCTCAGACTCAGGCTATGTGGCCTCCTCCAGCCACTCTTTCCTCTTGGATGCAAAACACTGTGGCTCACTAAGAAGGGAAGAGTAGTTGTGTGCAGCACGCACTCCAGTAGTTTCTCGGACAGTTCCAGGCTTGGAGTTGTGTTGGAGCTGGGATTCACTAAGAAGGGCATGGTAGTAGTTTGCGGGGAGTTTCTAATTCACACAGACCTAGCTCTGTCTCCTCTGCCACTCATTCCACTGGGCTGCCAGCTGTGGCTCATAAAGAAGGGAAAAAATATACCAGTTGTGTGGTGGTGGCACCACCATTTATAAATAGGACAGTTTCCCGAAAGTTCCAGGCTTGGCTGTTGGAGTTGTAGGAGCTGGGATTCACAACGAAGGCCATGGTCGTGGATTGCTGGCCCAGCATTCAATTACTCCAGCTTGTGGCCTCCACCACTCTTTCCTCTGGGATGCAAGACACTGTGGCTCACTAAGAAGGGAAGTGTAGTTGGGTGCCAGCACTCCAGTAGTTTCTCTGACAGTTCCAGGCTTGGCTTTTGGAGTTGTAGGAGCTGGGATTCACAACGAAGGCCATGGTTGTGGATTGCTGGCCCAGCATTCAATTACTCCAGCTTGTGGCCTCCGCCACTCTTGCCTCACAAGGAAGGGAAGAGGACTTGGGTGCCAGCACTCCATTAGTTTATTGCAAAGTTGCAGGCTTGGCTCTTGGAGTTGTGTGGGAACCAACTGTGATTCACAAAGAAGGGCATGGTAGTAGACTGCCGGGCCGGCAGTTTGCAAGTCTACCAGCACACAGCTGGGGACTTGGGGAGGAAGAGTCAGACTCAGAATGTGGCTTGCTGTCCTTTTTGCAGCCTGTGTGGTGCCAGACCAAACTCAAGGTGATTGGCCTTCCTCTGCCAGTCTTTCCTCTGGGCTGCAAGATGCCGTGTTTCACACTGAAGGGGGTCCCTGATTTGAACAGCGTTCATACGTACAGCACCACCAAGACTTAGTCAAAAAGTGACATGTGGTGGACGGTGGTGCATCGCAGGCAGTGTGGTGCCAGACCAAACTCAAGGTGATTGGCCTCCTCCTCCAGTCTTTCCTCTGGGCTGCAAGACGCCGTGTTTCACACAGAAGGGGGGTACTGATTTGAACAGTGTTCGTACTACGTACAGCACCACCCAAGAATTTGTCAGAAAGTGCCATGTGGTGTATCGCAGGCAGTGTGGTGCCAGACCAGACTCAAGGTGATTGGCCTCCTCCGCAACTCAGTCCTCTGGGCTGCAAGACACTGTGACCCAAGGCCAGTGGCATTTAAATTCCTGTCATGCCATTCAGTTCCATCCTTTTTATACTGGAGCTGGCAATGAGCCTGCCGCACTCTGGCTCTGTGCTGTGGTGCTCTCATACTCTGCCTTGAGGCCTGGCCGAAGTGGCCGCCCTTACTCTGGCCTTATGGACGCATCAACCAGAGATAGTCCTCCTCCTTGTATAGCCTAGTGGGCTGGGCTGTGGGCTGTAAAACTTAAGTCAGAGCAACCCAGAGCCCTATCCCATTCCCATCCCTACCAAAACTATTCCTGGCTGTAGCTACTAGCTAGGTACGTAGCTTAACCACCTCAGGCTCTAACTGCTAATGTTTTTTGTTGACCATGACCAAAAGCAGGGTTGCATTGGCTTTGGCTTTATTGCTTGTCCTTTAAGTGTGTGTGACTTTGACTGTGAATGTGAAGTGAAGGCAGAAGGACCTTGGTGATGGGGGGCCAATTTGAGAGGAGTAGAGTAGTAGACCCCTCATCCAGATTTGGGGAGGAACGGAATGTCTGTTTCTCCTGCTGCCTCTGAGAGAGGTGGAGGGGAGATGGGATGGATTCAAAACCAAACAACAAAAAAGTACAACAAACAGGCACGTCAGCCAGACCAAGTAGGGTGGCTGGCTGGTTCAGCATCAGCAGATTCAGCACAGCAGACCAAGAGAAAAAAAAGAAATGCAAATTTGTTTCTGCCCCACTTTGTTTGCTTAGGATGCAGTAGCCTTGTTGTGCAGCAGCAAGTCCATCACCCAGGCAGGTTTAAACTGTATTTAGCCTGCTCATTTTGCGGGACCCGCGCCCACCTGCCCGCGCGCCCGCCCGCGTGCCCGCCTGCGCGCTAGCCACTCCCCCTGCCGCTGCCGCTGCCGCCGCCCACGCATGTACCCCCGCGCCACCGCCGCCCGCGCTGCGCCCGCAAGCCGCAAGTCTCGGTCAGACGTCAAAATGCGCAAAATCGCGGCAGAAATGCAAACGAACGAACCGACTAATTTTTGCAAATTTTCGCGAAAAACGGAGATGACCCGAAACGGAACCAGCCCGACTAACGACAACTCGAACTTTTTTTTTCCAAGTTGTGCCCATCTCTATTCAAGAGGTATACAAGACAGAGCCTTTTTGGTGGCAGCACTTAGGTTGTGAAGCTACCTCTCAAGAAGGATTAAAAGGCTCTTTTCTTTGTTGTCATTACCAGGAAGTTAAACATTCAGTTTTTATTTTATCATTATCCTCTCCCCCCCCCCATTTTGTGATTTCATTTTGTCTAAAGATCAAGTAGTGGGGGACTTTTTAAAATCTGAATTGCAGTTTTAGAAACGTTTGATAAATAAAACATATTACACAGGGAATAAAATGGAGGTATGTCAGTCCTAGAAGTCCTTTTTCCTATGTGCAAACACAACATGACTGAGTCTCAGAATCTGTTTTTAGTGCCTTGTTTCACAAAAAAAAACAAAAAGAAAGACAATTGCTAGATACTGTAACTCAGAATGCATCTTCTGTAACACTTTATAGCTCTCTCCAGACTGAATATAGCTCATCATCACATAAGGGGTTTGTCTCACACCTCTTGCTTCCTGATAATATCAATATCAAAGATACTTTTTCTTCCTTTATAAAGAAGCTAAACATATTATGCCTAAAGACCTTTCCTTTTAATATGAACCTTCACCTGCCCTAGTTAGACTTCGGGCTTGTCCGAATGAGTTAACACAGATTGGGTAAAGAACCCAAAAGAAGTTCAGTGTCAATTTGCCAATTCCTGTTTTTAGGCTCATGCAGAAGGCATTACACCCTGCTGCTACTTGGATCTGACATTTGTGCTAGGACCACAACTAAGTTAAAAAGATCTGTTTTGACTTGGTGCTGCTTTCTGACTCCTTAATGACGTTAAACTTCCACTTACATTTTCACTGAATTAATCAAAGTCAATGCCTTTGAAATAAATCAATTCAAGGAAGTCAAGTTTCCCAGAGTAAATTAAAAGCAGTACAAATAAGAAAGGGAGTGAATCTGAAGTCAGAGGAATTGTTTTGATAAGTGCATGACAGGCCCTGTTTGCTTTTTGTGATTTTTTACCTACTTTTTTTAAAAAAAAAATCCTTTTACCATGAGATCATATAGCCCAGGCCTGCCCAAAGTCTGACCCAGGGGCCAAATCCGGCCCGTCAGGCCATTCTGAGTGGCCCGCAGCTGGCTGGCCCGCCCCTCCCTCCCCCTCCTTCACCCCATTTTTAAAAAAATCTTCTGCCAACACTGACACCGCCAGGACCTGAACCAACATTTACAAACAGTAGATTGAGCCAAGACGTCCAGTGCATCACCTTGCCCAGCATTGCTTTCCAGATTTTAACCACTGATGCCAACAGAAGTGGACAGAGGCCTTGATCGCTGATGGGCCACCTCCTCCTCCTTGGATCCTTGCCCTGCCTGGTTAATAAAAGCAGCCAGGCCAATTATGAATGAATGGACCACAGTAATAATTAATGGGTCTCTCCTTGAGGGCAGGGTTCCCCTGGCCCTCAAGGAGACACTCATTAGGCCCATTCAGAAAAAATCCAATGTGGCGGCAGACCAAATTGATAACTATAGGCCTTTTGCCAATATTTCTTATATGAGCAAGGTCCTGGAGAGTGTGGTGGCAGATCAGCTTCAGGGTCTTCTGGATGACACAAACACTGTCAATCCTTTTCAGTCGGGCTTCAGGCCACACCATAGTACAGAAACGGCATTGGTCACCCAGCATGATGACCTTTTGAGGGAGTCTGACAGGAGCAAAAAGTCCCTGTTGGTCCTCCTCGATCTCCATTCCTTCTTGGAGGACTATCCCCAGTGAGTGTAGCTGGGTTAGATGACCTCTTCCCCTTGGTCCCTCAATTGTGGGGTGCCACAGGGATCAGTCATCTCTCGCATGCTCTTCAACATTTATATGAGGCTGTTGGGAAGGGTCATAAGGGGGTATGGATCTTCATGTCACCAATATGCGGATGACACCCAGCTCTATATCTCCTTTCCATCTTCTGCAGTGGATGCCATTCCATCCCTTGAACGCTGCTTGGCAGCCATCTCAGATTGGATGGGGGCAAATAGACTGAGATTGAACCTGGGCAAGACAGAGATCCTGCGTGTGGGGCTGTGACAGACTCAGATGAATAATATAAAAATAATAACAAAGTTTATTGAGAAGATAATAAATATAACAATATATGAGGATGGTATGCGTTGCCTTTAACATATAATAGATTTAATCAGCTCTACAAGCCTCCCTGTCTTCAATAACTAGTAAACAGTATAGCCCTCACTGCCTGACAGAACTCTCAGAGAACAGTGCTCTCTCCGAGCACTCACTCTCAACTGAACTCAACTCACTGAACTGCCTCAACTGACTAGGCTCCACCCTTTTTATATCATACCATTCCCCGCCCTCCTGCTGGGATTGGCTGATGATTTGTATATTCATCACCCCTGGGGTCTGTGGGTCGGGGGACTCCCTCACTTTTAGGTGTTGACTCTCTCCGTGAAGGATGGGGTCCGCAGTTTGGGTGTCCTGTTGAACCAGGCACTTACCATTGGAAACCCAGGTGGCATCGGTGGTCTGTTCCACTCATTATGAACTGTGGAGGATTGCCCAGCTGCAAGCCCTCCTTGACATCAGGGTGTTAATTGTGTTGGTTCATGCACTTGTAATCTTGAGAACAGACTACTGTGTTGATCTCTATGTCGGGCTGCCCTTGAGGTTAATGCGGAGATTGCAGCTAGTTCAGAATGCAGCTGCCAGACTTCTAATGGAGCAAAAAAGGCATCAACATATTACCCCAGTGCTGGCAGCTCTGCACTGGTTATCAGTATGCTACCGCATTGGCTTCAATGTTTTGATGTTAACATACAAAGCCCTAAATGGTTTGGGACCTCAGTATCTGACAGAGCGGTTCCTCCCAAGAACTGCCAGGATCACCCGTGCCAGCCAGGCAGGACACCTGGGAGCCCCAACCCCAAGGAGGCCCGGAAAGTTGTAACAAGGAGTAGGGCCTTCTCGGTGGTTGCTCCCCAGTTATGGAACCATCTACCCCCTGAAATTCAGCCGGCACCCTCGCTTCAAATTTTTAAAAAACTATTGAAGACCTGATTGTATAGAATGGCCTTTCCTGATTTCTCAAACATCCAATAAGACACTATTCTTTTTACCGCTTATCTTCTCTCTCCCTCACCCCCCCTCCGTTTTATCAATCTCCTGCTATTTTTATCTTCATTTTAGCTTAATTTTAGTTTGTTGTTATTGGTTTATGTATATTTTGTTTTATTATGCTTCTTGTATTTTGGTTTTTTTTACATGTATTCCTTTGTTAGCTTGTCATGTGATCCCATGCTGTAAACCGCCCAGACTAGCTCTAGGGCTAGATGGGCGGTATAAAAGTCAAATAAATAAAATAAATAATAAATAAAATCATCCATCCATCCATCTATCCATCCATCCATTTATTTATATATCACTCCTATTAGTGCCAAAAGGCACTACTCTGGGTGTTCTTAAAAATATGAAACAGAATAAATAAAACAAAGCATTATAACAACTATAATGTCAAATCTTCATTAATCCAATGGGACTACTCCAGTGCAACATTAAACAGCAGGATTTTGGCCAGTATATTTTTCCACCTTCCTTTTCGTTAATGCTGGTCAGATGGTATATAAGTTGAATAAATAAAGGCATATACGTTGAATAAATAAATAAATAAATAAATAAATAAATAAATAAATAAATAAATAAATAGTACTTCCCCCTTTTAGTCTTTCAGCATCCCTGATTTTGATCTAATTTTATCATCCACTTCTGGTGGGCATCCAGAATAGCAACCAAACTGGTTGCTAGCTCTCAATTCTTGCTGCAATTTCTCATTCATCGCAAACCTTACATTTATACACAAGCCAGATTAATTGCAGGAAAGAGAAACCAGTCTACAGGTTTAAAAGCTTTCCATATTTATGATAAGACACTGGGGGATTAGAATAGTTTTTTTGCTTAATTACTGTTATATTTGATTATCTTTCTCATGAACAAATTTTATTCTGAAGGACTGAATTAAATGACTCTTTCCCTCTCTCTATTCAGATCTTTTAACACATTTCCAGAAACAAATGTATTCATGTTGTATAATTCTGACTGCATGCTTTGTGAAGCGTTAAAAAAGCCCTTACCCACAGCATGGCTCTCTGTTTGACAATTTTGACAGCTTCACTCTGAATGTTTGCATGAGCAAACAAGAAAAACCTGCAAAGACATGAGGTGTGCTGGAGAGCATGCAATGCTTTCAAATGATTTTTTTCCCTGTCATCATAATCATTTTGTTCCAGTGGGTGTTCTTCTAGAGTGACATCTTTATTTGGGTGGATTCCGGGAACTAACGAGATACTGCTCTGCCTCTCTATTCCCCCTCCCTTCTGTGCTTGTGAGACTAATAGTTTTGGACATGGTTTGTGTCCACAAAATTGTGTAACAGTTTCCCCATCTTTTACAGCAGGAATGGGCAATAACACGCCCTGTGTGCAGTGTCAAAGGGCAAGTCTTTGGGTCACAAGATTGCCTTAAAATTCCCACAGTGAATAAATACCCCCCTTTGGTCAAAGAAATAACTTAGTGTGTTTACCTTAGGAGCTGGAAGAGGGTCCCTCGAGACCACTAAGCAACCTCAAAAATAAGAAACTGGAGGTGCTAATTCAATATTTCTGGACCCCCCCTTTTTAAATGGTCATTTGCAGCTATTTTCCTACACATTGAGCACAATGATAGAGATTTGGGTAAGAAATGAGTCCTTAACACCACTAAGACTCCTAACTTCTATGTTAGTGGAAATAATAAGTTTAGTTTTCACATAGGTATCCACAGAGATTATTCTGCCTGTTCATTCACAATAACTCTTCTAACTTAATTTACTGGACAAGATGAAAGAAAAGCTTCAGGAATCCCACAGGATGTGGGGTTTAGTTGGATTCCTTCCTAAGACCATAAGAACATAAGAAGAGCCATACTGGATCAGGCCAAAGGCTCATCTAGTCCAGCTTCCTGTATCTCACAGTGGCCCCACCAAATGTGTCTGGGAGCGCACGAGACAAGATATTTGTCTCCTGATTAGAGATGGGCTCGGAACGAACATTTTTCCATTACTGTTACCGTTTGTCGTTTCCGTTACATAATGAAACGACAAATGAAAATTGTGATGAAAATGCAATGAAACGAACAGAACCACGAAAATTGTGGTCGTTACGTTTCGTTTCCGTTAGTGGTGACGCACAATGAAATGACCTGTTTTAAATGTTAAAAAACACCCTGGACATCCGTAAAAATGCAGCGATAATTATTTATATTGTCTCATAATACCTACCAGGGGGGTTGGGGCCCTTAAAACGTTTGTTTTTGTCTTCTCCCATCGTGATGTATTTTTATTTTCCCTTTAAAATGGATGTCACCACCAGCCACAAAATGGAGGCAAGCCATGTGATGTGGGATCATGTTCAACCAATAGCATGCCCAGGTTGCAGACTGGGCAGGCAGGTCTGGCAGCCACAGAGGGCATAAAAAGCTCTGGCAGCCCCGTCTTCCTTGCAGTCTCTGGTGGGAGTTAGGGTGAGATTGCTGTCTCTGCGACTCTAGCTTCAGTCCTGCAGCCTCCCTGTGTGCGTGCATGCTGCGTACCTCTCGGTGAGTACCCTCCCCTGCCCCGCAGTGCAATCACTCTGTGGCTGCCTTGCACCCTGGCAATGCCCACCGCTGCCTTTGCAGCCTCGCTGCGAACCTAGTCTATACTGTGTCTTTGCCAGCATCCATTTTTTTTAGTGTTTTCCCTCTGGTCTGGGGCGTTGGGGGACGCCCATGCACGGAAATGCTTTAAAAATCGTGCAAAAAGCGGGTAGAAATGACAAACGAAAAAACAAAAAACGGTAACAAAAATTTTCAAAAAATTCCTGATAAATGGAAACAAACCGAAACAGACCTCTCAACGACAAACGAAAAACCAAAATGCCACTTTTCTGTTTCGTGCCCATCTCTACTCCTTATATCACTCCCCTGCATCTGGCCCTTGAAGTACCCTGGTTTTAAGCTGGAGATTACACATCTCCATCATGATTTGTGATGGACTTTTTCCACCTTCCTGCTCTATGGAAGAGGTTCTCATGTGGTTAGACATTTACCACTAATGGGATACAGAAGTAGGTCAAGTGAGAAATGTTTTTTTTTATAACATGAAATTATGATACTCTTGTTTTGTTGTTGTTCGGGCATGGACATAGCTGTAACATTTATTGCATTAATATTTATTATAGCTGCGTTTTTCTGAACTCCATTATTAAAAAATATTGGTTTTGTTTCTATCTACTTATAATAGACTAATTTTTAAAAAACATATATAATAAACATATATAAAACATATATAATAATAACAGAATGCCTGTAGACATATAAAATCTTTCTTAGGAAGAGTGGGGCTTTGGCTTCTAATATAGGGAGGTAAATTCTTTGACTGAATGGAACCACTGCCATAAGGAATCGTATAAAGGAAAAGCACAGGAATATGTGACCAGTGTAGTCTGTTCCAACAGCAGCTGAAAGTCATGTATATTGTATGTAATTTGTTCCTCATTACTGTAAGCCACCTTGGGTCCTTTTCCAAGGAGAAAGGCAGGGTAAAAATAATCTAAAATAAATAAATAAAAATAAATGTGGCCCCCTGTGAGGAGGACAACAGCAGTGCAACCACCCTGTAGCCATTTCTTTCTCTGTTTTTATGTATTGTTCCCCGATGGGAACAGGGAGAATCCCTGTGGGTGCCAGGAAAATCTGTGTTGAAAGAACTTGGGGCACTAGATCAGGGAACAGAAATAGAGGCTCTGGAAGAGGAGAAGGATGATGTGCAGGATGAGAAGCCTTGATAGGAAGGCAACCACTAGGGGGAAAGCGGGGGGGGGGGGAGGGAGAGGCCTATGACCAGGATATAAGAGAAGCATTGGAGAGAGAAGGAGAGAAGATACTAGTAGAAGAGGAGAGAGTGGAATGGGATTTGTTGCTAGATGTGGTAATATATGAGGTGGAAGAAGAAGCTGTGGGCAGGGTCTAGAGAACCCTGACAATGGCTTCACTGTGGAGGAAGATTCCCCCTGAGCAACTTGAACCCCAAGATTAAAATACACATATATGTATGAGGTCCACTGGACATGAGTTCTGATATAACTCGGGATTCCAAAGGCAAATAATACCACTACAACCACATTATTGAGAGGAACAAAAACCGCACTCCTGTACTCAGATTGGAAGATTCAGCTAACACCTAGTTATGAGGCTCAAGGAGACAGAGGCAGCAACAGTGCTCAGAGGAACAGTAAGAATTGAGAAGATGAGACTATCATCATTGCTTTTGGGGAGGGAATATAAACCCTTTTTATTATGAGCCCCATGGTGCTGCTCAACACAGGAACTCAACTAATGGGTAAAAGGACTTGAGATCATCCCTGTGACGCTAACTGTATGGTATTCAGTGGACGTGAGAGATGTGTAGGTCTCTTGAAGGTTTCTGCAAGTAGTTTGTATTCCACTATCCCAAGTATAATAAACGCTCTTGTGCTGAACTAAATTTGGTGTTTATGAATTTGGAGATGAAGGAAGGAGCCACCACAGACACCAATAGGGCCAATAGGGCCCAACCCCCCTAAAAAAACTGAACAATGCACTGTGTGATAAGTTTTCAAGCACCACAATTCACTTCATTCAATATAGGGACATTATTGTGATTTACAATTCTCTCCCTCCTATCCTCTCTCTCTCTCCCCCCCCCACCCGCCCACCCGCCCAGTGATAGTGGTGGTGGGGAGTGTAAACTGTGAAATTAGGAGGATTCAGAATGCAAAGAATATAGACAGGAACAATTACACTTGTTAATAATGACTATTTCCAAACAGCTGTTGCTCATAACATGGACTATTTGTAACAATCTGGCATAGTTAATATGACTAACACATGCTGTGTGACATTTCAGAGATCGAATGACATCAGGGGCATAACTGTTCTGAGCTGCCTGGATTGCCTCATCAGCCAGGACTAGAATAGACACTGTCAAGACACCAGACTTCATAAGTCTCCATTTTCTTCCCATTCAATGAACACAATGCCCATCAATATCTACACCACCACTTATCCGTAAAGTTCTTGGATCAGGTAAATCCTTGGGCTCAAAGAACCAAACGTGGATGCTGAATGCTGATTTTGTCCATCGAACACTACCAGGCACCAGCACCAAGAAGTAATTAACCATAACTCTGCAGTAGGTATTAGGCATGGGTGTTTCGTTTCCGAGGTGGTCCAGTTCCAAAACAAAATGAGGAAGCCCAGCTGGTGTTTGGAACTGGACTAACCCTCTGGAACAAATTCAGACAATTCCTTACCTTGTGCTGGGCTCGTGCGGGGCTAAACTCCAAAGGGGAAGAAGTCTCCAATGTCATCTCTTCTACTCTCTGGAGTTGGCCAATCAGGAGCTGTGCAGGAAAAAGCATCATCCCACCTCCCTGACTGATTGGCCAGTACCAAGGAGAAGAAAAGATGACATCGGAGGCTTCTTCCTCTTTGGAGTTTAGCCCCGTGCAAGCCCAGCACAAGGTAAGGGATTGGCTGAATTCATTCCAGAGGGTTGGTCCGATTCTGAACCCCATCTGGGCTCCCTCATTTTGTTTCGGAATGGGACAACTGATAAAACAAAATGCCCATATATTAGATAAAGAAGAGCAATATGAGGAGCCTCCAAAATGCCCATATATTAGATAAAGAAGAACAATATGAGGAGCCTCCAAAATACAGAGAAGAATTGCACTCTGGTCATATATGCCAGTGGTTCCCAATAGAGATGGGCACAAAAATAATTTTGTTATTTTGTTATTCGTTATTCATTTTGTTACGTAACAAAATGAATATTGACCCAAGGGGCAAATTTAACATGAACCGAACCGAACTGAGAAAAATTGATTTGGTTAGGTTCGTTTCGTTAATGGGGCGGAGATGTCTTCTACCTGGTGCTGGTCTGGAGGTCCTTTCACACCGAGCTGCACGGAGGAAGCACACACCTTGCCGGTGCCATCGAGCGATGCAGCAGGCTCTAGCCTCAGCCCAGCCCCTTCAAAACCACCCCCTTGCACCTCTCTCCTGCAGCCCGTTATCGTGGGGCTAATTGGGAGGGGAGATAAGGAGGCTGTGCTTAGGTGGCCAGAGCAGTGCAGCTTCAAAGCCGCCACCCTTTGCGCCTCCCTCCCACAGCCCATTATTGCGGGGCTGATCGGAAGAGGATATAAGGAGGCCGCACTTAGGCGGCCAGAGCAGCGCGGCTTCAAAGCTGCCACCCCCTTGCCGCTCCCTCCTGAGGCCCATTATTGCAGGGCTGATTGGGAGGGGTGATAAGAAGGAGGCCGTGCTTAGGCAGCCAGAGCAGCGTAGCTCCAACGCCACTCCCCCTCTTTATTCTTCCCACGCCCGTTCGTAGGCACCCCCCAGCTCTGACCGGGCCCCAAGGGTCACGCAGTGGGCACTGGGATAAAAAGCGGGTAAAAACAAATAATGAATTAACAAAATGAAAAACAATTTTTTGCAAAAAATTACAAAAAAGAAACAAAACGAACCGAACTGCTTAACTAAATGAAACAAAATGTCATTTTTTTCTATTTGTGCCCATATCTAGTTCCCAGCCTTAAGTACTGTAACCCCAGTGTTCTTGGACAGCAACTCCCAGAAACCACAGCCAGCATGGCTAATGGTGAAGGCTTCTTGGAGAATACCTGGGCTACTCAAGGTTGGGAGCCACTGGTATAAGTGATCATTCCATATAGCTGGCTGCAGCAATGAACACTTTATTTTTCATACCTTATCAAGGTATTGATGTTTCAACCACACTCCTAGCAACTACTTAAAATTCAGTGAAATTACAAATTCAGCTTGCTTGGTTTGCATATGAGCAGTCTAAGTGAAAGCATGAAGGGTGGTTTGCACAGTCAATCTTTCAATCACAGAGCTCTAACAGGAGAATATTAGAGGTCCTCTGAGGTTACGTTACCAATGGCTTTATTTGTGTCAAGAAGAAATTGATTAAATGTGTTATTTCACATCCACCCAGTCCCCAATGTGAAAATATGTATTTGGAGGGTTTCTTCCCAATCATGTCATTATTAAAGGGCACATAAGTTGAGAGAGGCCTGGGCAGCAGGACGCAAATATTACAGGCAGGCTGCCTTCATGTTGATGATTCATCTTGAATATAGGAGCAAAGTCAGACCAAATACTTTCATTAATGAGATGTAATTATAAATTCATCTAATTTGATTGGATGATGCTCCACAAAGCTATTGGCAGTTGGTGGGTTGGTGGGTGGGGGAGTGTTCAGGGATTTTTTATGTGTGTGTGATGAGGGGATTTTTTAATGTGTGTGAGTATGTTCGGGGATTTTTTATGTGTGTGTGTTGAATCTGGTCTCTGGGTGTCTGAATTTTGTTGAATGCGTATACTGTGTATTTACACACAATGACAATAAATTATTATTATTATTATTATTATTATTATTATTATTATTATTATTATTATTATTATTATTATTATTATTATTATTATTATTATTATAGGTATTTTCATCAAGAGGGAAATATTACTCTGCTCATAGTTCAAGTTCCATGAACATACAATGATTATCTTGGCCTTTGACATTAATGATATTCATTGTAATGTATGAGTACTTGAAGGAGTGCATGCACACATGCACACAGGTGTGGTGGTGTGAAACTTTTAAGAGTAAATACTGAAAACTATTTTCACACAAGGCTTGAACTGTGCGTGAACTCTTGATGCACTATTTGTATTCATGTTGGATTACTCTTTCCGTAGAAGAGAGAACCGCAAATGAAGGGGAGAGAAATGGTGCTTATAGTTCAAATGATTATGCTGGAGTCTGCCAAATGGATGGGTGCTACCTCCACATTACATACCTGAACGGAGTCAAGTAAAGTTTGTTTGGAAGCCTCATTGTGTGAATAATGCTTGCTAAATGTGATGTTAGGGATTTCCAGTCATGGCTCTGCCAGCTTCTGCATAGAGAAAATCCACAAAAGTAGAAAATCTCATTTAGCCTAGCTAATTGGCTATGATAATGTCCAGTCTCTGAGAGAAGACCAAGACGGATTAGAATGGTTTTTGTTTAGTTTTCAGATTTGCAGAGAAACATCCTCTCCAAAAGAATGGTGCCGTGAAACAAAAGAGGAAAATATATTTTCCATAATATTTATACAAACAAAACTGCCTCCTCTACAACTGTGTATTTGTTGTTGCTAGCGTGTAATTTTCTTCTATAATCCTCCTCAGAATATTTTAACAAAGATAATTTCATTAGCAACAGTGACCTGGTTTTCAGTCAGGTTTTGATTCTCTTGCCGCAGGTGATTTTGATTCACACTGTCACACAGCAGCCTGTCAACAGTTCCTTCCAAATCTGTATTAAAGAACAGAACCTCAAGGAATGTGCCACCAGTTTTGAGAAGCACCAACAACCATTATTGCTTTTGGAAAATGTCAGTGCTTCATTACATAACCAGGCAGGGTTAACATAATTGTATAGGTTCATGGGCAGAGGGAGGTTTCCATCTGAGTAAGCAAAGGTTTTTATTTTGTGTACCAAAGGTCCTATTGATGGGGAGTATTCTTCCAAAGGATGAAAACACAAAAAGAGTTTTAAAGGTAAGAACAATTAATTATGGGCCCAAGATTCATTTTAACTCATTATCCAAATAAATCCATCCTGTCTCTTTCTCTGTGTATCTGAGATCCATATAGGGCACTTTTACATGACCCCTAAGATCCGCTGGTCCCTTTAATTCGGACCAGAGACCTTAGGGGTTTGTCGCTCTTCCTGTGTCCCCACCCCTCCGCACTTCCTGGCTGCTGGCTGCGTGAGGGGAGGGAGAAAAAAAGGGACAAAAGAATGCAGGCTTACCTCCGGTGCCGGTGGACGCCGCCCCGTTGTTGTGATTCCTTCTCTTAAAGGGGCGGGAGGCAAAAAACAACAACAAAAAGAAGTGAGGAGAGCCTGATACATCCACATCAAGATTTTTCACCCTTGGAGAGCAGGTACATGAAAAGTGTGCTGGGACGCGCTTAGGTGGGCGTGGTCGCACTTAATTTTCAGTCAACTCCGGAGCTGGTGGGTAAACAATTTTAAGCTCTGGAGCTGGGAGCCATTTGTGGCGGAGTTTAGGGGTCGTGTAAAAAGGCCCATAGAGGCTTAAATCCTGTTGATTAATGCGGTACGTTGCAACTAGAATCACAGCATCATATGGAATTTGGTGAGTCATCTTCTCCATAGGTTCCATTTAATTGATACGCCTACACTAGTTGTACCATCATCATCATCATAATCATCATCATCATCATCATCATCTGGAGGGTGCAGGACACTGAACCATAGAAAACCTGTTTAGTCATCTCCTAAAGTGGTAGAAACGATCAAAGTAGCAGTTCGTGCTCATTCACAATGACACCCCCAATGGATCTAATTATTGACAACCCCCAATGGATATAATTAGAGATGGGCACGACTTAGCGGTATTCCCGTTTCCATTTCCGTTACTCGGTTCCGTTACTCTATGGAAACGGTAACGGGAATTACTCCGCCAGACTTCGAGCTCGAACCGACGAACGAACAATTTTGGTCTGATTTGTCGTGCTCGTTCCTTGCATCGCGCGATTGCGCGATGCCACGCGGCACAGAAAAAAAGTTTTTAAAAGTTAAAAAAACCCGGTTCCCGGCCAAAAAGCAGGCGGAAAAATGCCTGCCGTGCCTCAGGGCACCTACCAGAGGGGTTGTTTCTGGAGGTCCCCGGCCTCCCCCCTCATCCCCCGTCCTGGGCTGCTCTGGTGGGACTCGCCGCAGGCTCACAGCCAGCAAAAAGCCCAGTCTCGCCGGCCGCCGGCCGCCCGCAATTAAAGCGCAAGCAAGCGGCACGGACGGCACAGGAAAAAACTTTTAAACTCTCCCCCCACCCATTCCCGGGCCAAAAAAGCAGGCGGAAAAATGCCTGCTTGACTAAGGGCGCAGGGCACCTACCGGAGGGGTGGTTTCTGGAGGGGGGGTCCCGCCTCCCCCCCATCCTGGGCAGCCGGACTCGAGTTGCCATTTCGCCATGCCATGCGGTGCGGGCAGGGGATCCAAAATGGGGCGGCAAACGCAATATTGTTTTTCAAATCGTGGTCCAAAAACACACAAGCACAACAGAAACACGCGAAAATTTATAAACTGCCAGATTTTTCACAGTAGCAGTGGGTTTTTTCTTGCAACAAAATGTCTCTCCTCTCCTCCTCTGTCCTCCATTTATTTTTTTTTATTTTATTTTTTTTACACCTGCGCATTGGATGGGCTGGCCGAGTGGCCAGCCATGTGGGAGTGGACAACCATGCAAATTTTTGGAGCCATCCCACCAGTCGCATGGCCACTTGGCCATGGAGACTTCTGGGATGTGCCAAAAAAACCCCTAAAACCTGCCCTAGCCCTAACCCTAACCCTTGACTCCGTACCCATACGTCACAGACTGTCTTCTTAGTGGGTCAGAGAGGCACCCAGAGGTGCAACCCACTAGCCCACCGTAACCTTACCCGTCACTAGCCTAACCCTAGCCCTTGCACTAAGCCACCTTAAAGCCAGATCTACTTGCTTGCATTGCACTACACGCAGCAAGTACACTTCCCTTCTGTGTGAGACATGGTGGTGCGAGAGCCTTGTGCAGGGAAGGCATGATTCTATCACTCTCACACTGGTCTCACTGTGTGCACATTCTGTTATGCAATATCCATATGGCTATTGCATAGCATTTTGCAGCAGCAGCAGGTGAGGAAGGGAGACCCCCATGTAGAGGGGTCTCTTGGAGCCTGCTTCCCCTTCCTAGTGGGTGAGGATAGGAGGCACCCACGGGTGCCTCCAGGAGCCCACTTTCCGTTTATAGCGGGCCAGAGGAGGCACCCACCCCACAGAGGTGCCTCCAGGAGCCCGCTCCCCCCAAAAAAAACCAGTACTAATGACAACGAAAAAACGAACCGACTAATTTTTGCGAATGTTCGTGAAGACCGGAAACGACCCGAAACGGGACTGGCCCGACTAACGACAACTCGAAAAAATTTTTTTTCAAGTCGTGCCCATCTCTACTGGTAATCATAAATTACAAGAGAGTAGATGATCTTGGCCTTGGTTAATTTTTGGCTTTCTGGGCCTCAACCTTTTTCTTGATTTCTTAGCTGCAGTATCCATTTGGATTGATGATAGAACCAAGGTATACCATATACTATTTCTAAACCGTCATTGTTGCCCATTGTGAGGAAATTAAAGGTACATGGGATATGTAGTAGTCTTGTAGTCAAAGAGCAGAGAGTTGCTTTTCAGGACTCTTGCAGCTGTTATTCGTTTAACGCTTATCAGATGATGGTGGCAAAGAGCATTCGAGGAGACACAATAAGCTGGAAGCCAGGAGAGCTCCATGAGAAAGGAAGGCGTATGAAGAAGTGCAGAGATGTTTGAATATGCAGATTAATGGGCATTCATTGAGTGATACTTACAGAAGGATCGAGAATGTTGGAGGAGGCTAGAGAGTGTGTGAAGAAGAATGCTTTTGGGAAGAGAGGGAGAGAAGCCATGATTAAGCTAGCAATGCAATTTTGTGTATCTTATTAGATTTTAGAAATAAAATATTATATTTTATTTATATTTTATACATCAGTTTGTTAGAGTTACTTAGAGTAGGATCAATCTTTACTATTTTAATGTAATTATTCTTGGTATATCTAAGTTCTCTAAATGGATATCAATGCACCCCAAATATGAAATGCAGAGCAGGAATTTTCTCCCAGTGGAAAAGTGTCCACATTCTGCTTCTCAAATCCCAATTATACAGTATATGCCATGCATCACTGGAATTTCCTTTTGCATCAGGGAATATCAGAGCAAGTTGGTTTATTACGCATGCTTTTTTTTTTTTTTGCTCTTCCCCAGAAGCTGGCTGAATGGCTTCCCTAACCTAGGAGTCACCTCTTCCAGCACTAACTCACGCTTCTCTTTGCATTATCTCACCAGGGTAATTTGCACTGTACTAACAGCTTTAGTATCATTTCGTTGTCTGTGATAGAACATTGCCAGTGTAACCTTCTGCTACTCCTGGTGCCTACTAGCCACCTTTCAGAATTCCTCCACCCCCATTCCCTGGAACAGCAAGCCCTTTTCTGCTGATGTGATAATTGTCTTGAGGATGGCACATTTGGGAGCATCTTAGGCAAACATTTCAGTTTTGACTATTCCACTGGGTGATCCTGCATGGAGTCTAAACAAACGCTAGGCATTTAATTGCTCTCAGCTCCCTTGACACAATCCTTTATCACAGGGTACTATGCTCAGCTTTGTGGTGTATGTTTGGGTAGGCAGCCCTCCAGATGTTGCTGACCTACAGCTCCCATCAGACCTATTCAGCTTATGATCTGTGTCAATGAATGCAGGGAGAGAAGGGGCAATTTGGGGAATGGACCACTTTTGTGCATTGCTTATTTTCACTGAGAAAATAGATGTGTTAGTTGTTGTAGCATTAGGCACAGCAACAAGAACCATGATTTGTTTTGTGTTTAAGTCGTCACAAATCATTTTTAATTATTGACTTGGGTTCCAGTATGTCTTGGCAAAACTGCATGGGATTTTCAGGAATAGTGTGGACTGTATAGGCACTGGGGGGGCGGGGCGGTGCACTAACCATTTTGAAGGGGAAACTGTTCTTAAGATCCACAGCCTGCCGGGGTTCCTGGAAAGTGCCTTCAAAGAGCTAAAATCATCACCAGATGCCTTCTTCATCCTTGGTAGTCTCTGCCTGGCACTGTTAAACCTCAAACATGACTATAAGGGGAGTTTTTGCTCATGCTCCTCTTTCTCACTCTTTTTCTCTCATTGTGCTTGTGCGTGAAAGCATGTGTGTGTGTGTGTGTGTGTGTGTGTGTGTGTGTGTGTGTGTGTGTGTGTGTGTGTGTGTGAGAGAGAGAGAGAGAGAGAGAGAGAGAGAGAGAGAGAGAGAGAGAGAGAGTGTAACACACTAGCCCCATTCAGTTCTTAAGTGTGTGAGTGGTAAAACCCTCCTTCCTGCCAACCACATTTTTAATCACCTCTCTTATATGGAAAGGTAAATTCGGAATAGGAGAGGTTCCTTATCATTGCATACTCACCATGTTGAGTGGGAGAGCACTCCACACTAGAGATGGGCACGACCAGAAAAAATGACGTTTCGATTTTTCATTTGTTGGAACGGGTCCGTTTCATTCCGTTTCCATTTGTCGCGATTTTTTTCGAAAAATTGTCGTTTCGATGTTTCGTTTGTCGTTTGTCGTTTCTACCACGATTTAGCATGATTTGACTTCCCAGAGCATGGGGGCGTCCCGCAATGACCCAGAGCAGGTGGAAAACACTTTAAACTGGGTGATGAATAATATATTTAATAAATATATCATAGCATAAGACTGCATCCTATGCAAAAATGCAAACAAAGTGGGCAGAATGCAATATTCTTTTTTTTCTCTTGGTCAACGCTGACTGAACCGGCCACCCTACATGGTCTGGCTGCCTGTTATACTTTTTTTTGTTTTGAAGCCTTTATCCATCCCATTTCCCCTCCACCTCTCAGAGGCAGCAGGAGACACAGTATTCCGTTCCTCCCCAAATCTGGATGAGGGTCTACTCCTCTCAATATCCCCTCCCCATGACACTCCTTGTAAAGCCAAGCAAATGCCACCCTGGTCAATTAGTGGTCAGAGATTCAGATGCTCCCCCCCACACACTCATCCGGATTAGTGCCCCTCAACCTCTTGGGGAATCATCGCCAGCTGGAGTATCCCAAGGAGCTCACTGGCAGAATCTCCAAGGATCAAATTCAGAATCAGGACAGAGCAGAAGGAGTGCCCGGTGGGAACACCCTGGAAACGCCATACCAGCGTGGCCCAGCTGAGCTGCCTGCCCAGCCTTTGCCTGGGCAGGTTTGTCCTTTGCCTCAGAATCAGATTCTTGGCCCCAGCGCGACGACCGAGGAGCCCGGTTCGCTCATGGAGAGAGCATCAGACCTTCTCTCTCCTTGACCAGGTTGTGCGTTTCCAGGCCCATCTCCAGGGCAGAGACCCTCCGCTGCCCTCCACCACGTCTGGCTTCCCTGCCGCATCGCTGGAAGTGGCCTAAACCTAACCCTAACCCTAACCCTCTAACTGTTTTCATTGGGGGCCGACTTGCAAGAAGGGCCGCCTGGGAAGAAAAGGACCCCCACCAGGATTGCCAGCCAAAGGGACCACTGGTTTTTCAAGAACTGATTGGCAAAGGCAGCCATTCAGACAGCAGGAAGGACGGGTGGTGGGGTTGGACCTGCTGCCTTGAAAGGTTGGGGTGCAGGCAGCTGAGCCCGATTCGTGACAGTCCACGCAGCAAAGCCGCAAAGCCAGAGTGCCAGGGAATTTTTCTTGGTTGGGGAGGGATTATTTCAGATGCCTACTTTGGAGGCCACCAAGCCAGAGTTTTGACTGCCCAGTGGAGACACAGTCTACGCACGCACACAGCAAAGCCACAAAGCCAGAACGGCGGGGAAGTTCAGGGAGGGATTCTTTCAGCTGCCTACTTTGGAGGCCAGTTTTTCCAAACCAGGAGACCAGTTCCACCAACCCAGTGGAGACAGAGTCCATGCACGCAGCAAAGCCACGAAGCCAGAACGGCGGGGAAGTTCGGGGAGGGATTCTTTCAGCCATCTACTTTGGAGGCCACCAAGCCAGAGTTTTGACTGCCCAGTGGACACACAGTCCACCCAGGAAAGCCACGAAGCCAGAGCGCCAGGGAACTTGAGGGGGGGATTGTTTCCGGCCTGGTACTTTTATCTCTCAACGAAGCTTCCAGGAAGGAGACCAGTTCCACCAACCCAGTGGATACAGAGTCCACGCACGCAGCAAAGCCACGAAGCCAGAACGGCGGGGAAGTTCAGGGAGGGATTCTTTCAGCCGCCTACTTTAGAGGCCAGTTTTTTCAAACCAGGAGACCAGTTCCACCAACCCAGTGGAGACAGAGTCCACGCACGCAGCAAAGCCACGAAGCCAGAACGGCGGGGAAGTTCAGGGAGGGATTCTTTCAGCCGCCTACTTTGGAGGCCACCAAGCCAGAGTTTTGACTGCTCAGTGGAGACACAGTCCACCCAGGAAAGCCACGAAACCAGAGCACCAGGGAACTTGAGGGGGGATTGTTTCCGGCTTGGTACTTTTATCTCTCAACAAAGCTTTCAGGAACGAAGCCAGAGTTTTGGAGGCCACAAAGCCAGAGTTTTGGAGACCATAAAGACAGAGTTTTGGAGGCAACTAGGCCAGAGTTTTGCCTTCCCAGTGGAGACACAGTCCACCCAGGAAAGCCACAAAGCCAGAGTGCAAATGTTAGGGAGGGATTGTTTCTTCCACCTTTGGAAGCCGGAATGCTAGTTGGAAGGAATCTCCCCTCCTTCTGCAAAGGGATTTCCCAACCTGGACAGTAACCGGTGGGAGTGAACCCCCCCACATGTTGGAGGACAGAGTACCCCAATTCTAAACAAAATAGTTGATTATGACTGTGCCTGTTAAAGTTGGTCTTTGTCAAGCCCCGCACACAGAGCACACACACAAACAGGGTTCAGTTCTTTGCCAAGATATTTAATGGAAAGCCAGGCAATTTCAAGTCCTTTGCCAACAATCAAGATCCAGATAAATAACAGAATCCAACTCCCAGCAATTAAGAGTCCAATTCAAAACCAGAATATCTCATGGAAACCAGACGCCAAACCCAAGGGAACTGATCAAGCCGGGGGTCCAGGAAGCCAGTCCGAAATCAGGAAGCAGAACCAAGGTCACAGACAGGAACATGGTTGCAACTTCAAATGACGCGTTGCTCCCACAGAGAGCTCAAGGTGAGCTTACCAGCTTTATCTCAAAACAGGGAACACGCCCTTACTTCTTGAAAGGCTCCTGCTAGTACTCAGGGCTTCCCGACCTGATTCCCCATCTAGCATCAAAGACCCTTTCCCTAGCTCTCCTGGTAGCACGTCTTTGCAGAATCCTACTCATAGCCCTTCTAGGGGGAGAAGATATGTTTTCAGCTGAGTCATCAGACCCAACTGCCTGCTGACTTGAGCTGCAAGGCTCCTCCAGCAGCTCCTCACCATTTAACCCCTCAGAGTCAGGTTCTGTGACAGGCAGGGACCTGGAAGTCTCCTCAAGTGATTTTCTGCCAAGAAGCGGGGGAAGCCAGGGTTGCTGCCTGGGGAAGTCGAGGAGAGTGGCCGACAGGGTGCATGTTGGCTCGTAGGCTGAACGTGAAGCACTGAACTGCTGATAGGCTGAAGGAGAAGCACCTGGAAGGCCTTCTCCAAGCTGGGAGTCCCGGGAGCCTGACAGGCAAGCAGGTAGGCAGGCAGGTAGGCAGAGGGGCAGGCAGGCAGCCAGGCAGACAGGGAAGCAGGAAGTCTGGCTTACATGTAGGAAGGCAGGCTTGCAGGGTACCCACCCAGGCTAGGGAAGGCACAAAGCCAAAGTGCCAGAAGGGAGGATTGCTTCTGCCTTTGGAGTTTCTCCACCCCAGGAGACCGAGTTTCATCAAACCAGGAGACAGAGTGGATGCAGGAGAACAGGGCTATTTCTTTAAGGCTATAAGGAGAGCTAGGCCCCTGCTAATCAGTCTTTGAGGTAGGTTGTTGTAAAGTGCATCTCAACCACTTTGTAAGCAGAGTGGCTCCAAAACCCCAGGGAAGGGAGGAACGCACCGAGGAACGAAGGTATTAGGGTATACTACACTCAGATCAGCCATGGCCAATGGGGAAATATTGGGCCTACACTGACCCTAGAAAAAATATTCCTGGGCTGCTATAAAGACCAGGGAAGCCCTATAAAAACAGGGCTAATTATGTAGCCCTTATTAGATCCATACATGCAGTGGAATTACAGGCATTCAGGCAGACAAAGGTGGAAGGCAGGCAGGCAGGCGAAGCATTCAGGCAGGCAGTCATATAGACAGAGCAGACAACCAGGCATAACTGTGTTGCGCTGGTGGAATGTTAGGATCGGAGGCATACAGGCATTGTTTAGATTGGGTTAGGGTTAGGGTTAGGGGAAGTTGCACGGTTCAAAATTATAAACATTGAGTGGTCCTCCCTGGTTCGGAGCCAGGCAAGGGCTAGACAAATTGGGCCTACACAGACCCTTCGAAATGACACATTGAGTGGACTTCCCTGGTTTGGAGCCAGGCAAGGGCTACAGAAATTGGCCCTAAAGATAGAGATTCCCTTCAAATGACACATTGAGTGGTCCTCCCTGGTTTGGAGCCAGGCAAGGGCTAGAAAAATTGGGCCTACAGATAAAGTATGATTCCCTTCAAATGACACATTGAGTGGTCCTCCCTGGTTTTGAGCCAGGCAAGGGCTAGAAAAATTGGGCAATAATCGAACCCTTCAAATTGAGTGGGAATGCAGGAAGGCAGACAGACAGGAAGGCAGGAAGGCAGGCAAGCAGGCAGGTAGGCAGGTAGGCACAGGGCCAGCCAGGCAGGTAGGCTGGTAGGCAAGCAGGAGGGCAGGCAGGCTGGCAGGAAGTTGGGCTTGCAGGGAGGAAGCCAAGCTGGGAGGCAGGCATAATTGCAGGCAGGCAGGCATAAGTGTTGCTCTGGTAGTGCATGTTAGAGCAAGGGAGGCCTGTTTGGAAGGAACCGGTGGAAGAATTACTGTGGACCTAGGTCTTGGAGTGTTGGGGTAATCCCAATGTGGAAAGGTTGAAGCGGATGAAAGTCAACCTTCCCACGGTCTCCAGGTCCAGACAACAGCGGCGTGGCCTCAGGACATCTCCCATGTGGGAGAAGACACACTCACTCTGGACACTGGTGGGTGGGATGGACATGAGGTCCAACGCAGGAGTCGAAAGAGCAGGCCAGATGTCTGCCTTTCTGGCCCAGTAGTGGAGTGGGTCCAAGGTGAGGGGTTGGAGGGGCTCGGCCATGTACTCCCTCAGCATGGTCAGAGCGGGGTCCGGTTCTTCTTCCTCCCTTGCCTCCACTGAGGAGGAGACTGCCATGGCTGGGGCAGAGACCAGGTAGTTTGCCGCTGGTAAGGAACCTGGTCTCTGGGTGTACACTCCTGCAGTAGAGGAGGAGGAGGACCCTTGCTAGGATTCCTCTTCTGCATCGCTCTGGCTTCCGTGCGCCCTCGGGAACGCCTGGGCCTGATTTGAGGCAGCTCTGCGAACTTGATGGCATAGCTCCGTCTTCTAGGCGTTGGCGAAGGGCATTTACCAGGGGGAGTTCATGGCCCAGGCTGGCGTTGTAGCTGCTGAGGACGTGGGTGGTCTCCTCAAAAGGCTGCAGGATACCCACCATCTGGGAGAGGGCGAGCCACTCGGTAGCACCAATGTCCAACACCATTCCCCCAGGCAGAACGGGAGTGTGGGACATGACGTATTCCACCACTTGCCTCTGCTCCACCAGGTGCTTGACCATTTCGTAGGTGGAGTTCCACTGGGTGGTCACATCCTGGATCAGGACGTCCTCTGCTCGGCCCGTCTCTGCCATCCTGGATGCCTTGATGCTGCGTGAGAAGTACCCGACGATTTTCCTGCACTTGTCCAGCAAGGCCTTGGTCTCCAGGGTCCCCTCATCCCAGGAGTCCTTTGGTGCTCCCAGCCCAATGGCATCTCCCACCATTAAGTGCAGTTTGTGTGCTGCGCACATGATGCCCTGGAGCACTGCCCTATCAACCGCGTTGATCATGTTACGGCCTGCGTCAGTAACCATGAATCCACGATTGACCTGCCCCTCGGGTGCCCACTCTCGCAGTGCCATCTTGAGGACCTCAGTAATGTGGATGCCTTTGGCACTGTCCTCCATGTTTTGTGTCTGGAGAAGCACAACCCTATACCCTCTTGGGGTGCTTGCTTGTGGCTCCCCCTGCAACTGTTCTTGGGATGCCCTGGTGTCAAGGACCTCCTTGGGTTGCCACCAATGAGCCGTCAGAAAGAGGTATCCGTGGTGCCCACCGGTCCAGAGGTCGGAAGTGAAGTGCATCTTCCTTCCTCTGGCCGCCTGCAGCAGGGCCCGGACCATGTCACTGACGGACTCATAAAGGGACAAAATCACCCACCTGTTGAAGTTATGCCGGGATGGAGGCTCGTACCATGGAGCCACATGCTTCATCAGGTGCTGGTTGTGCAGCTGCTGCTTGGAGAGCAAGTGGCAGCAATATCACTATCTGCACTACTTCCTGTGCCTTCCTTCAGAAATGTGCCCCTATTTATTTTAGTGGGGGTCCCCCTGCTCTTCCCTCTGGCTCTGCCACCCCTCCTCATTTTTTTTCTCAAAAGTATTAGAAATATATTTTCTTGTTATATTTGTGTTAAGTAACAAACTATTCTAATAAACCTATCCTTTTGACCCACAAGCTTACTCTCACACTGTGTTCTTTTGTACGAGCTTTCAATGTTGCCCTGCTGGCCCTTGGTATAAGTTTCTAAATTCGGAATTCAACTTGATCCACTGAAATGGAGGAAAACCTAGGAAACAAATGGTAGTATTTGAAATGAAACTAAATCCAGACCGGAAGTCCAGAAGAACTGCTCTTCCCTTCTTCAGCACTCAGTCAGCAAAACTGCAGTGCATGCAGGCACAGTCAGAGAATAAAATAAAAATAGTTTTCTAAATTCTGAATTCAACTTGATCCACTGAAATGGAATGTGCCTGCCTGTGTGTGTACTTGCACACAACACAACAAGTGTATGTATGTAAACAAACAAACAATGAGCTGGAGTAATGAATAAATAATGTTGTAAAAGAATTATATTGTCCCCTTTTGGAGGAGGTTCAGTTTCTTGCACCCCCCAAATTGTGGGTGTGTGCAAGCAAATTAGGCTCTCCCTGCCTGTAATTGAACTGGTGATGTGTCACTGGAATTTGTACAATGAAGTAGGGTAGTGTTGTATTTCCCCCCCCCCAAAAAAAAATAAAGCAGCAGCAGCAAATGCAATTGGTTGCCTTATTATGTAATCAGCCCCCCAATGACTGATCTTGAATTAGTAGGGGTAGGTAGGGTGAATGCCCACCCCCACAGATTAGGCTGATATCAATGTAAGCAGCAGCAGCAGCAGCAGCTGGACAGGTGGCTTCAGCCACAGCCCAAAAATAAGCCTGAAGTGAAAAGAGAGTAGTGGTACTATGCCTCCCAAGAAAGATATTGGGGTGTAAATATAATATAGTTTAGTAGTTGTAGTCAGGGTCAGGGAATAAAATAAAAATAGTTTTCTAAATTCGTCTGATCCACTTAAATGGAATGTGTCTGTGTGTTCAAGTGCACACACAACACAACAAGTTTAAAAACAAACAATGAAGTAAGTAATTAGTAAACTCAATAATATTGTAAAATATTCTCCACTTAGGATAGAGGTTCTGTTCTTGGCTTGTACCCCAAATGTGTGTGTGTGCAAGCAAACTGAAGTTGGGAAAAATAGAAAATAAATGGTAGTATAACATATATTTTAAAATAAATCCACACCTCCCACTCCCAGTCGACCCACCCCCTTTAAACCAATATCAGAAAAATCCTCTCCCCACAAACAGCCAGAGAAGAGAACACCAGACAAAGCTGCAGGGAATCAAAGAAATAATTTTCTAATAAAAAACCAATTCCCTCCCTGCCTGCCTAAAGCCTAAAGCCTCCCAGGCCTCCCTCCTCGAATAACAATCTCTTTCTCGATCGCACAAGCACCACCAGCACAGCCCTCCTCCCTCCACATCCGACTGCGATTTCTGGAAGGTGCCTCGGCTTTTTATGCCCTCCGAGACATGCAGAAGTGTCAGTCAAAACCTGGCCATGCCATTGGTGGAATTGGTCAAAAAAAATTGCGTGGTCCCATCCCATGCCCAGCCCAAATGGGCAGGTCTAAAAAAATAAAAAATAAAATAAAATAAAATAAAATCAATGTGATGTTTTATTGCTATAAAAAACCCACTGCTGCTACTATTAAAATCCAGGCATTAAAAATAAATAAATTTCACATGTTTCTGTTGTGCTTTGGTGTGTTTTTTGACCACGATTTCAAAAGAAAAATTGTGGTCACCATTTTGGATTCCCCCCCCCACCGCATGGCATGGCGAGACGACGAGGATGACCCCCCCCCGCCTGGTGCAAGCAGCCCAGGACAGGAGAGGAGGGGGGGAAAGGCCGGGGACCCCCCCCCCGGTAGGTGGCAAAGCCTCAGGCAGGCATATTTTCGCCTGCTTTTTCGGCCGGGAGTCGGGGGTTTTGTTTTAAACTTTTAAAAACTTTTTCTGTGCTTCGCATCGCGCGATCGCCGTGATGCCACAAATGGAAACGAAAAACCCGACCAAATTTTTCTTTTTTCAGTTTGAGTTCGAGTTGTAACAGCTTAATTACCGTTACCATTTCCGTTACTTCCGGAAACGAAAAACCATATATGGAAATGAAGATTTCGCCACTCCGTGCCCATGTCTACCCCACACAGACCCTAAGGACATAGGCATGCATCCAGACTGAAATATATTTTACTATTGAACTTAGCTCAACAAGTGAGCTAAGATGGCAGCCAGCAGGGCTTGTCCATCCCTGCTTGCATTGTTATTTTGTACTGCTGTGCTCGGGCAGCTGTATCTTTACTATCAGCTTATTTTTTGTTGTTAATTGGCTATTGTTCTGTTATATGCCTTTATTTTTATTATATTTTATATAATATCCTTGGGTCCCTTTGGGGAGAAAGATGGCATAAAAATAAAGTTGTTGTTGTTGTTGTTGTTGTTGCTCTTTGTCCCTTTGTTAACTACCATGAGTTGTTTTTGACAAGATGACAGTATATAAATTCCAAATAAAGTAAAGTGAGGGCCAGTGTGTGTCCACCTTCCTGTGAACTTGTACATGTATCTAAACGAATTATGACATTATTTCAAAGGGCCTTCATGGAAAACTATTTCTTTGCTGGAAACAAGAGCTCTCAGTTACAAACCTGCAACCCTTATCTCCTCTCCTTTTCTGGAACTTTCCTTTTACAGATACGTTGCAACTATGGAGAGGATAATATATTCATTTGTGACTGTCTGTATTTGACACTATTTGATGCTTCGGTAGGGTTTTAAAAATTTCCTCTTTACTTCAGATTACTTCAGAAAAGACCCCATTCACTTTGTACAGCGTCCACATTTCTTTGAGGTGACTCATCTCCATTCAGCCTTTGGGCTCTAATATACATTTTTTTAGAATGAACAGCACATCCTTAGAACTTGTCCTAGGAGAGATTACATAAATCTAAGAAATGAAGATGCTGAGGTGAAAGCTGAAACCATGTAAATGAGGTAGGGAGAAGTTTTCTTGTGTTAGTTCAGAGCCTTTATTAATTCTGAACCTTTACTGTCCCAGCCATTTTGGTAAATGCTAAGGACTTATTTAACTATGTTATAATGAACATTAATTAAGAACACATTTTAAGCTGTCAATTTGCAAACTAAGTAAATACCAGTTTTATGGTAAAAAAATGCAACAGAAAATCCCTCTGACTAACAGGAGGAGCGATGAAGGCCCTACCTTGTCATTTTTAAAATTCCTCCACTTAGTAAGTTACTGCCAGAGCTGTGTGATGTCAACTACATGGATCAATAAGGAAAGAAACCAAGGAGGAATCATGGCCGCTTTTCAATATATTCTCGAGAAGCCCTGCTGAAGTCTTCATTTTGATCATAACTGCTAAGGATATGAGTCATGTGCAGAGCATGTGCTCAACAGCCTTCTATCACTATTAGAGATGGGCACGACTTAGAGGTATTCCCGTTTCCGCTTCCGTTACTCAGTTCCGTTACTCTACGGAAACGGTAACGGGAATTACTCCGCCAGACATCGAGCTCGAACCGACGAATGAACAATTTTGGTCTGATTTGTCGTGCTCGTTCCTTGCATCGCGCGATCGCGCGATGCCACGCGGCACAGAAAAAAGTTTTTAAAAGTTAAAAAAAACCCGGTTCCCGGCCAAAAAGCAGGCGGAAAAATGCCTGCCATGCCTCAGGGCACCTACCAGAGGGGTTGTTTCTGGAGGTCCCCGGCCTCCCCCCCATCCCCCGTCCTGGGCTGCTCTGGTGGGACTCGCCGCAGGCTCGCAGCCAGCAAAAAGCCCAGTCTCGCCACTGGCCGCCGCAATTAAAGCGCAAGCAAGCGGCACGGACGGCACAGGAAAAAACTTTTAAACTCTCCCCCCACCCATTCCCGGGCCAAAAAAGCAGGCGGAAAAATGCCTGCTTGACTAAGGGCGCAGGGCACCTACTGGAGGGGTGGTTTCTGGAGGGGGGGTCCCACCTCCCCCCCGTCCTGGGCAGCCGGACTCGAGTCGCCACCATGCCATGCGGTGCGGGCGGGGGATCCAAAATGGGGCGGCGAACGCAATATTGTTTTTGAAATCGTGGTCCAAAAACACACAAGCACAACAGAAACACGCAAAAATTTATAAACTGCCAGATTTTTCACAGTAGCAGTGGGTTTTTTCTTGCAACAAAATGTCTCTCCTCTCCTCCTCTGTCCTCCATTGATTTTATTTTATTTTATTTTATTTTATTTACACCTGCGCAATGATGGGCTGGCCGAGTGGCCAGCCATGTGGGAGTGGACGGCCATGCAAATTTTTGGAGCCATCCCACCAATCGCATGGCCACTTGGCCATGGAGACTTCTGGGATGTGCCAAAAGCCCCCTAAAACCTGCCCTAGCCCCCTAACCCTAATCCTAATCCTTGACTCCAGTCCTTACCCATACGTCACAGACTGTCTTCTTAGTGGGTCAGAGAGGCACCCAGAGGTGCAACCCACTAGCCCACCGTAACCTTACCCGTCACTAGCCTAACCCTAGCCCTTGCACTAACCCACCTTAACCCTAAGCCAGATCTACTTGCATTGCACTACACGCAAGTACTATTCCCTTCTCTGTGGGACATGGTGGTGCGAGAGCCTTAGTTAGGCATCACCTATGGCTCTGGGTTCACTGCCATCTAGTCTCACTGTCTGCAACTGGTATATGCAATATCCATATGGCTATTGCATACCATTTTGCAGCAGCAGCAGGTGAGGAGGGGAGACCCCCATGTTGAGGGGTCTCTTGGAGCCTGCTTCCCCTTCCTAGTGGATGAGGATAGGAGGCACCTATGGGTGCCTCCAGGAGCCCACTTTCCCTTTATAGCGGGCTAGAGGAGGCACCCACCCTACAGAGGTGCCTCCAGGGGCCCGCTACCCCCCCAAAAAAAACCCAGTACTAATGAAAACGAAAAAATGAAAAAACGAACCGACTAATTTTTGCGGATTTTCGCGAAAAACGGAAACAACCCGAAACGGAACCGGCCCAACTAACGACAACTCGGAAAAAAAAATTTTCAAGTCGTGCCCATCTCTAATCACTATTGTTCCTCAGTGAAGATTTTGTTTTGCTCTGGGCTTCTGTGGAGCATAACTAAAATTGCTGATGGGTAAAATGAAGGGTGCTGCCCTTTCATCATGATTTACACATTAGAGGAAAGCAGGATACATGATGATACAAGTCCTCTTCTGGAATTCTGTCACCAATTCATTGTCCCTAAAGGCTTGCCAAATTGCTTCATTCAAAATCCTTTTCAATTTTTTTGCTCATTTTCACATAAATAATATGTACTATGTAATACTTGTGGAGGGTAAACCTCACAGACTTTCACTTGAGAGATAACAGGAAAAAAATCCAAATCTTACAGAAGACCTCACAGGAATTTTTGGAAATGCCAAACCTGTTTTTCCCTAGAACAAATGACAAACTACACAGTTTGATTAGAGTTCCTATGCAGAATGGCATCTTTCCTGTAGTGGATTCACTGGAAGGGCATCAAGGCATGCAGGATTTGGCAGTTTTATGTGTGAAAGAAGAGGTGACAATCAGAAAAAAAGGTGAGACAAACCTGATTTTTACAGGAAGCCAAAAATATGGTTGATGAAGGAGGAAGCAGTGTAAGGAATCTCATTATGATGGAAATCATAGCCTGTCTAATTTCACACACACACACACACACACACACACACACACACACACACACACACACACACACACACACACAAAACCCACCACAATATGCAGTGTTCTCCGGAACTTGAGTCATGGCAACTGGTTTTCTTTTCTTGTGAGATACAAGTAGCTTCGTCAGTCTGAGGAAAGTTGGTAGTTCCAAATAGGTCACCTAGTTTTCACATTCATGAGGTGGACAGTGACTTGACTAGGCTTGTAAGATTACAACAGCCTGGGATGTGTGAAAGTCTCACCTATGCAAGCCTTTCAAGCACCAATTAAGTATTGCCCCCCCACGCCGGAATAACCACGCGAGACAGGTGTTTGGGGTACCACTACGGGCCACACTTTTATTAATCACTTAACATTAAACAGAACATCCAACCTGGGGCCTGCTGTAGTGCGGGTTGTAAGATGTTACTTGGGGTCTCCCAGGACCCTAACCACTGATAGTGTCCTGGGCGAGTCGATAGCCCCGAGGCCGTCCCGTCATCAAACGGGACTGCCTCGGCCGGCAGGTCCCCTTTCCCCAGACGGGCAGCCCAGGCTCGCCACCTGTGCCTGTCTGCCCGCTGGGCCCTGCCAGGTGCATCCACCCCCCCGGCGTTGTGACCTCAGGTCTGGAACGCCGTGAGGCTGGGCGACCCCACCGGGAAATTGAGACCCTACTCGCCAGCTGTCCTTCCGTTATCTGCACTACCGCCCCGTGTGACCAAACTAACGCCTACCTATGACCCACCACGCTGCAGCAGTATGGGATAGGCGAAAAATCCCTGGGGGCGCACGGCCAATCTTGCCCCCAGGTCAAAAATTCTTATCCGGCCCCGAAGCGACCATAAAATCATACTGCTACCTGAAAGGGCGGGTGGGCGGGCAAAACCGATCCGAGGAAGAGGCCGGGAGCCTCGTGGCCAGCCCTTATAAGGGCTAGGGGTTTCTTCTCCTCTCGCGAGGAGTGCCCACGTGGCTTCCGGCCGGGGGGGAGGCAAAATGGCTGCCGCCTGGCGCAGCCACGCCGCGGAGCCAGCTATTGCCTCCCCACGCCGGAATAACCACGCGAGACAGGTGTTTGGGGTACCACTACGGGCCACACTTTTATTAATCACTTAACATTAAACAGAACATCCAACCTGGGGCCTGCTGTAGTGCGGGTTGTAAGATGTTACTTGGGGTCTCCCAGGACCCTAACCACTGACAGTGTCCTGGGCGAGTCGATAGCCCCGAGGCCGTCCCGTCATCAAACGGGACTGCCTCGGCCGGCAGGTCCCCTTTCCCCAGACGGGCAGCCCAGGCTCGCCACCTGTGCCTGTCTGCCCGCTGGGCCCTGCCAGGTGCATCCACCCCCCCGGCGTTGTGACCTCAGGTCTGGAACGCCGTGAGGCTGGGCGACCCCACCGGGAAATTGAGACCCTACTCGCCAGCTGTCCTTCCGTTATCCGCACTACCGCCACGGTGGGGGCCTGGCCTTGCTATGGCCCCCACCCCCACCCCATCAGCCAGACAATACCTCCAGCAGGCCCTGCTTCAAATCGTTCAAAAAGATCTCCATCCCTCTATCCGAGAGGTGCACGCCGTCGTCCCGATATAACTCCGCACTTGCTGCTGGAATCCTGGGGTGGCCCACCACGGTACCCAACCCGTGCACCATTGCCCTGCAGACATCCCTGTTGACCTCCCTGCGCACCTTGTACATTAACTGAGCCGCACACCGCGCCTTCCACTGGCGTCGCGGTATGATGGTTGACCAAACCAATTTTGCCTCTGGGGCGCCCTCCTTCCACGCCGCGAGGTCGTGGACTATGTCCTGCGCCAGGGATTTGCCTGTCTGGCACCCTATGTCGTTGCCTCCCAGATGGACCAGCATCACATCCGGTGGGCGCCCTGCGGTCGCCAACCGGGCAATCCGCTCAAACTGGCACCACCTCATCCCTCGTAAACCCTTCCACTCGATAACAGCCCTACCACCCATCCCCAGATTAACTCCCCAGGCGGTTCGTGCAGCGTACTTCTCCGCCCAATAAACATAACT
Source organism: Phrynocephalus guinanensis (assembly GCA_037367245.1). Taxonomy (NCBI): domain Eukaryota; kingdom Metazoa; phylum Chordata; class Lepidosauria; order Squamata; family Agamidae; genus Phrynocephalus; species Phrynocephalus guinanensis. The sequence continues at coordinate 22,073,845 of CM074734.1, forward strand.
GTGACCGAGGATGAGGATGCGACTCCTCAGCCGACCCAGCCCGAGTCCTGCAAGGGAATAAAGCCGAGATGTTAGTAGTTAGGCAAGGGGCGGACGTACGTCTTATAGCAGGCGGAGGCCCACCGCCCCAAGGACTGTATCCGCTGCGGCTCGTAGCCCAGCGCCGCCGCCGTCGAAGCCGCCCCGATTCGGAACGAGTGGGTGCCGAACTTCATGCCCCGTAACCCCAGTTTATCCAGGGCCCGCTGCGACAAGGCCCAGAACTGAAATTTCGTCAGTGGTTCCCCCGACTTGTGGCAAAAGAGGTGGCCTTCCCCGTCCCCTCGCAGTGCCACAAATGCTTCCATGGCACGGACTGGGCAGACTTCTTCTACCGAGCAACGGCCCAGGACCACCCGCTGCCCCCTGGCGCCCTGGTCCGTTTTCGACCTTCGCACCATGAAAACCGCCTTACCATCCTGGAAGTGGAAATCCATCCGCCGAAAGGCCGCCCCGGATGCATCAGTCCTCCCGGCTGCCACCAACTCACTCATGCGGAACGCCCCAAAAAAGGCCACCAGGGCTGCTGCCCTCATGAGGGCCTCCTCGTAATCATCCCTACACAGCTGGGCCCACTGCTTTGACATACGGGCTAAGACCTCCGGGGTGAGGGGAAAACGACCGTCCGCCACCCGGCCCCTAGCCTTGCTCCATCCCTCCAACATCTTTCGCACTCGGAAATCCTGAGTAGAGTCCCGGCAGCCCAGGGCCTTGGCGTGAAATGCCAGGGCGGCGAGCCGGCCCTGCATTGTGCCTGGTGCGAGGCCCTTCCTATGCAGGAAAACTAAGTATTGGCGAATATGGTCGACTGGGGCAGGCCAGACGGGGGCAATGTCCATCAGGGATCGGAAGGCTGCAAAGTCTTTAACTGCCCCCTCGTACGCCTTCCGTGTTTTTGGCGCGAGTGCCAGCTCAAGGGCCCCGTCAGCTTCCTCCCGCCAATCTGCCATACCTTCTCTGGCAGCTGCTCCGGCAGATCTGCCGCCTCTGGTGCCAGTGCCCTGAAGCGCTCGAATTGCTGGCGGGAAAGAGCATCAGCAACGGAGTTATCAAGTCCCGGCACATGGCGGGCGCGCACCACAATATTGTACTGCAACGCCCGCAACGTCATGGCCCGAACCAACCCCATCACCCTCTCCGACTTAGATGTTGCGTCGTTGATGGTATAAACGACCGCCATGTTGTCACACCAGAAGCGGACTGTGGAGTTGGCCCAATCCCGTGACCAGATCCACAGTGCGCCGACTATGGGAAACAATTCCAAGAATGTCAAATCCCGGGTGATACCCGCCGTCACCCACCCCGGGGGCCAGGTGCCGCAGCACCACTTACCTTTCCAGTAAATCCCGAAGCCGTGAGCACCCGCGGCATCGGTCTGTACCTGAAAGTCGGCCCCCAGTCGCAGCTCCTCGCGCCAGAAGGACACCCCATTAAACCCCTGCAAGAAGTCTAGCCACATGCGCAGATCCTCCCGCATCCCCCCAGTGATCTTGGCCCTATGTGTGGGTTTCTTGAGTCCCTGCATCGCCTGGCAGAACCGCCGTGTGAACGGCCTGCCAGGCGCCACCACGCAGCACGCAAAATTCAGGTGTCCTACAAGGGCCTGGAGCTCTTTGAGAGTTGCGCTCTTGCGCGGCAGTAGTGCTGCCACCCTAGCTGTCAGGTCCCTCAGCTTGTCCTCTGGAAGCCGGCAGGACTGATTCCAGGTGTCCAGCTCCACCCCCAAGAAGGTAATGCAGGTCGCCGGGCCCTCCGTCTTGTCTGCCGCCAAAGGGAGGCCCAGTTCCCGGGCCATCTCTTGGAAGGTCCGAAGCGTGAACCCGCAGGTGCCCGATCCCTTCCGCCCGCAAAACAGGAAATCGTCAAGATAATGGGCTATCCCGCCCTCCCCTGTCATGTACCGCAGGCGCCACTCGATAAACGAACTGAACTTTTCAAAAATGGCACAGGAGATACAGCAACCGAACGGCAGTGCCCTGTCTAAATAGAACTTCCCTTTGAACTGGAATCCCAACAAATCAAAATTGTCCGGATGTACTGGGAGGAGCCAGAATGCCGATTGTATATCACACTTCGCCATTTCGCCCCCCACCCCGCACGCCCGTACCCTGGCTACTGCCGCATTGAAGGAGGTGTATCTAATGGAACAGAGGTCCGAGGGGATCCCATCGTTGACCGACTCTCCCTCGGGGTACGAGAGGTGGTGTATGAGCCGGTACTCCCCTGGCGCCTTCTTAGGCACCAACCCCAGGGGTGAGACCCTGAAGTTGGGCAACGGCGGGCTGTCAAAGGGGCCCAGGACCCTCCCCTTCGCCACCTCCTTATCGATTTTCTCCTCAGCCACGTGTTCCATTCCTCTCAATGAACCCAAGTTGGGCGCCGAGAATGCCCTCCTCGTCCCAACGAACTGAATTCTAAAACCCCTGGCAAAACCTTGTGCCAAAAACCGTGCTCCATCCCTATCGGGGTAGAGACTTAACCACCGCCCCAACACCTCACAGTTGATTGGGCTGGGGCCCTTTTGCCTGAGCCGGTGCTCCCCCTGGCGGGGGCCGTCTCTGTTGTCCCCCGCCCCCGGGCTTGCCAAAAGACCCTCTGGCCCTTGGGCAGTTAACCGCCGCATGCTGGGCTCCGCAAACGGAGCACTCGTGCTTAAAACGGCATGGCGTGCGAGTACAGGACCCCTGGCCGTTGAAGTCCCAGCAGACCAGCCTGGGTTGAACCTGCTGGCCCGCCATGGGGTGGGCAGCTGCCACTGGGTTCGCCTTCCTAATGATGTGCCCGCTATCAAACCTGTCCCCCAAGACCAGGCGTGAGGGGGTCATGTATTGAAGCCATAATGGTGGGTATGGTTCATCCCACCGTAGGTGTGGCTGGGTTGCCGCTTTCATCCGAAAATGCTCGTCATACGTTAGCCATGCGTACCCGGGGAAGTCTACAAATGCCCGGTATATCATGTCCTGGTACTTGATGAGTGACTGCGCCCTCCAGGGGTGGGCGTGCAAGACCATGGACATATAAATGTTAAAGGCAGGTAACCAATTGGCCCAGGTTTTCTCCGGCTTGCGCCGAAGGCGCCGCTCTCTGTCCTTGGCGTCCTCCTTCTCGAGCTCCTTAGAGTCGAGCTCCCTATTGAGGAGGCCGAACAGGTCCACATAGTCGCCCCGCCAGATCTTCTCCTTCGTTGCCTGGGCAAGGTGATCCCCCAACGGGGATGCATAGTCAGCATAAGGCAACGCTGTGTACGGCACCCCTGCGTACACCGGGGACGCCGCCCAAGTACTAGGGTATCCTTGGGGCGCCCCCCGCCCGGGAACCCCCCCACTGGCGAGGCGAGCTGACCAGGGTACATCAGGGCCGCCCCGCCCGCACCCTGCAGTCCCGGTCCCCAGTGGGTCGCTGGGCCCCCTCTACGGGCGCCTGCCCCCACTGTCCCCCTGGCGGCGTCGCAACTGCCGGACTTACCTGTAGCCCTTGGAAGCCGGGCGTCCCCGGAGCCGCTCCCGCAGGCGTAGCACCAGGCGGCCCTCCCTGGGCCCACCCATGGGTCTGGGGCGTGTAAGGTCCACCCCCTAACTCCCCTTGTCTCCCTCCTATGTCCCGCTGTACTTCCCCCACAGGCCCTCAAGGCCAGGTTTCTACAGGTGTCGTGTCCGGTGTGCACGCCAACTCACTGTTGCTAGGTGGCTGTGCCATCGGCTCCTCGCCTGCTGGGGGCCCCGGTGGGCCGGCTGCTGCTGCTGCTGCTGCTGCTGCGCCATCAGGTGCCATTCCCGCCGGTACCGGTGGGCCGGCAGGCCGCCGGCCTTGCCCTGCGTCCTCCTGGGCTTGCTGCTCCTGCTCCGTTGCACGCTGTGCCGCCACCGGCCTATGTTCAAGAGCATCACAGCGATCCATCAAGCTCCTCACCAACCTCCTGCGCAGGGCCCTCCTACGGGCCTTAGAGGGCCGCCCCATGGCCCTACTGGTAGAAGGCCCCTCCCCGGCCTGTTGGGTTCCACTGGGTCCGCCCTCCCAGGCCTCCGCCCTGGCCTGCAACTGTGCCCACACTGGGCAATCGTCCTCCTCCGACGAAGATGTGTCCGGGGACAACTCGGGGGCTGGGCGCTTGTCGGGGTGTTTGCCCTTGGGCCCCCCTTTGGTCCTCCTTGGGGCCATCGCTCCCACGCCCTGATCTGGCCGACCACTGGCCCGGGTGTCCTAATCGAAACTATGCTGCACCCGGGGCTGCCACGCGCGAGCGGGCCACTGCGCCAGGCCGCTGCCTAATGCAGAGTCGCGCAGGGCAGGCCGGGGGCCGATGGGGGGGAAGGGCCCACGCCGAAAGCACGCCCCCAGGTAGCCCCGTCTCCAACCAGGCCCCGCCGGCCCTCCACCCAGGACGACGCCGGGCCTGGGGATGGGCTCACCGCTGCCCACTGCTGGGGAACCCCCCCACCGGGGACTGTGCAGGCCGCGCTCCATGCTAGCGCGGGCTCCGCTGAACCGAAAAGGGCCAAAGGCCTCCCCAGGGCCCACTCCGCCCCTCCCGGCCTCCCACCACCAGTCGGGCCGCGGGCCCAATCCCCCAACCCGGCGAACCACGCCCGGCCGCAACGGGGAAGAAATTCCTCCAGCCGGAGGCCTCGCTGGGGCCCAAGCTGCCCACCCCGGCCTCCCGCACCCGCCGCGCTGCGGGCCCAGTGACCCCCGCCCCGGCGAGTCACGACAGGCCGCGCCGGAGAACCCCAACTGCAGGCCTCCCAGGGGGGGGCCCACCCCACCCACCCCACCCACCCCACCCACCAGGCCTCCCCCTGCCGCCCCGGGCCGGGGCCCCGGTCGCTCGCTCCGGCGGACCGCGGTAGGCCGCGCTGGGGAAGATCCCCTCGGCGCCGCCCACGCCGCGGCCCGTCGGCCTTCACCTGCGGGGAAGCGCAGCCGCGCTTCCCCCGCCGCTCCTCCGCCGTCCGCGCCGCCCTCGACCGCTGCTGCCGCCGACCGCCGCTCCGTCCCGCGGCCGATCGCCGCGGCTCCAACCTCCGCCGTTCGCTCTCCCTCCCTTCCTCGGTTCCTCCGCTCCGTGCCCGCCCGACCATGCAGGTAAGAGGCGGCCGCAGGCCCGGAGCTGACGATCGGCCCAAAACCGATCCGAGGAAGAGGCCGGGAGCCTTGTGGCCAGCCCTTATAAGGGCTAGGGGTTTCTTCTCCTCTCGCGAGGAGTGCCCACGTGGCTTCTGGCCGGGGGGGAGGCAAAATGGCTGCCGCCTGGCGCAGCCGCGCCGCGGAGCCAGCTATTTTGTTAGTCATGGCCTTCCTGGTGGAGGTGTGAAGTGTTTGTGATTTGTCTGGGAACTGACGAAAGGGCAATATGATAAGTGGCAGACAGATTGCGCCTGTCATCCACCTCTGTTGAGAGGGATTTTCTGTACACACATGGATGGCTTTCCCTGACCACACTCTCGAACTACCTATCTTCTCTGTCTAATATGTGTGCATCTTTGTCTTTGAATGAGTGTCATTTGTCCTACAAATAAAGGTACATCACTGATTCTGGTCATGAGCTCTTCGCTGCATTGGGCCACATATACTATATTGCTCCTCTTGTGTTTTGGTGTTGAGTCTTTTGCAAGAATGAATCTCTGGCTCTGCCTTATTGTGTTTGTGGGTTTGAAGTAAATGAGTATCTGGTGTTTTCCAAAAATCCTTCTAAGCTTTTCAGACACTCTAGCCATGTAAAGAATGACCAGGTTCTTCTGTTGGCTCTGGGTCTGTCACCCACAAACAATTCTGGATTGCAATGGGTAAAGCCTTTGCAGGCTTCAAGACAGATTGACAGGCTGACACCGGGTTCCTTCAAGAATTTATTGCAATAATTGAATCAATGCAATTGAATCCTCTCTGAGGAGAGAAGGACACATTCTAAGGCAAAACAGAACACATTCATACTTTGTCAGACACGTAAAGACATGTAAGGTTTCCTTAAGAAACAACAGTTACTTCATTTGTTACACAATTTACATATTCCCTAATATTAAGCCTGCTGTAGGGCTGGTGATTTCCAGGTTATAAAAAGCAGAAAAGACTGTCCATGTGAAACTCATTTTTGTCTAAGTCTTAAGAAAGAACAACAGAGAAACAGTGAGTTTCCAATATAGTGAGTCTGTGAGAAAACAGGTTACCTAACAGCTGAGTCTGTTTGTGGTCAGCTAGGGGAAGTAATTACTTCAAGAGATCTTTGTAATTTACGAGAAAGGCTCTCTCATGACACACATCCTCCCAGCACAGAGATACGTCTTAAAAAGCCTTAATAAGATAATATGTGATATAATCAATTATAAATTTATTTATTTATTTATTTATTTATTTATTTGACTTTTATACTGCCCATCTAGACCAAGGGCTACTCTGGGCAGTTTACAACATGTAACAACAAACAAAGGAATACATTATAAAAACCCAAATACAAGGTACAAAATAAAATAAAATATACATAAATCAACAACAAAAACTAAAATGAAGCTAAAATGAAACTAAAAATGGCAAGAGATTTGATAAAATGGTTTAAAAATAGTGCCTTAGTAAATGTTTAAAGAATAAGGAATGCCATTCTATAGAACCAGTTCTTCAATAGTTTTTTAAAAATTTGAAGCGAGGGTGCCAGCCGAATTTCAGGGGGGAGATGGTTCCATAATTGGGGAGCAACCACCGAGAAGGCCCTACTACTTGTGACAGCTTTACGGGCCTCCCTCGGGGTTGGGACTCCCAGGTGTCCTGCCTGGCTGGCACGGGTTATCCTGGCAGTTCTTCTTGGGAGGAGCCGCTCTGTCAGATACTGAGGTCCCAAACCATTTAGGGCTTTGTATGTTAACACCAAAACCTTGAAGTCAATGCGGTAGCGTACCGGCAGCCAGTGCAGGGCTGCCAGCACGGGATAATATGTTGGTGCCTTCTTTGCCCCGTTAGAAGTCTGGCAGCTGTATTCTGCACTAGCTGCAATCTCCGCATTAACCTCAAGGGCAGCCCCACGCAGAGAGCACTACAGTAGTCTATTCTCAAGATTACAAGTGCATGAACCAGCGTAGTTAACGCCCTGATGTCAAGGAGGGCCCACAGCTGGGCAATCCTCCGCAGTTGGCAATGAGCGGAACGGACCACTGACGCCACATGGGTTTTCATGGTGAGTGCTGGGTCCAGTAGGACACCCAAACTGCGGACCCCATCCTTTGCGGAGAGAGTCACCCCCCCCCCAAAGTGAGGGAGTTCCCCAACCCGCAGACACCAGGGGGGCCCACACGCAGGATCTCCGTCTTGCCCGGGTTCAACCTCAGCCTATTAGCCCCCATCCAATCCGAGACGGCCGCCAGGCAGCACTCAAAGCATGGAATGGCATCCACTGCAGAAGATGGAAAGGAGATTGCCACTGTTCCAGGTCTCAGGCTGATCCTTTGTTCTTCTGTGTCTGGACACTGCCTTGTTGAAGGCCCTCTTTGGATATCCACAGACCTTAAGTGTGGGCTTCAGGCGCCTGTCTTCCTTCTTCTTGGCTTCTGTGGAGGTGTTAATCCTCTCTTCTCTGTGCTTCATGGTAGGGATGGGCACAAAACGAAAGAATTGCATTTTGTTTCATTCTGTTTTGTTCCCCTCCTGCATTTCCTTTTGTTCCATTTTGTACGTTTTTTTTAAAAACATTCGTACAAAATGAATTTTTTACAGAATAAATTGTGGGGTGCTGGAAAGCCCCTTCCTGGGCAACCTACATTCTCCTCCTGCTCCAGGGCCCTGTTCTTACCTCCTCCTGGGCTCTCGGGCCTGCTGGGGCCTTTGGCGGTGGTGCTGTGGCCTACTGACAGGTCACTTACCCTCTCAGACTGGCTGGGGCCTTTGGTGTGGTGGCAGCAATGCCATGGCCTACCACCAGGCCATTCGCCCTCTCAGGCGAACCAGGCCTTCAGCTGCAGTGGCAGCATGGTGTACCACTGGGCCACTTGCCCTCTCAGGCTGGCCAGGACCTTTGGCGGTAGCGACGGTGTCCACCGGGCCTCCTGTAGGCCTCACTCAGTCTCCCTGGATGCTCCTCCCCAGTGGCAGCAGTGGTAGCAACACCTGCAGGGCCTCCCACAGTACTTGCTTGGCCTCTCCGGCCACGCCGGTAGCTTTTCAGTGGTAGCAGAGGAGTACAGCAGGTAAGGGACCCCTTTTACAGACAAGACAATACAGTTCATTTTAACAGGGGGGAAAACACTGTTTTGTTTCATCTGTAACAAAATGCTGCTTCCTCATTTTGTTTCATTTTGTTTCCTAACAAAACAACGAAACAGCATTTTGTTTATCATGTTGTGTGCATCCCTAGTTCAGGGTCCTGATGACTCCTAATTTGTGTTGTAATGGATGGAAAGAATAAAACAGTAGGTAGCGATCAGCGTGTGGGGGTTTCTTGTAAATTTCTATTCCCAGTCAATAACTAAAGTCATGGTCAGCTGAATCAAGCCACATGGTTTTTGGGTCATTTCCTGCATTGCTACTCAGTAATTAAGTCAATTAAGAAAACAGTGTGCTAATATAAGTGCTCTCTGGTGGCTGTTTATTTTAACTCATTCCCAAGAAAATAATATGACTCAGAGGAAAATAAATATAGGTTTTGGAATTCATTGTACGAATATGAAACTCAGCACAGTTTTTAACACAGGTCATATCCCAGGTATTTTGACTTTGTGACCAGGCTCTCAGGGAATGAGACCTTTTTTTTTCTTTTTTCTTTTTTGAAGCATCTGTCACAACCCTAGTCAAAAGCATTTATCTCCAGCAAGGTACCATCAGCATTATTAACATAGCATGAGGGACAAACACTTTGTATTTGTTTTGTCTTTTGGCTGCTTATATTATAACACTTACTCTAGGAAAGTTATGAGCCATAGCTCAGGAAAAGTTTCCCTGGCATCCAATTACATATCAAATAAGTTGGCTAAACAAGTCAAAGTAGAAAGTTCTATGTTCTAAACTGAAAGTGAGATGGAGAGAGGAATCAAAACACGTTAGAACACTCTAATCTTCAATTATCTATGCATGTTGTTTCCAATATAATAGTTCATGGAGCATGTATATTCAAATAGAGGAACTTGATTCAACCATAATTACCATGACCTCTCCATTTTTTATCATGAGATGTCGACATCTGCACACGGTAAGCAGCTGGTAGGAGCATCTGCTTCACAATTAAGTATCTAGCCATACCAAAGAATGAATGCAAAAAATTTAAGAAAAATGATTACATATAAATTGAAACTTGCCTGTTCTGCACTATCTTTGATTTACTCAGTTTTCAGGAAACCCTGACATCTGACCATCTGATAGCCACTTGGACATGTAGTCTTCTCAACTCATGGATACTTTATACACACTATTAAGTCATATTAGCTCCTATTCTTATTTCATTTGGAAAAATATTGTATGACAACGAAAAGCCATGCATACACTCACAGATTATATGGCTTAGTTTTCTGAACAATTCTTGAAAATAAAAAGCTGCAATGAGCTAGCTCAACTATTCATGTGTCATCTCAGCTACCATGTAAATAAAGCAACTTGAATTTACTTTAATGCTCACTATTAGGTTTTTTACATCGCTTAACTAGAGAGGAAAATGGCAAGATCAATGCAAATGCTTGAAGTATGTCCACAGCAATCTGAAGAATGCTGACAGCCAAACTTACCTTAAAAATACAAAATGCATGATGTATTACAGGGTTAGCAGTAGATTCTATCAGTCACTGAAACTGAATGGGGATGTTCCATAATAATGCATATTTCAGATCAACACAGTTAACATCACATCTCCACTCCAAACTATATTCTTTAGGAACAGCCTTCAACAAATGACTGGAACCACTGTAAAGCCAAGCCTCTACAGCCCAAGCTCAAAAACCCAACTCTGGAAGATCATTCATTCATTCATTCATTCACCACCCATTCTAAGATAACATGGTGGATGGTATCAAAAGCTGTAGAAGGATCCAGGAGAACCAGCAGGACCACATTCCCTCTCAGAAAATTTTCACATACAAAGACCAATGCAGTTTCAGTTTAGTGCTGTGGCCCAAACTCCAACTGAAATGAATCCAGGCTATCAGTGTCCTCCAAGAACACTGAAAACAGATCAGCTGATGTAATTATTTAAGTATTAATAATTTAAATAGATACTTTTCAGTGACTGGGAACTCAGTTTGTTGGTTACGTTAGTCAAATCACTCCAGAACAAATTTGTCTACCAGGAATGGCTTCCCTGTTAAATGTTGTGGTCCAAAGAGCTTGTGGTTAACATCTAATTAGAGTGAACAAAGAATAAGGCAAGACAGCAAGAAAATTAATTGGTATGGATCAAATTAGAGGTAGGCTTAGAGATAAGATATGTTGATACCATTGCTTTAATATTGTGACTTGTTCACTGTTTAGTTATATTTATCTTGATATATGTATGTTTCCTTTATCATGTTGTGAACCATGCAGATTAGTGTATTTCACTAATGAGGTTGTCTATCTATCTATCTATCTATCTATCTATCTATCTATCTATCTATCTATCTATCTATCTATCTATCTATCTATCTAGGAACTGGGTAGACCAATAATTCACACCATTCATGGCAATTGAACTTACAAGCTGCTGCTGCTGCTGTAAACTGCAATATCCTGTCATGGGACGTATAAGGAGAGCCATGGGTAGTGATGGGAAAGAATTTCACTTAGTTTATATTTTTAACAAACCTATCTCCATGATACTTCATCCAACTGTACATTTTTGGAATGCTTGCTTCTCTATATGTTCTGTTGCCATCAAAAGTTCATAGCAAAATTTTTGCATTAGGAAAAGGGGTGGACAAAATGAATGTATAACAAGACAACCTGAAAGATGGATATATTAGAGAAAACTCCAAAGAAAAATAAATCTGAATTTCTGTGTTTAAAAGAATAATTGGAATCAATTAGTAACAGATTCAGCACCAGTGAACTTGACTTTGGGCAAATTAAAGAATATGTAGTCCTCCATGGCTGCATAATTTCATTTGGTCAAGGATATAGTGATGGGATCTGATTAATTGTTTGAGAACAAAACAATACCCATTGTCTTCCTTGAGGTAAACTGTACAGTTTTGGAAGAAAATCTCCCCAATTTTTATTAAAATTATCTAGTCTGTATAGAATATAATACACAGCACTAGACTCCCCATTGCAAATCATTGTAGATGAATCTTTAGAAGCACAGAGAATACTTTCTCCATCACCCTAAACTTGTAAAATGGCACTGGACAGGTGGAATAAAATTACAGAATGGTTAGAAGAATGAACTCAGAGCAACAGGAATTTACTTCTGAGAACATCTGAGCAGAACTGCACTGTAACTGAGGATCCACCTCCATTATGATAAAATAGCATTCACCAAGCAAAAGAGCTGAATAAAACAAAGCAGCTATATTTGAAAGCAGTTCTGTCCACAAATTAGAACATGGAGAAACAGAAAGGCATTTGCCAGGCACCAAATGGACATCTTTGGAACCTGATCTGCAGTTGCCTCCCACATCAGCGGCATTAACCCTTAACTTTGTAATAATTACTTCTCCTTCTTCTAGAGTTATGAGCATGACTATGTTTTAAATAGTGACTCCATAGATTGTCTTCAGTGAAACTTGAGCCATCACATCTCAGCTGAAATCAGTCAACGTAATGTAAACCACATAAGGCTGATGATATGGTAGCTTGGAAATAAACATTTCTAATTGTTCTCCCTCCACCCGCAAGGTCCTGAGACTCCATGAGGAACCACTTCATCTTGGCAAAGACATTGGAGCTCATGAGATGGGGAGAAGTATGTCATTTCCCAAAAATTATTGCCATCAGAAACATACAAGTTTCCAAAGAAGCCCAGGCACCCACTGATACCACCAGTCTTTTGCAGTGTGAAATTATGTACTGTAGCTGGATTTCAGCCATCTTCTTTCTGCTCTTCAGTTTCCTCACTCTACTATTTCTCTTCCAATCTCCTTCTCTCTTTCTGAACTTTGAGTTAACCTTTTGGCACCACATGGTGTGTCATTTGTAAAGCTACTCTGTTGGTCATTCCAGCTGGGAGAACCCTTCTGACCTGTGTGGAATGAAATATAGTTACATGGTTCTCTGTAATTCCTTTACAAATCATCTGAGACTAGTACCCTTTCTTTCATGTATTCTCCCCCCCCCTTTTTTTTTTTTACCATCTTGTACATCTGCTACAGCTGTCTCATAGTAGACAGAGATATAGTCACATTGTTCAAATAATTATTTAAAAAAATGATCCCTGTACAGTAGTTTTGCTGATCCGGGTGAATGAAATGCAAATACAACTAGAATGTTGTTCCTGTAGGCTTGAAACATATCTGAGCCCCAGTGAGGGTAAAGGATGCATTACAGGAGTGCTACAGATGATATATTCTTCCTCACAGTTTTGCACAGCTGGCTAAGCAGATTCTCCCAGGTGGGAACACACGGACTGCACTGGTTGGACCAACCTTGTGCAATGATTATCATGCAAGCATGCATCTTATTTATGATCAGGACTGCAGGCCTGTGGGATACATCATGTCACGCTTGTTCAAGCAAGCCAACATCTCTGACTAGGGATGTTGGAATCTCTTCGTGATGAGTTTACTGTTTCCATTTGTATGCCATCCTTCATTTTAATCGGGTTGCTATCTATCTATCTATCTATCTATCTATCTATCTATCTATCTATCTATCTATCTATCTATCTATCTATCTATCTAAGAGATTATATCTATATATATAAGAGATTCTAAAGCAGGGGTGATCTCAGATTTGGTGAGGTGAAAGTGTGTGGGGAGACAAAGGGTGTGGTCTGTGCGCATCTGCAACAGCTGCAAATGCTCCAGTTTCAAGATGCCCAAGGGCCCAGTGGCTGCTGCACGGCCTGGGAATCAGCCCATGCACACCCAAGATGCACCACTGCTCGCATTTACTGCCCTCCCTTGCAAGCAGGTGTGGAAGATGCTGCAGTAATAGAGTCAGGAGCGGGTAGGCAGGGCGGGTGTCTGAGGGGGTGGATGGAGGCAGGGAGGAAAGGCAAGCCAGTGGGATGAGTGACAGACTGAGCCAGTAGGGCAAAGAGGCTGAGGGCTACTCAAAAATTTAAATCAGGCCACATTCCCCCCCACCCGGGCCGGACTTTGGGCATACCTCTTCTAAAGTATTCATTTTGTATTCACATTCAATAAACTGTGTTTTACTGACCACAGATTTTTCTGTGCATTTTATTTATCTGACACGTAGTGCCATTCTCACAAATATGAGGCTTTTAAAAACAAGATGTGCTTTATATCCCCACAAACCATGGGAGGTTTGAAACTGATATTTCTCTCACAAAGTAACATGCCTAGCTCTGCATGCAGCCCTGTTTGTGCAATATGGTCACTATTGCTATGAGCCTGCTGAGACAAGATTTTCCTTCAACTATCTGGTCCTGGGGAGAGAAGCAATCTTAGGGTGACCCACCAAATATTTATTAAGTTCTAGAAAAAGGAAGTAACACCATATTACACTTATTAACCTCAGGTCCAAGAGCTGTAATATGTACGCAACATGTACATAGATGTAATTCTTTACTGGAAATATTTTACTTAAAGGAGCCTTGTGGAACAATGGTTAAATTGCTGTACTGCAGCTGTTGTCCTCCTCACAAGGGGCCATATGATTTTCAGCTGTTGTTGCAATAGACCAGACTGGTCACATCTTCCTGTGCTTTTCCTTTACACAGTTCCTTACGGCAGTGTTTCATATGTGTGGTGATCTTTCAAGAGTGAGATTACTTTTCCATGGTAGTTGACACATGTATGACAGTGCATCTTCCTTTGTCCACAGGCAGTATGGTGATGGCCTCACCCCTACTAAGGGATGCCAGAACCCTTCTCTCCTGCTTGGTGAGGTTGGGTGGTGGTGGCTGAGCACTGGAAAGTGCTGCAGAGTCTTGCCATGACGCACCTGAATAACTGAGAATCTACACAGAAATAGGAGTATTATTATATTTTTATTGTAAACCGCCCAGAGTGGCCTAGTTACTAGCTGTCATGGTATATAAATCTAATAAATAAATAAATAAATAACTATAGTGGCCTCAAATACTATAGGACCAGTCATTCAATTAATTAGTTCTCGGCACTTTGTTGAAAACACAATACTTGAAGACATTTTAAAGAATGCTTTTATTTATTTATTCATTCATTCGTTTGTTTGTTTGTTTGTTTGTTTAGCAGCACTGAGATTCTTCTCAGTGTTTCAGGCATTGCAATATAGGCAGCAGCTTTAGGCACCACTGCCTTCTCCTGCTCTACACAGCTGTCATGAGGAGACTGTAAGCATCCATCCAGTTTTTAAAACCAGCCATAGTGGTTAGGTTCAGATATGGTTGGCCCACAAAAGGCAGGAGCAAATCATGGTGCTAACCTCAAGGAGAATTGGGAAATGGTGCTTCAAATCTTTCACCCTGAACCCAAGGAAGGAAAAATGAGGTAACACTGCTTCAGTTCTTATAGTAACTCAAAACCTTGGTTTACCATAAAGTCTGAAGAAAGTCACCACATAGTTGCAAAGATGTGCAGAATGCCTAAAAACATTTTCATGGCTTCCCTTCCCATTCCTTTAAAAAAAAAATCTACCTGAGAATCAGCCTTTAATCTTGCTTTCAGTTCTACTGTCAAGTAAAGCAACAAGGGACATGAGTTTAAGAGAGTGGCTTCTGTTTAATGGTCAGGCTGCTTTGGGGAGGGAGAAAAACCCAAACCTCTGTGTTGATTCTCTGACCCAAAAGTGAAAAGAAGAAAATAAATCATAAAGGATTTTGATGGAATAGAAACACCTTGTGAGGAACAGACAAGTTCAGCAAAGATTAAGAGAATAATCTAGGATAAACCTGAAAAGAGAGAGATAAAAATTTACATGGCCGTAAGCAGCACAGAAAACCTTTAAATCGTTTTCAGCCTGATTAGACTAAAATAAACAACAACAATAAAATCCTGATGAACTGCATCACAACATCGCAAAGGTAGCAAGAGAGAGATGGCATTTCTTTCAGCCTGACAGTAAAACACTGGAGAAATTAGAGCAACTGGTGCTTAGATAATCATTTGATTTTTTTTAAAAAATAAAAACCTCCTGCCAGGCACTTTTAGTGATGCATGGGGTTTTATAACATTGGGATAATTTTAATATCTGAAAAGCTCAACAATCCATGTGACTAAGAAATTATTTTCTGGTGGGTTGTGGATGAACTGTAGTTTCCTTGGGAAGTCAGAGCAGAATTGTACTTTTAATAACTAAATCATAGAATCATAGAGTTGGAAGTAGAGATGGGCATGAAACGAAAAAGTTTTCGTTTCCGTTTTTGTTTTTTCATTTCATTACATAACGAAACAACAAACAAATTTTGTCCCCAAAATGAAACGAAATGAACAGAAACACCGAAAATTTCCGTTACTGCAATACAGTAAATATTTATTTATTTATTTATTTAAAGACTTATATCCCGCCCATCTTCCCTGACAGGAACTCTGGGCGGCTAACAATGTTAAAAAGACATAAAATAAGTGGAAGAGCCTCTGAGCGAGAAGCAGCGGAGGGCAAGATGGCGGCGATAAATAGGGAGGGGAAAGGAGGGGGGGGGAAACTAACTGATAAGGTCACCATAGGCTTCTTTAAAGAGGAAGGTCTTCAAGGCCCTCTTGAAGGCAGGCAGGGACTCCAGCAGGCGCAGCTCAGAAGGGAGGTGATTCCAGAGAGAAGGCCCCACCACAGAGAAGGCGCGGTTCCGCGTACGCATTTTCCGCGCCTCTCTGGGTGTGGCCACTCTCAGTGAGCGCGCCTGCAACGATCTCGTGGGTCTGGAACCGGATGCTCTTTGGGAGATACGCTCCGCCAGGTACCCTGGTCCCAAGCCGTGGAGGGCTTTGAAAATCAAAACCAGGACCTTGAACCTGATCCGGAAGACAACGGGGAGCCAATGCAGGCGGACCAGGACTGGGGTGATGTGCTCGTATCTACGAGCACCCACCACCAGCCTGGCCGCCGCATTTTGCACCCGCTGTAGCCTCCGGACCTGGGTCAAGGGCAACCCCACGTAGAGGGCATTGCAATAGTCGATCCTAGAGATCACCAGGGCCTGCACGACTGTCCTCAGGGAGGACTCGTCAAGGTACTGGCGGATCTGGGCGATCCTGCGGAGATGGAAAAAACTGCTTTAAACGCTAAAAAAAATTGAAATAAATGGTAATGAAACGATAATGAAATGAACAAAAACAAAAATGAATTTTTTGTAAAAATTCACGAAAAAACGGAAACGAACCGAAACAGACCATCCAAACGACAAATGACAAACGAAACTCCATTTTTTCTATTCATGCCCATCTCTAGTTGGAAGAGAACTCAAGGCCATCCAGTCCATGCAGGAACCTCCATGTCAGTATTTCCGACAGATAGCCATCCAGCCTCTCCTTAAAAACCTCCAAAGAAGGAGACTCACCCACCCTCCGTGGTGGTGGAAAAACATTGGGCCATTTTTCCCTTGCTGCCAATGAGATGATATATATATTTAAGAGCAGGGCCCAAAACAAATTACTTTCCATTTCATTTTTCATTTTTTGTTTTGTTTCAGAATGAAATAAAAACAAACTGATTTTTAAAGAAAAATGAAATGAAATAAACTGGAAATTTTCAATTCGTTTCCTTTCATTTTTTATTTCCCACAACAAGCCCGGGGTTTTTAAACTGTCTTTGAGCCACTGAAGGAAGCAGTGGTATTGCTTGGCTCGGTGGCTCAAAGAGAGTTTTAAAAGCTTATGCCTCCCCCCCATTGGGCACATTGGGAGGAATGGTGCAGGGTTTTTAACTGTGTTTGAGCCACTGAGGCGAGCAGAGCTGCAGCCATCGCCACTTGCTTTGGTGACTCAATGACAGTTTGAAAACTCCATGCCTCCCCCCCCCCAACATGCCCAATTGGGGGGAACTGACAGTGTTTTTTTTAAATGAAAAATGACACAAAATGAAATACAAAATGAATATTTTTACTTAAAATTCATTTAAAAAACACAATCAAGAAAAACAAACCAAAAAACAAATCACAAATGTGCTATTTTGATATGAGCCACCATACTAGGACACAGAGACAAAAATTCCAAATAAGGAGCAATCAGAAAAAGGTATAAAGTATAAATTTTGCTGGGGAAAGCAATTTTGTTTTAGATTTTTCAGTGGTGCTGTTCCAATTCTGATTTTAAACGTTCTGTTCAATCTGTTGAATTGTTTACTTTAATCTTTGAGCATTCACCATTATTACCAGAACTGTTGGCATCCTTATGTCATAGTGTCCTCTATCTGGTGTTACTTTAGGGCACTGTGGGGATGTGGGGATGGGATGAAAGCCACACTTACTCCCAAACTATATCTATATCTATATCTACAATGTCCTTCAAACAGTTTTACCTTAGCATATTTTGCTATTCTTTGTGAGCTGAAGACATCCTCCCAGGTATGTTCCCCCATGTCTACTACAGCAGATATTTAAAATTCATCCTTGTAGCAGCTTATGAGGGAAGGCAGTATTCTGCTTGGTTCTATGAAAACTTTGAAGCTAGTGCTGTGCCATCATTTGTTCTCCAGTTTCCCAGATGCTTAACTTACCTATTAAAATACTTCCCTTTCCCCCCTGCTTCATTCTCAAGGTGATTTTTGAACTTACCACAACTCTGAGGATGGTGCATTGCTTTTCTCTTCTAGTACACATTTCCCTTGGCTTCCCACACTTCCTGATGTGAAGGAAACCCATGTGGGAGGAGTGCCCTTATGGTGTGCTTCCCTGAGGCTCAGCTGAAATATGGGAATTTGAAAAGGCTTCTGGATATCACAGAGATGTGTGTACAATGAAAGGTGAGATAGACATTCCTGGACACTCAAAGGTAAGGTAAGCAAAATAATCCAGAAGTCTACCCATGGAGAATTTATCTGGATTTCTTCTTCTCTGCAATCCTTTTTGAAGGAAATTTCTTCTCTCTCTTATTGGTCAAAATTCTCATGGGGAAAACAAATTCCACCAGGGCACTAATTGGAATGGAATGGAATTTATTGTCATTGTGTAAATACGAGATTAAAAGTGCCATCCAGTCAGTCATTCACACACCCCAGCATAAAAAACCAAGACGTAAAATCTACCATTTAAAAATAAACCATCCATACACATACTCCAACATTCACACGCCGAACATCACTTACATTCATTTAAAACTGACATAAAAACCAAACATACACACACAGCCCTACACTCTTTCACCTGACAACATTCATACCCAATCCATAAAACTACAATTTAAAAACACAACAGCCATACACAATCCCCCATACAATATATATGTAACACATTCAACACTAATATTACCCGTCAACTTAATTTTTAACAGAATTTAGCATGGTTACCGCTATTGCGTAAAAATTATTGCACTGTATGTGTCTGTACACTCACCATCAGAAGCCAGTTAGGAGAAATGTAGGAAGTTGCATTATATGATACATTATGGGTGGGAGGAACATAATACAGCCCTGCCATTTTCAGTGGCAGGCTCATGTGGCCTGCATAATGTCAAAATTGGCTATTTAAAGTATAAAGATGGCTAGTTGTGAGCCCCACTTGTTAGCAGGTGGTGTCCCACTCTCTCTCCATTAAATCCCGGCCAGTTTATGGAAAAACAACAGGGTTTACTGAAGCATGGGGCAGGGGTTCAGTAGCAGATGATTTAAGTAACCAGGGGTTAGGGTTGGTTGTCTCTACTAATCCTAGCTCAATCCTTCTGTAATGTCCTCAGTTAACCTCACCCACAAGGAGGGTAAGAGACACTGCATATAAATGATTCTGGTTCCAGTTCCTCCATCTTCTTCAAGGCCCATTGTTGATCCTCTTGCTGGTGATGGAGATGAGCCTTCTGCTGTTGTTGCTTCCAGTTGCAGTCGGGTCAGTTATCCCTCCAGTTTCTCCCTACAGGTCGGACATGTCTTTCCCTCCCAAGTAGCTGGAACGAAGTAGGGAATGAGCATATTGGTGTTTTGGCCCTTCCTTTTGCGACCCCTAATTCCACCAACTCCCCAACTCAAAAAACCTTCCTTAACTCTTAATCCCACCCTTTGGTGGCTCCAGGGATTCTTCTTTTTTTAAAAAAGTGTATTTTTACCCCGCCTTTCTCCTTGAGAATGGACCCAAGGCGGCTTACAGTAATGAGGGATAATATACAGTCCAATACAATTCTATCTGCCCTTTATCAGTGGTAGGATTCTCCCACCTCTTTTTCATCCTCCAAGTCTCCTCCTCCTCCTCCTCTGTGCCATCTGTTTCCTCTTTCACCACACGACCTTTTCTCTAATACTAGCCCTATCATTTTGTCTTCCTCTCCCTTCAAGTACTGCTTTTATAGTTCTCATTCCTCAGCTTCCCTCAGTCACTCCATTCTGCATTAGAGGTTGCTAAGGCGGTGAGCCCTGTTCCCATGTCTTCCTTGCTTGATTTGGTGGGAATGGCTCTGTTTTAGTGGGTACACCAGGCATACCCAAACTTCGGCCCTCCTGATGTTTTGGACCACAACTCCCAGAATTCCAAGCCTGTATTTCCAATGGCAAAGGACTGTGGGAGTTGTGCTCCAAAACATCTGGAGGGCTGAAGTTTGGGCATGCCTGGGGTACACCTTCCATTTGCACAGTGAAGTCTATAGATCCTGTGGCCTCCTAAGGCGATGGCTCCAACCAGGCCTCACATTGTATAGTGCAGTCCCTTCGCTCTGGTTGTTATTTCACCCAGCAGGGCAGGTACATTGCTCTCCTGAAGCTCTGGGCTGAGATCATATGGCCTGCCAGAAGTATATCTGCAAACCTCTTTCACACATTAGGTCACCCAGTATGGGAGCTCACACAAATTAGGTTGCTTAACAAAAGAGCACAGAGAGAAACTCCTAGTTCCCTGAGCTCCTTGCCCTCTGAAGATGTCAGCCACAGACTGGCGAAACATCAGGAAGAAAAACTTCCAGAACATGGTCAGAACAGCCCGAAAAACTTGCAACAACTATCAGATCCGGGCGGTGAACGCCTTCGAGAATACATTAAAACTTACAACTGTTGTTCAGGGGAAGGTAATTAGAAATACATCATGGGAACTGAAATGAAGTTGACAGAAGTGGAACAGATGGAAACATATTGGCATTATATGCTAAGTCGGTGCAGGCATGTGAGATTTGTTGTGCTGGGTAAATATCAAGTTCTGTTTATAAGATATACCTCTGTTATGTTTATTTCCCCAAGCAGGCTAGTATCATTCAAAGATACTTGCAGTGATAACATTTATATTTAAACTGATTCTGCAACACTGTAACACTTGCTTTGATCTAAGTCCCACAAGGGGAAAATGGGGGAAGACTTGCTGTAAAGTGAACAAGCAACAAATCCCTCCCTGTTTAGACTACTGCGGTGCACTTTATTTGGGTCTGCCATTGAAGATGACACAGAAGCAGCAGCAAATCTGTTTTGTGTCAAGTCGACAGGTGGCAGGAACATCTTACTAGGCCCTTATGACATCAGCTCCAAAAAGAAAGCTTACTGTGCTGACTGCCAATAAGCTTCAAGTTTAAGTGTTGCTTGTGGCTTTCAATGCTCAGCACAGGTGATAATTTAATAAATGGCTTTGCAGCAGGAAAGAAACAAAGACAGTTCATTTGTGAAGTAAAGAACTTACTATCTTCCATTGCCAACAATTGAGCATCATTTTTTTCTCTTTATTTCTAATCATGATGTGTGAATGCCTGATTTAACAGCAGGATCCATTGGGGTGCTCCTCCTCCTCCTCCTCCTCCTCCTCCTCCTCATCATCATCATCATCATCATCATGGCTGTCAGTGTTGACTTACAAGGACCCTTTTCAGGGTTTTCTGGCTAGAAAACAGCCAGAAATGGCCTACCATTCCCTTCTTCTGGAGGCACCCTGGGACTCTGCAGCTTGTTCAAGGCCACATGGTCTGGCTCTGCTTCACAGGAGGCACACTGGGAATTGAACTCCTAGCCTCTAGCTCTGCAGCCAATTACCAAACCACTGAGCTACACCTGGAAATTGAGTCATGGCAACTGGACTTCTTTTTCTTGAGAGGTAGAAATGTTTCACTGCTCATGAAGCTGTTTGGATGAGCAGGAAAACGTTTCTATCTCTCAAGAAAAAGAAGTCCAGTTGCCATGACTCATCTTCCAGATAACTCACCTGGATGACTGAGAATCTTCACAGACACTGAACTATACCTGTGAACTCTTAGTGACACCTCATGGTCACCCTGAAGATGCACAAGAATCTCTGGTTTGGTTCCCCTTTGTGCAACTGTTCAAATGCAGTGCACATATTTTTTAAAGACAGATGGACCTTCTGTCCTGCCAAGTTCTTATCTGGAGTGGTTTTTCAGTATATCCAGTAGGTTATCAAGAGACAGGCAACTTAGAGTAACTTGAAATGATAAATACTGTAGTTTGGAATGCTCATTTTCTTTCCCACACCCTCCTCACTCTCTTTCAAACAGGCTGCAATTTGTGGAGCGCTCTATTTTTATTGAACAATGCCAGGAATTCTAAGCCTTGTGTTAGAAAACACCTTAGAGACCTCTACTGTCCTTTCTTCCTTCTTGCATAATTTTACCATTTAGCCTGGTTGAACTATGGCCCCTGAGTGGAATACTTGGGAACCTCACTTTGCCCACTGCTGTGCTGTGGAAATTGGTCTTCTTTATTTACACATCCTAGTCATTTCTTCTTGGTGATTTCGCCCCCTGTTATCAATAGATGACTGATGAAGAAACAAAAACAAATGAGCAGTTAAAACCCATTGGTCCTTTTCATTCTGACATGGAATTTTATGGTTGCCCTCCCCTACAAAGTTTATTTTGGGAGATGTGGTCCAGAAACACAAAGTAGCACACAACAGATCCACTGGAGTTCATCTGTTAGATACGAGGGAGATGTTTCCCTGTTGTAGCCATGACTCAACTTCCAGATAAACTCACCTGGATGACTGAGAATCTTCACAGCGTATTTCCCTGTTGTTCTAACTAAATGGGTGGTTGCACATTTTCTGTTACTGAAAACAGTCCTGTGTCTGAAGGGTTGTCCATTCCTAATACAACTTAAAGGCAAAGAACTCTAAGGTGTGGCCTCAGGTGTCCTGAAGTTGGCTTTCTATAGTTAGCCTCAATGGCAGACCCAGAAGACATAAGAATCACCTGATCCTACTCATCTCCACTCAGATGTGATGCATTAGAAGTTTGCTTATATTGTTTAAAAAGGTTTCCCTCGATACATCTAAAATTAGCACATGCAATTTCATGTGAAAAAGGGTCCTCCTTTCTCCTATTTTTAGTGATATAGGTGGGTGACCTGCAAGTAGATCTCTCCTACTCTCCCACCACAAAATGCAGATATCCTAGGCTGGCACTCAAGCACCAATAGGCTACTTAAGGGGGGGGGGGAGGCAGGGAGCAGCCATAGGGATTTGAAGCTGCACTCAATTCCTGACAAGCTGGGCACAGTCTTCAAGCTCTCACAAAAATGATGGCATCAGTGACCATCATTCTTGTCTCTGCCACCACTGAAACATGGCCTTTCTTTGATAGCCACCTATTCTGCTTTCTTTGGTAGGGAGACTGAGGAGAAGTCTTTGGGGAATTGAACTCCCAACTCCTGGCTCTTCAAACAGATGCCGAGTCACTGCGCTATTCAGCAATAGAGATGGGCATGAAACGAGCGATTTTTCACTTTCATTTTCGTTTTTTCGTTTCGTTACGCAACGCAAATGAAACAAAAAATGTTTTAAAACAAAACGAAAACGAAAACAAAACGACCAAATTTGCTGTGTTTTTCGTTTTCGTTGCAGCAGATGCATTGAACTAAAAAGAATGCTAATGAAACAGCAATTTTCATTTTTGTTTTTGTTTTTTTGTTTTGTTACCTAACGAAACAAAAATGAATTTTTTTGCAAAAAATGTCACGAAAACTAAAACGAACTGAAACGGACCCCTAAACGACCAAACGACAAACGAAACACCATTTTTTGAGTCGTGCCCATCTCTATTCAGCAACCTTATTTTCCATGAGAAAAATAGGGTAAACACTCTGTACCTTTCGTAGTTTTGTTGAGAAGGAAATTCCAAAAGGTATAATTTCCAATAAAGCGGCTATTAAAAACATGAATTACTATATATACATGAATATAAGTCTAGTTTTTCAGCCCTAATTTCGGGCTGGAAAAAAGGGCCCTCGACTTATATTCAGGTCAATACTTTTAGCCACTGAGGCAAGCGCTTGTGTCAGTGGCTAAAAGTCATTTTTAACATTGCGTGCCGCTTCTCCTGGCCCCCCTCTGCATCACGCGCTTTCCTCGGTGGCTAAAAGTCATTTTAAACATTGCACACTCCTCCCCCAGCTCACAAAGGAGGAGCTGCCAGGCCCTGCTGCATTTCCCACCCTAGACTTATACTCGAGTAAATACGTTTTCCCAGTTTTTTGGGATTAAATTAGTGGCCTCAATTTATAATCGGGTCGACTTATACTCGAGTATATATGGTATTCAGGTTTCATCATCTAGGCAACTATTAAAGATACAGGAACCCTGCTCTCTTGTTCATCTGGTCACATACACTTTGATGCAATATATAATTGGAGGCCATACTCATGGCAGCCAAAACTATTTGTAACTTGAAGCACTTGTCTTCACACTTGTTTCCACTGAGATACATTTTGAAGGCAAAATATATTTTATTTCATGTGCAGAAATATTTCATGTGTGGAAACTATGATTCCCCCCCCCCATAGTTTCTAGCTAAGGCTAAAAGGCAAACATATGTAACCACTTAGTGTAATGTTAGTTACTGATTAAGCAGAAGGAAAGGCAACACTACCAAATGGTAGCCAACAAGGTAACCTCTTGACATTTAAATGTAGCTGCCCACTAAAATGCTCAAATAGAACTGCCCTGATTTGGGAGAACGTGTACAAATGCTGAAATAGAATGAAACATTCAGCTGGCTGTGAAGTCAAATATTGGGAGCTGGATTCCACGCTGTGCCACCCTGGCTGGATATGAGCTACAGGATCCTTCCAGCTCTGTAGTTCTAAGATGGCGATGATGATTAAAAGACTAACTGTTATATCTGAATATGAGCTTTCATGGAACAAGTCTAGGGAAATGGAGAGATAGGCTACCTTTGCTTCTACTTCGAAACACCATCATTGCAGAGAAGCTTATCCCAACTCTCCTGGAAATCCCTCCGAATTTGGTGAAGATTGCTTGTCAGACATCTGAGGCTCTTCTTATGTTCTTATGTTCTTAAAAAGTGTTCCCCCAGGACACTTTGCGCTATAGCAGTGTTGGTGAACCTATGGCATGGGTGCCAAAGGTGGCACTCGGAGCCCTTTCTGTGGGCACCTGACAGAAAGGGCCCCTTCACAGCTACCTATATTCAGTTTAAATTGCTGTATTGGCACTTTGAGAAAAATGAGTGGGTATTCAACACTTGGTCTCTGAAAGGTTGGCCATCACTGCCCTATAGCAGCCTAACTGGGGAAACCCAATCTTCACCAAACATGGAGGGATTGTAGATTGCCTGGGGGCATTTTATAGCCCAATGAACTGACAAATCAATAACTGCAAAAAAAAATTCCATCATTCATATTCATCAAGGGTAATCAATTCATATGACTCTTGCAGTTTGTTTTTAAATTCATGTCCATCTCGATACAGAGGACTTGCATCCCTAGATGCTAGAAGATGTATTCAGCGAGCCCATGACACTCTGCTGTGTCTCTTGTCACAAACAAGGATTCTTTATTGTTCTCAGCTTTGTGTGGTGGTACCTCACAGAAAAGATAACTTATAGAGCTGAATTTGCTGCTCTATTGCTGAAGTTTTAAATAAATAGTTTTGAGAACAGGAACAGGTTCAGGTGGAAGAGAAACTAATTATTCAATTTCCCTTCCT
This sequence comes from Phrynocephalus guinanensis, assembly GCA_037367245.1. Classification (NCBI taxonomy): domain Eukaryota; kingdom Metazoa; phylum Chordata; class Lepidosauria; order Squamata; family Agamidae; genus Phrynocephalus; species Phrynocephalus guinanensis. Next base: position 22,098,941 of record CM074734.1, read on the forward strand.
CTAAAGTGCTTTCTAAAAGAGAAAGTATGGATTCTTTTGTTGATATCACCAAAATAAAAGCACCTAATGTCATCATCCTATACTTCATGTTACATGAGCAAAGCCAAATCTATTCTGTATCAGATATTTCAGACTACTCCAGCTGTAGTCTTGTATAGCTTTCAAAAATGTTCCCTTGGAGGGAAAGGCCTTCTAATGGTAACCAGCCAGGCTATTTATTTATCGTTAGGTTGATTGGTTTATATGCTGCCTTTCTCCCCATCATAGAGAACCAAGCTTGATTAATAACTGTCATTGAACTTCTTCATATATAGTTCATGACATAGTTTTTAAATTTTTTGTTGTGTATTGATCTGTAATTGCTTATGTGAAGTAACTGCCTTCCTGTTCCCAAAGGGAACAGGCCTATTGGTTATTTCTAGTTGCTGCATTTGGATCCTCAATCCTATTGGTTTCCACCAAAAGGCAGCTTTGTGATTGCATGTAATATTGCATATTGGCAAAGGAAGACATCACCCTTGCCTCCGCCTTGAAAGAGGCCACCGCCACAGAGAATTATGAGCAGGAAGAGCTCAATGCCAGTTGCAAGGCCACGAAGCTGCGGGTAGAGGCTGCCCATGCCATGGATGAACCAGAGGCTAGTCCAAGCCAGAGCCCAGTCCGGGGTGTCGAGTTGGTGCGTCAGGCTGATGCACGGCCCAAAGATCGCCGAGGCGCTTGCCCAGGCTGTGGCGGAAACAATGAGCGGAAAAGCTGCCGTTTTCGTGATGCTACGTGCAGGGCATGCGGAAAGACAGGACACATCACCAGGGTCTGTAGGTCGGTGGCAGCTGGAACAACGGGATCACCTAGATCAACGCGTTGCAGATCATCCACCACGACTCATCTCCTGGACGACTGCAATTATCTCACAGAGATCAACGGAGAGACCGTGCAGTTTCCGGCGCAAGGCAAAACATCAGTCAGAGTGAAGATTGAAGGTCAACTGTGCGACATGGAGGTGGATTTCGAATTGGGATTCACCATTGTCTCAGACCAGACTACCTCTTCCCTGGGCGTAAGTTCCCCTCTCTGGAACCATTCCCAGCAACCTTGCAATCATACACGGCTGGCCGCATCCACATTCTAGGAATGCGTGCTGTGAGGGTACAATTCTGGGAGAAACAGGCCGTGCTTAAATTGGTGATTGCAAAGGGCAGTCGCCCCAGTCTCCTGGGTACAGACTGGTTTCCCGCCTTGGGACTGAATATATCAGGGCTCCACTCAGTCCAAACGTGCCCAGAGTTGGGCAAGGCATTAGGCCAGGAATTTGCTGAACTCTTCAGTGGTAAACTGGGTTGTTATACAGGGCCTCCAATTGACTTTGAGCTGGATCCCAAGGTGGCCCCAATCCGACTCAAGCCATGGTGAGTGCCATTTGTGCTGCAACCCAAGATTGAGGCAGAACTGGACAAATTGGTCAAACAGGGAGTTCTTTCACCTGTGGACTCTTCTAAGTGGGAGACTCCTATCGTCACACCCCTTAAGGCAAATGGGGAAGTGAGAATTTGTGCAGACTACAAATGTACTATCAACAAGGCACTCAGGGGAAATTCATACCCCATTCCAGTCGTCTCACAGCTGTTGGCAAAACTAGCCAGGGGAAAAGTTTTCGCCAAACTTGACCTGGCACAAGCGTACCAGCAGCTGCCAGTGACTCCGCAACCTGTGGAAGCACAGACTATCGTAATACACAAAGGGGCTTTCAGAGTAAACAGGTTACAGTTTGGAGTTTGTGTGGCCCCAGGGATTTTTCAAGGTCTAATGGAGTGCCTCTTAAGGGGTCTGCCAGGGGTCTTGCCATTTTTTGATGATGTTCTGATTGCTGGGAAAGACCCCCAGGAACTAGTTCGGTGCATCCGTGCTGTGTTAATCAAATTTAAAGAGGTGGGGCTGCAGCTTAAAAAGGAAAAATGCAGTTTTGGGGTGCCATCTCTGATTTCTTGGGATTTAAAATTGATGCAACAGGCATCCACCCCACTGACTCTAAAATTAAAGCCATTACTGAGGCTCCACGCCCACAGAACAAGACGGAGTTACAGTCATTCCTGGGACTTATTAACTTTTATCATTCATTCCTACCTCAGAAAGCTTCAATAGCAGAACCGTTGCATAGACTATTGAAAAAAAAGCATGTGTGGTGTTGGGCTCAGGCACAGCAGAAGGCTTTTTACACCTTACGGGGCATGCTGACTAGCATGAGCGTCCTTGCTCATTATGACGAGTCAAAAGCTCTTGTCCTGGCATGTGATGCCTCTCAGTATGGGCTGGGAGCTGTGCTGAGCCATAGGGAAGCGGATGGGTCAGAAAAGCCCATCTCATTCTATTCTCGTATGTTGTCGCCAACGGAGCGCAACTACACACAAATTGACAAAGAAGCACGGGCAAAGTGGCAGGGATTAAAAAGTTTCATGACTATTTATACGGTCGCCACTTCTTCCTTGAAACCGACCACAAGCCATTGTTAGGATTGTTCAACCCGAAGAAGCAGATGCCGCAGATTCTCTCCCCCAGGATGTTACGATGGTCTATAATCCTGAATGGGTTCCAGTACACCCTGACCCATGTTCCAGGGAAAAGGTTGTGCCACGCTGATGCACTAAGTCACTTGCCCCTTCCTGGTGTGAGTGATGTGGATCCTGCCCCGGCGGAACGAGTGATGATGCTGGAAACACTACCGGGGGCCCCTGTAATAGCCACTGAAATAGCTGAGAGAACGAGGAAAGATACCGCTCTCTCCCATGTGCTCACTTGGGTGGGGAGGGGATGGTCAGGTGGCCCGCATGAAGAAAAATTTAGACCATACGCAACAAGGCAACATGAGCTATCCCTGCATAAGGGCTGTCTCCTGTGGGGAGACAGGATGATCATTCCAGCACCACTGAGAAACAGGGTTCTGGATACGCTTCACATGGGGCATCCGGGAATGGTCAGGATGAAGTCGCTAGCCCGGTGCTATGTGTGGTGGCCTGGGATGGACCAAGATGTTGAACAATGGGTATGGACGTGCAAGGCATGTCAGGACGTGCGCCCAGAAGTGGCCAGAGCACCAGTCCACTGGTGGGAGCAGACCCGGACTCCCTGGAGCCGGCTGCACTTAGATTTTGCTGGGCCATTCCAAGGAAAGGTTTTTTTGGTTATCTTTGATGTGTATTCTAAATGGTTAGAGGTAGCTATGGTTCCCAGCATGTCATCAGCTGCAGTCATCAAAGTGTTGAGACAGCTGTTTGTAACCCATGGGTTGCCCGAGACCATTGTGTCAGACAATGGAGCAGCCTTTGTATCCCAAGAATTCAGGGCATTCTTGGCTGATAATTTCATAAGAGGGGTCACATCAGCTCCCTTTCACCCCTCCTCCAATGGGCAGGCTGAGCGCATAGTGCAGACAGCCAAAGGATCTATTGCACGCTTGATGGAGGGTGACTGGTCAACGCGCATTGCCCGAATGTTGTTTTTGCAGCATGCGGCGTTGTGTACTACTATGGGCAAGTCGCCAGCAGAGCTGCTCCTAGGTAGAAGGCTGGTAACGGTGCTGGATTATGTCCACCCAGACAAAATGCCAAGCCGCAATGCTAGAGCACCTCCACTGGCAGAGAGCGACTCTACAAGGTATTTTGCTCCTGAAGATTTGGTCTGGGTGAGAAATTATGCCAGAGGTCCCCTGTGGGTGCCAGGGGTGATCACCAGAGCGTCTGGGCCAGTCTCTTATTGCGTGACCATTGAAAATGGCAGGGTCTTGCATAGGCATGTGGACCAACTGTGGCGCAGAGCGCTCAGTACAGTGGGTACAGGAGTGGGGGAATTGCAGTCTGAGAGTGACAATACCCCCATTAATGAGTCACAGCTGCAAGACCAGAGCAGAGATGCCCCAGGAATGCAGGTACCAGTGGCTTCCGCAAATGAGTCTGCTCCTGCAAGTCCTCATGGTGCCGAGGAACAGATCAGGGACACTGAGTTGTCTAATACACCCTCCGTGTCAGACAAAACTATTACAGTAGACTCTCCACCACAGACACTGCCTGCTCAAGCCCCTGCAACACCAGTAGTCAGGAGATCAATTAGAAGTCGCAGGGCCCCACAATATCTTAAGGATTACGTGTGCTGTGCCCACCGTGGGGGGGTGTTGTGTATTGATCTGTAATTGCTTATGTGAAGTAACTGGCTTCCTGTTCCCAAAGGGAACAGGCCTATTGGTTATTTCTGGTTGCTGCATTTGGATCCTCAATCCTATTGGTTTCCGCCAAAAGGCAGCTTTGTGATTGCTTGTAATTGTTCCCTCCAAAATGTATCTTTTTCTAGCCTGTCCTCGTTCCTATAAATGTAGCTCCCTCGCCCCAGTCCCGAGCCTTGTTCTCTCCCTGAATAAAGAGTTGTTACCATAGAAGCTGTCTCCAGCCTACTATGTCACCGAGCTGAAATCATTTGCTGAAATCACTAAAACCCACGCTTTCACAATTTTATTTTCTTTATTTGCATTATTTTGTAGTGTAGAAGAGATTGAAGTAGATTTTCAATCTCTTCTACACTGTCATGACTTAGTTTTTTAATTAAGGAGAAAGGCAGGGTAAAATACTCTAAATAAAATAAACAATAAACAAACGAGTCACTGATTAGCAGCAGCTGAGGCAACAGCTATCTACATATAAAATGGAATCCAAATGCTCACTCAGTGCTGTGAAATGATATTTTCTGGCCAGCTTTGATCATCTGCTCCCAGCTTTCAATGTTCCTGTTCCCCTAATTGAGAGACCTCCAGACAACCTGACTCAGACTGCTTTGTGAGAACACTTCTGCCTGTCCCTGATTACACTCTTGACACTGCAAGGCTATGATTTATGGACGGTCCCTCTCTGAAATCCCCACTCTTCTTTCTACTTGGACTTTGGTCATTGGCTGTGTGGCCAAGAATGTCCATGTCTCCTGGGTCCTTACAGCATATGAACAGGATGTACACAAGGTATACATGCATTGGGACCAATGAGGGAAGTAAATGAGGCTGGTATGCCCCCCTTGCAGGTTCAGTGTACCTATATTGTGAATGACATAAAAAGTTTATTGTGAAACTTGATTCCAGAGGAAATTAGAATGCAGTAGACCATGTGAGTATTAAAACTATCTTGCTAAAATTGGTGATGTACAGTACATACAGCATGTTTAACACCCACTGCTTTGAAGCCATTTTCATGCAGGCATATAAGCAGGCCTATATGAAGAATCTGAATATCAAGGTCAACTCCTCTGTATGTTTCCTTATATCTGTAAAAACAACAACTATCTAAGAAACATGAAGTAAAATGGTTCAAAAACTGTAGGCTGTAAACAACACCTTCTTTCTGCTTGACTGTGGGTGCATACTTTAACCATTGAAGTATGCATCTCTGTTAATCTATTACATTCAGCTATTAAAAGCTGCCATTAAAAAGAGGATTAATACAAAGCTTATATTTTGGCATTATTTTCTAGCTTTGCAGTCATGGTTTCTTCTCTTCAGGCTTCGATGGACAGATCTGAGATGTATTTTTTTGCAAAAGCACAGAGAAATCTGAAGAATTTTTTACTTTATCTTTGTACTGCATTTGGACTCTTGAAAGTATATTTACAGGAGCTATAGAGCATATTTATATCATTTTCATCAGGAAAGCTTTTGTGCAAAATTTAAACTGTATTGTTGAAACCAATTACATAAACCAGAGTTCGGCAGAATGCCTTATTATATTATAACAGCAACAATCAAGCCACATTGAAAAAAATACCTGATAGAGCTTAGGTGCAAGCAATGAATTTAAATGTATTCATTTAGAATTATGGAGCCTGCATAATGTGATACACACTACCATGAAAAAAATTAATAGACCTGAGGACTTGGCAATATATTTATTGCTAAAGAGGGTAAATATTATAATGACCCTATTAGCAACTGCATTGACTCATTATTTTCCTTCTCTAAGATAATTAAGAAATGACTAAGTAAGGAGCACATGAAACAGAAAAAGCCAAGGAATTAGCAGTCCTGGAATGCTATGGATTTGGCATTACTGAACATGTACTGGGTAAGACGTGAGAAGTAAGCCTATTATGGATGTCTTAGAAACCTGATAAATTATCTAGTTCCACCTGAATTGAGCAGACAAGCTGCCACAGGAGGTCATCGTGATTATAGTCACATCACTGTGACTGTAGTTTTCTTCAGAGATGTGCCTACAAGTGTTTTTAATATTATACAAAAATGGCTCCATAAAAAAAAAACCTGGTTTCTTTCAGTAACTGAATGGAGAATAAACTAAAACTTTTTTATTAGAGGAAATGTAGATGTTGACCTCAGGACAGACATTCTAAAAATGGACATTTTTTAAAAAGCCCATAATGCATATATACTGACCCTCTGACTAACATTCTAATGGTTTATTGCTCCAGGAAATATGTACTCTGTGATCCATAAGGCAAAGGTGAAACCATGGTGGCGGTGGGTCCTCCTATATTAAGGGTGGGGAACCTTTGGCCCTCCAGATGCTTCAGACTGGAGGGCCAGAATTCTGAGCTCCAGAATTCCGAGCTCAGATTGACAATGATCAAGGACTGAGGGAGCTTCTGACCAAACCATCTAGTGGGCCGAAGGTTCCCCATTAGAGATGGGCACGAAATGAACTTCTTTCATTTCCGTTATTCGTTATTCGTTTCATTACGTAATGAAACAAATAATGAAAATTGTGATGAAATTGGAACAAACTGAACAGAACCACGAAAATTAGGTTATTACATTTCGTTTTCATTAATGGCGACGCTCAATGAAATGAGCTGTTTTTAAATGTTAAAAAACGTCTTGAATATCCGTAAAAACACAGTGATAATTGTTTATTCTGCCTGATAATACCTAACAGGGGGGTTGGGTCCTTAAAATGTGCATTTATGTCTTTTCTGAGATCGCTGTATTTTTTTCCTTTAAGGGGAGTTAGGGGACATCGACCCAAAATGGCTCCCAGATGCCTAATATTGATTTCTTGTGTATTAAAATGCTCTGGACATCTGTAAAAATGCAGCAATAATTATTTTAAATTATTACCTACCAGGGAGTTGGGGTCCTTAAAACTTTTGTTTTTGTCTTTCTCCCATCGAGATGTATTTTTTCTTTTCCGTTTGACACAAAATGGATTCCAGCAATAAAATGGATGCAGGCCATGTGATGGGATCATGTAAATTCTTGGACAACTTCAACCAATAGCATGCCCAGGTTGCAGACTGGGCAGGTCTGGCAGCCACAGAGGGCATAAAAAGCTCTGGCAGCCTCCATCCTCCTTGCAATCTCCGGTGGGAGTTAGGGTGGGATTGCTGTCTCTGTGACTCATTATTTTCACTTTAGGCCAGCCAGGCATGTGTGTGTCTCTGTGTTCCGGCCGGCTGCAGCCTGACACTTAGGGGAGAGAAAGAAGAGTTTTCTCTCTAGCTTCAGTCTTGCAGCCTCCCTGTGTGCGTGCGTGTGTACCTCTCGGTGAGTACCCTCCCCTGCCCTGAGTGCAGTCACTAGTCTTCAGCTGCCTTGCATCCTGGGCAACGCCCGCTGCTGCCTTTGCAGTCTCCCTGCATACCTAGTCTATACTGTGTCTCTGCCAGCATCATTTTTAAAGTGTTTTCCCTCTGGTCTGGGGCATTGGGGGACGTCCGTGCAAGGAAATTCTTTAAAATCACACAAAAAGCGGGGGGAAATGCAAAACGAAAATGAATATTTTGCAAAAAAAATCACAAAAAACAAAAACAAACCGAAACAGACCCCTCAACAAAAAACGAAAAAACGAAATGCCATTTTTTCAATTCGTGCCCATCTCTATTCCCCATACCTGTCCTATACAGAGGGAAATCATAAAATCATATAATAATAGAGTTGGAAGGGGCCTATAAGGCCATTGTGTTCAACCCCCTGCACAACACAGGAATATGAATCAAAGCATACTCGGGAGTCGGCAGATAATGGTCCAGTTTTCTCTAGAATGTGCTAGAGAGCACTCCTGAAGTAATCTATTTGAAGGATCTATCTGAAAAAAAGAACCAGAGAGAAATCAGGGATCTTGACGTTGCCCATCCACCTTGAACATCTGGACAGGTACTGGGTTCAACAGGTATTCAGAACTTCTGGTCACTGCTTTCCTCATCTGGGGAAAGACGCACTGTAATTCTGTTCAAACTATTAAGGCATTTCTAATTTCTCAACTCTAATTGCAGATAGGAGATTTCTTCAGTTTGAGAAGTCATACATTATTCACACCTATTCTAGAGTAATTGCCAATGTTACGTAATTGTCTTTGTTCCCAACAATTGTTGAACCTATTGAAATATTGTCATATAAGAAGGATGAGATCCTGGCCAGGGGGCTGCATGCACTCCTCAACTGAGTGGGGAAGACGATGAGCAGGTGACCTTTGTGCCTGCTGGCTAATTGCAGCCAACAAAATTCCTGATCTCCCTTGATGCAGCTGTTTATTGTTAAAGCTATATTGGACTGGATAGTCCTTCAAACAGAGAATACATTTACAGGGAGTATTGTTCTCCACTAGTAGCCCTTCTGTCCTCCTTAAAGAGGGTCTTATGGCCATATCATCTAGAGGAGGACAAATGTGGTGCCTAGACCCCTGGAGGTTGCCCACTACCCCCATCCATAGTTATTCCAGAGGATAGAAAATGTGCGGTTTTTTTTTTTTTTTTGGAAGGGGGGGTGGGACAGCAAACTATAACATCCAGAATTCACAAGCTACAGAGATTTCTAGTTTTTTAAAAATGTATATTTTGTGAACGGTTGTGTAGTCACTGATTTAAATGATTTTGTCTTTGGAAGGAGAAAAGCCCTTAAAGGTGTGATTCATTTCAATAATATTGAGCTCCAGGTTTCCCAACAGAATTAGCATATAGATCTATGGAGCCAAATCCCACTGCCACCAATCCCATCTTCTTGTTTTCAGTGTAAGGGAAAGACCAAAGTTGAGGAGAAAGATCAAAATGTGACCTCTACCCATGGCTGAACCCCCTATCGGAGCTCCTTGCTTGAGAGGTGGCATTTGCTTTATATTAAGGGGCAAGGCCATTAGAACATGCTTGTGTGCCATTAGAAACATGCTTTAGAAACCTCCTATTTTTAAAGCACTCGTATGAGGGCTCAGTTCTGCAAATAGTATCTGCATTTTCAGTTGCTATAACCCCAATGCAGCCACAGGCCATAATGTTCCTGAAGGGCATCTGAGGGACTATGTGAAAAAGAGGTGCATGAAAATGATGTTTTAGAGCTAATTGAAAAATTAACAAGTCACCAAGGCCTGACAGCATCCCGCCAAGACTGTCTGAAACAACTCAGATGTGAAATTGCTGATCTTTTTAATAGAAATATGCACCATCTTTAAAATCAACGTCCTTGCCAGCAAGCTGGAAAGTAGCAAATAGAAAACTGTATTATCATTGTTCATATGGTTTTTAAGGATTCAGGCAGAATAAATCATAAGCAAGGTTCATAAATAAATACCTGTCAACAACAGCACAGAACTTTCATTTGTTACCAAAGCAGAATCAGAGATTCAGGGGGACCTGGGAAAATACAGCCTCGTCAAGTTCATTCTCTCCACATAGCTTTGTTAAAGTTAGAATTAAGAAACAAAGAATAAAGCCTTTGCTGAAACTAACAGCATATGACTTCTGCAAAATAAAATCTAACTTCATCTAGCATTGCACAACACACTCCTGCAGAGGGAAAGAATTCAGTAAATGAATGTGCCAGATATCCAAGAATAGTTTGGTATCAAAGGCTTCTCAATGCAGTGCAGCTGTTAGAAAACAAGAGGATGGGAATACTTAGGGACTGGTCATTGGTGAATGAATAGGATGCCATGGATAACCAAACTGGTATTTTTCACAGTGAAGGAAAGTAAGCATTTGAGTCTCCTAAGCATCTATATTAAGATGATATTAGGGTGTTGGAAATGGTTGCATAGGTGTGACTTTCACGCACACCAGGCCATTGTAAATCTAATGAGCCAATTCAATCCAGGGTGGGGTAAAACCAAGGTCATTTATAAATTGGAAGCCTCCCACCAACTTTCCTCAAACTGAAGAAGCTCCTTGGATGAATAGTGAAACATTTTGATCTCACAAGAAAGATAACCTCACCTGGGTTACTGAGAAGATCCACAGATGACTGCTGTTCAATTTACTCATTAAGAAGCTGAGTCACAAGTGAGCAGTAAATTACCCTGTTTTGTGAACCATGCCTCACATCCTCCAGCCAGGTGGGACTAGAAACAGATTATGAAACTTTCCAAATGAATTTGTGATAAGAGGCAAATGGAAATGCTTATGGAAAATGTAACAGCAAAATGGGACCTGTGTCATGAAAGTGTAAAATAATTAGTAATCAATGGTTATGTCAGCAGATGGTTTATAACATCATAGTTGGTTGACTTAACCTCTCCTTTTTTTGTCTTCTAAAAGCTGACCAGTCTTAAAAAAAAAACCATGATTTTCAGGGGCAATCCATGACTGGAAGGCACATGTGGTTTATGAATAGATTTCTTCAATAATAATTTATCATTGTGGAATTTTATTTACTTATGTATTTTATTTGTTTGTTTAAAGAAGCCACTACTCTGAGCAGCTTCCAGAAAATATATTTTAAAAACTACATTTTTAAAATAATCATGGAAAAACAAACAATCCCTTTGATGAATGATGAGCAGCATTGAACTGGTCCATAAACATGTTGCCAAGCAGTAGCTATAAATCTCCAAGGAAAGGATTTAAGTCTATTGGAAGTATACCCTGAACACTCTGTACCTGAAGAGGTTCTCATTTCATTCATGATTTTTTTCTGTTATTTTTCTCCATCCAGAATTTATAATCAAAACCCAATTCTAGTAAATTATCAATAAATTAAGTAATATGAGACACTGTTCTGGTGGCTTCAATTGCTCCAGATGTTAGTTATACATACAGTTGTCCATACACACACATGCATGCACGGAACAGACACACAATTTGGCCAGTCATTCATATTCTGCTCTATCGAGTCCCCAGAGGTGCCCCTTTTAAAGGGAATTATTGATGTTTCCTTCAGTGCAGTGACATGTGCAAACAAGCAGTAACTGGCTGTGCTTTTTATTTTGAGAGTTGCTATATGCTTTGGAGAACACACACACACACACACACAATATGCACTATATATATAGACACCATATTCAGTGTAAAGGGATTGCATCCACACAACTGAAATAGAAGGTTTGTCTTACAAAATAAAGGCTGAGAACAGTCAGGGATTGGAAATGAAACTGTGGATAAAATAAATGAAACTAGATGGAGTTTTACCAGGAAAATCTCATCATGGGGACTACCACCCCCACCCCCCGCAACTGTGACTCATTCATACCACCATTTTTATAGCATTGTTTTATGTTTAATCAACATCCTGATGCCCCATACCTGGGAAATTCAATTCCTTTTTCAGTAGGGAAAATAGACTCATACTGATTTTCATTTCATTCCCAATTTTTTTTTTTTTTGTCGTGTGCACATACCTTGTGGCTGGCTCCCAAGCTGACAACCACTGATTGATGGATGAGCTGTGGAAAGACTGAATGCAGCACGGCAGGATATTACCTCTCCACATTTTTCTTCTTCTTCTCAAGATGTGATGGCTCACGTACGGCTATCTTGACCTGTGTTGCCAGAACGTTTTATATGCCAAAAGGTAGCTGAGATTTTTATTAGCAACGCATTTTGATCATTTCAGAAAGACTGTGTGAAAAGCCAGCTTTTGATGATAACAAGGAATACCACAAAAGCCTGGGAAAGAGACGATGGTGGCCATTTTTAAAAGGTTTAAAAAACATTCCATATTTCTTTATTCCACAATCTTAAAAAATGGCTGATAATAATCTTAAACACCATTGGTCTGGAATAATTGAAATAATTGTGGTTTATAACTGAAGGGATTAGATTCTGATCACGTCTTTGAAGGTACCTCTATCAGGTCCCATTCAGTGGAAACCATTTCATGCAGTCATTCTTGCTGCTGCTGCTGTGCATGTTTGGTTGCAGCAACCCTGAGATGGAGAAAAATACGGCCGTAGGGGTGCTGCTTCTCATCAGTTTTATGGTCATGGATGATAGAGCCTTGATCCAGATGGACATCTAATGGTGGAGATAATCTCCACAGGGTTGCCCCTCCTTGAAAAAGCCCCATTTGCACCTTTGGCCAATAGTTTCAACAATAGAAGTGGAAACTCCACAGGACCAAATGGCCTAAAATGGCAAAATTGTCCCTGAAGAATACAAGCGGCCTTTTTGAACCAAAAAAGCTTTTCAAACAAAATTGCAAATGATGTGTGTGTGGGGGGCAATTTGAGGGGTGTGTGTCAGGTGCTGGGGATGTATTGTATAGAAGGACAATAATTTCCCCATCCACGGTGTAAAATGGTTCTTCATACTCAAAGGTACAAAGAAAAGAAGTCTGGACTGACAATTGCTCTCCAGCATCTCTGCATTATGTAATTTGGAAATAAGAACTTCGTTAGTTACAGTTATATTTCATCATTCCTACAATAAACTCAAGGTGTGAGTATATGATCAGCGAGGACTCACAGTCCTGTGAGCAGTCAAGGCATTCATCTGAACACATTATCAGATTCTCTTGCAGACCTTCAGACTGAAAATATAAGGCAACCATGTCCAAACTTTGGCCCTCCAGATGTTTTGGACTGCAACTCCCACAGTCCTCTGTCATTGGATTTCCAAGCTTAGAATTCTGGGAACTGTGGTCCAAAACATCAGGAGGGCCGAAGTTTGGACATGCCTGATATAAGGTCTATTGACTTCCACGTAGAGTGGAAGTCAACAGACCTTAGGTGCATCCTGCCATTTCCATCATGAGCATAACAGTCTTTTACATTTTCAGGTGTAACACCTGAATAAAACTAAGTTTTGGACAAATTGTATAGGTTTTGGTTTTGCGCTGGTCATATGTTTTCTTTCTGTCTTTATTTCATGGAGTCATACCAGCTTAAGCAAAACCATTGGCAAAGGATCACCATGCCCCTCTTTCATCTATTGTATGCAGGTAAGTCTTGTAAGTCTTTCATCTATTGTATGCAGGTAAGTCTTGTATTGTATGCAGGTAAGCCTTGTTGCAATAGGGGAAACAAGGGGGACCAACAGCACCAATTGAGGGTTCTAACCAGTCAGCTAGCTAGCCACTTACGCCCCTTTCTAGGGGACACTCTTATACTCCTTGGATCCTCTTTTTCATGATCCTCCCCAGCAATCCACAACAACTAAGCTTGCTCAGTCCTCACTGTAATTTTGAATTTTCAATTCTCAGGTTTTGTGGAAGCAAGCAAGGAAGGAAGGAATTAGGTGACTTTTGTAAACCTTGGGCTTTCCCCTAAACCTACAGATAATGTTTCTTTTTGCATGGGTGGTGCATCCTTAGAGAATGAGGACAAGGCAGCACTGAGACAAAGAGCCAAGGAATACCAATTTAACAACAGATGCAGGAAGAAGTAGGTTCAAAAGGAAAGACAGTGTCTGATTTCCCTACTTATGATCATTTAGCAAGAGGCACTGAAAGCAACAAAAAGCATTTGCAATTGTATGTAGGAAAAGATAGAGAAAAGAAATTGTGACTAAGCTATTCAAAGAAGATGGTGAAAAGATAGCAGACAACAAAGAAAAGGCAGAAATGTTCAGTTCCTCCTTTCTTTGTCTAGCATTCTATACATGTGAAATGTAAATGGAGAAAATAGAATTGCAGATTGAGATTGATGAACAAATAATCAAGGGATGCCTTATTACCTTGAATGAATTCAGATCTGGATAAACTACATCCAAGGATAGTAAAGGATCTGGCTGAAAAACTCTAGAAACCACTGTCTTTTAATTTCTTGAAATCATGGAGGATGGATGAAGTGCCAGATGCCTGGAGAAGAGATAATGTTTTCGCAAACTTCAAAAAGGGCAAAAAGGAGCAGCCAAAAAAACTACAAGCTGGTCAGCCTGAAATCAGTCTGTAAAAATTCTGGAGCAAATTATAAAGTGATCACTCTGCAAGCACTTTGAAAACAATGCAGAAATAACTGGAAGCCAACAAGAATTTGTCAAGAAAAATTCTCACCAGACTAATTTAATCTCATTTTTGACTGGGTAAACTGTTGCAATGATGAGTCAACACATAGAGGGATCTTGGAGTGGAGTGCTCTCCTTCCACATGCAACCGAAGCCTTTTAATGCTTATGGCGGATCCCCACCAACTTGTTTGGGGGTAGAGTCTGCTTTGCCACCCGTCCGCAGGAGGCCAAGTCATTTAAGACCTGGCACGCTCCTAAGTGCCCCAGCCCATTCGAACCAGCGGCCCACCCGCCTGCCCTTATGACAAGGATGGAGAAGCTTAGCTGGTCACTACGGGGCCAGATGGGATTTTTTGGCGGCCACTTGAATTGGCCCTGAGTGACCACGAGTTTTCACCCATCCCTCCATCCTTAATGCGACACGGGAATGGTCAGGTAACACTGCCACCAGTCACAATTGGCAGGTAGTGCAAGTGGTTCCCTAAAGCCTAGCCGGTCCCACCTCAATAGCACACCTTCTAGGTGCCAGGCAGTCCTCAGTTAAAATTAATTCCATACCAACTAGCAAGAAGCCCATAAACAATGGGTCCGGTTAGCAAATGAGGACTGCCAATGCTTAAGGAAATTCAGCCGGGTAAGGAGGCTTAACAAACGCTTGACACCTTACCCGGCAGCATACCACGCCCTGTATGCAAGCACAAAGGTCACCTGCTCATCGTCTTCCCCACTCAGTTGAGGAGTGCATGAAGCCCCCTGGCCATGATCTCCTCCTTCTTATATGACAAGATTTCAATAGGCTCAACAATTGTTGGGAACAAAGACAATTACATAGCATTGCCAATTACTCTAGAATAGGTGTGAATAATGTATGACTTCTCAAACTGAAGAAAACTCCAATCTGCAGTTAGAGTTGAGAAATTAGAAATGTTTTAATAGTTTGAACAGAATTACAGTGTGTCTTTCCCCAGATGAGGAAATCAGTGACCAGAAGTTCTGAATACCTGTTGAACCCAGTACCTGTCCAGATGTTCAAGGTGGATGGGCAACGTCAAGATCCCTGATTTGTCTCTGGTTCTTTTTTTCAGATAGATCCTTCAAATAGATTACTTCAGGAGTACTCTCTAGCACATTCTAGAGAAAATTAGACAATTATCTGGCGAGTATGTTTTGATTCATATTCCTGTGTTGTGCAGGGGGTTGAACACAATGGCCTTATAGGCCCCTTCCAACTCTATTATATATCTATATCTATATCTATATCTATATCATCTATATCTATATCTATCTATCTATCTATCTATCTATCTATCTATCTATCTATCTATCTATCTATCTATCTATCTATATCTATATCTATATCTATATCTATATCTATCTATCTATCTATCTATCTATCTACTGTATCTATCTATCTATCTAATCTGGGTGGTTTAAATAATGCAAATGTTTGCCTCGCAGCTCATCTCGCAGCCATCCTGGCTGATCAGATCGGGAAATAGGGAGTCCAGATGGGATTCCTGTTTACACAGGCTTAGCTAAGGAATCCATTAGAGATTGGCACAACTCAAAAAAAAAATGGTGTTTCGTTTGTCGTTTGGTTGTTTAGTGGTCCGTTTCGGTTTGTTTTTGTTTTCGTGATGTTTTTTGCAAAAAAAAATCGTTTTCATTTTGTTAGGTAACGAAACGAAAAAACGAAAACAAAAACAAAAAATTGCTGTTTCATTAGCATTCTTTTTAGTTCAATGCATCTGCTGCAACGAAAATGAAAAACACGGCAAATTTGGTCGTTTCGTTTTTGTTTTTGTTTTGTTTGTTTTTAAAAAATTCATTTCGTTTTCATTGCGTAACAAAACAAAAAAACGAAAACAAAAATGAAAAATCGCTCATTTCGTGCCCATCTCTAGAATCCATTTTCCCGAGCCCGGGGCATCCCCGCACAGGCAGGAGTGAATGTCTTCCAAGGCACCTCGCCCATACAGACATCCGGGGTCATGTCACCACCACCCCAGGGGAGCATTGCTGGTAGATGACTCCCTGGTAGATGATGGGAATTTTGTAGATGTAATATATCTTGATTTCAGCAAAACTTTGGAAGAGAGCCCCATGATATTCTCACTAACAATCTAACTAGTACATGGGGGCTAGATAGAAAAACTATCAGGTGGGTATAATGTTGGTTACAGGATCATATTCTGAGAGTATTTATCAATGGCTTCTTTTCAAGCTGGGAAGAGTAACAAGAGAGATACCAGAGCTCTTCAACATTTTTAATAATGACTTGGATTAGAATGTAGATGGAATACTTATCACATTTGCAAATAGCACACATGTTAAACACATGGAGGAAAAAAACCAAATGCATAGTTTTAAGATGGGTGATACTTGGCTTGCTAACACTATAACAAGGATTGTTGTATATATCTCACTGAATATGAGGCAACAGTGCAATGCTGCTGCAGAAAAGGCAAATGCTATTTTAGGCTGTATTAAGAGAAGTATAATCTTCAACTTCTGTAGAGTACAAGTCCCCTTTATTTGGCATTGCTCATCTTGAGTTCTGTGTCCAGTCTGGACACTAAATTTTAAAATGGATGCTGACAAAATGGTAACAAATTCAGAGGCGTGTAAGAATGTTGATCAGAGGACTGGAAACCAAGTCTTATGAATCTGTGAAGATTCTCAGTCATCCAGGTGAGTTTATCTGGAAGTTGAGTCATGGCAACTGGACTTCTTTTTCTTGGGAGATAGAAATGTTTCACTGCTAATCCAAACAGCTTCATAAGTCATATGAGGAAAGACTGAAAAAACTCTATGTTTTTAATTTAAAGAAAAGGAGACTGACAGGAGATGTAATAGCACATTTCAGATTCTTGAAACACTGTCACATAGAGAAAGGCAGTGTAGGACATTTAATAATGGACACAAGTTAAAAGGAAGTCAGAGTTTGGTTAAACATCAGATTTTCAGTACAACAATGGAACCAATTGCCTTAGAGGTGGCGAGCACTCCAATGCTGGAGGTGTTCAAGATTAGACAATCATGTGTCAAATATACCTTGATTTGGGTTCCTCCATTGAGCAGGAAGTTGGACCCAGTGGCTTGATAGGTCCCTTCCAACACCATTCATAAGAACATAACATAAGAACATAAGAAGAGCCATGCTGGATCAGGCCAAAGGCCCATCTAGTCCAGCTTCCTGTATCTCACAGCGGCCCCACCAGATGTGTTTGGGAGCGCATGAGACTAGATATCTGTCTCCTGATACGACTCTCCTGCATCTGGCATTCCACTATCATTCTATGAACTTGGCTTCCTTCATAAACATCTAGGATGGAGAGGTGTTGTGAGAAAATGGCAGGCCCAACAGATTTCAGATTACAGCAGTGTCCTTGCTTTTTCTTCACCCACAGAGGGAACAAATAAGAATGTCAGAGAAATACAATATAAATGGTCTCTCCTTTATGCTGGTTTCCTTCCTCCTGGTAGACAGTTATCTATCTATTTATTTATTTGTTTAAATTTTATACCACACTTTTTGATCAAGGGTCACACTGGGCGGTTTACAAAATGTTAGAACATAAGCAATACAAGACAATACAATTAAACAATATACAATATAAACAAATATAATAATTTAACCAATCAAACATAATTAAATTTAAAACTAGCCAAGAATAATAAAAAAAAATTACAAACCAATCGAGGTGGATCAGAATATAAAAAACAGACTCAGCGGATTGAAAGATGATACACACTAGTCAGGGAAAGCATGTCTATACAGTCAGGTTTTTAATTGTTGTTGTTGTTTTAAAAAAATAAACTTGTAGCATGGGGTCCAAACCTCATGGGGCAGCTGGTTCCAAAAACAAAGTGTGACCACTGAAAAAGCCTGGTTCCTGGTAACAGTCTTCTGAGCTTCCCTTGGGGTTGGCAGCTTCAAATGGCCTACCTGAAAGGAATGAGTGTTATGGGCAATACTCTGTGGCAGGAGTCGTTATAACAGATAATGAGGCATCAAACCTTTTATGGCGTTGTATGTCATAAGAACCTTGAAGTCAATGTGGTATTGAATTGGCAGCCAGTGCGATATGGCCAGAGTTGAGGTGATATGCTGATTTTCTTTATACTAGTTATTAATATGACCGCTGCATTTTGCACTAGCTGAAGTCTTCACATTAACTTCAAAGGCAGCCCCACATAGAATATACTACAGTAGTCTAATCTTGAGACTACGAGTGCATGAGCCAATGTTGTGAGGGCCCCCAGATCAAGAAAAGCGTGCAGCTGTGGTATCCGTTACAGCTGGAAATGAGTAGACCAGACAGCCGCCACCACCTGGGTCTCCATGGTTAGGGCCGAGTCCAGGAGGATGCCCAAACTGTGCATCACCACCTAGGTGGAGTCAGTCACCCCACTAAAACTGAGGGGGCTTCCTAATCCCTTGACAGCAGGAGCTCCCACCTGAAGGACTTCCATCTTGCCTGGTTTCAACCTCACTCTATTCCCTCTCATTCATTCTAGCACAGCATCCAGACAACACTCAAGGGATGGAATGGTATCCACTGCAGAAGACCAAAAGGAGACATAAAACTGGGTGTCTTCAGTGTAATGATGACATGAAACTCCTTACCTCCTAATGAGCAATCCCAGTGGCCTCATATAGATGTTAAAGAGCATGGGAGATATGACCGACCCCTGAAGCACCCTGCAATTGAGGGACCACGGGGTGCAGGTCATCTCACCCAGCTGGACTCTCTGGAGTTGGTCCTCCAAGAAGGGGCAGAACCACTGCAAAGCAGTGCCTCCAATCTCCAACTCAGAGAGTCTCCCCAGGAGGATACCATGGTTGATGGTATCAAAGGTCTGAAAGATTGAGGAGGACCAACAAGGATGATATATCCCCGTTGGCCACCCTTAGAAGGTTGTTGTGCAGGATGACCAATGCCAATTCCATACTATGATGTGGCCTTAACCCCAACTGGAACAGATCAAGAGCATTAGTTTCATCCAGGAGCCCCTGGAGCTGATCGACCACCACCCTCTCCAATATCGTGCACATAAATGGAATATTAGTGATGGGGCTATAGTTGTCCATATGGTCCACCAGCCCATTTATTTTCCTGTGAATGGGCCTAATGAATGTCTCCTGCCTTCTTGGTGAGACCCATTAATTATTGCAGTGGTCCATTCGGTAGTCACCGGCCTGGCTGCTTTAATGAGCCAGTCCAGGCAAGGATATAGGGAGGAGAGCCCTGTCCACTTCAGAAGACGTCATAGGTTGAAAGGTGGAGAAGGTAACCAGGCAAGGCGGTGCACTCGACATCTCTGCTCAATCTCCTGATGTCAACTCGCAGTCTAGGTCCCAGTGGATGGCCTCCACTTTCATTTGAAAAAGTGGTGCAAATTGGTCACAGGTTATACTAGAGGGTGGCCTTTCACTGTGACCAACTCTGGATAGATTGCATACTATGCGAAAGAGTTTGACTTGATGGTTTTGAGCTTCGCTTATCTGGTTAGCAAAGTAAGAACTTCTAGTTGCTTTAATTTTTGCTGAATATATAGAGGATGCGATCGTGACAGCTGTTAGATTCATTTCTGTCAGGGCCCACCTCCAAGCTCTCTCTAGCCTCCTTCTATTTCACTTCAAGGTCCATAGGTTCTAGTTAAACCAAGGCGATGCACAGATCTGGCGGCAAAGGGGGTGCTCAGGAGTGAGCGTGTCAATAGTCCAATTCTCCACTAGAGTGTCAACAGGCGTGCCAACCAATTCATCGGGAACCCCATGCATGGCATCCTGAAACCTGACAAGGTCCAGTAGCCTGAGCGGATCATCTTAATGGGACCAGGCTCCCCGCAGAGGTGGGATGCCACTGTGAGGCTGCATTTAATCAGGTGGTGGTCTGACCATGATAATTTTACAAATTAATTATAAATTTACACTTCTAACACACACACACACACACACACACACACACACACACACACACACACACGTAGTGTTAGAGGAATAACCCCCCTCCCCAGAATATTATTATACCAGCTCAAACTGCTGAAGTTTTAGGGATAGGTAGGCAGTATAAACTCTACGTCTTCCTTTCTCTCTATCTTGAATCAGTGCCCAGGGTGGCATTACTGAGATTAGCAATTACTGAGATCACTGACTATTAATAAATATTTTACTACAAGGCCAGTTTCAAATTAGATCGATCACAGCTTTCTCCATTAATCACCAGATGTCATAGACTGGTCTCTGATCACTGAACATCACAATGTATAGTAACTTGGATGTCAATACTCTTTTCTTTCCTTCTTTTTCTAATGGCTCACTGAATCATTTAAAAATAGCTTGTTGCGTCTCGGTTGCTCTTTATCTTGCTAGCTTCTATCAGAGGTAATTATCCTGAATGTTCAGGACCCTAAAATGAAAATGCCATAAAAGATCCAGAGTGTGGGATTTGTCCGCCTTCTCTCTGAAAAGTGGCTTACAAGAGCTTTAATGTGTCTTAAAAGACCCCATAGGAAATGTAATATCGAATAGGCAGAAGTAAGGGAAGGGAGCTAGGAAGAAAGCACCAGGATGGTTGTACTTGGGCCTACTTTGCTATTGGGAGCAAGAAATATGGTGGGGTTCCACCATTACAGTTCACGAGGCTTTGTAATGCACAAGTCCCACAGCACCAGCATATAGCCTTGAAAAAACTCCCTGTGGACTTGACGGGAACCTTTAAAAATATCACCAGCACCATAGGGCCTGAGACAATGGTCCATATGATATATGGACTGTAGATATGTGCACACGGTAGAATGCCAGCTAGGCATAATTTACTGCCTGCTTAGTTGCTAAAAATTGCCCTAGCTTAGGGATTGCATAGTACACACTGATTAAGTTAGTTGATTTATATTCCACGCCCTTTAGTGGAAACTCTACCCTGGATAGTTCACAAATTAAAATCTGAAAACCCCGCATGACCCCATAAAATAATGCAATCAATATAATGGTTCACTGAGAGAGCCATCCCTCAAGGAGGTGAAAGGGATGGCTTGTAGGTCTAGGGCCTTTTTGGCAGCTGCCCCCAGGTTATGGAATGCCTTCCTGAGTGAGACCTGCCTGGCGCCAACCCTGATGACATTTCGACATCAGGTAAAAACCTTCCTATTTCTGAAGTTTTTTAACTGGCACAACATAGATTGTGGGTCCTGGTGGCAATTTTAGTGTTTTGTGTTTAAATGTTTTTATTGTTTTTTAATTGTCCATTGGCCTTTTTAACGTTTTAACTGTTTTAACTGTTCATTTTAATTGTAAGCTGCCCAGAGACCTTTGGGTAGTGGGCGGCATATAAGTTGTATAAATAAATAAATAAATAAATAAATAAATAAATAAATAAATAAAAATAGATATAACATTAATAGACAAAAAAGAAGGTACAAGAAAAGAAAAATAATATTATTAACAGCATTATTATACGATCCAGAAGGACCTTGTTTTCAGATGGGCAGTATAGAACTTAATTAATCAATTAAATAAATACTAATTTAATTAAATAAATACATCCAGGGGATAAGATATTGAAGACACCTTTGTCCAATCCTTTCTTCATTAATTTCCTGACTATCAGGTGGGAAGGAGTATGATACATCTTACTTTGAAACTTATTCCAAAGACTGGAGACCACCACCAAGAAGACCTGTTTCCTTGTTACTGTTTTTTGTTGTTGTTGGTGGTTAGCAGAGTTTTACCTAGATTCCCCTTATGCTTGTTCTCAGTGTCTACTTTGGGCACTTTTACAAGACCCCTAAGATCCGCTGGCAACTTAAATTTGGACCAGAGATCTTGGGGGGTTGTCGCTCTTCCTGTGTTCCCACCCCTCCGCATTCCCTTGCTCCTGTCTGCGTGAGGGGAGGGAGAAAAAAGGGAGAAAAAAATGCAGGCTCACCTCCGCTCTGCCATCAAGCTGCTCCAGGAAGTATTCCAGTCTCTTAAAGGGGCAGGGGGCAAAAACAAACAAACACAAGGCGAGGAGAGCCCAGCACTTACTGCTTTACATCTGCATCAGAAAATTTTCACTTTCGGAGACCAGATACTTGGAAAATGCGCTGGGATGTGCTTAGGTGGGCGTGGTCGTACTTAATTTTTTTAAAAGTCCGGAGCTGGTGGGAAAACAATTTTAAGCTCTGCATCTGGAAGCCCTTTGCCTCGGATTTTAGGGGTCGTGTAAAAGCGCCCTTTGTTATACAGCCTTCACTCAGTGATGGGAAATGGGGTGCTGCTGATCTGGCAACCTCTAAAATGTACCTTGAACCATCCAAAATGTCTCACTGAATGTATGGATTCATACATACAGGAATCAGGTACCAAAAAAGAAAAAAAATCACACCTGGTCTTGCTTCTCCTTCCCATCCAGCCCTTTCACTTGCACTTTTAACCCTGTGTGATGTTCTCCCTTTCACTGACTTGTTATTATTCTGTCACCCAGCCCACTTCCTTTGTCTCTGGAAATGAGCCAAAAATGATTCAGTAGGGGTTTTAGGGGCATCACCACCTTTCCAATGTGTCCAAAGATGATTAGAAAATTCATACACAGAGAGGGGTTAAAATAAATTAACGGTTCAGATATCATAGCTTCATTGTGGGGTAGCAGAAAAGGTGAATCCTTTTACAGGTGGGAGGCCTTGCTTTGTGAGTTTCTTTTATTATTTTCCCTTTCACTGTATTCTTTTTTTGCTCATAGATAATATTTCATGAGCCTTACTGAGAATGGAAGCAAAACGGAGAAAGCAGTTGAGGGGACTAACAATGGTGTGTGGCCTGCAACACTCGTGTTAGTGTCCCATTCTTTTCTTTTGCAGCAGAGGTTCACGTCCATTGAAGGAAACAAAAAAAGGCCACAATATCCCTCTTCTATCAAATATTTCAGTGACAGCTGGAGTTCACTCTTCACTGACAATTCAAGTACAAAATATAAATTGAAATGTGAGCTTGAGGCCAGCAGGATGTTCTTTCTCCTTGATGCTGCCCAGGAAACTTTAGCACAACTTATTATCATCACTAACTCAACAAACCAGTACAGGGGAAATAGCAACAAAAACAAAATCCAGGTTGCATGGAAAGAAGCAAGCTACTGAAGCATGTGTTACTCCAGCACTACAGCAGTGCTTTCACATGTCTGCCTTCATGTATAGACTATGATGTCTTCTTCATCATTTGTCAGACTATTGTCTAGGAGAGTCCTCACCGCTGATATCAGAAAACAATCTGGTATCAGAATTTGGATTTGAATATTTGAACATTATCCTTCCCTCCCTCTCTGTCACCCTCTTCATTTTCCAGGAAAAAAAGATATTTTATTTTAGACATGAAGGATCCTTGATGTGCATAAAAATGGCAGTCTCTTTCTTTCTTTCTTTCTTTCTTTCTTTCTTTCTTTCTTTCTTTCTTTCTTTCTTTCTTTCTTTCTTTCTTTCTTTCTTTCTTTCTTTCTTTCTTTCTTTCTTTCTTTGGTGCCACTAGTCTTTAACACAAATGCAAAACTAGGCTAGCTGATATCTTTATAGGTCACTATTAAAATAAAATAAAAAAGCATGCTGAGCTTTCGATCGCAGGCTATCTTCATCAAAGCATTGTACCAAAATACACTCTTGGCAGGAGATGTAATGTGCCAGGCATTGAGATTCTTCGTGGCCCGATGTTATCAGCCAGACATTGCTCTGATGGGGCAGGAGACAGGGCTGGTACATGTATCCTAGAAGTTGCTAGAGCACTGATCATGTAGCGAGGTTGTTTTTATCCAAAAACATCCACAGCCACAAACCAGGATAAGTTATAAAAGAAATGACAGCTATGTTTAAATATTTGAAAGGATGACATATTGAAGAGGGAACATGTTTTTTCCCATGGCTTCATAGACTAGGACTCAGGGCAATGGTTTCAAACTACAGGAAAAGAGATTCCATTTGAACATTAGCAAGAACTTCATGACAGTTAGAGCTGTTCGGCAGTGGAATATGCTGCCACAAAGGGTGGTGGAGTCTCCTTCTTTGGAGGTTTTTAAGCAGAGGCTGGATGGCCATCTGTCGGAAATATTGTGATGGGGTTCCTGCATGGCAGGGGGTTGGACTGGATGGCCCTTGAAATCTCTTCCAACTCTATGATTCTATGAAAAGTCAAGCATTCTTACCCTATAGTGTTTTAAACGCTCTCTGGTTTGTTAACAATTTAATTATGCAGGCTACACATTGCATCTCTGCGAAGCTGGGTATTTAATTTATTAACCTCAGAAGGATGGAAGGCTGAGCCACCTGGGATTGAACCTAGGTCTTAAAGAGATAAGGATGAAGGAGCAAAATGGTGATTTATTTTGATACGTGATTCACCAAGGCCAACTAATCACAAAAATGAATTTACATTTCTTCTGATGAATTGATAGTAATTTTTTTTCAAAATATGCAATCAAATATTATTTTGAAAAATAAAATTTACTTACCGTGGGCTCCAAAGTAGATGGGAATGCTTCCCCAAGCAATTTTAGGTCACCCCCCCCCCCCCCGATATCTGGAAAGATTTCGGGGCTAGACAACTGAGTTTTGAAGCTCTAAAGGGGGTCTGGACACTTAATTGACAAAGCCTGCCGGGAGTTTGCCAGCAATTAAGGAGTTTATAGAGTAAACTCCTAAATTGCTGGAATTGCTGGAAACCTCCCAGCACACTTTGGGTGCTTTTACACGGCCCCTGAGATCCGCTGGCCACTTAAATTCGGACCAGAGATCTTGGGGGTTTGTCGCTCTTCTTGTGTTCCCACCCCTCCACACTCCCTTGCTCCTGTCTGCATGAGGGGAGGGAGAAAAAATGCCGGCTCACCCCCATCTGCCGGTGGAAGCCACCTCAAGCCCCGTCGTCATCGTGATTTTTGTCTCTTAAAGGGACGGCAGGGACAAAAAAACAAACACAAGGCGAGGAGAGCCCGGCACTCACTGCTTTACATCCTCATCAGAAATTTTTCACCTCCGGAGACCAGATACTTGGAAAATGTGCTGGGACGCGCTTAGGTGGGCATGGTCGCACTTAATTTTCTTTAAAGTCCAGAGTTGATGGGAAAACAATTTTAAGCGCCGCATCTGGGAGCCCTTTGCTTCGGATTTTAGGGGTCGTGTAAAAGCGCCCTTTGTCAATTAAATGTCTGGACCCTCTTTAGAGTGTCAAAACTCAGTCCTCTGACCCCCGAAATCTTTCCAGATTTCAGGTAGTGGCTTAAAATTGCTTGCTCCTCCGGGTCCTTTACCATACCATTTCATCTCATTTTGTTTCATTTTTTAAACAAAACTACTTTAAAATTCATTTCGTAATTAAGCGAAATAAAACATGGCGGGGGGATAAAATGGAATGAAATGAAACACTAATTTTCCATTTTGTGCCCATCCCTAGTCAGTACTGTCTTTCAACATGCTCTCTGTGTATTTATTGCTTGGGAACACAATGTAATTAAAATGCCTAGAAGAAATGTGTCTTACTGTGAGCACTGAAGTATCTACAGAAAAGGAACTGAAAAGAGGCTAGAATTCCTTTTGGTAGTGAAAGGAAAAGCAGATCATCCACTCTAGCTTTAGTTAATGAACACATTTAATTAATATGCTGCCTTTGTCCTAAAGGACACATGGTGTCTTACAGTACTAAAAGAAACCAAGTTAAAACTAAAGAAATATAATAATATAATAAAATACCACTAATCATGTTTTGCATATAAGATGGAGACAGTGGAGCCATCATCACCCTTACCTGGGGCAGAAATTATTTGTCTGCTTGTTCCAAAAAAACAAGCTGTCCTTCTGGTCATAGGGAAGCTCTTTTCAGAGTCTTCCCATATTAATATAATAATAATGGACCTTATAGGGTTTGTATAAGGATTACAAGCAGTATACCTAACATGTGAAGTGTGAAGTCTTGACAGTTTTCTTGGCCATTTTTGTTTACTCAAAACTATTGCTTTACTAAGGGTCAGGCTTTGTGTAGGGAAAGCAGCAGGTGGTGGTGCCACACACCAAAAGCAGTCCAAAGGTGGTCCCTTGTGTGACAGAGTGTTGTTGGCATCCCAAAAATGGGGCTCATCTGGGTGTCTTCTGATTTCCCCTTACAGAAATTCATTCTTTTTAAGAAGCAACTGCTGCTTTTATGGTAAATCAGATGCCTACAGAATCTAACTACTAACACCATTAAAAAAAAAACACAACCTGGGTTCTTCTTCCTATGTTGCTACTTGAAGGCAGATGACTCTGTCTACAAATTTATTTTTTGCAGATATTTTCCACTTGAAGAGGTCCCACTGAGAAGTCTCGTTGTTGGGTTTTGCACATGATGCCAGGGCGCCAAGCTGTTTTAAAGTTGTTTAAGTTATTGCCTTATTCCATTGCTATTGTCATGTTTTCTTATTATTATTTTTTATTTTATAAATTTTTATTGGATTTTTAAGGGGGGGACAAGGGGAAAGAGTATGGGTAAGAGGAAAAAGAAAAAAAAGGGGGGGATACAGTTTTTAAGACTTACATTGAGTATATCAAGCAAAATAGAAATAGTAATTAGACATATTGCTAAAATTGCTAGATGTTATCACAATACTAATAAATTTGTTACTTCTTGCCATCTTTCCCGAAAGATCTCGTCGTAGTCTCCCTTTAGATAACCAGAGAGTTTATCAATTTCGATGCATTCTCTTATCTTTCCATGAAGATCCTTCTCTGTTGGCGTGATTGGTTGTTTCCAAAGTTTCGCGTACAGTATTCTTGCAGCAACAATTACATGATGAAGTACATATCTCTGATCATAGGAAATATTTATATCTACTATATTTAACAGAAATAGTTCTGGTCTAAACTCTATTTTAATTTTCAAAGATCTTTCTAAGAAAAGTTTTACCATGTTCCAATACGCCTTAGCTTCTTTACAAGTCCACCACATATGATAAAAGGTTCCACAGTCATAATTACATTTCCAACATTTAGGTGAACAATTATACATCTTGGATAAACGATGAGGCACAAAATGCCATCTATAAAACATCTTATAACAATTTTCCTTGAACGAAATAGATTTAAAGATTTTAACTGTGTTCCACAAAGAGTCCCATTTATTTAAATGAATAGTATAGCCTAAGTTTTCTGCCCATCTTATCATACAGTCTTTAACCAGTGTATCAATCATTTTTTCATTTAACAATATGCTATAGAATTTACTAAGAAGTTTGGAGTCACCAGAAGAAAGTATTTTATCAAATGAGGTATCAGTAGTAGAGATGGGCACGACTTGAAAAAAATTTTTTTCAAGTTGTCGTTAGTCGGGCCAGTCCCATTTCGGGTCGTTTCCGGTTTTCGCGAAAATTCGCAAATATTAGTCGGTTCATTTTTTCGTTTTTTCGTTGTCGTTAGTACTGGTTTTTTTGGGGGGTAGCGGGCTCCTGGAGGCACCTCTGTGGGGTGGGTGCCTCCTCTGGCCCGCTATAAAGGGAAAGTGGGCTCCTGGAGGCACCCGTGGGTGCCTCCTGCCACTAGGAAGGGGAAGCAGGCTGCAAGAGAGACCCCTCTACATGGGGGTCTCCCTTCCTCACCTGCTGCTGCTGCAAAATGCTATGCAATAGCCATATGGATATTGCATAACATAATGTGCAGACGTGAGACCAGTGTGAGAGTGATAGGGTCATACCTTCCCTTCACAAGGCTCCCGCACCACCATGTCTCACACAGAAGGGAATTGTACTTGCTGCGTGTAGTGCAATGCAAGCAAGTAGATCTGGCATTAAGGTGGCTTAGTGCAAGAGCTAGGGTTAGGCTAGTGACGGGTAAGGTTACGGTGGGCTAGTGGGTTGCACCTCTGGGTGCCTCTCTGACCCACTAAGAAGACAGTCTGTGACGTATGTACGGAGTCAAGGGTTAGGGTTAGGGCTAGGGCAGGTTTTAGGGGGCTTTTTGGCACATCCCAGAAGTCTCCATGGCCAAGTGGCCATGCGACTGGTGGGATGGCTCCAAAAATTTGCATGGTTGTCCACTCCCACATGGCTGGCCACTCGGCCAGCCCATCATTGCGCACTGTGCAGGTGTAAATAAAATAAAATAAAATAAAATCAATGGAGGACAGAGGAGGAGAGGAGAGACATTTTGTTGCAAGAAAAAACCCACTGCTACTGTGAAAAATCTGGCAGTTTATAAATTTTCACGTGTTTCTGTTGTGCTTGTGTGTTTTTGGACCACGATTTCAAAAACAATATTGCGTTTGCCGCCCCATTTTGGATCCCCCGCCCGCACCGCATGGCATGGCGATGGCGACTCGCGAGTCCGGCTGCCCAGGACGGGGGGGGAGGCGGGACCCCCCCTCCAGAAACCACCCCTCCGGTAGGTGCCCTGCGCCCTTAGTCAAGCAGGCATTTTTCCGCCTGCTTTTTTGGCCCGGGAATGGGTGGGGGGAGAGTTTAAAAGTTTTTTCCTGTGGCGTCCGTGCCGCTTGCTTGCGCTTTAATTGCGACGGCCGGCGGCGAGACTGGGCTTTTTGCTGGCTGCGAGCCTGCGGCGAGTCCCACCAGAGCAGCCCAGGACGGGGGATGAGGGGGGAGGCCGGGGACCTCCAGAAACAACCCCTCTGGTAGGTGCCCTGAGGCACGGCAGGCATTTTCCCGCCTGCTTTTTGGCCGGGAACCGGGTTTTTTTAACTTTTAAAAACTTTTTTTCTGTGCCGTGTGTGGCATCGCCCGATCTCGCGATGCAAGGAACGAGCACGACAAATCAGACCAAAATTGTTCGTTCGTCGGTTCGAGCTCGAAGTCTGGGGGAGTAATTCCCGTTACCGTTTCCGTAGAGTAACGGAACCGAGTAACGGAAACGGAAACGGGAATACCGCTAAATCGTGCCCATCTCTAATCAGTAGTCATAAAACCACCCTCTTTGGAATGCTCTTTGAGGTGTGAATGTATTTGTTGATATTTCCACCAATCCAGATTATAACCTTCTGATACTAATTTCCCTAGTGGTTTCAATGAGAAGTCATCATTCAGAAGGTGTCTGTAAGTTATAACATTTGAGATTTCACTTGCCTGGGAGCTGTAAATTGCTCCCAGTGGGGATAGCCACATAGGTGCTTTGAAATAAAATTGTTTTTTGATCATTAGCCATATTTTAACTAAGGCATTCCTTATCCAGTGCTTTTTAAAGAGGGTGGGTAAATTTCCCCTATGCCACAAATAGTGATGCCAGCCCTTATCAAGACCATAACTCTCAAGCTGCGATATTCTTTTATTTGTCATCAAGATCCAATCCTTAATCCAAGTCAAGGCGGCAGCCTTGTAGTATAGTACCAAATTAGGAAGGGCAAAACCACCAAATTTGGTTCTATCCTGCAAATAAATATTTTTAATCCTTGCTTTTTTCTTTTGCCATATAAATATACGTATACTTTTTTCCAGATCTGAAATAATCTTAAAGTTTGGCAATATAGGCAGAGATTGAAACAAGAAAAGCAGTTTAGGTAAGACATTCATTTTAACTGCAGCGATTCTGCCCATTAGGGATAGCTGAAGTCTTGACCAAGTTTCGAGGTCAGCTTTGATTGTTTTTATAACATTGACATAATTGTCTTTGAGTAAAGAGTTACATCGGTTAGATATAGTAATACCCAAGTATTTTACTCTATTTGAATGTTGAAAACCAGATTGATTTACCAGTTTTTGAATCATGAATGGAGTCATATTTTTAGTTAGAACCAATGTTTTTTCTCTATTCACCTTTAATCCAGAGATTTTAGAATATGCCTCCAGGGTCTTTAGAAGTTCTACGGAGGATGTCTGAGGGTTCTCCATGATAACCATCAGGTCATCTGCAAAGGCTTGTACCTTATAAACTTCTCCCTTGTTTTGTAGGCCTTGAATGTCAGGGTTTTCCCTTATAACATGAAGAAGAACTTCCAGGGTAGTTATAAACAAAAGAGGGGAAAGGGGACATCCTTGCCTAGTACCTTTGTGTATATTAACTTTGTCTGTAAGGTGACCGTTGACTACAATCCTGGTATTTTGAGTAGAATAGATTTGTTCAATAGCTCGCAACATTCTATGGCCACACTGAAGGTAATCTAATTGAGTTTTAAGTAAAGACCAGGATACATTATCGAAGGCTTTCTCAGCATCGATGAATGCAAAAGCTACTTGCTTCTCGGGGTGAGATTCGTAATATTCCAACACATTGAGAAAAGTTCTAATATTGGATTGGAGATTCCTTTTCGGAAGGAAGCCAGTCTGGTCACGTGATATCAGAGAAGGTAAAATCATCCGCCATCTATTAGCCAGAATGGTTGCAAAAATTTTGTAATCCACATTTAGGAGGGCAATTGGCCTGTAATTCTGTATCAAATCTTTGGATTTCCCTTCTTTGGGAATCAGTGTCGTATGTGATGATTTCCAGGAATCTGGTATATCTTCGCCTTCAAATATAGATGTAAAGAGATTTTTCATATTTCCAGAGATTGTCTCCGAAATTTTTTTGTAAAATATGGCTGGTATTTGGTCAGGTCCAGGCGCTTTATTCAATTTTTGATGATTAATAGCCTCTGTTATTTCCATCATTGTGATAGGAGCATTCGTCTGGGCTCTCTGTTCTTCAGTAAGTTTTGGAAAGTTGGCTTGTTCAAGATATTGGAAGATAGCATCTTTGTCAATCATCTCCGGCTTGAATAATCTTTGGTAATATTCCTCTATGATTTTTTGGATTAGTAGTTGCTCTGTCTGATTTTCCCCAGTTTTGTCTTTGAGTGAAAATATGAATTTTTGTGATTGTACCTTTTTTTAACCTATACGCTAACCATCTACCTGGTTTGTTTGCATTTTCCACAAAATTCAGTTTGGCCAGCTTAATTTTGTGAGCTATATCTGCAGTCAGGATCAGGTTGAGTTCATGCCTACAAGAGGCCAAGTCTTTGTTCAGCTTGTCATTACGGGGGTCTTGTGTTAAGTCCATTTCAAGCTTTTTCATCATATTAAGAATTGATTCATATTTCTTTTTCCTCTCTTTATTCCGTTTTGCCATATGTTGGATAACAAATCCTCTGAAGTATGGTTTAAAGGCATCCCATACCGTTTTGAGTGGTGTACCCTTATTTAGATTAGTTTCAAAATACAAGTTCAGATCTCTAGCAGCCTCTGAAATGAATTCTTTATCGGTCCAAAGTGTTGAGTTGATTTTCCAGTGCCTGGGCATACCTGAAGATTTCAATGTCCACAAAATAGCATTGTGGTCAGATAACATTCGGGGTAAGGTTTCTATATCCCTTGTATTTAGTAGAAGATCAGATGTGGCCCAACACATATCTATACGGGAGAAGGAA
Organism: Phrynocephalus guinanensis; assembly: GCA_037367245.1. Classification (NCBI taxonomy): domain Eukaryota; kingdom Metazoa; phylum Chordata; class Lepidosauria; order Squamata; family Agamidae; genus Phrynocephalus; species Phrynocephalus guinanensis. Next base: position 22,130,417 of record CM074734.1, read on the forward strand.
GCATGTTGTCTTGAGTAAAAAGGTATAACCATCTTTTAGTGGATTTTTCCTTCTCCAGATGTCATGAAGCTCTAATATATCGGACATGTCCAAGAACAATTTGGGCAGTGTGGAAGATGAAGTCTTGAATTTTTTCCCTTTTGGTGTTTTCCTGTCTACTGAGGGAATATGTACAGCATTAAAATCTCCCAATATTATAAGCTGATTATTCCCATATTGCAACAGTTTCTGAGCCAGTTGTTCAAAGAGGGTTTGTCTTCCGTGTTTATCGTTGGGGGCGTATATACCAGCGATAGTTGTTTCTTTAGATTGAATTTTAACTTGGACAAGAATCCATCTGCCTGATTCATCCTTTTCCAGAAGGGTTGGGGAGAGCTCTGGTTTAATATACAGTGCCACCCCATTTTGCTTCTTTTCTTTGTTTGATGTGGAAAATAGCTTTCCCAATTTATTTTGTATTAAATAATGTTCATGTTTTCTCAATATGTGGGTTTCCTGTAAACAGATGATTGAACATTGTTGTTTTTGGAGGAAATTGAAAGTTTTCCGACGTTTCTGCGGGGTGTTCAAACCATTGATATTCCATGTTAGAATTTTTTGAGCCATCTTACTACTTCCAGCGATATTTCTTCTTCCCTGATTTTGGCCTGAGATAGTGCTTCGGCCTGGCGCCTCCCACTGCGCCACAAGAATCTTGGTCATGCTTTGAAGTCTCTTGTTTCGAAGTCTGATTGTCACGGTTGTCTTCTTTGGTAGTGGTTTGAGTTCCGGTCGTGTCCTCACCTTCAGTGGAGGATGATGATGAAGAAGAGGGGGAGTAACCCAACTTCCTTGCATTTTTTTCAACGAAGGCTCTAGCTTTCTGATGGGATTCAATTTTCTGTAGTTTACCTTCCCATTGGAAGGACAGGCCTTGGGGGTAGAGCCACTTATATCTTATGTCATGCTTGAGCAGAGGTTTGGTAAGAAATGTATATTCTTTCCACAGTTGGCGAACCTCCCAAGGGACATCTTTTAGTATTGTCACTTTGGATTTATTGATTTCCACCTCCTTATCCTGAGTAGCCTTAAGGATGCAATCACGAGTGTATCTTCTAACCAATTTGACTATTACCTCAGGAGGGAGTTTGTTTCTTCTGGTATAAGCCGTTGGTTGACGGTAGATCAAGTCTACCTCGCGAAGAAAGTCTTCAACAGGTGCCTCTAGTAGGGTGGCCAGGCTGTTTCCAACTGTGGTGTAGAGGTTTTCATCTTTGTCCACAGTAAGATTTTGAATTCTTAGAATTTTGGAAGAGGCTTCGATTTCCTGTGTAAGTACCAGTCTACTTGTTGATTCCATTGTGGCTTCAATTTCTCCAAGACGAAAGTCAGTGACAATCATGTTCTCTTCCAACGCTTGTAAACGACCACCAAAAGTTTCTAGTTTTGCGTCCACATTCGAGAAACCCTCTTTCATTTCTGCTCTTAAGTTGGAAAACCCAGTGCTTTGGTCTGAAATCATTTTAACTTGAGTGAGATTCAACTGATTAAGCGCATCTAGGATTTGACTAGATTGGCTTAATTGACTTGATTGCTGGGTCATGGTTGCTGGATGGGCCAAAGGAACAAAAACAGATTTCTTTTGTATAATTGGGGTTTTGCTCATGCTGAAGAATTGTTTATACAGGAGTTTTGCCTAATCGAGATAATCCAGATTGTTGAGTAGTGTTTTTACTATATTGTAATAATAAAAGGATCGATTACCTCTTCTCAGAAATGTTACAAAGTCTTTAAGGGGTTAATCTTATTCTAGTTGGTTTGCTGCTTTCAGGAAATATAAGTGGAGTCGCAAACATGGAAAAATCCAGTAGATGGCGTGCTATACCCACTTTTGCCAACAGAGTTCGAAGAATATAGTAAATGGTGAAAACGGGAGCTTTAGGGTTAACTCTGCCGTTAGATGAATATGAAAGTGAAAGCAGTAGTTGCAGTCCTCCGAGAGGCAGATGGTAACAGATAAAACAGGAAAGATGATTGAATAGAGGCAAATTCTTTAGGTAAGTTGCTTGATTAATATATTTGAAGGGGCTTTCAGATGGAATAGAGGCAGCTCAAACTTCCGTCAGGACCTCCCAAGGTCTCAGCCGCACAGGAATAGCACCAGGGGTTTCAAACCTCTCCCGAAGGAGAAGGAACCACGCCTGGGTGCCCCGGATCGGTTCTGGGATGGATTCTGCTCCCAGCGGGTCGTCTTGAATGGAAATAACCCTCTTGGAACCTGGGGTACATTGACGTTAGCTGGGACTGCTTCCGCTAGCGTCTCTGCTGAACGCGGCCATCTTGTTCCTCCCATGTTTTCTTATTATGTTATCAGTTGACTTGTCAACTTTTGTAAGCCGCCCAGAGTTCCTACGGGAAGATGGGTGGGGTATAAATCCAATAATAAATAAATACATAAATAAATCCTAGTAGATGCAAGTATAGCAACTGCCAGAAGGTCACAGGTTGCTCCCCAATGCATTGCACAATTACCATTACAGCTGTGTCCCATCAATTTCTATATTTGCTTACTTCACTACACAGGGGGGGGAGAGAGCTCAAAGACATGGTACAGAGATAGGGAATGTCGCACCCTGTGTGCTTCTTGGGACCTCCATACAAATCTTTGCCCAGGTCCATAATGAATTCATGTGTTTCTGGTTGTCCATGAACATAATTGACATGGTTAAATCATTTTAAATCAGTGGATAGAGGGAAGCTCTTCTCCCTCTCACAAAATACCAGAACTAGTGGACATACACTCAAATTGTGGGCAGGGAGAGTAAGAACAGACAAAAGAAAATATTATTTCACCCAGCGCGTTGTTAGTCTGTGGAACTCCCTGCCACAGGATGTGGTGATGGCATCTGGCCTGGATGCCTTCAAAAGGGGATTGGACAGATTGTTGGGGGGAAAGTCCATCAGAGGTTACAAACCATGATGGACATGTGTAATCTCCAGTCTTAAAACCAGGGTACTTCAAATGCAAGATGCAGGGGAGTGGTATCAGGAGACAGATATCTAGTCTCATGCGCTCCCAAACACATCTGGTGGGGCCACTGTGAGATACAGGAAGTAGGACTAGATGGGCCTATGTTCTTATTTACTGGATGTGCAAGTAGGATAAAGGGCTTTTGGTTAGGGCAACAGCAATTGCAGAGCTGGATTATATTACATTTACATTCTCTTCTTGTTGTTTGTCTTCTTTCAGGTGCCAGGAGAAAGCCCTTATCAGCTCCCTAAGTCTGCCACTAGGCAAGGAGTGAGGGAAGGATTTTGACAAGGCAGCTACCATTGTTTTTTTTTATTCCCTAGTAAAAGGGTCAAATCTTCTTTCCATATTTTTATTTATCTCTTCTCTCTGTGCCCCTTCCCTGTTTCTTGGGTATGAAATTCCTGCTGCAACCACAAGGCTTTGGTGATTTTATGAGTGACTTTGAAGTAGGAAAAGCAAGTAGGTGTGCTGTACTGCTCTGGCTTATTTCTAAATTCAAATAAATATTCTCCTGCATCTTTCTGAGTTTTTCTTTCTTTTCCTTCCTCACTACATGTGACATGAGAGTGTCAGCTTTAACACGGGAGACCACTGAGTGTGGTGTACTGCTCTGTTAATGCCTCCAGTCTCTTTGCTTCATCCCTGGTGGTCTCAGAAATGCAAATATTCCTAAATAGGTGTCTTTGAACATATTTGTCTAAGGACAGCAACACATGGCTACAGGTGTATTGACGTATTTCAAACTCCAAAACATTCCACAAAGTGGACAGGAGAGCATAGGCCGGAAAGGCTTAGCATTAGATTTCCTTCATCAGGCAAGGAACTACATGACTTTCACATTCTGCATTTCCCTTAATATTTCTATATATGTTAAGCCATCTGTGTTCATGCTGACAACCCCCTCTTGAGAACAATTTAAATCTTCTTTAAATAATGACTACCTTAGACCTTCCAGGCAGCTCAGTGTACCTTCTGTTCTAACTCCTACAAATTAAATAAAACTGAACCCATTTAATCAATACACATCCCAAGCTTTTAGCAATTTGTCTGCCACCAGCACTTACCCTGGTACACTATTTGGTTCCCCTCCCCATTTTTCCTAGACAGCTGTCAAAGTTATATACGTGCATGCTGCAGGTTTGGTTCTAAGAACAATATGCACAAGGACGAGCTAGCAAAGAAAAGGAGAAAAGGCACCGTGCAATTAAATATTTTAACAGACATTTTCAAAGGTAGTTTTGATGGAATATAAAATTAATGTTACCGCCAGAGCACATCAGAGATCTTAGATTATATAGTACCTATCACTTTTGCAAGTATAAAAATAATAGCCTGGGATATTTTATACTAACATCTATGATAACTTTTTATATTGTAAGTATTTGCGTAACCAATTCTTTCTTTCTTTCTTTTTCAGCTTGGACCTTTAAAAAACTCTGCTTCAATTTAAAAAGAAAACAGCAGTAGTTTGTTAATGCAGCTCAAATTTAGCAACCAACTTTGATGTCGGCAATGAGCAAACTGGGGCCCGTTCACATGGTCTCCCAAGGGAGGATTGCTGTTTGATATTGAAGAAGCAGACACATGTGCTTTTCTTCTCTGCTCTGCTCTGCTCTGCTCTGTAAAGGTATTTATAGAAGCCAGTGGTTCATGAAAAGATGAAGATTATCCAGCCTTGGCTTACATGGAGGGTCATGGTATATGTAACATTCTTTGTTGATGCTCAAAGACACCTGAGCACATCCAGTACTGTTTCCCATCCTCTGCATTCCCCATATCTGTATCCCTTCCTTTTAAATTTAACTCAGCAGGCACTGCAGCAAGACCATTATTGGCTTCCTTAGGCCACAGACTAAAATGAGGAAGGCCAGTGCCTTTGTTTGTTCCTAACCAAGTGTACATCGTTCTCTTGGTCTCAATTGAAACAGCAGCCTGTTGAGGATTTTGTAACCTTTTGTAACCTTTCTAAGATATGTTACCTATAGCAGAACAAGTATTTTCTTCATTTTTCACAAAATGTTTCAATTCAAAACTAGAGCCTTTCCCCCCTTGTAAAGCAAAGAAGTGCATGTAAACGTCACTACCTTTCACAGTGAGATACATACTGGAACCATACATGGTCCAAGATACAAAGCTTTTATGGAGGGCATAATCAATGCAGCCAGTTGTTTGCTTCCAGCATTATTGTTATTGTCTCCTTGAGCCACAACTTGGAAGGAGTGTTGCGAAATAAATTTTATCAGAAAATGAACTTAATTGAAATTATCACCCATCTCCAGCAAGCTATTATTCCACACAACTCTCCAGGCTGAGTATCACGAATAGTGTATGCACGCCAAGAGGCTGATGTTAAAATTATCCTGTAAGTTAATGGGAGGAGAAACAGTTCAAAGCACCTGAAGTCTATCACCAGTGTTGGCATAAAATTAACTGTACTGCACCATGCAACCAGATATATATGGGCAAAAGTGGACTTTGGCTTTCTAAGTCGTTAGTCAAGTATAAGCAACCTCTGTGTCCTATCTGAAGAAAAGTTTAGAAAATAGAAGGGCGATAGTTCACCACTAATTTTAAAAGCTATTAAATCAATGGACTTAACTGCACTTAGCTTTGTGCTGAATTGCAACCTAATTCTATATATTTGTTGCAGTACAACACTGAAAATTTGATTGCCATACTAGAAACGTGATACATTTGCATAAGTGAGCTTTGTGGTGCCAACCATCTACTCTTGCTATTTTGCAAGTCTCCGGTTATTTAAAATGTCTGCCACTTCAGCACTCTGTGTATGTAGTTGTATTTTGGCAATGTGCAGTGTGATCTCCTTTGATGGCATACCTAATAAACACAATGAGAATGAATCCAGTAGCAATAAAGCCAGAGAAATGAAAATACCCTCACATCTGAAATACATGGCACGGAGCATTTGAAATATGACAGCCTCTTTATGAGGTTAGGCCTGCTGAAGAAAAATGAAAATTGTTTCTATAAATGAAGCTTTCCCTTACCTCTTTTTAAAAGCATTTGCAATTGTTATTACATCTATGCTCCAGTCAATCCTAAATACAAAAACAGTTTGTTTTAATGCCTATAATGGGGATTTTGATGCTTAGCCTAATGGGAAATTTCCCAATAAGCATCACATTAGGAGCACTGTTAATTTGTTTTCAAAATCATGTTTTAGATTTACTGTTTTTGATATATTTTTACTAAATGCTGATCTCTGTTTTTGGAGTGGAAAACTAGTGATACTGAGGAAAGCTTTGCAAAACAATCAAATAATATTTGCAGAACACTTGGTTGTCTTTGAATTAGTTCTCACAGGGCTGGACCTAGGTTGAGTCATGTTAAGGCATGGACCTAAAGTAGTCAGCTCTTACTTGTTCTATAAGTCATTTCTATTGGTCAGTTATAAGCGTGAATTAATCTGTACTCGATGCACAGCCTCCTTCACTCCACCGAACAACTTTTAAACTTGAGGCCCAGGAATGGGGGGGGGGGAATCCATCAATGGGAACAGAATTATACCTATGGTAGATTTTCTTTCTTAAATCTATGAAAGGGGTGGGTGCTAGTCTATTTATGGAGCAATGATGTGCAATTCAAGCTAGTATACTTCTTAACTTATCCTCAGAATAAAGGAATAGCCTTTTTCAAAAGAGGTCCATTGCTTGTGAACCTCTGTGCAGTATTTATCTTGTACTGATTTAACAGATTGTTTGTTAGCTTTACCTTACATGGATGTTCTTATGTCTGCAATATAGTTTCATTCTGTTAGTAGAAGCCAATTTAATAACAGTCACAGTGGCACAGATGATGTAGAAACACAAGGTAATATATCAAGAGAAAGGCGTGTGGCTTTAATACTACGATGGGATTCAATCATCTTTTGAGGTTTTTCATCATAGTTCACATGTCATTGGGGTTTTTTTTCATCCTTGTAGAATCACTGCAAAAAAATATTGTACAGACTATGGTCAACGTAGCATCGCTGCAGAACACTCAAAATCTTATTCCACTGAACAGAATACTCAGAACAGGACATGCTAAATAATATGCAAAAGCGTGAAAATACACCTTTTCATCAGAATACTCCGGAATAAAATTATTAATTTTAACATTCACATTTCAATTGCATCAGTTGTCAAGGATCCCATAGAGCAGATTTCACAGAACTGAGTCGTATCTTCTATTATGTAGATGGCACAAATCCACTCCATACCACTGAGGACTGAGATAGCCAAAGGGACTAGAACAAGCAGCAGGGTGTGTGTCTTTGTTTTGTTTTTGTCAAGATTGTATTTTAATCACTTTATCTCAGATGCCTTTTCTAGCATAAGGTTTTTCTATGAGACAGCCTGCTTTCTCTCACTGACATCTGTTCATCTGTATATTTTGCTTTTCTGAACTACCTTAGATGCTTAGATGAAAAATCTAACATACTTGGTCTGCAGCTCCCTCTCCTCCAAAAATCCCAGAAAGATTTTCCACATCTAGTATAAAATTATATTTTTGTCTGAAACTGTAGACTGAACATTGAGGGTCGTCTTATACATGGAAGTAAGCTGAGGAAAGAATTGTGTGGTTGTGAAACTGTAATTTTGGGTTGGAAAAGTGGGGGGTTGTGTTATACATGGGGGCATCTTATAGATGGAAAAATATGGTGAAAAGTGTTCTGCTTATATGCCGCCCCACACCACTTCAAGTAGTCTCTGGATGGTTTACAGTTTTTAATTACAGTCTGCAGGCTACACATTGCCCCCCACCTCAAGCAAGCTGGGTACTCCTTTTACCGACCACAGGAGGATGGAAGGCAGAGTCAACCATGAGCCTGCTACCTGGGATTGAACCCCAGGTCATGAGCACAATTTTACTTGAAGTACAGGCATTTAACCACTGCGCCAAGATGTAGCCACAAAAGGCTTACTTTGGTTTTGAAGAGGGCTCCAGGAAGGACAGTTTTGCTTCGGAGGTGAGACAGCAAGTCTCATCCCGCTAAAAACAAAAGCAAACAAACAAAAAACACCCCTATGGGCATGTTGTGATTTTTTTGTTTGTTTGTTTTTCAACTACCATTTTCTGTCACTTTGGGACCTAATGGTGGCCATTAGAGATGGGCACGAATAAAAAAAATGGTGTTTCAGTTTTTCGTTTTTCATTGAGAGGTCTGTTTTGGTTCGTTTCCATTTTTTGTGAATTTTTGGAAAATTTTCATTTTCATTTTTCTTTTTTTGTTTTTCAATTCTATCCGCTTTTGCACAATTTTTAAAGCATTTCTGTGTGGGGGCGTCCCCCAGTGCCCCAGAGCAGAGGGAAAACACTAAAAAAAAATGATGCTGGCAGAGACACAGTATAGACTAGGTACGCAGGGAGGCTGCAAAGGGAGCGCCAGGCATTGCCCAGGGTGCAAGGCAGCCACAGAGTGACTGAACTGCGGGGCAGGGGAAGGTACTCACTGAGATGTACACATGCACACACACAGGGAGGCTGCAGGACTGAAGCTAGAGTTGCAGAGACAGAAATCCCACCCTAACTCCCACCAGAGACTGCATGGAGGACGGGGGCTGCCACAGCTTTTTATGCCCTCTGTGGCTGCCAGACCTGCCCAGTCTGCAACCTGGGCATGCTATTAGTTGAACATGATCCCATCACATGGTTTGCCTCCATTTTGTGGCTGGAGACATCCATTTTGTCATCCTTAAAGGGAAAAGAAAAATACATCGTGATGGGAGAAGACAAAAACAAACATTTTAAGGACCCCAACCACCTGGTAGGTAATAATTTCAAATAATTATCGCATTATCACTGCAGTTTTACAGATGTCCAGGGCGTTTTAATACCCAAGAAATCAATATAGGCATCTGGGAGCCATTTTGGGTCAATGTCCCCTAACTCCCCTTAATGGAAAAAAATACAGCGATCTGAGAAAAGACATAAATGCACATTTTAAGGACCCCAACTGCCCCTGGTAGGTATTATTAGACAGTATAAATAATTATCGCTGCATTTTTATGGATATCCAGGGCGTTTTTTAACATTTAAAACAGCTCATTTCATTGCGCGTTGCCATTAACGGAAACGAAACGTAACGAACCCAATTTTCATGGTTCTGTTCGTTTCGTTCCATTTTCATCACAATTTTTGTTAGTCATTTTGTTACATAATGGAACAAATAACGAATAACGGAAACAAAAAAAATTCATTTTGTGCCGATCTCTAGTGGCCATGATAAATTCTAGGCCAGAACTGGTATAGGGATATAGGGAGACATATCCCAACTCCTTGCCAGAATGGTCCACTGCTGGCAGACCACATGCTTTGATCAAGGGAAACATGCATAAACCTATATAAATGAACAAACAGGCGATCAAAAACTTATTTTGTAAAAGGTGAGCATTAAAATATGCTCTCAGCCCATGCAAAACAATGAGGAGGATGCTGCTAGGATACTGAGAGAAGCAATGAGAAGCAATATGGCAGGTTTTCCTATGGTGCTTAATGATATGTGGGTCTAACATTGAAAGTATGTGTGGGATCCCAGAAATGATTTGTGATTTACTGTACTTCTTTTTCTTCTTGATGATGTAAGCTATAAGGAACAACAATGGATATGCACAGGGCTTCATGCCTACACACCTAACTTAAGTGCAATTGCTTCTGTTTAGGTTGTCATTAATTATCAATGCAAATGTAGCTTTGGAAGTAGCGAGCCTAATGTTAGATTAGCATCAAATGTTATGCATCACATTTTAGCATTTGCTAGAACAGTTCTCAAAAGAGGTAGGAGAGATGGAGGGCATTAAATATTTAGTGCCAATTACTGTCTTCATCTTTGTAGCAATACATCAGGGAAAGAAAGCTAAGCAGAAGCATCGTTTGGTTGTTTACCTGTCTATAAAAAGAATCAACATAAAAATTGCAGCTTGGTCATTCCATGATCCATAAGTGAATGAAAGGATCTTCTTGTAAGAGAGTAACAATGACTATTGGTCTACCTGCTCTTCCTTCATTTACATGTTCTTCCCACATGGCTATTTTCCGACGCATTAAAATGCACACTTGCTGTGCATTAACATGCTCTGTCTCTGTGTGACTACTGTATGGAATATGATTGTTATAGGTTCTGTTGGACTAGACTGGCTTCCTCCATTTCAGATACCTTCCCCCCCCCCCCCCAGCTAAGATATATTCCATGCAGGGAAGTTGAAAAAGACAACCTGTACGTAGGGCAAGGATGGAGTATTGAAATGGGGAGATGGTGGAAGGCGAAAACCAGAGAGACTGCATAACAAATTTTGACCCAGTTTTTTTCCTGAAGATTTCCAAGGTTTTGAGATTCCGCAACATTAGATAATTATTGGCTAAAATGGAAAATATTACCGGGGTGGGGTTGGGGAGTCAAAGGGTGTTTCTTTTTTTGCATTTTATTTCTCATCAAGTAAAGTAATACATTTAAAATATTGCTGAGTTAGGCTGCTCTCACAGCAGAGCTGTTACAGCAAAGTAATATGTGCCACCACTATCAGCGGCACCAAACAATCTATAAAACATTCTGATGAAATGCTGTGCTCCGTACAGTGAGGTAATATATGCTGCTGTGGCCATCTGCAGCCGTAAGATAACTAGACATGCCTACATTTCCCTCTTCTGTGCTCAAATAATTTAGTAATAAATGGTTTAGGGCACTCAGAAGCAGAAAGTTGCTACCTGGTTGAACAGATCGGTCACCAAGAATCACCCTGTTTGACCTGTCTTAGTAGAAGGAGTGAAACCAGGAGACAACAGAATTGAAACATGGTGTCATTACATGTGAACTTGAACTACACAAACCATGGGCTTGGTGAGAAGGAACAAAGCAATACACGACTGAGCCTGATCTATTCCGACTTTGGTTTGGATGTGTTCTGGTGAGATCTAAGTTTATCCCAACTTCGGTTTGCAAACATATACAGTGGTTCCTTGTATAAAGGAATTAATACATTCCAAATGAAATTCTGTTAGGAAATTTTCCTTTATACAAATTTCCCATAGGAGTGCACTGAAAACAGAGTAATCCCCAATCGTGACCATTTTTATGTTGTACAGATTCGCCCCATAGGCGATTCTGTTAAGCAAATTTTGCCTGTATCCAGAATTTTTTATGTTGTACAGATTTTATGTTATCCAAACCATTTGTTATACAAGAGTCCACTGTATTTTTGATGCTTTTCAGCCCCAAGGATTATATGATATTAAACTGAACAAGTAATTGCCCATTAAAACTAGAAGATTAAAATCTAGCATTTGGAGTTTCATTATAACAAAGCTGAAAAAGAAACAAAGATGGCAGGAGGTGAGAATGCCAGTATTCCTGAGGTAGTAATTTTCGTTGTCCCCAAAGTTAAATAAGGTTTCTGGCCTCAGTGAAATACTGCACAATATTCCTCCTCCTATTTTGCTGAAGGGGTGAGAGACAAGCAGTGAGGTACACACACTTCTTTAGAGGGCCAAAGACAAATTGGGAGGCACAAGAGAGAAGGGAGACCTGCTGGGGGGCTGCTGCTCCTGCTATTCCCACCATCACCTGCCAAGAGTAGACACTCCACTCTGTCCAAAAATACAACCAGGCCTTAATAACAGAGAGGCTACAGTGGAAGTCCTGCCTGTTCCCCTAAGGATAATATAAAATTCTTCTCTTCTTATTCTGGTCAACTGCCATGCATTCAACTGGTCAACAGTGATGTGATGATAAAAAATAACAATAATTATCCTATCTACGAATTATCCACATTACCTCTTCCCACCCCACATCCTGTGTATCTAGGTGCATCCTTGAATTTTTTCTCTCAGGTCCCTTGCCATCTTGCACATTAGCTGCTCTGAAAGGAGTCTTGATGATTTAAGGCAGGGTTGGTGCTACCTCCATTCGACCACTATGGGGAAAATCAAATACATATGCTAACTTTCAGTCTATACAAGTGTTTCTCAGGCTGGGCACCTTTACATTGTAGATGGTTCAGAGAAAAATATATTACAAACTTCCCAGGTAGATCTGAGTGCTTTTGTTGTGTCGTTACAGTCATGACCAATTCTTTGTGACCCCTACACGGAAGCATATATGTTGAAACAACATATGAAAGTTCCAGAAATCATGTAAAATGCCTACCAGGTCTGTTTCTTACAAGTAATTTCCAAAATGCAGGCTACAAGTACAGGTCAGGAATTCCACCATGGAACCCTTTGGCTGCATTATCTCTCCTGGCACTACCAAATGAAGGGATAGAAATATTCAATATTCAGAATTCCTCCCATTCTATAAAGTTATTTTTAGTCATAATAATTTAGTGATCTAATAAAGGTATCAGCCTCACCTTTGGTTTATGAAGGCTCACACAGCTTTATTATACATATAACATTTTCTGAGCAACTATGCACCGTACTTTCCTCCATTTTGCTTGTGTTGTACTTCTTTATAACAGGTTCCTTTTTCCTGCAAATAATGTGTTAATTGTATATCCACCTTACACTTGATTTATCCAGCCCACACCTAGTTAGCTTGCTAATCAGGATTTCATGTGGAACTTTACCAAAAGCTTTGCTGAAGTTGAGATATATTACATCTACAGCATTCCCTCTGTTTACCAGGGGTGGGTGGGGGAAACATGATCAAAAAATGAAATCAGGTTGGACTGGGAGGATTTCTTCTTGACAACTCCTTGTTGGCTTCTATTTATTGTTGCAGTCATTTCTAGGTGGTTGCACAGTGACTGTTTAATAATCTGTCCCCCAGGATTTTTTTCTGGGATTGATGCCAGGCTTAGTAGCCTGTAGTTTATTAATCTAAGGGGCAGGTGCTCTGTCATATATTAAGGTGCTAAGCTGTGGAGGGTTTTATAAATTAAAGCCATCACCTTGAACCTGATCTGGGATGCAACAGGCAGGTGAGCCAGTATGGGAGTGATGCAGTCATATTTGCTTGCACCAACCAGCAGCCTAGCCACTGCATTCTGCACCCGCTTCAGTCTAGGGATCCGATTCAAGGGTAACCCCATGTAGAGTGCAATGCAGTAGTCAATCACCAATGCATGCACAATTGTTCCCAGAGAGGTCTCATAAAGAAAGGGGTGAATCTGGGTGATGTGTCAAAGCTGATAAAAGGCTGATTTGGACATAGCTGCTCTCTGGGAATCCCAGGAAAGAGCTGGGTCCAGAACCACACCCAGATTCCTCACTCTCTGTGCCAGCTGGAGGAAGATGCCATCCAGACTGGGGAGAGGGCCACCATAACTCTCCAAGGTATCCCCTAAGAACAGAACTTTGGTCTCTTCGGGGTTCAACATGAGCCTATTTATCCTCGTCCATTCCGTAACTGCAGTCAGGCAGTGTTGTAGGATCTGGACAGCCTCCACTGCAGAGGTAGCAAAGGAGAGAGAGAGTTGGTTGTTGTCATCATACTGATGGCAGCAGACCCCAAATCTCCAGATCACCTCCCCTGGGAGCTTCAAATAGATGTTAAATAGCATGGGGGAAATAGCTGCACCCTGGGGCAACCCACAATTGACATCCCATCTCCCAGTTCAAGTCTCTGAGCACGGGCATTCAAGAAAGATTGGAACCAGCTGAAGGCTGCACCTTCGATTCCTACCTCAGAGAGCCTGCTCAGGAAGATACCGTGGTCAACGTTATCAAAAGCTGCTAAAAGATTGAGCAAAACATTTTTGTATTTGCAAGAGCAAGGAGGACCAAAAGGGAAAAGCATTCCCTGTCAACCTCTCTCAAAAGGTCATCCTGCAGGGCAACCATGACTGTCTCAGTTCCATTACCGCAGCCTGAACCCATACTGGAAGGGATCCAGGAGGTTTCCATCTTCCAGGACCACCTGGGGCAGGTCAACATGAATGTAAGAAAAGGAAAACTTTTATTCCTCTCCTTCCTTTGCATTATTTGCCTCTTCTTTCAATCTTGCCTTATAGTGCATCTCATTCTCCGATAATCCTCCAAGTCAAAGCTTCATGCCAATTTTTCTGTCTTTTCACCCAAACTTTCTGTGATAACTGGGCAAAGAGTTGGTAGCGTGAATAACAAACATCCTAACAAAACACAGAGGTTCCACTGAACACCTTGAACCCAAAAGGACATTAGGCATAAAGAAAAAGCAACCGGGTGTAGTGCTGAGCTTTTGTGTTGCATAAAGTAAATGGATGTTGTTCTCCTGAATAAAGGATTAGTATTGCTTGCATAGCTCGTGTTCTCATTGAGGAAGAGATTTGCTGTGCAGTTAATCAAATGAACCCTGCAAAATCTTCCATGCTTTGCATTTTTGATCTGTAGATGCAATGTAGCTCATGAAGTTACCTTGTCATTTGACAGCTAGACCAGATTAATCAAGAAAATAACTTACAGGGCTTTTTTGGGGGGGGGGTCATTCTTTCCCTGTTCTCCCAACGCTCCTTTGTATCAAATATCTTTTGTGACCAATGCAGGGCTCCACTAGTTAAAGGAGAGAATTAAGCTAATGTTGTTTGCTTTAAAAATGATTGGAAGGATTACTGCACAAGTGAATCAAGATTCTGTTCCTTACTGTTAATTTTTCCCTTTCCCTTTTTTTTTCCTCTTCATAAAAATTATGCCTCGGGGAATAGAGATTTTGTTGGTTTTTGAGTTTTGCCTTGGAGAGACAGCTTCTATACATTTTATTTGTATTGTTTTTTAGAAAGTAGTATTACAAAAATACATTGGTCTTATAATGCCTATTAAAGGAGTTATGGGTGCAACTAATACCACCTGTGAATACCAAAGTCTATAATTATCATGCACACCTTCTTTTAAGGAATACCTTATCCTGTATATCTGGGTGAGAGAACAAGATTCAGAAGCATAAGAGAACAAGCAAACACATTTTAAAAATGATTACTAGTCTCTTATATCTTTTAGCATCTTCTGTCTAGGTTTCCTCTATCTCATTAACTGAAGTCAGGATTCTAGTCTCATCCCTTTGTAATCTGGCAGTTACTTAAACAGCTCCTGGGACAAACTGCTAAAATGTTTCAATCTGACACACTCTGGGCTTGTGTTCATCCCACTCTGTATCTCCTGGATTCTGATAAACTACTGATATGCTTTGAGAACTCCTAATCCATTATGAGTGGAACTCCTAATCAATTCCTTTGTACGCCCACCTCTTCTCTACACAATGGTATGAGTCATGGTACCAAGAAAGGCATGATGTACTCCATGCATTCACCACAGATATCCCTCCTCATCCCGCTTTTAGGTACTTTCCACACAGACCATCATGAGTTGCTTTAGAGATTAGAAATCCTCATTTGAATTCCTTCTTAGATTTTTGATGTTCAGCTTTCATAGTCCCATTTCAAAATATGCAAATCATAGAAATACTGTACTAACTACTGTACACACACACACACACACACACACACACACACAGTGGTACCTCTGATAACAAATTTAATTCGTTCTCTGAGGCAATTCATTATATGAAAAATTTGTTATCGAAAACACATTTTCCCATTGAAATGAATTGGAAACTGATTAATCCATTCCAGATGTCTGAAAAAAGGGAAAAAGCAATGCAATGCAAACATGGGCATGGACATTGACAAAACATGGACATAAGTAACCAGCAAGACTACCCCAAACTTTTCCCGCCAAAAATGCAATGGGGAAAATGCAAACAGACAAACATAGGCAGCAAGAGAAACCCAGCCCCTTTTTGCCTGCAGAACAATGGAAAAGATTGCAAACATGGAGAAATGAAACCAACAAGACTACCCTAGCCTTTCCCCACCAAAATGCAATGGGGAAAATGCAAACAGACAAACATAAGCAGCAAGAAAAATCCAGCCAATTTTTGCCTGTAGAGTGGTGGAAAAGATTGCAAACATGGAGAAATGAAAACAGCAAGACTACCCCAGCCTGATCCTGTCCAAAGTGCAATGGGGAAATTTTTTGTCAGGCAGTGTTCTAGGATCTGTACAGCCTCCACTGCGGAGGTAGTAAAGGAGAGATAGAGCTGTGTGTCATCAGTATACTGATGGCAGCAGACCCCAACTCTCCAGATCAACTCCCGTGGCAGTTTCAAATAGATGTTAAATAGCAAGGGGGAAATAGCTGAACCCTGGGGCAACCCACAATTGACATCTCATCCCCAGTTCAAGTCTCTGAGCACAAACACAAGCAGGAGGAGACCCCAGCCAGTTCTTGCCTGTAGATCAATGGAAAAGATTGTAAACATGGAGAAAAGAAAGCAGCAAGACTACCCCAGCCTGTTCCCATCAAAATGCAAAAAAAGTATAAAGAATTAATAAAAGCTAGCTCCCTACCTTTCCAAGTTCAAAAGATCCAAATCCCTCAGCAAAAAATTAATTCAAGAATAGCTCCAAAACACCATGGGAAAATGCTATAACTCCTCCCACCCCTCCAAAAACTACAGGGGGTTCAATGCATCTTGGGTACACTTTTTTGCATGGCATTATGAAAAAGTTGTTATCCAAGACAGTCCATAGGCAACATTCATTACCCAAGGCAGCCCTTTCCACAGAAATTTCCATTTGCTATACAAATCATTTGTTATCAGAGGCAATTCAGAAGCTAAGCAGGGTCAGGCCTGGTTAGTACTTGGATGGGAGACCACCAGGGAATACCAGGTGCTGTAGATGCCTGGAGTAGGAACTGGCAAACCACTCCAGTATTTGTGCCAAGAAAACTCCATGGACATGGAGTCATGAAGAGTCAGTCACGACTATAATGATGCAACACATACATATACAGTGGTACCTCTACTTAAGAATTAATTCCGTTCGGACAGCATGCTCGTAAGTCAATCTGCTTGTAAATCGAGCAGCGATTTCCTATAGGAATGCATTGAAAACCAACCCTCCTCAGTCAAGGAATATGAATGCTATCCCAAACCTTCTCAAACAAGGGAAGCTGAAAGCCTGTCAAAATTGGCTCTCCAGGGGGTTTGCGGCTGCCCTTGAGTCAGCAGCCACCTCCTCTCTGCCTGGGTCTCTGCTCCGAGACTCAGGTAAAGAGGAGGAGGAGGAGGAGGAGGAGGAGGAGGAGGAGGAGGAGGAGGAGGAGGAGGAGGAGGAGGAGGAGGAGGAAGGTCTCACGGTGGCAGGCAGGCAGGTTTCAAAAGGCTAGAGCTGATGACAACTCTAGCCATTTAAAATCCTCCCCCTGCAACTGTGAGGGGGTCATGTGATGTGTGAATGTTCAGGTGGCTTGGTGGGGTTGGAGGGGAGACGTGCCTCCCTCCCAAACCACCTGAGTCGAGTGAACATGCACCAATCCCTGGGACGTGTGCATGTTCAGGTTGGTTGGGCAGGTGTATGTATATAAGTATGTATAGTGTAACACAACAGAAGAAAATATATACACGATACACTACATATATACACTAAATATATACACCAAAACTACCCCATGCAACAATTTGCACACACACAGGTGTGTATGTATATATATTTTCTTCTGTTGTGTTAAAATATACATACATGTATGTTAGAGATGGGCACGACTTGAAAAAAAAAAAATTCGAGTTGTCGTTAGTCGGGCCCGTCCCGTTTCGGGTCGTTTCCGGTTTTCACGAAAATTCGCAAAAATTAGTCGGTTCGTTTTTTTTTTGTTTTTTCGTTGTCGTTAGTACTGGTTTTTTTTGGGGGGGAGCGGGCTCCTGGAGGCACCTCTGTGTGGGGTGGGTGCCTCCTCTGGCCCGCTATAAAGGGAAAGTGGGCTCCTGGAGGCACCCGTGGGTGCCTCCTATCCTCACCCACTAGGAAGGGGAAGCAGGCTCCAAGAGACCCCTCTACATGGGGGTCTCCCTTCCTCACCTGCTGCTGCTGCAAAATGCTATGCAATAGCCATATGGATATTGCATAACATAATGTGCAGACAGTGAGACCAGTGCGAGAGTGATAGAATCATGCCTTCCCTGCACAAGGCTCTCGCACCACCATGTCTCACACAGAAGGGAAGTGTACTTGCTGCGTGTAGTGCAATGCAAGCAAGTAGGTCTGGCTTTAAGGTGGCTTAGTGCAATGGCTAGGGTTAGGCTAG
This sequence comes from Phrynocephalus guinanensis, assembly GCA_037367245.1. Taxonomy (NCBI): domain Eukaryota; kingdom Metazoa; phylum Chordata; class Lepidosauria; order Squamata; family Agamidae; genus Phrynocephalus; species Phrynocephalus guinanensis. The sequence goes on from CM074734.1 coordinate 22,148,490, forward strand.
TGACGGGTAAGGTTACGGTGGGCTAGTGGGTTGCACCTCTGGGTGCCTCTCTGACCCACTAAGAAGACAGTCTGTGACGTATGGGTACGGAGTCAAGGGTTAGGGTTAGGGCTAGGGCAGGTTTTAGGGGGCTTTTTGGCACATCCCAGAAGTCTCCATGGCCAAGTGGCCATGCGACTGGTGGGATGGCTCCAAAAATTTGCATGGTCATCCACACTCACATGGCTGGCCACTCGGCCAGCCCATCCAATGCGCAGGTGTAAAAAAAATCAAAAAAAAAAATCAATGGAGGACAGAGGAGGAGAGGAGAGACATTTTGTTGCAAGAAAAAACCCACTGCTACTGTGAAAAATCTGGCAGTTTATAAATTTTCGTGTGTTTCTGTTGTGCTTGTGTGTTTTTGGACCACGATTTCAAAAACAATATTGCGTTCGCCGCCCCATTTTGGATCCCCCGCCCGCACCGCATGGCATGGCGATGGCGACTCGCGAGTCTGGCTGCCCAGGACGGGGGGAGGCGGGACCCCCCCTCCAGAAACCACCCCTCCGGTAGGTGCCCTGCGCCCTTAGTCAAGCAGGCATTTTTCCGCCTGCTTTTTTGGCCCGGGAATGGGGGGGGGGAGAGTTTAAAGTTTTTTCCTGTGCCGTCCGTGCCGCTTGCTTGCGCTTTAATTGCGGCGGCCGGCGGCCGGCGAGACTGGGCTTTTTGCTGGCTGGCTGCGAGCCTGCGGCGAGTCCTACAGAGCAGCCCACTAGGACGGGGGATGGGGGGGAGGCCGGGGACCTCCAGAAACAACCCCTCTGGTAGGTGCCCTGAGGCACGGCAGGCATTTTTCCGCCTGCTTTTTTGGCCCGGGAACTGGGTTTTTTTAACTTTTAAAAACTTTTTTTCTGTGCCGCGTGGCATCGCGCGATTGCGCGATGCAAGGAACGACCATGACAAATCAGACCAAAATTGTTCGTTCGTCGGTTCGAGCTCGAAGTCTGGGGGAGTAATTCCCGTTACCGTTTCCGTAGAGTAACGGAACCGAGTAACGGAAACGGAAACAGGAATACCGCTACGTCGTGCCCATCTCTAATGTATGTATGTATAGTGCAGGGCTGTTCAACTTTGAACAGGCCAAGGTCTACTTTTTCCGGCCCAAAGTGCCTGAGGGCTACTACATTAAAATCTCTACTTACGAATTTTATCAGTTCCGAGCACATGCTTGTAAGTAAAAACTTTTGTAAGGAGAACATCGGTTTCCCATAGGAATGCATTGAAAACCAATTAATCTGTTCTAGAGGGAATAGATTTCAATGCACCATGGCCCTTGAACTGCCCTGCTCGGCTGAGACAGTGGGCTGGCAGACCCAGAACTTTGCTGGGGCAGTGGTGGTCCTTTGGATGGGGGAGGGAAGGGTGGAGAACTTATCCCCTTACTTTTTTTTATTGATGGCAGGCAGGCTACTTTTGAACCCTTCATGGGCTACCAGTAGCCCGCGGTCTACCTATTGGGCTGGCCTGGTATAGTGTAACACATACACACACATACACACACATAGTGTAACACAACAGAAGAAAGTGTGTGTGTGTGTGTGTGTGTGTGTGTGTGTGTGTGTGTGTGTGTGTGTGTGTGTGTGTACAAATTGTTGTATTGGGGTTGTTTTCTTCTACTTTTAATTCACTCTGTTTATTTCCCAACTCTTCTCCTGTGCCCAATCATGGAATATAATTGTATAATATTAGTAATAATTTTAGAACTGCAGAACTAGGGAAAAAAAAAAAACACCTATCGATCAAGTCCAGCTGTTGCCAGGGTTGCACAGTGCCGAATTGAACTCCCCTCCACTGACTCTACAGCCAGATAATTAAATAACTGAGCATCCCACAATTCTTTCTCCCATCTCTCTCTCTCTCTCTCTCTCTCTCTCTCTCTCTCTCTCTCTCTCTCTCTCTCTCTCTCTCTCTCTGTGTGTGTGTGTGTGTGTGTGTGTGTGTGTGTGTGTGATTTGCATAGGAAAAACCTTCAGGAATTGCATGTTTCTGATTGTTTCAGTGGGAAGCCTTCTTCAAAACATACCCCCATCCTGCTCTCACTTCTCATATTGGGAAGCTCCTCTAAGGCAGGCCTGGAAGTCAGTAACATGAAGTCAGGCCTCCGCTGTGGTGGCTGCTCCACTTTGGAACTCCTTGCCACCAGAGGTGTGATTGGCTCCATCCCTCCTTGGTTTTAGGGGGCAACTGAATACCTGGATGTTTTCCCAATCCTCTCAATAATTTGACCCTCATTAAGTAATTGTATTATCTCTTCTGCCACCCGCCTGCCATTAATTTTCACTGCTGTTTCATTGTTCTGTCATTACCATTATTGCTTATGACTATGTGCCTTTTTGTTATCTGTCCAAAGTAGTAACCTAGCTACTAGTTGGGCAAGCTATACATGTAAATAAATAACTAAATTTAATTAGAAATGCAAGGCACATTAGTAGTCAGATAATCCCGAGCAAGGCGCAGTGTCAAAACAAACTTCTTTATTCACCTTCCTGCCCAGGCAAAGATAGGAACCAGACCATATCAGGCCATGGCTCAAAGATTACTGCTGGAGACAGCAGTTGTGTGGCTGCAAAATAAATAGGTCACTGGTTTGTCAGCAGTTCATGACAATCAGTTTTTGCTAAGAGTCTCTTATAGTTCTATGAAGGCAGTGATGAGGAGATACCAAGTGGGAATGGGGTGAGGGGGGACATTTGGGCATGTGGACAGCGTGTTTATTTTTGTCTACCTGAAGAGAGGGATACATTTGTGTCTGCCTTTAGGATGGGAAGAACAATATCTGTGCCTGAAAAGGAAGGATACATGTTTACATAAGGACTAAAGAATATATGTGTGTGTGAGGGTTGTCTAAATGTTTACATAAGGGACTGAAGAATATATGTGTGTGTGAGGGTTGTCTATATGTGTGGAAGGGACAGTGTGTTTATGCAGCTCTGGTGTTCCCAACACTACCACCATTCCATCCACCTGGAGAGATTACCTATATTTTAGTGGCCTATCTCTACTAATCTGAATCTGTCAAGCGGTATCCAGTGAGCCTATTGTATGTGCAACATTTTCACCAAGCTCTTAAATCTTGCTTGTTTTAAACTGGTTCTTCTTTATCTGTGAATTTGAGGCTTTTTATATGGCCATTAGGAAGTCTCTGCCAATGCCAGGAAATCACTGAGAAGATACAAGCAGCATGGATGGGCAAGGCTGAGCACGCAACTGGGTGAATATGTTCTTCTGAGTTCTATTTTGTTTATGGGGTGTGGGAGGAAGCAAATTTTCTCCCAGTTCTTGTGTACAGAGCCCTGAAGCTAGCTGCCAAAAATTGACAGGTTTCTTCCATTGCTTATGTTCTGTGATGTTTCCAGAATCCATGTGCCCAAGTGAAAAAACAATGATGTTATAGCGATTTTATTTTTTCGGTGCAAATCAAGGGGAGGCAGGTGATGAAACTTTAGGAAGGAGGGAAGGAAGGAAGGAAGGAAGGAAGGAAGGAAGGAAGGAAGGAAGGAAGGAAGGAAGGAAGGAAGGAAGATTGTGTTTAAAATGTAGCATGTCATACAGATATGGCAAAGAGGAGCCACTATTGAACAAAGGATGGGTTCTTTATCTGTTGGAGGTATTGGAGGAAACTGAGGTGGTTCTTTTGTCACATTAGGCACAACTAGGGCGTAGAATACCTCTTTGCAAGTAGGTAGGGATTACTCACTTGGTGGTGTGCAGACTCTCCAGTGGGATATTTTTCAAAAAAAGTAGCCAAGGGAGGGAGGGAGGGTGTTTATCTGAAGAAGATAAACATAACCAAATCTATGAACACCTGCTGAATCCTTGTTTCCAACCACCTCCATTAACAAGAGTTTACTATTATTCATCTATTCTGATGTATTTTAATTTAACCTATAGGATACAAGCTGGGGAGTCAAAATACATTTGCTGAACCTGAGTGAATGGAGAGAGTTTAGGGATGCACTCTGAATCAACTGATAGTCCTTCTGTTGCATTGCACTCATGATCTGAAAGTCACTTGATTCAGGCTGCCACTATGTGGTCAAATACTGTGGGATTTGCTGTGGGTATGAAGCAGATGAATTCATTTTTTTAACTGATCAAAGACCAATTTGAGTAACTCTGGCCCCTTTTGCTTTTAGTGTACAGTTTTCCCCCCACTGTCCCTGGGGACTTCTAGTCTTTTCATGACAGAAACATTCAAACTGACTTTTTCTCATGTGATCAATTGCTTTCATTTTCCAAAAGAATAAGGGGTAAGACTAGAGATGGGCACACAAAAAAAATCGTTCCATTATTCGTTATTAGAGATGGGCACGGAACGAACATTTTTTCATTTCCGTTACCATTTGTTGTTTTCGTTACGTAACGAAATGACAAACGAAAATTGTGATGAAAATGCAACGAAACGAACAGAACCACGAAAATTGTGGTCGTTACGTTTCGTTTCCATTAATGGTGACGCACAATGAAATGAGCTGTTTTAAATGTTAAAAAATGCCCTGGACATCCATAAAAACACAGCGATAATTATTTATATTGTCTGATAATACCTACCAGGGGGGGGGGTTGGGGCCCTTAAAACGTTTGTTTTTGTCTTCTCCCATCGTGATGTATTTTTCTTTTCCCTTTAAAATGGATGTCATCACCAACCACAAAATGGAGGCAAGCCATGTGATGGGATCATGTTCAACCAATAGCATGCCCAGGTTGCAGACTGGGCGGGCAGGTCTGGCAGCCACAGAGGGCATAAAAAGGTCTGGCAGCCCCTGCCCTCCTTGCAGTCTCTGGTGGGAGTTAGGGTGGGATTGCTGTCTCTGCGACTCTAGCTTCAGTCCTGCAGCCTCCCTGTGTGCATGCGTGCTGCGTACCTCTCGGTGAGTACCCTCCCCTGCCCTGCAGTGCAGTCACTCTGCGGCTGCCTTGCACCCTGAGCAAGGCAGCCTCCCTGCATAACTAGTCTATACTGTGTCTCTGCCAGCATCCATTTTTTTTAGTGTTTTCCCTCTGGTCTGGGGCGTTGGAGGATGCCTGCACACGGAAATGCTTTAAAAACCGCACAAAAAGCGGGTAGAAACAAGAAACAAAAAAACAAAAAACGGTAACATAATTTTTCAAAAAATTCCTGACAAACGGAAACGAACCGAAACAGACCTCTCAACGACAAACAAAAAACCGAAATGCCATTTTCTGTTTCGTGCCCATCTCTATTCGTTATTCATTTTGTTACATAACAAAACAAATAACAAAAATTGTGATGAAAATTAGGTTCGTTACGTTTCATTTTCGTTAACGGCGATGTGCAATGAAATGGGCTGTTTTTAAATGTTAAAAAATGTCCTGAATATCCGTAAAAACCCAGCGATAATAATTTATTCTGCCTAATAATACCTACCAGGGGGGTTGGGGTCTTTTCTCAGATCGCTGTATTTTGTTCCCTCTAAGGGGACATCGACCCAAAATGGCTCCCAAATGCCTAATATTGATTTATTGGGTATTAAAACACCCTGGACATCCGTAAAAACACAGTGATAATTATTTGAAATTATTACCTACCAGGGGGTTGCGATCCTTAAAACATTTGTTTTTGTCTTTCTCCCATCGCGATGTATTTTTTCTTTTCCCTTTAAGGATGACACAAAATGGATTCCAGCCACAAGATGGATGCAAGCCATTTGATGGGATCATGTAAATTCTTGGACAATTTCAACCAATAGCATGCCCAGGTTGCAGACTGGGTAGGTGTGGCAGCCACAGAGGGCATAAAAAGCTTTGGCAGCTTCCATCCTCCTTGCAGTCTGTGGTGGGAGTTAGGGTGGGATTGCTGTCTCTGTGACTCGTTACTTTAGGCCAGGCAGGCAGGTGTGTGTGTCTGTTCCTGCTGGCTGCAGCCTGGCTCTTAGGGGAGAGAAAGAAGAGATTTCTCTTGCAGCCTCCCTGTGTGCATGCGTACCTCTCGGTGAGTACCCTCCCCTGCCCTGCAGTGCAGTCACTCTGCGGGTGCCTTTTATGCCCTGGGCAATGCCCGCCGCTGCCTTGCTGCCTCCCTGCGTACCTAGTCTATACTGTGTCTCTGCCAGCATCATTTTTTTTCAGTGTTTTCCCTCTGGTCTAGGGCATCGGGGGGACGTCCGCGCGTGGAAATGCTTTAAGTTGCGCAAAAAAAAAGCGGGTAAAAATGAAAAATGAAAAAACAAAACAAATTTTTTTCAAAAAAAATTCACGAAAAACAAAAATGAACCAAAATGGACCTGCAACGAAAAATGAAAAACCGAAACATCATTTTTTCTATTCGTGCCCATCTCTAGGTATGACCATGGGTGCTATTCTGGTGATGTACTAAACCAGATGTGATGGTGGAACACTAACTCTCCCTAGTCACCATGAAGCTTTTTTTTTAAAGCATTATCAAGTTTAGCACTAAATAGCCTTATTGGTACACAGTACTAGTTTAGTGCTAGATCTCCTCGGCACTGAACAAAACTACCAAGATAAAAATCTATATGAAGTAGAAACAATTCCAGCAATCGACAGCAGTTTACTGTGTTCCCACAGCATGTGTTTTTATGCTATGGAAGAATGGTGGGAAACTCCATTTTCCCTAATTTCAAGAGCCTACTACTGTACTGCAGCCAAAACTGTACTGCTCATGTCTTGGGGTTCAATCCCAGCTAGCCAACTCATGGAATACTCAGCCTTCTAGCCTTCTGAAGTCAGTAACATGAGTACCCAGCTCACGGGGGGTGGGGGGAGAGTGTAGCCTGCATAAATTGTAAACAGCCGAGACAGTGCTTTAAAGCAAAGCAAAGCAAAAGCAAAGTGTTCTGCTTATATACCGCCCCATACCACTACAAGTAGTCTCTGGGCGGTTTACAATTTTGATTACAGTGTGCAGGCTACACATTGCCCCCCCCAGCAAGCTGGGTACTCATTTTACCGACCTCGGAAGGATGGAAGGCTGAGTGAACCTTGAGCCTGCTACCGGGGATTGAACCCAGGTCATGAGCACAGTTTTACCTGCAGTACAGGCATTTAACCACTGTGCCACGAGGCTCAGTGGTGGTACATAAGCTGATGCATCTCGCTTTTGCTTTTTAATGTCATGCAACTAGAGATGGGCACAAACTATGGTTTGGAGTTTCATGCTGGTTCATACACTTGGCATCACAGGTGTCACATAGGCCCTTCCATCACCTCCCCATACGGATCCTCCACTCACCAGCCAGCACACAGACCTACCCTCCCTTCCTCCTCATCAGCTGTTCCACCAGTCTCCAGCAGGAGCACGGGCTTCCATTCCCGCCCTCCTTGACTGATCACCCAGTCGGACAAGGAAGCAGAACATGCTAACCCTGTGCTCCTGCCAGGGACCCATCAAATAGCCAAAGAGGAAGAGGAGAGGAGTGCACTCTGACTGGTGAGTGGGTCTTTGCTCAGGGAGGCGGAGGGATTAGAACTGAGGTTCATGCCCATCTCCACATGCAACACTTTCAACATCCCATCAGGTTTACAGTGAACCATTAAAGCAGTGCCAGGGATTGGAAGTAGAGATGGGCACGACTCAAAAAAATGGTGTTTCGTTTGTCGTTTGGTCGTTTAGGGGTCCGTTTCGGTTCATTTTCGTTTTCGTGATGTTTTTTGCAAAAAACATTGTTTTCGGTTCATTAGGTAATGAAACAAAAAAATGAAAACGAAAATGAAAAATTGCTGTTTTGTTAGCATTCTTTTTAGTTCAATGCATCTGCTGAAATGAAAACGAAAAACACGGCAAATTTGGTCGTTTCGTTTTCATTTTCGTTTTGTTTTTTAAAAAATTTTCATTTCGTTTTCGTTGCGTAATGAAACAAAAACGAAAACGAAAACGAAAAATCGCTCGTTTCGTGCCCATCTCTAATTGGCAGAGGATGCAACCTGCCATCTCCATGTGATCACCTAATTAGAACAGAAGCATGAAATAGGCTGTGAATCAAGCTGCAGTTTCAGTATCCTCTTTGGGGAAATGAGAGTTTGCTGCCCCAGGAAAATGAACTCCAAAGGAATGCTACTGGATTTTGGTGTGGATTCCTCTCCCTCTCCTTTTTGCAATGAGTTAGCTTTGGGTTCCTTCCCTATGCTGATGTGTGGGGGCCTTTACAAGACTGGAGCATAGGTAAAAAGATGACCTATACTATTGGCTCTGCCTAGAGGGAGCCTGTTTCCTAACACCAACCAATCTCAGTAGAGATTCACCAGGCTCGGAACTGGCAACATTCCTCAGTTTGCAGGAATGATTTATTTTATTTATTGATATTATTTATATACCACCTATCCCAACCCTTCCCCCAGGGGATGTTCAGAATGATTTCTAAAAGCTGGAGGTTTGTAGCCAAAAAGAGTATTATGCCTAGAAGGATTGACTTTTTTTAAAAAAAATGGCTGGGAACTTGGGACAGTGCTCCATTTCACAGGCAGATTTCTACTCACCAGCCATATCCAAATGCTAGAGGTTTGTAGTATTTTACAAATTTCATAATACAGCTAATGATTTGTAACAGAAAGCATTCCCCCTGTTTTAGCTCCTTAAAACACACACACACACACACACACACACACACACACACACACACACACACACACACACACACACACACACACACACACAGAGAGAGAGAGAGAGAGAGAGAGAGAGAGAGAGAGAGAGAGAGACAGAGAGAGAGAGAGAGAGAGAGACAGAGACAGAGAGACAGAGAGACAGAGAGACAGAGAGACAGAGAGAGAGAGTGAAGAAATTTAAACGAAAGCATGTCCTAGCCTGCTGCAGGATATTTTAAATGGAAATCATTTCTCCCAGCAACCCATTTCATTCTGTTCCCTCACATTTTGCTGTCAATCTCATGCTAGCCTGTCACTAAAGAGAGTGTCTTGAATATATTAATTACCACTTTTTAGGCCTCCATATACTTATTACTATTGAGGAAATCAAATCAATTGGAAAATAACTAAGGAGGCACTGCTCTTGTAAGGCAGCATTTTATGAGCCTCACATCAAAGTCAGCATTGTGTGAGATGGCAACGATGCTATTATATAGCACGAAGCTCTGGCACGTTCAGTTTGATCCGGTACCCTTCACATGTTTTCAAAATGTATTACAGTATGCTTTTTTAAAAAAAAATGAGAATGCTCCCTGGAATTCTTTTCATTTGCTGCTGTTATTGTGGTTCAGATACAAATATAGATTGAGAAAGAGACACAGAAAAGGTTTCTTACTATACTGTTAGCCCAGGCTTAAAACCGGGCTAGCTAAATTTAAATTCCTCTTAGATCTATGATGATTCAGGCCTATTGAACGTTGATGGAACTGATACCTCAATCCTCCCTAAGCCTATTAACTTGAAAGTAAGTCAATTGATTATCATATAACCTACTTTCTAGAAAGTTTGTCTCCATTATAGTCCTCATATTTTAGATAACTTGCTCTGTCCTCATCTGCTTCATACAATGTTCTATCTCAGGGCTGTCCAACTTTGAACAGGCCGAGGTCTACTTTTTCTGGCCCAAAGTGCCTGAGGGCTACTACATAAATACCTCTACTTACGAATTTTATCCATTCCAAGCACATGCTCGTAAGTAAAAAAAATTGTAAGTAGAGCAGCAGTTCTGCATTGATTTTCAATGCATTCCTATGGAAAGGCTGACCATGCACAAGCTTCCCTTGCACCCGCTCGATCATCTGGCAGTGGGGGGGAGCAGGGGACCATGCCATGGCCCTTGAACTGGCCCGCTTGGCTGAGACAGTGAGCTGGCAGACCCAGAACTTTGCTGGGGCAGTGGTTGTCCTTGGGATGGGGGAGGGAGGGATGGAGAACTTATCCCCTCACTTTTTTATTGGTGGCCGGCAGGCTACTTTTGAACCCTTCGTGGGCTACCAGTAGCCCACGGTCTACCTGTTGGGCAGGCCTGTTCTATCTTATTTGAAAAATATCAAGGCATAACATACATATTCTTATCCCCCCCATACACACACACATTTATTAATTATATTTTCGCCCTGCCCTATGTGATTAATTAGGTTGACACAGCAACAGTTTCATTAGTCACAACCTATATAAATGTTCTGGATCCATCCAAAACTACCCAAATCCGCCACATTTTGACAAAAGCAGAGTACCCTGCTTTAGAGGGCCTACAAAATTATACAAAACAGATTCGTGCTTATTAATCATTTATCTACAAGTTTCCTTCTTCTCCCACAGGTATGTTCCTAAAAGCAACCATTAATTTAGGATGTCACTGAGCATGTTGTCTGCAGCAATATTTGTCCATAGTAAAATAAAAGAAGTACCTGTATGAAATATTTAAAAAAAGAATACTGGATAGAGAGATACTTTTGATAGCTATTCATTTTCATATACTTACAGAGTTTTGCTTAGAAGAGGAGCCATGCAAATCATGCAAGCTTAGTCTTCTACCTTCCAAAGAATCTTTCTCATAAGCCTATCTTTGTTCTGACTCCACATTTTTGGAGAAAAAATGAACTTAATTGTCTGTGGGCTAAATAAATGGAAGCCATTTATTTTCACTTGTGTGGCCATCCCACCAAGGTGTTGGTTGTGATAAGAATTAGGCATTGTGCTGCTAAATAACTATGCAGGAGATAAACCAGAGGATCTTCTTAACACTGATTGCTTGTGTGAACACTGTGGGTTAAACCACCAGGTCCAAGGAGTGATGTGATAGTTGGGGTATGCTATTGCCCACCAGATCAAAAACTTGAGGGGGGGAACTTGAAATGAGGAGACAAATCATGGAGGTGTCGCAGAAGGATAGGATAGTAATCATGGGGGATTTCAATTATCCCCACATTGACTGGGACAATGCGAGCTCCGGGCAAGAAAGAGAAACTGGGTTTCTCGACTTGCTGAATGACTGTGCCTTAGAGCAACTTGTCATGGAGCCCACCCGAGAACAGGCAACTCTGGATCTAATACTGTGCGATACTCAGGACCTGGTCAGGGATGTGAATGTCACTGACCCTCTGGGGAACAGTGACCATGCTGCAATCTCCTTTGCCATGCATGTTGGAGGAAGAGTGTCAAGCAAATCAGACATAAAAACCCTTGATTTTCGAAGGGCAAACTTCCCTCAGATGAGGAAACTAGTTAGAAAGAAATTGAAGGGGAAGGTTGGAAGAATCCAATCTCTTCAGAGTGCATGGAACCAGTTTTAAAACAACGGTAAGAGGCCCAGCACAAGTGCATACCACAAAGAAAGAAGAGCTCATTTAAGTCCAAGAGGGCGGCATGGTTAACGAGTGGAGTTAGAGAGGCTCTAAAGCGCAAGGAGAGGTCTTTCTGTAAATGGAAATCCTCCCCAAATGAGGAAAATAAAAAGGAACACAAACTCTGGCAAAAGAAATCTAAGAAGATGATAAGAGAGGCAAAGAAAGATTTTGAGGAACGCATGGCTAGCAATATAAAGGGTAATAATAAAAGCTTCTTTAAATATGTTAGAAGTAGAAAACCTGCCAGAGAACCAGTTGGCCCTCTGGATGGTGAGGGAGGAAAAGGGGAGATTAAGGAGGACTTGGAAATTGCAGAGAAATTAAATGAGTTCTTTGCTTCTGTCTTCACGACAGAAGACCTTGAGCATATTCCACTGCCTGAACGGCCCCTGTTGACTAAAGAATTAAATCAAATACAGGTTAAAAGAGAGGAGGTTTTAGGACTAATTGATAAATTGAAGATTAACAAGTCACCGGGCCCAGATGGCATCCACCCAAGGGTTATGATGGAACTGAGAAATGAAATTGCAGATCTCTTAACGGTAATATGCAACTTGTCTCTTAAAACGGCCACAGTGCCGTGGGACTGGAGGATAGCAAATATCACACCAATTTTTTAAAAAGGAAGGAGGGGGGACCCGGGAAACTACAGGCCAGTTAGCCTTACATCTGTCCCAGGGAAGATGGTGGAAAGCCTCATCCAAAAGAAATTCTTAAAACACATAGAAGAACAAACCTTGCTGAGAGAAAATCAGCAAGGGTAAGTCTTGTCTGACAAATCTTTTAGAATTTTTTGAAAAGGTCAACAGGCATGTAGATTTGGGTGAACCGGTGGATATAGTCTATATGGATTTTCAAAAGGCTTTTGACACAGTCCCTCACCAAAGGCTGCTGAGAAAATTGCCCAGTCAGGGGATAAAAGGGCAGGTCCTCTTATGAATTGAGAACTGGTTGAGATCCAGGAAACAAAGAGTAGGTGTCAATGGGAAATTTTCACAATGGAGAGAGGTAAAAAGCGTTGTGCCCCAGGGCTCTGTCCTGGAACCGGTGCTTTTCAATCTGTTCATAAATGACCTGGAGACAGGGATAAGCAGTGAGGTGGCCAAGTTAGCAGATGACACAAAACTTTTCCGTGTGGTAAAAACCAGAGAAGATTGTGAAGAGCTCCAGAAGGATCTCTCCAAACTGGGGGAATGGGCTACAAAATGGCAAATGCGTTTTAATGTAGCCAAATGTAAAATAATGCATATTGGGGCAAAAAAATCAAAACTTTATCTATCAACTCATGGGCTATGAGTTATCCGTGACAGATCAGGAAAGATATCTTGGTGTGTTGGTGGACAGCTCCATGAAGGTGTCTCCCCAATGTGTGGCAGCGGTGAAGAAGGCCAATTCCATGCTAGGGATTATCAAAAAGGGGATTGAAAATAAAACAGCCAACATTATAATGCCATTATACAAAACAATAGTAAGGCCCCACCTGGAGTATTGTGTACAATTCTGGTCACCGCATCTCAAGAAAGACATAGTGGAACTGGAAAAGGTGCAGAAGAGAGCGACTAAAATGATTACTGGGCTGAGGCACCTCCCTTATGAGGAAAGGCTAAAACATTTGGGGCTCTTTAGTCTGGAAAAAAGACGCCTGAGGGGGGATATGATTGAGACGTACAAAATAATGCAGGGCATGAGTAAAGTGGATAGAGGGAAGCTCTTCTCCCTATCACAAAATACCAGAACTAGGAGACATACACTCAAATTGAGGGCTGGGAGAGTAGGAACAGGCAAAATAAAATATTTTTTTACCCAGCGCGTTGTTAGTCTATGGAACTCCCTGCCACAGGATGTGGTGATGGCATCTGACCTGGATGCCTTCAAAAGGGGATTGGACAGATTCCTGGAGGAAAAGTCCATCGCAGGTTACAAACCATGATGGAGATTTGTAATCTTCAGGCTTAAAACCAGGGTACTTCAAGGGCCAGATGCAGGGGAGTGGTATCAGGAGACAGATATCTAGTCTCATGCGCTCCCAAACGCATCTGGTGGGGCCACTGTGAGATACAGGAAGTTGAACTAGATGGGCCTTTGGCCTGATCCAGCATGGCTCTTCTTATGTTCTTATGTTCTCAATCAAATGCATCTTCATTTCAGAGATGCATTTGATGGAAATACAAGGGAAGGCTTCCTCTGTCACTATGCTCAAACTGAAGGAAATGTCCTACAGTAACTAGGACCATTACCCCATGTCCACTTTGTATCGCAACCAACTAAAACATGTAATAAATCTTGTTGCGGTCACATGGTTTTGTTGCTGTTCCTGCATCCCCAAGGATGCACTTTATTGTTACATAACTTTTGTGACCCCATGGATGGGGTCCGCATCAAAGTGCATTTTGTTTTGTTTTCCTGTGGCACTATTTTTTCTAAAAAAATTAAAAATTGATAGGTAGGTATATTAGTATATTGATTTTTATTTGCCATTTGTTGAACTTCTAACACTTCTTTTTTGGCTTCTTTCTGTGCATAGTGACTTCTGATACTGTGAATTTACTGTTATGTGGCTACTCCAAGTAGTGCCACTAGGTGGCCCTATGGTGACAGAACAGTTGTGCTGTGGATTAAACGGTATCCCATGGCGCGTGTAGTGGTTTAAAAACCACAATGGAACAGTGACATGGATTCCACCACCCTGAGGCCAGGTACAAGGAAGATGTGCTGAGTCTCAGTTTGGGGGTGTGGTCAAACTTTATTTTGTTCAAAGTATGACAGACGTGGGGGAACAATTTTAAGATCCACATCTCAGACCACTTTCTAGAGCAACAAATTGTACGTGGGGTAACAGCCTAGGTTAGTGGTTCCCCCATTGTCCTTCTGGTGGCAGACAAGTAATTCAGCTAGACTTTTGACAACTGACTTTTTGCTGATGAAGAAGCTTCTTACATGAAGAGTAGTTTATTTTTTTATTTCTTCTGAATCCTTTTAATCTTGTATTGAGAGCCTGCGAAATATACATAATACAATGTTGGACTAGAATGCAAAAAGACTTAAGCTTAAATCCTTGCTGCCCATAAAAACGTATAGGTGGAATAGTTGACAGCGGTAAAACTACTCTTAAATAAATCCCATACATTGGAAACCCTTAAGCTTATGGATATTTGGTAACTCCCTGGAGCACTGAGTAGTCAAAGAAATTCAAGGTGTGGGGAAGGGTACTGGATGGGAAAATTTCCTCCAGCCATCAACCCGTTGGCCCTCTTGGAACATACCCACTTCAGGAAACTCTGAACATTGTGTGCTGAGTGGTTAGTGTGGACCTCTCTGACCCAACTGAATCATGACACCTCTCAATTTTCTCTTATGTAAATTAAGCACACTCAGCTCCTTCAGCTGTTACAGATAGGTTTCAGTTTTCAGAGCTTTTAGCATCATTGTCACCTGTTCCTAAACACTCTGCCACTTGTTGATGGGAAGCAGGAGTTGCCATATTTTTCAGATTCCTGCATTTTGCTTCCAGAGTCCTTAGTTTGAACACATAAGAACATAAGAAGAGCCATGCTGGATCAGGCCCATCTAGTCCAGCTTTCTGTATCTCACAGTGGCCCCACCAGATGCATCTGGGAGTGCATGAGACTAGATATCTGTCTCCTGATACCACTCCCCTGCATCTGGTCCTTGAAGTACCCCAGTTTTAAGCCTGGATATTACACATCTCCATCATGGTTTGTAACCTGTGATGGACTTTTCCTCCAGGAATCTGTCCAACCCCCTTTTGAAGGCATCCAGGCAAGAGGCCATCACCACATCCTGTGGCAGGGAGTCCCACAGACTAACAACGCGCTGGGTAAAAAATATTTTCTTTTGTCTGTTCTTACTCACCCAGCCCTCAATTTGAGTGGATGTCCCCTAGTTCTGGTATTTTGTGGGAGGGAGAACAGTGTCCCTCTGTCCACTTTACTCATGCCCTGCATTATTTTGTACGTCTCAATCATATCCCCCCTCAGGTGCCTTTTTTCTAGTCTAAAGAGCCCCAAATGTTTTAGCCTTTCCTCATAAGGGAGGTCCCCCAGGCCAGTAATCATTTTAGTCGCTCTCTTTTGCACCTTTTCCAGTTCCACTATATCTTTTTTGAGATGTGGTGACCAGAATTGTGCACAATACTCCAGGTGTAGCCTTACTGTCGTTTTGTATAAAGGCATTATAATGTTGGCTGTTTTATTTTCAATCCCCTTTTTGATAATCCCTAGCATGGAATTGACCTTCTTCACTGCTGCCACACACGGGGTAGACACCTTCATTGAGCTGTCCACCAGCACACCTTATAGCCTTATAGCCTCTTGCATCCCATGATGAGGGCAGTGAAGGGACTCATTCTGGAGTGGCAGAATGAGGCACCCTTTCCTTCTTAGACTACTGGCCATTGGTGTTTATAATACTTTCCCATATCCATTCTTAAAAGGATTGGTAAGTGAGAGATTGCTGGATCTGTGTAAGTTATAAAAATGCAACGTACACATCAGCTCTGCAGATAAATTGGAGTATCAAGACTTGAGATGCTGAGTCTGACAAATGAATCTAAGCCAGGGAGCTTCCATTTGAGGTTAACTGGATGCAAATAAACATGAAAATTCAAAATTTTCTGACCCATAGGTCAGTTTTTTAAATAATCTATGCTGCCATAGTCCTGCAATGTACAGAGGATAGCTTGAAATTTCACCTCCACTTTGCACCAAATTGTAAATACTCTTATAAGCTTGGGACAATTCACAGTCTCCCTCTATATATTCAGTTCATATAAGGCTGAAGCTTCCCTCCTCCCCTTTCTGCCCCTCAAGAGTCCTTTGTAATCAGAACTCAGAGAAAAAATGCAAGAGGAGGAAAGCTATTGGAATGCTTGGATTTAATTTGCTTGTCACAGCAATGAACTTGACAAGGCTGGCCAAGAAATAAGTAAAGAAAAGAAGAATAACATTAAAAAAATCAGCAAGTACTTTGGTTTCTGAAAGTAAAACGTAGAACAGTGCTTGCATACTTCCACCGGAACATTTACATATCTACAAAGAAGATCACGGAGCAATTCAAAATGCACAGTTTGAAAGATTACACTAATCTGCTGTGCATGTGCTATTGAAACTGGTATATAAGCAGGGCCGGCACATCCATTAAGGTGAACTAGGCAGTTGCCTATGGTGCCAAAATGGAGAAGGGGCGCTGGCCAGCCTGCTGCCCCCCCCACCGCAATGCCACTGGCCACTGCCATCCATCCCCCCACCCCCCGTCGCCATCCGCCCACCCCCCCCCGCGCCCACCACTGCCCACCCCCCATGCCTATCGCCATCCGCCCCATGCCCGTCGCTGTCCCCCATCATCCACCACCCCTTCCACCCCGCTGCCGCCCTGCCTCTGCCTGCCCACCGACGCCCGCCACCCCAGCACCCCACCGCTCCTGCCGCTGCCACCGCCTGCCTAAGGCGCAAAAAAAGTAGTGCCGGCCCTGTATATAAGGTCTCTCTTCCAAACAGCTGGCATAAAATGGAACTGTTCAGCTTTCACAAACATATTTGGTTATCAGAAATACAAGACTGTGGATCTGAAAAGGATGTAGGGACCTAGATAGTCTTTCTCATGCCAGCAATTCCCATGGAGAATGAGTCATGTTTAACCAAACCGTGTAAAGGAAAGCTGATAATGTAGGTATTTCTCACTCAGCTTTGCATCTGCTGATTCCATGGTCAGGAACCTTTCGAGTTGGGCTAGAAGCATGAACCTAACATACTGTTTCCAGTGTCCATTTTTTGTTCATTATTTCGAATAGGTTTGATGTTATCATTAGAGATGGGCACAAAATGAATTTTTAATGAATTTTGTTATTTTTTATACATTTCATTAGCTAACAAACTGAATAACGAACCAACCCATCAAATAAAAAAAGAAATAAAATGAAATGGAAATTTCTGTTTCGTTCATTTCGTTTTTCGTTCCTGGCACTCACCTTGCCTTGAGTCCCAACAGAGTCCTTCAGAGTCCCAGACTTCGGTGCTGCAAAGCAAGTGCATATATATATATATATATATATATATATATATATATATATATATATATATATATATATATATATATATATATATATATATATATATATATATATATATATATATATATATATATATATGTTTTCGTAGATTTTCACGGGTATAGGTATGCATGTTAGGGTGGATTCGGGTTTCTTCCCGTGTAGAAATCTGGTTGTTTTGGCGACGTTTCGACGAGGTCTCACTCGTCATCTTCAGGCTGGTGTTCTGGCTTCTTTCTTCTTGAAGCAAAGCGTGATCTCAGTTGAAGTCCTTCTATAAACAGATATGTTGACGACACCTTTGTTATCTGGCCACACGGGAAAGACAAACTGAACAACTTCCTCACACATCTCAACAGCCTACACCCCAAAATACAATTCACTATGGAAATAGAAGCCAACAACCAACTTCCCTTCCTGGACGTCCTAATCTACAAAAAACCCGACGGCTCCTAAGGACATACCATCTACCGGAAAAAAACACATACAAACCGCTACTTAAATGCACAATCACACCACCACCCTGCACAGATCAACTCCGTAGCAAAAACCCTCATCTCCAGAACCAAACGCCTCGCTGACAAAGACCACCTAAAAACTGAATTACACACTCTCTCGAATGCTTTAATTGCGAACGGATTCCAAAAAAAACACCATCACCAAACTAATCCAAAAAGAAACACCCCCCCAAGAACCAAGAAACAGAAGAGAACAACGGCACTGCCCTCCTCCCTTACATCAAAGGCACCACAGACAAAATAAGCAAAATTCTCCACAAACACAATATCAAGACAGCCTTTTGCACCGAACAAAAAATAGCCAACATTTTAAGAAACCCCAAAGACAAGATTGAGCTAGAAAACCAAGGAGTCTACGAAATACCATGCAAAGTCTGCCCAGCCACATACATCGGACAGACAAACAGGAGAATAAGCGCACGCATCGCAGAACACAAGAACGCAGTCAAAAAAGAAGAAAAATCTTCCTCTCTCTTCCAGCACATAAAAACAACAGGTCATGAAATTGATTTTAAAAGAACCAAACTCATCTCCAAAACTGAACACTTCAACAGTCGAATAATCATGGAAGCCATTGAAATAGAGAAACACCCAAACAACATGAATAAACGTGATGACACCTCCCGCTTGCCTGACATCTGGAAACTAGCCCTGGTCAACAGACGAGCCTCTGTCACAAAGACTGACACCAGGTCCAAAAGGACACAAGATGCCACCACCTTCCATCCACACCAAACACAAACCCAGACCCTTCCCACAGATGAAACGAAACCACCATCCAATAACAAAACCACGACTGCACCATCTACCGCTACTCCCCACTCCAGCCACCACATGGAGCACACTTACACACGCCAAAAAAACATTGGGAGACCACAGACACGCAGCCAGACCAAAATGAATTCACAAGACACAGGACCACACTCCACCAAAGCCCAGGATGCTGCCAGAACGCCCATCACCAAGGTCGTTAAGAAACAAAAGGCTAATAGACAAACATCCAGCACCTCACCCACACATGATGTCTCTAAACAGACATCTAACCCACCAGCAGTTAAGCCCTTAACGATCGCCTCAGCCACACAGCAGATCACAAAAGAACAAACGAACCTACAATCAGCAACAGAGCAAGCAAACCACACACCCCAGCAGTATTTATAGAAGGACTTCAACTGAGATCACGCTTTGCTTCAAGAAGAAAGAAGCCAGAACACCAGCCTGAAGATGACGAGTGAGACCTCATCGAAACGTCGCCAAAACAACCAGATTTCTACACGGGAAGAAACCCGAATCCACCCTAACATGCATATATATATATATATATATATATATATATATATATATATATATATATATATATATATATATATATATATATATATATATATATATATATATATATATATATATATATATAATATATATATATATATATATATATATATATATATATATATGTATATAAGCGCCAACCCAGCCTGGGAGCTACATGGTCCAACATTATAAAATAAATAAAAAATAAATAAAATGAAAACAGTCCTCACCGGGCCCTGGGGGCCGCATGGTTGGCACTGGAAAATGTATAAATAAATAAATAAATAAATAAATAAATAAATAAATAAATAAATAAAAACTAGGTCTGGGCAGCATCTGTCAGTTGTAAAAATTTAAAAGAACCCAGCATGGGGAACTTTAAAGAAATTTATTTTTTCTTTAAATTAAAGTGCTGCCCCAGCCCGGGATCAGCGCAGAAACAAAATAAACGAAAAACCCAGAACAAAACAAAAATATATGAAATGATTTTTTTTTAAAAAATGGAGAAACAAAGGAATAACGAAAGGAAATGCCATTTTGGCGTTTCATGCCCATCTCTAGTTATCAACAACAATAAAAAATGCATCCCATTTAGAAACTATCACCTTACAACCCTTTCAAGCAGGACTGTAGGTTAGATAGTAATATGTAGCAAACAATCTAGTACATTAGACTTTAAAGGTGAAAATCTTATTCAGTTGGTTCTGCTGAGAGAACAGTGATATTTGGTCTTGCCTAATTACAACCTAGCAGTAGTAGGTATGGAAAGTAATTTGTTTGGGTTTTTTTAGATTGTTGCCGGAATTCTTCCCACATGCCAACCTATTGCTTCACCAATGCACACCTCTTCTCCCCATTCAGGCAATGCAACTAGAGATGGGCACGACTTGAAAAAAAATTTTTTTTCGAGTTGTCGTTAGTCGGGCCGGTTCCGTTTCGGCTCGTTTCCGTTTTTCGCGAAAATTTGCAAAAATTAGTCAGTTCGTTTTTTCGTTTTTTCATTGTCGTTAGTACTGGTTTGGGGAGGGGGTAGCGGGCTCCTGGAGGGAGCTGCAGGAGTCAGCCAGAGCCACAAGTGACGGACTGGCAGACTCTTTGCACCCGCTGTGTCTCACGTACTTGCATGTAGTGCAATGCAAGTAGATCTGGCTTAGGGTTAAGACGGATTAGCGCAACGGCTAGGGTTAGGCTAGTTACGGGTGAGGTTAGGGTGAGTATTGGGGTGCATCTGTGTGCCTCTCTGACCTACTTAGAAGGACAGTGTACTGGCGTATGGGTTAGGGTTAGGGTTCGGGTTTGGGCTAAGATTAGTGGGCTGTTTATGCCCAATTGGCACATCCCAGAAGTCTCTGTGGTCAACCTGGCCAAGTGGCCATGCGATTGGTGGAAAATTTGCATGATCTACTCCCATTGGCGAGCCCATCATTGCAAATCTGCAGGTGTAATAAAATAAAATAAAATAAAATAAAATCAACGGAGACTTTTTTTGCAAGAAAAACCCACTGCTGCTACTGTAAAAATTCAAGCATTTAAAATAGCTAATTTCCGCATGTTTCTGTGGTGCTTTGGTGGGGTTTTGGGCAACGATTTCAAAAAAAATATTGTGGTCGCCATTTTGGATCCCCGCACTGCATGGCAAATGGATGCGCCCTCCCAGCCTGGTACAGTCAGCAAAACCTGGCCATGTGATTGGTGGAATGGCTCCAAAACTTTGCATGGTCCACTCCCATGGGCGAGCCCATCATTGCGAATGCGCAGGTGTAAAAAAATAAAATAAAATAAAATAAAATAAAATCAACGGAGACTTTTTTTGCAAGAAAAACCCACTGCTGCTATTGTAAAAATTCAAGCATTTAAAATAGCTAATTTCCGCATGTTTCTGTGGTGCTTTGGTGGGGTTTTGGGCAACGATTTCAAAAAAAATATTGCGGTCGCCATTTTGGATCCCCCGCACTGCATGGCAAATGGATGCGCCCTCCCAGCCTGGTACCAGCAGCGCAGCAGTAGCAATAGCCAAGGAGAGGGGGGCAGGGAACCCCCCCCCAAAATAAAACACCCTTCTGGCCTGGTAGGTGCCCTCAGACAGTTTTCGCCTACTTTTAGGGCCGGGAATCAGGTTTTTTTTAACTTTTAAAAACTTTTTTTCTGTGCCGCTTGGCATTGCGCGATGCAAGTAACGAGCACGACAGATCAGACCAAATTGTTCGTTCGTCGGTTAGAGCTCGAAGTCTGCCAGAGTAATTCCCGTTTCCGTTTCCGTAGAGTAACGGATACGAGTAACGGAAACGGAAACGGGAATACCGCTAAGTCGTGCCCATCTCTAAATGCAACTGAATTCACAATTTGGCATCTAGGTAGGGATGCTTGCATAAATGAATAGGTCTGTGCTATGAATGATTTTAATAAGCATGGGATACGTGTGAGGTTCTGATGAAACTTAAAGCCCCGTGTTAAATTCGAATGTTTCAGACTGGATCTGGGTGCTTCACCAGACCATAATTAAATTTGGACTCTAGGCAAAGTTGCATAAGAAAATCAAGGTACACAAAGGCATGGCCCCTAAAATCATTTTTGTAGATTCCATTCTTCCTACTATAACCAGAGTGCAAATAGGACAAGGATGAAAATGATACTCAAGATTTGACAGATCTACCTTCTAATACTAGGGTACATTTAACCTGTATTTTTAAAAATACAGTTGCAGGAGGGCAAATTGTTACTTTGGTAAAGCTCTCTTTTTTCAAACTTAACATGGGGAGAGAGGGGGGAGGGGGAGGGAGGGAGGAAAAAAGGGATTGGGATAGTTTTTAAATTACTATTTAAGGGAGTTGGAAAGATTGTACTTTGCCATTTATGACTTGCTTTTGCTAATGTTGTTTAGGATGTAGTGGGACAACAATGGAGTCATGAGACAGGCATTATTCTGATACCATCACTTTTTAAAGCCCCTTAAGCACAATAATTATAATCAGTTTCTGAAACCGCAGCTTTCTTCTCTGGCAATGGCAATCTGATATATGCCAGCTTCATATAGAGTATATGGCAAAAAATATCCAAACATTTCCCTTCCTGGGAATATCATATACTCAATATGATTCTCCAACAAACATCTTATCACATTAGTGGAATATCAACTTAAATTTGAATTTGTTATATTTTTGTCATATTGGTGTATGTTTGGATTAATATTTTTCTTTATGATATTTTGTTGCTTTATGTGTTTTTTTGTATTGTAGTTTTATAATTCTTAATTAAAAAAATTAAAATTGAATTCCTGTGTAATAATGGATAAAACCACTTTGAAAATATCCTGGAACTCAGCTCACTGCAACCTGTCTGTGAAGCTTCTAAGTCATCCAGGTGAGTTTACCTGAAAGATGAGTCCTGGCAACTGGACTTCTTTTCTTGAGAGATCAAATCGTTTCACTACTCATCCAAGCAGCTTTGTCAGACTGACAAAGCTGCTTGGGATGAGTAGCGAAACGTTTTGATCTCTCAAGAAGAATCAAAGTGTTCTGTTTATATACCGCCCCATACTACTTCAGGTAGTCCCTGGGAGGTTTACAGTTTAATTACAGTATGCAGCCTACACAAGACCTCCAGTTGCCATGACTCAACTTCCAGATTCACTGTCACAGGTTCAAAAGACAGAGGCAAATTATTTAAGTATTGTTAATTAATCTTATTTTTATTGCATTGTGAGTACAGAATATTATGAGACAAAAATCTGCTTATAGGAATGGCTTTCAATTTTTGTGATCAAAGAAGAATCATGGTGATTGCAAATAGATTGTTTCCAATATATATACTTTGTGTGTGTGTGTGTGTGTGTGTGTGTGTGTGTGTGTGTGTGTGTGTGTGTGTGTGAGAGAGAGAGAGAGAGAGAGAGAGAGAGAGAGAGAGAGAGAGAGAGAGAAACATGGTTTTCTTTTCATTTTTTCTTTCTTGATAAATACAACAATAGAGAGAAGATTCGAGTTTGTACCATTGTTTTTCTTCTCCACTTATGTTGTACAGAAACTCTTTTATTTGTGAACTGGAAAAAAACTGTAGCAAATTGGCACCAGAATTACTGGCCCTATCTGAACAGATGTCAGATAGCCATTAGCATCCCACTAGTAAGCAGGCTGAAATTGCATGCCGTAGATGTAGTACATTAGATGAAGTATGAAGTGTTAACCTGTTTTAATTAAATTGCTTCTTGGCAATTGATTTTACTGTGCCAAGCTATAAATAAGAAAACACAGATGTTCTTTTTATTATTTAATATATTAACTTACATTATTAAATGAATATATGGCTCTGCCTTGTACTGAGTCCATCTCATTCCTTGCACCATCTTACCCAGGAATTTCTGTTATGGGGACAGATGCTCTCCAAGGTCTCAGCTAGAGGACATGATTAAGTATAACCTACTCAATATGAGCCATGACTCCTCCTTCAAAATGAATTATACAGCTGTTTCTGGCCTCTTTGTATATCTTGAAGATTGATTTGATTTCAATAGTGTCAGCTACTCCTGATCAACCAAATGTGATCAACAGAATGACTGGGACAAAAACTGGAAGAGTTTTTCAGACTTTATCCCATCCCTTCTATTCAGTTCTGCCCTACATGACTGGGACTCCACTACCTATGCATTTTTGTGTAGTTTTTCTAGGCTGGGAATTTGCATATTGACCTTTGGGCTCTTGTTTATAGGAAGGGCTATAAAGGGCCTTCCAAGTTGGGTTGACATACTACCTGGACTGGAGTACAGCTAGATGCTGTGTTTCTGTTCCTTGATTCCAAATGCTTGGCACAACTCCGGACATTTTCTGATAGCTATCAATTCCTGATCCTTGCATTTCATCTTTATCATAACCACCTATTTTCTACTTTGATTTATTTATGACCAAATGGTAGGGATATAATGAAATCTCTCTCACACAAACCTAAGAGTCTGTTCAAGATTATCCACCCTGATATGGTAAACAATGCTTTAGAATATTCTCCATCACCCTCAAGAGTCATATGTTGGAGATAAGCGGGATACAAATATAACAATAAATAAATAAATAAATAAATAAATAAATATCCTTCAGAGCAAGCCAGATTGATCAATATTATTTTGATCTGGATTTTGCTAAATTGCTAATTTTCTTTCTTTCTTTCTTTCTTTCTTTCTTTCTTTCTTTCTTTCTTTCTTTCTTTCTTTGTTTCATTTATATACCGCCCATTTTCCAAACGGAACTCTGGGTGGTTTACTGCAAGTTAAAAAAACATCAGTATATATAAACAACAATATAAAAAGACAAGAGTGGCAGAAGACTTGGCAAGATGCATCCGGGGGTGGGGTGGGGAATTAAATTAAATTAAAGGTCACCATATGCCTCCCTGAAGAGCAAGGTTTTCAAAGCCTTCTTGAAGGCAGGCAGGGACTGGCCAAGGCGCAGCTCAGCCGGTAGATGGTTCCATAACAAGGGGCCAACAACCAAGAAGGTACAGTTGCGCGTGACAGACTTCCACACCTCCCTCGGAGTGGCCACCCTGAGTGAGCGCGCCTGCGACATTCAAGTGGGCCTAGCCTCAGCTGACCTCTGGGAGATACGCTCCAACAGGTATTCAGGACCCAGGCCGTGGAGGGATTTGAAAACCAAACCAGATGACACCACAAGGCAACTGTTGTGTTTTGCAAAGATGCCTAAGAAGGCTTATAGAAATGTACAATTTTCTTGGAGAAAAACCTCAGAAAGCTATCATAATAGTTCATGTCAAGAAAATATTTTGAAGGTTTGTGCTGTGTGTGTGTGTGTGTGTGTGTGTGTGTGTGTGTGTGTGTGTGTGTGTGTGTGTGTGTGTGTGTGTGTGTGTGTGTGTTGTGTTGTGTTGTGTTGTGTTGTGTTGTGTTGTGTTTTAGTTATTCAGTATATTAGTTATAAAGTATAGAATCACAAAATTGTATGTCACACAAAGTTTACTGCAGAGACACAAATATCCAGGATTTCTATGTAAAACCTGC
Source organism: Phrynocephalus guinanensis (assembly GCA_037367245.1). Lineage (NCBI taxonomy): Eukaryota > Metazoa > Chordata > Lepidosauria > Squamata > Agamidae > Phrynocephalus > Phrynocephalus guinanensis. The sequence goes on from CM074734.1 coordinate 22,173,684, forward strand.
ATTAGCCTTCTTTCCATGAATATCTGTTTTACTATTGTGGTATCTGTCTATACACTTATCAAATCTAAAACAACTTTTGACTGCAGCCCATGGCATTTTCACTTCTGTTCTTACTCTGTTCTGTTCTTGAACATTTTTTTCATTTTATCCCATCTGACTAAACATTTATATCATAGAAGCAAAACTAACAACCACACAACACGCTGGCCAAAAGTATATGTTTATTTTATGAAGAAATATGCCTGTAACTTGATTCCCTCCATCGGCTTCACCTATGATTAAAAGTTTGTGTCTGGTGTAATTTTTGCCAGTCCCATTATTGCTGATAATCAGGAAGAGAACTTGAGTGTGTGCTTTCTTATTTGTTTTAGAATGAAGAAGGTGCAAAATAACTTTGTTCAGGAAAGTAAGAAGGTTGGTTGGGGGGGTGTTTGCTTGTTTTTTGCTCCTTCAAATAGCATTTGTTTTATTATGCTTTATGTTCAGGGTTGCAACAACATTTGAGCAACTGAAAGCAGTGATTTCAGTTGGAAATATAAATGTGAAAAAGGTATATGAATTTTTTTTTACTTCTTTGGTTTAACCAGCCGAAATTCTAGAAGACCCTCAAAACAGTTTCAAACAAGGCTTTTACTATACTACTGCCTGCCACATTCAAAGACTTTGATGAGTCTCACAAATGTCCCCCACTTGGCATCCTCCTTCACCACTTCTTTTTTTTTCTTGCCACAAAAGATAACTGAAAGTGATGAAGAAAGAGCAAATGAACAGTTCCTCCCTGTTGCTAACACAAGAAGCACCTTTTCAGGAAACACTGAAACGATATCAACTCCCTATTATTTGCTTAACGTTTGGCTGGGTGGATTTTTTATGGCTATGTATTGTGTACCCATGTAAGGTGTTTGCACAAATGGGTTGATTGACAAGTGATAGTTGGGTGAGTGACAGGGCAAATAAGACAACTGTGAGAGAGGGAAGAACTTTGTTGTGGTTGGCTGCTTTCCCTAGACCAAGTGGAAGCAGGAACGAAGGAGTGTTTAACGTAGTCGGGGCCGTGAATGAAAAACATGTTTTTTGTTTTTTTTTGCAACAAATATCTCTGTCTTTTCTAGTCGCAGTGAGCAAGTTATAGATGTTCCAGGATGCTACTGCCTCTGTGCTGCTGACTGCTGTGGCGAGGGTGGTCTAGGTGAGATAGCTGCCCTGGTGAAGAAACCACAGATACCCTGTTATGCCAGGTGTTGACACCAGCCTTCACAAGTCAAGCTGATGCCATGTGTAGACACACTGCTAAAACCATTGGCTCTATGCACTTTCATTTTTTTTAAAAAAAGTGCATCTATCACAGTGAGCAAATCAACATGGAAAGGGCTACCTCAAGGCAGGAGATTTGGAGAACACTCCTCTAAATCAAGAAGACAGCCTTAGAATCTGTTCCAGCAGACATGGTGGAAGCAAAAAAAAAAAGCCATTAGCAGCCCTCAAAGTAGTGACCGCTCATCCTGAAATGACACAAACAAATTGCCATCCTGTTGCCAGCTCTTAGCAATCGGTTTGTGGCTATGCGCGACTAGCCGTTCCTGCTCTTCCTTCCTTGTTTTAAAATGAGTTGCGGCTACATTAACTCCAAATGCCTTTATTGTTTGTAGAGCCGTTAGATTGATACTTGTTTCCTGTCAGATGATATTCCTCCATCTAGAGCACTAATGGGAGATCATCACCCCCATACCACTGTGACTCAGAGTCAGTGAAAAGGCAGATATAGTAATTTCACTTGAGGAATGCTGAGCACATAAAAATATGCACGTTGCCTACCAGCACTATAGTGGATTTGTCAGTACAGTATATCACCTGCAGTGTGCGAAATTGACTCTTTCTGTTCTCTTGCATGCACACACACACTTTCCCATCTCTGAGATCTATCTGGATAACCATGGTACCATAGTACTGCTGTAACACATTCCATTTTATCGGCTCAATTATGCAGGAGGTGTTAGGTTTCACTAAATGCTTTTTGTTGCTTGGACAAGAGGACTCAGATTTACCATAAAATAATGCGTCTGATTTCAAAAGGACAATGTCAGTGCAATTACTCTGTGGGCTGACTGCCAGGGGTGTTTTCTCTCTCTCTTTTTCTCTCTTTTTTTAAACAGCAACCAAGATACTGGTTGTTTTGACTAACTATTCCTTATTTTCACATAAGTGAAATTTGCCCTGGGCCTGGAATGATCTCATGTTATGCTGTTTTTCTTCATTTTCACATAATTTAGATTCTGTGTGTCCACTCCCGCCTAGCGCAGGATTAGTCCTCCTCTATTCCAGTGGCCATTGACTCTAGACATTTGTGTTCAACAAAGGTCGTTTGTTAACCCTGAGGATCCGAGTGCCCCAAAGTCAGGAGTTTCCCTCACTTCAGATGCCTTTCCTAGGGGCATGGTTATGACGACTAGCCCCTAGAGCCTGGCCATGGCACCAAGTTGACTCCACTGGCTCAGCAAGTGTTAAGTCTCTCTCACTGGGGGCTCTCAGAGGACAGAAGGTTTATATGCCCACAGCCCAGTCAGGTCCCTAGACATGCAAGAGCTAATAGTTGTAGTGGCTGCTTCCACTCCTTCCGTGGTTTCTGTCTCCAGCATCACCTCTGGGTGGGACCCACTGGGCCAGCACAGGCTGCCAACAGTTGTCATGGCATCAGGGCAAGATGCGAGAGGTTTGGCCGGCTGTTTCCTGTGGGCTGTGCTGTCCTCTAGGAACCCAAGATCAATAGATCTTGTCCCAGCCCTCTACTAGACACCAAACTTCCTTGCCCTCAGTGCTTCTCTCAGCTCCTTCCAAAAACCTTCCTTCTCCCTCTTTGAGGCCTCCCCTCCCCCAAGTGAAGGTATCCCAAGTGCTTATGGCCCATGAGTGTGTGTGGGGGGGGGCAACACCAATTTATTTATTTCATGATCCCTCTCATGCAAGGGAAAGGACCTGTACCAACTCCCCACTCCAGATGTATTTCCAGTGTTGTGATAGCACGCTGAAAAAGGCACAAAGGCATTTTATAGAACAAAGATTACAGCTGCTGGGGTCACCTCTAGGGCTGACAGTTATCTAGGCTAGGTCTCAGGGAAATTCTAAGCTTCCTCCATTCTTCAAGTGGGGAAACCATTCTCAGGACAGCCATCACTTTAGGAGGGCTGAGGGGGAGAACTAATTTGTACATGCAGTTGAGGTATTCATGCCATTTATACACACACTTCATGTTCCCAAAACAAGACCAGGTGATGCCTTTATTGGACTATTAAAATAATAAAGAGGTGAACTTTCTTGCCCAGCCTAGCCCTCCAAACAGGATTGTGGAGCCTGAGGTGGTAAGAGAGAAACAATAAAAGTAAAAAAAAAAAATAATCACCCTAACAAGATCTGAGGTAATGTTCCAACTTGCAGTAATAGGTTTATCTCAGGTAATGTCAGGCCAACGGTCTTACTTCATTGCTGCTACCATGTCTCTGCGTGCCTCTGCTCCCAACGAAAGAAGACATAACAAACAATGAAACGAGACATAAGGTGATAGAGAATGCTCTTGGTAACAGAAACTCTGTCTACAGAGATTGGGGGAAACAAGTCTAGGGTGATATCTGATAACTCAAGCTGATGTAATCTTCTACAGTGTCCATTTTAGGACAGTGCTTTAACTCATATCTTGATGCTCTGGAATCTGTCCTGGATGATTTTTGGTTTTTAGATTTTCAGGTTCCCCAACCCTCTGTGCCCAGCCTGAAAAATGATCCTGCTGGCCTTGAAAGCTTGCTTGCTTGATTATTTCTATAGTTTAGTCACAACCTCTTTGGTTTTGGGATTTTGCTAAGAACATCCGTTTCTTTTCCCTCTGAACACATTATTACATAATGCTTCCAGAAGAAAGCACCCCCTGTGATATGACAAGCAGTGTCTCCAGGTTTGTCATGATAAAAGGCCACTCCGGGGTCTCAGGTTTCTGGCTGTGCACATTTCAGAAAATGGGAACCCGTTGACTGGGCAGCCCCAGCAGCCACCCATTACTTCTCTTCTCAACAGCGTGTCACTAAAAGGAGGCATTTCATCAGCCTCCCACTAACCAGAGACTTTGGTAGAGGAGTGTGAATGGAAGTAGTACTACGATGTAGAGGGGTCTGCCTAGCATGAGTAACTTTGTAAGGAGCCATGAAAAGGGAAGTATGATGAGTTCTGTCTGCATCATGGAAGCCACATCCATGTTGTACCTCATAGTGCACTAATTCGAATGGGATGTTGCCCTTAGCTACAGAAACCATACCCAGCACTGTTGTTGTTGTTGTTGTTGTTGTTGTTGTTGTTGTTGTTGTTGTTGTTGTTGTTCAGTCGTTCAGTAGTGTCCGACTCTTTGTGACCCCATGGACCAGAGCACGCCAGGCCTTCCTATCTTCCACTGCCTCCCGGAGTTTGGTCAAATCCATATTGGTTGCATCGATGACACTGTCCAACCATCTCATTCTCTGCCGTCCTCTTTTCATTTTGCCTTCAATCTTTCCCAACATCGGGGACTTTTCCAAGGAGTCCTCTCTCCTCATGAGGTGGCCAAAGTACTGGAGCCTCAGCTTCAAAATCTGTCCTTCCAGTGAACATTTGGGGTTGGTTTCTTTCAGGATGGATAGGTTTGATCTCCTTGCAGTCCAGGGGACTCTCAAGACTCTCCTCCAGCACCACAGCTCAAAAGCATCAATTCTGTAACGATCAGCGTTCTTTATAGTCCAGCTTTCACTTCCATACATCATTACTGGAAAAACCATAGCTTTGACTGTCCTGACCTTAGTTCGCAAAGTGATGTCTCTGCTCTTTAGGATGCTACCTCGTTTGCCATTGCTTTCCTCCCAAGAAGCAGGTGTCTTTTAATTTCATTGCTGCAGTCGCCACCTGCAGTGATCAAGGAGCCCAAGAAAATAAACTCTGTCATTGCCTCCATTTCTTCCCCTTCTATTTGCCAGGAGGTGGTGGGACCATGGCCATGAGATTAATTTTTTTGATGTTGAGCTTCAGCCCATTTTTTTCACTCTCCTCTTTCACCCTCATTAAGAGGTTCTTTAATTCATCCTCACTTTCTGCTATTAGAGTAGTATCATCTGTGTATCTGAGGTTGTTGATATTTCTTCCGGCAATCTTAATTCCGGCTTGTGATTCATCCAGACCTGCCCTTCACATGATGTACTCTGCATATAAGTTAAATAGGCAAGGTGACCGTATACAGCCTTGTCGTACTCCTTTCCCAATTTTAAACCAGTCAGTTGTTCCATATCCAGTTCTGACGGTTGCTGCTTGTCCCATATATAGATTTCTTAGGAGACAGATAAGGTGGTCAGGCACTCCCATTCCTTTAAGGACTTGCCATAGTTTGTTGTGGTCTACACAGTTGAAGGCTTTGGCATAGTCAATGAAGCAGAAGTAGATGTTTTTCTGGAACTCTCTGGCTTTCTCCATACCCAGCACTTCTTCTGGTATAGAGGTTGGAGACATTACTTTCTTGTCTACAACTCCAAGAATCCAGTGTGAGGTAACCTGTTTAGTTACTAAGGAATTAATATCACACATAGCATAGGAACTCCTATTTTGCAGCTGTAGGAGACATAATTTATGCCTATGTAGTCACATACCACCACATTTACCATTGAATACCCTTTCGATTCTGTTCCAGACTCATGGTGAAGTAGAATGCTCATTAAGGGGCCATCACATCATTTACCCTCCCAGGGAGGGGGCAGCAAATTATACCATCCCTTATATAGATCACAGAAAAGCAAGAAGCCTGAACAATTAAAGTAGCTTCAGAAGGAAGCAACTTAGCTTCAATAGTTTCAAAGCATTCGTGCTATCAAGCCTTCAAAAGAAGGATGATTTATCTTTAGGGAAAGGGTATATTAATTGCCATGCATCAAACTGTAATTTGAGGTTAATATTTAAAGACCTGGTTTGATTCATAAAAATACATTCAAGGCCAGAAGGTTTAAAACAACAGCCTTCCATCCCTGGGTTTGTTATTAATCTAATTTTCTCTGTTTTCCAAATTGTTGGGGAAATATAACCAGCCTAACATCCTTTCAATACAACTTGGCCTTTCCTCCAACCTTTCTTTGTTGAAATTGTGTTTTCTAGTAGAATGTCTTCTCTTCTAGCTTCACTCCTCAGCACCCTCATGAATCCTGCATCGTCCTTCTTGGCTCCTCCAAACTGTGACAGGCAACCCAAGAGCTGCAGGTAATGAAGCAATCAGCTGGGCTGTGGGTCTCCCCATTCTGCTCAACAGAGCTGTAACAGGTGTGAGGCAAGTATATAGTACAGGATTTGAACATGCACAGCAGAGGGGTGCTGATAAAGTATACAAAATATGCATCTACTATCACAATCATATTGTGTCTTTAGGAAAATAGTCCGTTTCTTTGGCCATATTCAGTCATTTTTAACCTGGGCAGCTCCTCACACTTAGAAGGATACTTCAATCAGCTCCCTTCACCTTCTGCACATGGAAAGTGACAAGCCTGCAAGTGAGATGTTCTCTCTCACATGTTGGCAGATATTGAACAGAACAGGTGAGGAAGGGTCCTTCTGAGCTGGTTCTCCTTTTTCCTCTGTGCCATACACAGACTACCACTAGTTCTGTGGGAAACCCAATAGCAGTGCTGGGGAAAATCCTAGTGGGTTATTTATGATGACAAAGCAGCCCAAGAAATGTAGCAAAAGGTTCAAAATAAAAGAACAAAATCTTTTGGGAAATACACATATCACAGAATTTGGTTGAAAGAGCAGTGGTAACAGGGCCATGCAATAAATGTTGGAACAGAGATGGTATAGATAGAGCATCTTCTTTCAGATGAAGACAATGTACAAGAAAACCCAAAAGCTAGCTTTGCAAATAGTTCTGTGTAATGCTGTATAATTTCAGTTCTACTATATGGTACTGTTGTATAGCTCAGTGATTTAGGTATCTGGCTGAGGAACCAGAGGTTGGGGGGTTGATTTCCCACTGTGCCTCCCCCTGACAGGGACTGTGTTCTATGTTTCACAGGATCCTTTCTAGCTACAGTTCTGAGATGGTGATGATGTAATTATGGAGCTTACCACTGGCTACCATAAAATAGAAGTGTTTAAAATATGCTCAGAGTGCAGCATTTTAACAAGTTCTTGGATCAACAATCAACCAATAAACAACAGCAAAGTTGCAAAATACATAAAATGCAAGCAGTTAACAAGTTTTTGATTACTAGAGCAGAAACACAACATATATATTGTTTGAGTAGATCATGAAAGGATAAATGAAGGGGTTTGACTTGGATGCCTGGTGTGGTGTATTGAAGACAGTGATGGAGTAAGACTCAGGAGACCTGGGCTTAATCCCAGTCAGCCATAAAAACTCATTGAGGGGTGGTAGAACTGATAAAACACTCCTTAAATATAACACTTACCTTGACAACCACTTGAGAGTCCCTGTAAATTGGATCCAACTTGACAGCACCTAAGGGTGCTACTGGACGAGGGATTTGTCTCTGTGATGTCTCTTTAAAAGAGTGGCGTATACTGATCTGTCCACATGACATATGGGTTAAAAGAGAGACAAAGAGACAATACAGCAACTTCAGCAGAACAGAACCCCAGGATACTGTTCTTGGTCCAATGCTGTTCAATATCTTTATTAATGAATTGGAGGAAGGAATAGAGAGTATGCTAATTAAATTTGCAATTGATACCAAATTGGGAGGGATTGCTATCCCTAGAGGATAGAATGAAAATCCAAAATGACCTTGACAGATTAGAGTGCTGGGCCAAAGATAGATTAGAGTGCTGGGCCAACAGAGAAAAATGCAGGGTGGTGCATCTAGGTAAAATGAATGAATTGCACAGATATAGGATGGTAGATACCTGACTGGAAAATAGTACATGTGAAAGGGATCTGGGAGTCTTGGTGGACCACAAATTGTATATGAGTCAAAAGCAAAAGCAAAGTGTTCTGCTTATATACCTCCCCCTACCACTTCAAGTAGTCTCTGAGCGGTTTACAGTTTAATTACAGTGTGCAGGCTACACATTGCCCCCCAACCCAGCAAGCTGGGTACTCTTTTACCGACCTCGGAAACATGGAAGTTTGAGTCAACCATAAGCCTGCTACCTGGGATTGAAACCCAAGTAGTGAGCACAGTTTTACCTGCAGTACAGGCATTTAACCACTGTGCCATGAGGCTCAGCAGTGTGACACGGCGGCCAGGAAAGCCAATGCAATTCTTGGTTGCATCAACAGAACCATAGTGTCTAGATCAAGCCATAGTGTCTAGATCAAGGGAAGTGATAGTACCACTCTATTCTTCTCTGATCAGATGCCACCTGGAGTACTGTGTCCAGTTCTGTGCGCCTCAATTTTAAAAGGATGTTGACAACCTCAAATAGGTACAGAGGGGGGTGACCAGGATGGTTAAAGGTTTGGAAGATATGTCTTAAGAGAATGGTTTAGGGAGCTGGGAATGCTTAGCCTTTCAAAAAGGCTGAGAGGGGATATGATAGTTAAGTTCAAATATTTGAAAGGATGTCATATGGAAGAGGGAGCAGGTTTGTTTTCCATGGCTTCAGAGACTAGGACTCAGGTCAATGGTTTCAAACTACAGGAAAAGAGATTCCATTTGAACATTCGGAAGAATTTCATGATGGTTAGAGCTGTTCGGCAGTGGAATATGCTGGCACAGAAGGTGGTGGAGTCTCCTTCTTTGGAGGTTTCTAAGCATAGGCTGGATGGACATCTGTCAGGAGCACTGTGATGGCTGTTCCTTCATTGCAGGGGTTTGGACTGGATGGCCCTTGAGGTCTCTTCCAACTCTATGATTCTTTGATTCTATGATTCAGTCAAGGCAGAAACCCTGGAACTTGATGTTCTTGTTTTGTTGCTGAGCTTTAACAGTGACAGTTCTCATGGGGACAGTGGTAAATGCTGTCTTCTTACAGTTATGAACCATCTTGCTGTGCTCATGAAGGTTGGCTCTCCTTTGACTGTGGACTAAGTAACCCTTCTTGCTATGCTTATGAAGGTTGGCTCTCCTTTGACTGTGGACTAAGGGCGCTTTTACACGACCCCTAAAATCCGAGGCATAGGGCTCCCAGATGCTGACCTTAAAATTGCTTTCCCACCAGCTGTGCACTTTTTAAAAAATTAAGTATGACCACGCCCACCTAAGCACGCCCCAGCACATTTTAAAAGTACCTGGTCTCTGGAGGTGAAATAAATTCTGATGCAGATTGTAAAGCAGTGAGTGACGGGCTGTCCTCACCTTCTGTCCTCACCTCCCTGCCCCTTTAAGAGACTGCAATGCTTCCGGGGCTGCTCCCAAGGGCAGAGCAGAGGTGAGCCTACATTCTTTTCTCCCTTTTTTCTCCCTCCCCTCACGCAGACAGGAGCAATGGCATGCGGAGGGGTGGGAACACAGCAAGAGGAACAAACCCCCAAGATCTCTGGTCCGAATTTTAGTTGCCAGAGGATCTTAGGGGTTGTGTAAAAGCACCCTAAGTAACCCTTCTTGCTGTGCTTATGAAGGTTGGCTTTCTCTTGACTGTGGAGTAGGTAACCCATATTTCTGGGCTTAAGAATGTTGGCTCTCCATTTATTATGGATTAAATAACCCATCTTGCTGTGCTCAGGAGGGATCGCTCTCCCTTGAGTGTGGACTAGGTAACCTGTCTTTCTGTGCTTATGAAGGTTGGCTCTCCCTTGAATATAGACTAGGTAACCCATCTTCCTGTGCTTACGAAGGTTGGCTCTCCCTTGACTGTGGATTAGGCAACCCATCTCGCTGGGCTTATGAAGGTTGGTTCTTCCTTGGTTGTGGCCTAGATAACCCATCTTGCTGTGCTCATGATTGATGGCTCCCCCTTGACAGTGGACTAGATGTGTTATATTGTCTATAGTCAAGGGAGAGTAGTCACTTGTAAGTAGAGATGGGCACGACTTGGCGGAATTCCCATTTCCGTTTCTCGTTTCCGTTATGGAACGGAAACGGTAACGGGAATTACTCTGCCAGAACTCGAACTCGAACCGACTAAAGAATAATTGGGTCTGATTTGTCGTGGTCGTTCCTGGCATCGCGGCGATCCCGCGATGCCAAGCGGCACAGAAAAAAAGTTTTTAAAAGTTAAAGAAAAACCCGATTCCCGGCCAAAAAGCAGGCGGAAATATGCCTGCCTGAGTGAGGGCTCAGGGCACCTACCAGAGGGGTGGTTGACCCCCCCTCCTGTCCTGGGCTGCTCTGGTGGTGGGGGAAATCCTCGTCGTAGTCGCTCGCAACACGCACCGGACTCGCCGCCGGATGCCGCAATTCAAGCGGAAGCGGCACAGAAAAAAAGTTTTAAACTCCCCCCCCCCCATTCCCGGGCCAAAAAGCAGGCGAAAATATGCCTGCAGTGCAGAGTGCACCTAACAGAGGGGTGGTTTCTGGGGGGGGGGTCCCGGCCTCCCCCCCTCTCCTGTCCTGGGCAGCCGGACTCGAGTCGCCATGCCATGCGGTGCAGGTGGGGGATCCAAAATGGGGCGGCAACCGCAATTTTTTTTTGAAATTGTGGTCCAAAAACACACAAGCACCACACAGAAACATGCGAAAATTGCTATTTTAAAACTGCCAGAATTTTTACAGTAGCAGTGGGTTTTTCTTGCAACAAAATGTCTCCTCTTTCCTCTCTCCATTGATTTTATTTTATTTTATTTTATTTTATTTTATTTTATTTTATTTTATTTACACCTGCGCAATGATGGGCTGGCCATGGGAGTAACCGTGCAAATTTTGGGAGCCATTCCACCAATCGCATGGCCACTTGGCCAGGTTGACCACAGAGACTTCTGGGATGTGCCAACCGGGCATAAAAAGCCCACTAACCGTAGCCCGAACCCTAACCCTAACCCTAAGCCTAACCCATACGCCAGTACACTGTCCTTCTAAGTGGGTCAGAGAGGCCCCCAGAGGTTACTCACCCTAACCTCACCCGTAACTAGCCTAACCGTAGCCCTTGCGCTAACCCTGTTGCCTAAGCCAGATCTGTACTTGCATTGCACTACATGCAAGTACAATTCCCTTCTTAGTGAGACACAGCGGGTGCAGAGAGTCTGCCAGTCCGCCACTTGTGGCTCTGGGTGACTCCTGCAGGCTTGGCTCGGCCGGCACCATGTGTGACATGCAAACCATGCCCCCGAGGCCTGACTGATGCAGGGAAGGCACCCCAAAAAGAGGGGTGCCTCTGCCAGTCTGCTGTGTCTCTGCGTGCAACTGGGTATGCAATCATAGCCATATGGCTATGCATGCATGCCCTTTTGCAGCAGGTGAGGAGAGGAGACCCCCATGTATGAGGGGTCTCCAGGAGCCTGCTTTCCCTAGCGGGTGAGGATAGGAGGCACCTACCCCCCAAAAAAGAGGTGCCTCCAGGAGCCCGCTACCCCCCCAAGCCAGTTTAACGACAGACGAAAAAACGAAACATGAAACGACAAATTTTTGCGAAGTTTCGCGAAAAACGGAAACGAGCCGACACAGGCCGCCTCCGACACACGACAACTCGAAAATGTCATTTTCCCTAGCCGTGCCCATCTCTACTTGTAAGCACAAGAAGGCAGCTCTTACAGCAAATGGTTCTCCCTGGACTGTGGAAGACTAATTGTTGCCCAATACATGTGGACACTAAATCCAATTTATAAGTCATGTGACCAGAAGCAGGGAACAAAATGCCCTCTTTTTTCCTGATTTTTCCGCCATGTGGTAGCACCCTAACATATGTAACAAACCATGCCATTATTGTTCAGAGATCTTGCATCTGAAGTCAGAACAGTCATAGTGCTGTCTAACCTTCTAAAAGTGAGGAATGAGAAAAGGTTTTGTGAGTTACAGTGGAATATGATGCCAACATCACTGTCACCATGCAAATAATACAGACTGTCATTTCCTAAACACCCTGAAAGAGTTGCATGGAAAAGCTGAATATACAGATCGATGCACAGTGCTGAAGCATTCATTGGTCAGAGTTGAGGAAGGCTTGGATGTACTTTAGTCACTGACTAGAGAGTATCAGGAAAAATATTTTGCCCATAAAATCCACCTGCAGATACTCATCAGACCAAGGCATGGATTAGGTGGTGGGGGGGAGGGAAGTCTGCAGATAAATATGTACATCTTCACTCCATGAAGTTCTCTGCCTAATACAAATCCCCATGCATAATTTTCTGTAACAAAATATTGACTATTGAATAGTTGTAATGGGCAAATCTCTGTTTTGCTTTAGCCATAGTACAGGCAATCTAAATTGCTGTGTGTGCTTGTTACAGGACACAAAATCTTTAAGACTCCTCTCATTGGCCACTTTGTTATTCCCATGTCTGGTATTTGAGGTGACATGTCTTTTGCAATGCTTGCCGTGCCTTGTTCACCCAATATTCCCATTCTCCTATGAAGACACTGAATGCTTGTGCAATGATCAGTACCCACACACAGATGATAAACAATGACAAATGAGCCCCTGCTTTCTGGATGGTATTTGTAATTACCACCTCTGTAGACATTCAGTTACATCTGATGAAAGTGTGACGAAGCTGCCTCTCCCTTCAAGAGAACCACGTTTATACTAGAGCCTTGGCACGCCGTTGTCAGTGCACTAATTTCTTTCACCCGCCTCTCCCAACTGTTGTCAGAGCCATTCACTGAGTATATATTAAACACAAATGCCATGACACCTCTCCTAATGGAATTTAGAGCAAAAAGTGTAAAGTGGCCTCCAGCCCCCATCTTCTGTCTCTGCCTACTAAAGCCTCAGCCAGCCACCCTATCACAGCCCCGGGCTACGTAATGTCAGCATGATTCATTGCCCCTGGAGAGCTGAGGTGGGCTTGAGCAACAAAAAATAAAATAAAATAAAGGGAAATTATCACCGACTAGCAGCCCCAGCTGTTTGCTCCCTTCTTCTCTCCCAACAGCCTCAAGGCAGAAGTAAATATTCCTGGATTTGAAAAATGAACACAAATATGGTATTGACAGGTCTTGGCTGGGACAAGTACACAGGCTGAAATGTGCTGGGAATGATTCATCTCTCTCTCTATATATAAATAGTTAATAGAATAGACTGAACAGCAGCTGACTGTGCAGGTAAGGTTAAAGGCAAAGGTAAAGGTCCCTCCCCGCACATGGGTGCTAGTCATGTCTGACTCAAGAGGCGGTACTCATCTCCATTTCCAAGTCAAATGGCCAGTGTTGTGAAAGTCCATGGCCATGTGGTCAGCATGGCTGGATGCATTTCTGAACACAGTTAAGGTTATGATCAGCAAAAATATGACACACACACCCCAGGACGCAAATTTTAAATGCCATCTGGTAATTCCTCAAAGCTTTGACATCTTTTAGAAAGGCGCATCTCTGCTGGTACTCAGTTCACACCTGAAACAACTGGTGGTGTTGTGAAGTAGATGTTATCTAGAGTGCCCACACACTGTTACTTCTTAATAAATGCTTGAAATAAATAAATAATAAAGAAACAAATATTTAGCCGTTTTTGCATGTGAAGACTGAAGATAACATAAGGGATTAAACTGCATTCCATAACTGAGAAATGTTGCTAGACATGATTTTGGGTTTGTGAAGAAGCACTAGGGATAAGTGGGATCCCAATAACTGGGACAAAGGAACCACCGAGAGAAAAGATGAACAGATAAATATTAACTCAACTAGAAACTGGTAAAGCATACATATTGCATGCTACAGATCTCATGTTCAATCCCTGGCAGTAAAGCAGAGGCAGTGATTAATGGAAAAGACCTCTGCCACAGATATCAAGTCATTTAGGGTAGAAGATGTCACTTCAACTCTGAAATGAACAAACTGGGGAGGTGGGAGTTTATTTTCCCAGCTCCAGGACGGTCTGGAGTACACCAGTCCCTCAAAGCAAAGTTTCAGCTGAAATGAAGACTCATTTTTCCCCTTTTTAATTCATAATTTAAAATTGGAGTTTCAGCTGCAACGTGTATTAGAGGAGACTTGCAAAACATCCCTCACGATGTTGGGTGGGTGGGTGGGTGAATAGGCAAAACTGAAACTTCAGGGCTCTGCACCAGGCTGCATGATTCTCATCCCAGGTCTAGAAGGTGAAATAATCTAAATTATGTCCAGCCCTTTCATACTTCAGAAAGTTTCAAGAGAAAATAAGAAAAGGTATCCACTGGCACTAACTGACACACTTTTCTGGATGGCAAATGTGTGATTTTTCTAGAGGTTGTTGGCCTGAAACTTCCATCAGTCATGGGCCTCACAGCTAACTGTGAAGAATGCTGGGAGGTCCAGTCAAATATTCAGAGGGTCATACATTCCTCAACCTAAATGAAGCTATACAACTGATCTCAGGCTTCAGTCAATATTCCCACCCACTTTTCAAACAGTCAGACTTTGATATCTCCGGTCATGATGATAATGAAAAGACTTACTGAAGGATCTCTGCATTTCCTCTTGTTTCCACTATCCCTGCATTTTGTAGCAGAATCCATGTTCTGGTGGTCTTTGTTGCAGAATTCATACAAAACTGAACCTACAGTGTATTCTGTAGCATCATTACTAGGAATGGGATTTTTGGATTTTGTGGACTAAAAATATCATAATTCATATTGCTTCGGTCTAACAGTCTGTGTTGGCTGTGTGTGAATGCTTTCCTTTTCAAAATGAAAGTGCATTAGTTGTGCACAAAGATGTAAACAAGGGAGACCTTCAGGAAAAATAGCTCTTTCCCCCTTATTCTGGCATGAGGGAAGGAATCTGTTGGGACTTGAAAATTTGTCATCCTTGCTGAGACAGCCAATATGAATGAGAATGAAGAATTCAGCAGGCATTTTTTACATCTCTGAAATATTGCCAACTGCTCAAAACAATATAATATGAAGTAACAGCTGAGAAGAATATCATCCAAGAGGAAGGGTGTTATGATGAGTGTGAAACTCAGTTTCCTGATGGATTTGTTGACTAGTTTAAATGTATAAAACAGATCAAATATTACATATTGCTGAACAGCAAACAGCCATGACAAATAAGTTGTCACTTTGTAAAACTGGTTTAAAGCTCTTCCTTGATCTGGAAGTTGAATCATGTAGTAGTCTGATCCATGGGAGGAAGTCCAGAGTCCCATTCCAAGAGAGTGAAAGCACTCCTGATGGGGCACTCTGCTGAATCCACATGTTCTAGAATCCAGACCTTGGAATCTAACCCAGCCTGGGTTACCTATTATTTGCCTTTAATTTAGTCAGCTTGTTTATCCCTGACTTGGCGCTGCCTGCTCATCTGCACTTATTTACTCCTGGTTACTGGGGTAATTCCTGTTTGCTTTCCTGTTTGCTTTTCATTCCCCTTTACCTAAATTCATCTTCCCTTCATCTATTGTCTTTCTCTCATTAACTCATCCTCCCCATTAACTCACCTTTCTCATGAACTCACCCTCCCATCTGCCAACAGCAGGGCATGGGTTATGGCAATCGATAACTGGGCAAGGCATGCTGCGTTCACAAGGCAGTCACAAGGCAATCCTCTATACAGCATCCTAGCCAACCAGCATATATAACGTATGTAATGTTCCCCTTGTAACCAACCACTGTTTCTGTGCGTACTGTGGAATGTAAATGATAGGTAATAAAACCCATGTGGCAAGGGGTGATCATCATCATCATTGCTCCGCTGGTCGGACAACTTGGACTCGAGTCTACGTTCTTTCATCTGGATCCCCGCAGAATCATTGCAACTGGACTTCTTTTCTTGAGAGATCAAAACATCCCACTGCTCATCCAATGGCGGCGTCCTGCCACGACGTGTTTGAGGGTGGGGCATGTTTGCCTGGCCACTCGGCTCCTGGGCGGGCAGCTTCCGCCCATCTGGGAATTTGGCGTGGGGGCAGCGAAGATTATTTAGCTGGCCCCCGCGCACGCTCATCATTCCCTCAGTGAGATTGGCAGCCCCGCCTTCCCACCCTTTATATTGAGAGAGTGAGTCTAACTGGTCTCCCCACGGGGGGGGGGGGGATGAGAATTTTTGGTGGTCACTCTATTGGCCCGAGTGACCACGCATTTTCACCCATCCCACTCTCCAGTGGGTGCTGGGAGGGTCCCTTCATTCGGTCACATCTCCCTTGGCAGGTAGCGCAGGGGTATAGGTATTCAGGTGAGCCTTTGTACGACGTCCCTAAGGCGCAGGACAACCCTCAGAATAAAATAACCCCATCCAAGGCATAGGACTAAACAACAACCCTAACTAATGCCAGGCCAAACTGAGGGCTGTCAGGGGCTAGTAGATTCACACAAGTCAGAGTGACGCTGAACAGGTGACAGTGTCACGCCGAATCGTGAATTTCTCTGAATACAATATCTGGAAGGCTACGTTATCTCCAACATCTTTAGCCTTGCACTATGGAACATGTCCCCCTTGCATGGTTATAGTTCTGAGTTAATAAGTTTCAATAAAGTTGTGACCCTTTCTCCCAAAAGTTGTCTCGCCTCTTTATTGCCGGGCTGGGGGGGGGGGGGCAAACAGATTTATCAGTCTGAAAAAAGTTAGTTGCTTTGTTGAAAGCCCACTTTGGATATCCACAGGCCTTAAGTGCTGTCTTCAGGTGCCTGTCTTCCTTCTTCTTGGGAGTAGAAGTTTACAGGAAACCCACCCACACAGATCAGTACTTACTGTTTGACTCCCAATATCAATTACAACACAAATCAAGACTCATCCGGACCCTAAACCACAGAGCAAAGAGCATCCCCACCTTCACAGAAGCCAAGAAGAATGATCACGAGCACTTGAAGACAGCACTTAAGGCCTGTGGATATCCAAAGTAGGCCTTCAATAAAGCAGTGTGCCAACCCAGAAGAATAAGGGATCAGCCTGAGATGCAAACCCTATGGAAGAACCTCTGTCCACATACTGCTGAAGCCTCCCTTGTAGAATTTTGATCATAACCTTGCTAGTATGTGAAATGAGTGCAATTGTGCGATAATTGGAGCATTCTTTGGCATTGCCCTTCTTTGGGATTGGAATGTAGATCAATCTTTTCCAGTACTCTGGCCACTGCTGAGTTTTCCAAATTAGCTGGCATATTGTGTGTAGCACCTTTACAGCATCCTCTTTTAAGATTTTAAATACAGTGGTACCTTGTATTAAAGGAATTAATTTGTTCCACATGAAATTATGTTAAGCAAATTTTCCTTTATACAAATTCCCATAGGAATGCATTGAAAATGGAGTGATCCCATTTTTATGTTGTACGGATTCTCCCCATAGGCGATTATGTTAAGCAAATTTCCCCTATCAGAAATTTTTACGTTGTACAAATTTTATGTTATACAAGCTGTTTGTTATACAAGGGTCCACTGTAGTTCAATTGGAATGCCATCACCTCCACTGGCCTTGTTGATTGCAATGCTTTCAAAGGCCCACTTGACTTCACTTTCCAGGATGCCTGGCTCCAGGTCAGCAACTACACTATCTTGGTTATCAGGGACATCCAGATCTTTCTGATATAATTCCTCTGAGATGAGGGTGGTAGAAGCCTTTGTCATTGGCAGTCTAGGCTCGGAACTCGGAGTTGTGCTGCAAAACATCTGGAGTGCCGAAGGTTTGCCACCACTGCTCTAGCGTATCACCAGCAGGTTTACTTCACACTAGAGATGGGCACGAAATGAACAATTTTTCGTTTCCGTTTTCATTTTTTTGTTTCATTACGCAATGAAACGACAAATGAATTTTGTCTCTAAAATGAAAAGAAATGAACAGAAACACCAGAAATTTTATCGTCCATTTTGTTTTCGTTACGGCAATACATTGAACTGCTTTAAATGCTAAAAAAATCAGAAAAAATTGAAATAAATGGTAATGAAACTGTGACGAAATGAACAAAAACGAAAACAATTTTTTTTGCAAAAATTCATGAAAAACGGAAACAAACCGAAACGGACCCCCTAAACGACAAACTACAAACGAAATGCCATTTTTTGATTCGTGCCCATCTCTACTTCACACATCTCATTAAAGCAAGATCTAATTCAATTTATTCCTTTCTGCAGGACAAATTCTCTTTTACAGTGCTATTGTTATTCAGTTTTCATTTATATTAAAATTGTTGTCACCATCATGTGTAGAATCAATTAAAATGTACTATTGTTTGTCATCATCATATGGAAATGTGTAAAATTCCACCTAAGAAATGTCTCTAGTCTGGACTCTTTCCTTTTTTCCTTCTTCAAATGCATCAGGTGTTTTGCCTGAGGGAGAACCTTCACATTCACTTCACATTTTGCTTGGGGTGAAACCAAGTGGTGAACCCAAGTAGATTCCCTCTGAGGAACTTCTGTTGTCCTTTTTTCAGCTCCTTACACTCCCCCCAAGACATCTTAAATCTTTAAGCTGAAGAAGAATCCACACATTCTCATCATGTTTTGCTTTAGGCTAAATTTCTTTGGAAAGCCTTGTTTCATTTAACAAACTAAAGTATATTGTGCAGGGGAAAGAGCCAAAAGGATTCAACCAAGTGTGAAGTGAGACAATGATTTGGTTCAGGATATAAGACATTTGAAAAAAGCAGAAGTGATTGTTAAGATACGAGACATGCAGAAGAGGGAGAATCCAGAGACTACTTGAAATGGTAGGGGGTGGTATATAAGAAGAAGCAGAACACTGTCACTCCATTATTTATTTAAAACAAGCCAGCTTTTTTAATTCCCCAAACATTTGTGTTTTGACTATATCTGTAGCCCTTCATTTTCCTTCAAACACCTCTTTTTCCTGTAGATGAAGCGGCAACAGTGTATCTATTTTTAAACCTGGTTTTAAGCCTGTTCTCTGTATGCTTAGTTCAAAAGAAAGTCACATTTTACCATTTCGAAAAAGATGTTTTTGAGGGTCAGTGTTTTAGCTCCAGCAACCTTGATTCATTCCAAGGGGAAAAATTGGTGTCGTCAATTGTTCTCTTTCAAGATAAGAAAGGCTGTTTTCTTCTGTGTATTTGATCTGTTTTAAATCTGGGGATAGTTAAGGTCACTTGTTGCTGCATGGAAAGGAAATAGTTTTACTTTCTTAAAAAAGTAGAACTCAAAAACCCTTTTCTCAACCAATTTGGTAAAGAGTAAGAGCAGACTCTCTGTCACATCTGTGCCAGGTTTAGTGTTGATTTAATGTCCTGTTTCCAAGTACTGCAATACTTTCTTTTATTTGAGCTGCTCCATTTATAGAATTGCCTTGTAGAATGTTGATTTGTAGAGATGGGCACGGAACGAACAATTTTTCATTTTTGTTGTTTGTTTTTCATTTTGTTATGCAACAAAATGACAAACAAAATTTGTCCCTAAAATGAAACGAAATGAACAGAAACGCGGGGATTTTGGTCGTGCGTTTCGTTTCCGTTACTGCAATGAAGTGAGCGGCTTTAAATGCTAAAAAAAATCATTAAAATTGGAATAAATGGTAACAAAATGGTAACAAAACGGTAACGAAACAGTAACGAAATGAAAATGAATTTTTTGAAAAATTTCACGAACAACGGAAATGAACCGAAATGGACCTCTAAACGACAAACGACAAACGAAACTCCATTTTTTCTATTCATGCCCATCTCTATTGATTTGTTCTGCTGCACAATAACATAGTTGCACTACCATGCAGTTACAGAAGGCTACTATATTGTTATTTTGAATATGAAAGATTTAGTGCAGAAACTGATTTTAGATACCTCACAATGACAAAACAGCAATACAACAGTGAAAGACATGGTACTACTTGAAATACTGATTAAGGCAAATGTCTACTTTGTATATAGCTTTCAGAGAAGCATGCTTTTGCTCCTGAATTTTACAGTACTGAGTGGAAAGCAATGAAGTTAATTTCTTTATGCTGTTAGTCACAATTCTTTCATATAGGGGCCAAGGCAACTAAAGCACAACATGACATAATACTTTCCAATAGGATGAGAGTGTGAGATCTAAGAAAATGTGAAATACAGAATATGTGTTGATGAAGATATATTTAATCATGGCCTGAAGCATGAATTTCTTCAAAAGAGTAATGGTAATAGCATTAAATTTGATTTGAATTCCTTGCTCTTGGCTCCTCAGTGAGGTACTCTAACTCACTGAGATGTGAAATACTGAATGTAAAAATAAGGTTTAATTTAATATATTTTCTAGTACTTAGTAACCAAAACATGTCACAAAGTTAATTTTAGTATGTGAACAAAAAAGGTAGATTTATGTTTAAACATATCATGAGGTTGTTTAACAACAACAAAAAAGCTCTCAGACAGCCTATCTAAAGCATAGATGAGCTGCCAGTACATCAAAACAAAATCTAATTTTGAGACAGATGCTTTGCTCATTAAAGGAAAAGAAAGGGACAGCTAAGGTAATTGGCTTGTTATACGTACTCTCACTATTTTGTGTTTTATACATTTGCTAAGATTCAAATAATACTTGCACCACTACTAATGGAAAAGAGCAATTTTATAGTGCTTTCTCAGCTGATCAGTCCTTGCAAAAATGCTGGGTTCCAGAATGATTTGGTGAACATGTTTTGGTCTAGAACTCCCAAGAATTCGACAGCTAGCACAACAATCCATGATCTTGTACACAACAGATCTAGAAGTAAAACAATAGGACAAACATACAATTGCATTTCCCTATCTTTTTTAAAAATGGAGCTGTAGTATGCAGTCTGTGTGTGCAATAATTCTTACATGTGGCCCCCAGTTTGTAAGCACATGCCTCATTCCTTTAGGGCAGCAGTCCTTGAACTGGGTGCCAACGGCACCCTGGGGTGCCACGAGCGTATACCGGGGTACTACTGCAATAATATTTCATTTTCACACAAATTTAGTAATTTAGCAGTAGAATCCACTTTTTATAACAAGGCAACACCATTATCTCCTTGTCTATGCTACGTCTGCCACCCATTGGCCTTTGTGTGTGTGTGTGTGTGTGGTTGTGCATCATTGGTTTCAAGTGCTACCGGGTTGTTGTCATTGGCGGGGGGGGGGGGGAATTCCAGTGGATTTGATGGTAAATTTGTATTATTTTCTTTTAAGAGACTGATTATTTAGTGAATATAATGTTTACTGTACAGCTAGAGAATGCATACATGCTTATATTTTTGTCATAGATATATAAAATTAAAATGTTTTGATGGGGGGTTAGTTTTTAAGTTATGAAGTAGACAAATTTGCAATGCAGCACATGTACTAACTCAGCATATGTAATCAAAATCAGCCACATAACCATGATATTGTTTTTTTTTGGGGGGGTCTGCAATAGAATGATTTATTTATTTATTTGAGTCCCTAATTTTATTGCAGAATTATGGACAATTGGCTGAAAACTGGGTCTTTAAAACAGAAAGTATGTGAACTCCCTGAAGCTTCTGAAGCAACTCATTCAGTGACAACCAGCATCATCGGAGGAGACAAAATATTCCAGCAAACACCTGGGAACCTAAGCTATCCAAGTTTGTCTGCCTCAGTTCGCTGAAAGGCAACTCACTACGAAAAGGAATTCTGAGGGAAAATAAGAAAATATAATCCTAGCTACCTCACGTTGTTTGGCTTTGTTCCAGTTGGGAACGAACAGGCACCAGAAGGGCAATGCGTTAACTGTCATGAAATTGTTGCTAATGGCTGCTTAGTTCCATCCAAATTAAAAAGACATCTGGAATGCATTCATTCTGATTTAGTACATAAAGGTAAATAAATCTTCAAATGCCACACTTTATCTCTTCAGGCAGGGTCATCCATGATGGGGATAATTTCTAAAAATGAAAATGAAACCTTAGCTGAAGATTCATTTATTGTCAGTTTACACATTGCAAAAGCTGGAAAGCCACATACTATGGCCGAGACACTGATTAAACCTTGTGAAGGATGTTGTAAGTTGTATGTTAGGTCCAGACCTAGCCACGAAGATTGATACTGTGCAACTGTTATATAACACTATAAGCAAGATTTCAGAGTCTCTGGAGAATGAGCTTATAAGAAGACTGAAAAATTGTGAGTTTTTTAGTTTACAGCTTTATGGAAAGTACCAACATTGCAGGACTTGTTATTCTTCTTGTGTTTGTAAGGTATCCAAGAAGAACTTTTGATGAGTGAAATGCTTGAAACTTACAAAATTTTCAAAGCTATCGACAAATGTGTACAGAAAAATGATTTGGAATGGAGCAAGCGTGTGGATATTTGCAGCAATGGAGTGGCTGCAATGATTGGAAAAGTGAAGGGAGCCATGTCTAGGATGAAGCAAGTGGCAGAAAATGCCACCAGCAGCCACTCTGTCATCCATCAGCATTCTCCGGCAACTAGAAGGATGCTGCAAGATTTAAAAGGCATTTTGGATTATGCTGTGAATATGGGCCTTTTCACATGACCCCTAAACTCCGCGGCAAATGGCTCCCAGCTCCGGAGCTTAAAATTGTTTCCCCACCAGCTCCAGAGTATACAGAAAATTAAGTGCGACCACACCCACCTAAGCGTGTCTCAGCGCACTTTTCAGGTACCTGCTCTCCAGGGGTGAAAATCCCTGATGTGGATGTAAAGGAGTGAGTGCTGGGCTCTCCTCACTTCTGTTTGTTGTTGTTTTTGCCCCCTGCCCCCTTAAGAGACAGGAATCAGGACGACGACAGGGTTCAGGGTGGCTTCGACCGGCGGAGGTGAGCCTGCATTTTTTCCTCTCTTTTTTCCCCTCCCCTCATGCAGACAGGAGCAAGGAGTGGAGAGGGGGTGGGAACACAGGAAGAGCAACGAACCCCCAAGATCTCCGGTCCGAATTTAATTGGCCAGCGGATCTTAGGGGTCATGTGAAAAGGCTCTAAGATTAATCATGTTAAGAGCCACCTGCTTCAAGTACACCTTTTAAAACTTACTGGCAAAGATCTGGGTATGGATCACCTCCACCTCTTGCTGCAAACAGAAGTGTGGTGGCTATGAAGAGGAAAATTTTTCACCAGACTGTTTGAACTAAAAGATGCACTGGTGATCACATTTACAGAGGAGCCCTTTATCCAACAAATAACTGATGTCAATTGGCTGCTTAAATTGGGATAGTTTTCTGAGATCTTTGAAAGCTAAATGAAACCACTTCTCTTCAAGGGAAAGGAGGAGCACAATTAGAGAAAATAAAAGCCTTGTGGAAAATAATTACATTTTTAAAAAGCTTGTGTTGAAAGCAGAGACATCTCCAAATTTCCTTGGTTGCAAGAATCTGTCAAAACAAATGAGATCAACCATCAAACCAACTTCCTTGAAATTGTTATTGTCCACTTGCAAGGTTTGGGAAAAAAAACATAGTTGATTATTTTCCCGACATTGACTCTGATGACATCTACAGCCGGATGACAAACCTGTTTTCCCGCAACCTGAAACATAAACCTACTGGAGTGCTGAATGAAATTCTTCAAAATCTGCTTGAGATCAGCAAAGACAGCAGTTTAAAACAGAAATACCATGAAGGAAGCCAAGAAGAGTTCTGAATGCAGGTGTATTCAGAAAAGAAAGCTGTTGGCACGGCTGCAGTGAAAAGGCATGTGCATTTTACTTCAACTTATCTCTGTGAGTCTGCATTCTCAACGTACGCTTATATAAAAGTCAGATACAGGAGCAAACTTTCTGCGTCAAGTGATTTGAGAGTAAAATTAACTAAACTTCCCATAAACATGAAGGAAATCATGAAAGATTCATCCAAACAGTTTCATTCATCACATTAAAGACAACTGAGCATTACATTTGCACTCTTTTTTCTTCTTTTCCTAAGTATTCAAACCGTGGCAAATTTGGTGCTGTGGTGCAAAAAAAATTGAGAACCACTGCTTGAGGGGATCCGTGTCGGGGTTTTCAACATCATACATTTCTAAAGTCCATAACCCCTTATTGTGGTCTTCCAAACCTAACTGCAGGGGTGGGGCAAAGGCAGTTCTCACTCAAGGCCCCCCTATTTATCCTAGACCTAGGCCCAGTCCTTTCATTGCAGCTGCCTATGAACTCATTGGCGGATCCCCACCAACTTGTTTGTGGGTGGGGTCCATTTTGCCGCCTGGCCAAAGGAGGCCAAAGTCGCCAGGTTGATGTCAGCTGGGGTGATGGAGCGCACTTAATTAAGACCCAGCACGCTCCTAACCACCCCAGCCCATTCAAGTCAGCGTCCCATCCGCCTACCCTCATGGCAAGGATGGAGAAGCTTGAGCCTCGTGGCGCAGTGGTTAAATGCCTGTACTGCAGGTAAAACTGTGCTCACGACCTGGGTTCAATCCCCGGTAGCAGGCTCAAGGTTCACTCAGCCTTCCATCCTTCCGAGGTAAAATGAGTACCCAGCTTGCTGGGGGGGGGCAATGTGTAGCCTGCACACTGTAATCAAAATTGTAAACCGCCCAGAGACTACTTGTAGTGGTATGGGGTGGTATATAAGCAGAACACTTTGCTTTGCTTTGCTTTGCTTAGCTGGTCGCTACAGGGCTGGATGGGAATTTTTGGGGGCTGCTCAAATTGGCCCTGACTGCTAGTTTTCTCCCATACCTCCATCCTTAATGCGGAAATGGCATGGTCTGGTAACACTGCCACCAGTCACAATTGGCGGGTAGCACAAGTGGTTCCCTAAAGCCTAGCCGATACCTCCTCAATAGCACACCTTCAAGGTGCCAGGCAGTCCTCAGCTAAAGTTAATTCCATACCAACTAGCAAGAAGCCCATAAACAACTGGCCCCATTAGTAAGTGAGGACTGCCAATGCTTAATTCAGCCGGGTAAGGATGCTTAACTAATGCTTGATACCTTACCCGGCAGCATACCACCCCCTGGATGAAACAGGAGGGACTGATAATTTGAACACCGTTAGAGGCAACAGTTGCTCTACGGCACAGTCCCTCTTTAGTTCCAAGTTAACAGAGTTAAATAAAGAGTTAATTATTGTTGTCAATAAATTGTGTCCCTTATTAAATCCCAAACTTTGTGTCACCTCTTTATTTCGGACTGGGTGGGCAAGGGAGCAGCAGAGGGAGAAAGTGACCCTGCCAGCGCTGTTGCTTTAAACTTGGGGGTAGGATTTGGAACAGGTCAGTTTGCAAAGTGATTCATGCTAAGAGGAAGTCTGCTAAATTATGTCACTTTGTTTTCCTTTAGAAACTCTGCTCAGTTCTGGAAACTATTTTATTTATTTATTTATAAAAAAATAGCCACCCCACTACCAAGTGGTCGCTGTGCCTTCAATCCAGTCATGCCTCCTTCTGCCATTACTTCTTGTATATCCTTCTCATCTGTAAATACAAAAGTGGAACAGGTGATACCTTTAGGCTACTAGAAAAATAACAAAAACTTTGCTAATATTTTGAGGGCAAAACCCTCTTCCTCAGAGCAGTACCAATAAGTTAAAACATGGCAAAAGATGGATTTGTCAGGAGTTATTTCTTAGATGTGAGGTCTTTGGCAAGGTGGGAAAACAAGCCCGACAATTTCTTAGTTGAGGCTCGGAGCTTGGGTGTAGTAGGCTGCATTGGAAATGAAGGGAGGAAGGTGAGTTTTATCCCCCTCCAGTCCTTCCAAATTCATGTCACACTTCATGTACACACATTCACACTAGAGATGGGCACGACCAGGAAAAAGTACGTTTTGAGTTGTCGTGTGTCGGAGCCGGCCCGTTTCGGCTCGTTTCCGTTTTTCGCGAATTTTTCCCAAAATTTGTCATTTTGTTTGTCGGTTTTTCAATCTGTCGTTAGTACTGGTTTTGGGGGGGCTCCTGGAGGCACCTCTCTGGGGTGGGTGCCTCCTCTGGCCCGCCATGAAGGGAAAGTGGGCTCCTGGAGGCACTTCGTGGGTGCCTCCTCTCCTCACCCGCTACAAAATGACATGCATAGCCAATTGGATATGCATACCATTAAGTTGCAGTTGCAGCAGGCAGAGGCACCTCTCTTTCGGGTGCCTCTGTGACTCACTGCCTGATTGGGCTGGAGAGCGAAGTGAGAGACGACCAGACCCCTACGGGCGCCCGCTGTGACTCACTAAGAAGGGAAGTGTACTTGCTGTAGTGCAATGCGAGTACACAGATCTGGCTTGGGGTTAGGGGTTAGCGCAAGGGCTAGGATTAGGGTTACTGGTAAGGTTAGGGTGAGTTACTGGGGTGCACCTCTGGGTGCCTCTCTGACCCACTAAGAAGGACATTGTACTGGCGTATGGGTTAGGGTTAGGGTTCGGGTTCGGGCTAGGGTTAGTGGCTTTTTATGCCCGACTGGCACATCCCAGAAGTCTCGGTCAAAACCTGGCCAAGTGGCCATGCAATTGGTGGAATGCCTCCAAAAATTTGCATGGTCCACTCCCATGACCAGCCCATCATTGCACAGGTGTAAAAAAATAAAAATAAAAATAAACTAAAATAAAATCAATGGAGGCGTTTTGTTGCAAGAAAAACCCACTGCTGCTACTGAAAAAATTCAGGCAGTTCTAAAATAGCTATTTTTGCATGTTTCTGTGGTGCTTTGGTGTGTTTTTGGACCACGATTTCAAAATAAATATTGTGGGTCACCCCATTTGGATCCCCCACCCGCACCGCATGGCATGGCGAGTTGGTGAGACAACGAGGATGCGCAGCCCGGGAGAGGAGAGGGGGGGGAGGCCAGGGACCCCCCGCCCCCCAGAAACCACCCTTCTGGTAGGTGCCCTCACTCAGGCAGGCCGCAGGCATATTTTTGCCTGTTTTTTTGGCTGGGATCGGGGTTTTTTTATTTTTAAAACTTTTTTCCTGTGCCGCGCCGCTTGGCGAGTTGGCGTGGGCGAGGGCGAGCGACTCGACGACGAGGATGCGCACTTTGCGCAGCCCAGGAGAGGAGGGGAGGGAGGCCGGGGACCCCCCCCCCAGAAACCACCCCTCTGGTAGGTGTGCCCTCACTGGGGCAGGCATATTTTCATCTGCTTTTTTGGCCGGGAATCTTTTTTTTTTACTTTTTTCCTGTGCCGCGCCACTTGGCGCGATCGCTGCGATGCCAGGAACGACAACGACAAATCAGACCCAATTTTTCTTTAGTCGGTTCGAGTTCGAGTTCTGGCTGAGTAATTGTCGTTACCGTTTCCGTTACATAACGGAAACGAGAAACGGAAACGGAAACAAGAATTTTGCCAAGTCGTGCCCATGTTTAATTCACACCTCTCCTCAATTTGGCTCATCAAGGCCAATGGCCCCTGCCTTGCCAGTGAGGATTGGGATAAAATTTGGAAAAGTCCACTGAGTATAGCCAATTGGATCAAATAAAAAGGAAAGAAATTACCCCGTGTTGCAGTCTTGTCATGTCTCCATTGATGGTCCATTTGCCTCTTCCTCGGTACATTTTTTTCCATCTTGGCAAGGACCTTACATATAAGAAATAACTCCTGGCAAATCCATCTTTTGCTACATCATAACCTATTCGTAGTACTCTGAAAAAGAGGGTTTCGCCCTTGAAATATTAGCAACTTTTTTTTATTTTTCTAGTAGTCTAAAGGTACCACCTGTTGCACTTTTGTATTTGGTTTTTGTTTTGGCTACACGGCTCCTCAACTTGTTTTCCTTCCCATCTGTGAAACTGTAGGGTGCCACAGGTCATAATTTCAACCAATAAATAAATTGTTGCCATTGTTAGTTCTAAATATTTTGGTAATGCTGAGTTCTGCCTTCTAGCAGAATAAAATCCTTGAGAAGGAGCAAGCGCTTTCCATTTAATGACTCTCGATGGGCCATTTTTATTATTTATATCAAGTGGAAGGTAAATTGGGCCCTCCGCTAAATGGCCAATTAAGCAAAGATTGAGCAACCTGCTTCCACATCAACAGAGGGAAGCATCCTGGCATCCCAGTGCTAGGGGGCTGAGTGAGTAACAGGAAGATTTAATGACACAACAATGAAAATACTTACCAAATTGAGTTAATTTCCTTTGGAATTGAAAGCTATTAACTATTGTGTAAACAGTCATTTGGAATTAATTACTTTTATGGAGTACTTTTTAAAAAAAACTAACTAAACAGAGCATAAGGGGGAGGGAATGGAGAGTAAGTCAATGCTTCTGGAATGAACTCTGATTGACTGGGCCAGTGCCAAATGTGGCTAAGGCAATCAATGTGATATCTAAGCCTCTTCACAGAACCCTTCAACACAATTAGCTCACATTTGGCATGGCTCTTTCAAACCATGAAACCAGAATTAGTTTTGATATATTCTCCTCCCCCCCCCCCTTTGGGGGGGGTGTAGATAAAGGAAACTCTGAGACTGTCTCTCATATCTGAAAGGGAAATTCTACTTGCTGCGGTGTGGGCTTGACTATGAAGGTTGCCAGAGGAAGCATGCTAGTTTGGCTGTGGATAGTTAGCAGATGGTTTGGTGGTGATTGGGTTAGGGGTGTGCAGCTGTGCCCTCACTAGAAGTAGTAGGGGAAGCCCCATCCAGTGGGGGGTTTGGTCCAATCTTGCCACAATATACTTGGGTCAGAGGGATTCAAGGGGGTTGCTGGGTGCCTTAGTCCCCCCTTTGCCTGTAGGTAGTTTAGCTGAGCTACACAGAGTAGCGCACACACCCCTTCATTCCCAGCCCCCCCCACTCACTCCTTTTCCTTTGGCAAGCGGTAGTACGTATTAAAAGCAAACAACCTGTGGTTGTCCATAGGTTGCTAGACTAAAACTACCATGACACAGGAAGCAATATTGCTGCAGCCCATAGGAAGCATTATTGACATTGTACACATTGTAGTTCAACAGCATCTGCATCATCACAACCTTCACCTAAATAATACTTGAAAACTGCAGGGGTTATTCTACTCCCTTTCCTCTACCATACACTATTTACCTTGTAACTAACACACCATTATTTCTTTGCAGAAGAAGGCTGCACATGTACATCAGCTTCTGAAATTCACTGTGAAGTGTTTAGGAATAATATGAAGTGATAAGAGTTTTTGGCGCATAGATAACAGGAGCACAGATGAAATGGATACATGAAGTCTAGCCAAGTCCTTCCAAGTTTTTGTGGAGATTACACTGAAGTTCATAACTTTGCCCCTCCAATATAGCACACTTTATCTTCTCCTTTTGTGTTAACACTACATTTACCACTCCTCAGCAGTTATGCTCAGTACTTTTTGGAGAGGGTAGCTCTGTTAGTTTTTTCAAGAATTTCAGGCAAAAATCAAAGAAAAGACAAAACAAAACAAAACAAAAGACACAAAACATGTGGCACCTTAAAGACTAACTTTCATATTTTAATGTAACATTTTGTGGAGTACACGTCCACTTCTTCAGACATATAGAAGCAGAATGAGGTATGCAATGTAATATTGGATTGGATATACATTTCATTGCATCTATTCCAATACAGTATGTATTCATTACCTATTAAAATTAGATCAATCTGATATGAACCCCCAAAGTATGGAATCATAGGCTTAGATGTGGTGGGTAAGCACCAGCAGTGTTAGAAGTGTATTGTAATATCCAATGTCACAAACACACCCAACTTTTTGATGGTTACCTACATGCATAGCATAGATCTAGTGACAGTGATAGCACCCTGTACTTTGTTTCTCTTCCTCAAATATCCAACAGATTCAGACAAATCTCAGTTTATAGTATTGAAAATGAAATGTGACAGGGGTTCTTGGCCTGAAATTAATGAGTGATACCTTTTAATTGAGCTAGCATTCCAGGTAAAAATCTTTCACACGTTTAAAGTAGATAAATCTCTTCAATGTATCCAAAGGGTAAAGTGGATCACAGTTATAGCCATTAGTTGCTCCACTGAAATGTAAACATGATTGCATTAAGAAGGAGGAGCCCCTAAACAAAGCCAGAAGGATGGGCAGCTGGCACTCTAAGGCAAGGCTGTGACCATGGGGCGCCAGGAAAAAATATAACTATAATATAAACAGTTAGACAGTATCAAAGAGCTTATTAAGCCTTGTGATGAACAAGACAAATGCAAAGGGGGGATACTAATCAGGGACATCTTCATAAAGATAATCCAGGAATCAACAGTTTGCCCATTGTGATTGACACTTTTACCTGCTAAATGTAACTTGATTATCAGCCTTTATAAGCGCTCTGAAAACTAGACTCAGAGAGCCAGATTGATTTGGATTCTGTGCATCTGTCTCCTAATCTGCAGATTATTTCAATAAACTGAATTTTAAAAACCTGACCATTGTTTTCCTCCCTCTTGTAGGAATTTCTAGGGAAGTCGCTTTCATCAGAATCAAGTCCTCTAAGTTTATTTGAGGATGAAAGCAAATAATTAATTTTGGCTTACCAAGGTTCAGTGTACAGCCATTCTGTCTGATATCCCAGTGATGAATTGCAGGAATTAGAATAAACCAGAGTTAAGAGAAGGATGCTGGAGGGACCCTGGGCCATACGGAGGGCCATAGCCCCTGCAGCACATTATTCCAATTAGGCTGCAGGTCGTCGCCCGATGGCTGCTGCAGTACCCGGATAGAGTAGCAGCCAGGGCCCTACTTGATGGTTTCTGAGAGGGCTTCTGGATACCAGCAGAGGGGGAGTGCTGGGCCACCATGGGTGGCAACCTGAAGTCCATGCAGGATAGGGAGGCAGTAGCAAGGGCACAGATAGAAAAGGAGGTAGCTGCCAGCTGAGTCCTTGAACCCTTTCTGGATTGCCCCAGTGCCCAGTCTTAGAGTTTCCCCCTTGGGTTTGGTGCCCAAGAAGGCCCCAGAGAAAATCCACCTGATCCACCACCTATCCTACCCGCAGGGGGGCTCGGTAAACAATGTGATTCCTAGGGAGTTGTGCACAGTGCACTACACATCTTTTGACGCAGCAGTGTGCATGATCCAGGCCTGCGATGTGGGGGCAGAGATGGTGAAATGCAACATCAAGTCCGTGTTCAGATTGCTGCCGGTGCACCCAGATGACTTTGAGCTTCTGGGTTTCCAGTTTGACAGCCGCTATTACCTTGACAGGGTGGTACTGTTTGGCTGCCCCATATCTTGTGCAGCCTTCGAGAGGTTCAGCACCTTCCTGGAGTGGAAGCTGCGAGCTGTAGCGGGCTCCCAGGCTATGGTCCACTATCTAGATGAATAATAATAATAATAATAATAATAATAATAATAATAATAATAATAATAATAATAATAATAATAATAATAATAATAATAATAATAATGCCTTTATTGTCAATGTACAACATGTGCACAATGAAATTGGCTGAGTCTCCCTTTCCCACCCCCACCACCATCCAACCAACAATCCCACTGGCAACCACTCAGTCTTTTGGCACCCTGTGTACTTGACACAGAATGCGCCAGCCCACAGGTCAGTTCTTCTATACTTGTCCTGGGATTATTTCCCATAATCAGCAGTCTGACAGCCCATGGATAAAAGCTGTTCTTCTGTCTGTTGTTGCGGCAGGCTATACTACGATATCTTCTGCCTGATGGTAACAAGGTAAAGAGGTGCTGACCGGGGTGTGAATCATCCTTAAGAATTTTTTCAACTCTCCTGAAGCAATGATCCCTAGCAATGTTGTCCAGTGCACTTAGGGGACAGCCCATGATATATTGAGCTATTAATATTTTGCAGGGCCCCATGCACCACTTATGTAGTGTCAAAAATAGATTAAAAACAAAAATTGAAATGAATGAAAAATTGTTTCAAACAAAACAAAATGAAACAAAATGAAATGAAACAAAAACAAACTAAATGAAAAACAAAAACAAATGCCATTTCATGGAAATGAACCATACAATTAAATATCTGTTGTTCTGGGCTGTAGATAAACCTCCTGGGAACTGTGAGAGGTCTCTAGTGAGAACAGAAATAGACTGGATCCTGGAATTCAACACCCAAGTACCCCATGGGTTAAATGAAGAGATAGATTCCCTCCCTTTATTATAATAGCCATAATGTTATCTCACTGGCCTTCACACTGAGCACTAGACATGGGCACGACCAGAAAAAACGACGTTTCGAGTTTTCATTTGTCAGAACGGGTCCGTTTAGGGTCGTTTCTGTTTGTCGCGAAATTTTTCAAAAAATTGTCGTTTCCGTTTGTCGTTTGTCGTTTCCACCACAATTTAGCGCGATTTGACTTCCCAGAGCATAGGGGCGTCCCGCAATCAGGGCCGGCGCTAGGTGTTTTTGCGCCCTAGGTGGCGGGCGGGGCAGGGGGCAGGTGAGTGGGTGGCCGGCGGCCACAGGCGGGCGAGTGGGCGGGCGGCAGCGGGCCGCAGGCGGGTGGTGGCGCAGGTGGACGGGCGAGCGGGCAGTTAGGATATCACTTAGGATAGAGGTTCTGTTCTTGGCTTGCACCCCAAATGTGTGTGTGTGCAAGCAAATTGAAGTTGGGAAAATAGAAAATAAATGGTAGTATATAATATATATTTAAAATAAATCCACACCTCCCACTCCCAGTCGAACCTCCCCCTTTATCCAATATCAGAAAAAAATCCTCACAAACTGCCAGAGAAGAAATAAAGAATAAACTGCTATTCCCTTCAGCAGACAAAGCTGCAGGGAATCAAAGAAATTATTTTCTAAATTCAATTCCCTCCCTCCCTGCCTAATTTAAATCCTAAAGCCTCCAGCCTCCCTCCTCAATCCCGATCGCATCACACCAGCACCAGCAGCCAGCCCTCCTCCCTCAACCACATCCATACACCCGACTGCGATTTCTGGAAGGTGCCTCGGCTTTTTATGCCCTCCACGACATCCAGAAGTGTCAGTCAAAAACCTGGCGATGCCATTGGTGGAATGGTCCCATCCCATGCCCAGCCCAAATGGGCAGGTCTAAAAAAATAAAAAATAAAATAAAATAAAATAAAATCAATACGACGTTTTATTGCTATAAAAAACCCACTGCTGCTACTATTAAAATTCAGGCATTTAAAATAAATAAATTTCACATGTTTCTGTGGTGATTTAGTGTGTTTTTGACCACGATTTCAAAAGAAAAATTGCGGTCCCCATTTTGGATTCCCCCCCCACCGCATGGCATGGCGAGACGACGAGGATGACCCCCCCCAGCCTGATGCAAGCAGCCCAGGACAGGAGAAGAGGGGGTAAAGGCCGGGGACCCCCCAGAAACCACCCCTCTGGTAGGTGGCAAAGCCTCAGGCAGACATATTTTCACCTGCTTTTTTGGCCGGGAGTTGGGGGGGGGGGTTAAAAACTTTCAAAAACTTTTTCTGTGCTTTGCATTGCGAGATCGCTGCGATGCCACAAACTGAAACGAAAAACCCGACCAAATTTTTCTTTTTTCGGTTTGAGTTCGAGATCTGACAGCTTAATTATCGTTACCGTTTCTGTTACGTAACGGAAACGATAACCGAAAACGGAAACGACAATTTCGCCGAGTCATGCCCATGTCTACTGAGCACAGCTGCTTATGAATGTTCCTTTCACCAGCGTCTTCATTCTAAATCAAGTCTGGAGCTGTTACAGACCAAAGAAGAAAAAAGCTTGGTATGCATATGATTTTATGGTATTTTACAAAATATATTCTGGCATGTCTAATGCACTTCGTACATGTACTGCAGTATGTCTACAAATTCTAAGCCATGTGTTTCTTTTACAGATGGATATTTAATATGTAATTTTATAATTTTAAGTTTTGTTTTGCTCTGCTCCTGAAGGAGGCCTCATTGAAAGGTGTTGAGCCAGAGCTTTTAAAAGTTGATTTAATAGAGATTAAAGGTCTGTTCTACTTTTATACATCCCAAGACTCTGTCTCCCATTTGTATTTTGACTCCCTTACTTTGAACCACAATATTCAGTTTTATTAAGAATTTGCCTCTGGTGGGACATAAAGAAGAAAGACGATGCAGTGTTTTGGCATTTAGATGAAAAATGTGGCATACGCCTTTTAGTTCATTGAGTGTCAATTTACATTTTACCATGAGTTATTCTGAATCAAAGGTATAACAGCAAAAGTGGAATTTAATTCCACTAACCTTTGAATCTTCCACACATTATTACAAATCCAGCTATGCTGAAACATGGGGATGAGGCCACATTACAGTGAGCAATAACAATCCATGGATGTGTTCAATGGGTGAAAATGACTTTTCACTTGGGCAAAATAGCACAATCTATAATTCATTTAAAGGTGAATGGAGTAATTAACTTCAATCCCATATTCATCTGAATAAGCACCAAATAAAAACCTTATGGGTAGCCATGTAATGGAACAGAAATGTCAACCTAAAAGTAATTCAGTAAGTCTAATGCAGCTAGGATGATTACCTTTAAATTCTTCATCTTCAGGAAACAAAGTTTCTATATAGACATTTTATTTAATTCAAAGAAAAATTAATGCTTGATTCTACATGAGTCATTCAAACACCTCCAAGTGTCTTAAAGCTACCACCTATATAATCCTTCAGGCCTAATCTTGATCCAGACATGAAACCAAGATACATTCTTAAAGTATATTAATATTGTAACATATTGGAGAATGGTACATGAGTGACTACATTGTTTGGGTCATATAATATACCATTTGCTGGAAGCATTTGAAATGTGGATCTAGAGATGAATTCTGAAGATACCTTGGACAGCCAGAGTCACTAATGTGACTGTATTACAGTGCATGAATAAAAAGCTAGACATTCTCAATATCATAAAGAGAAGAAAACTACAATATTTCCATCACATGATGCGCAATAACAAATAATACCATCTGCTGCAGGTTATCCTTCAAGGAAAAATAGATGGGAAGCATGGCCCAGGGCATAGAAAAACATTCTGACTTAAGAATTTAAGCCAATAGTTTGCAGTGGACATAGCCTCTTTATTTAGAGAGAGAGAGAGAGAGAGAGAGAGAGAGAGAGAGAGAGAGAGAGAGAGAGAGAGAGAGAGAAAGAGAGAAAGAGACAGAGACAGAGACAGAGACAGAGACAGAGACAGAGAGAGATGTTACAGTCATGACCGACTCTTCATGACTCCATGTCCATGGAGTTTTCTTGGCAGGAATACTGGCATGGTTTGCCAGTTCCTACTCCAGGCACCTACAGCACCTGGTATACCCTGGTGGTCTCCCATCCAACCAGGGCTGACCCTGCTTGGCTTCCGAAATCAGGTGAGATCAGATGTGCTTAGGATATCGATTATGCTACTGATCCCCAACATTCTACGAGAACATGGCACTTGAAGAAGTAGAGTTTAAGCCAGAGTTTTTTCTAGTGAATATTATGCCAGAGATAGTAGATATGAAAATAAGGCATGCAGTGATTAATGTAATAACTGTTTCTGGAATTTTTATGATATGTACTGGAAGAAGACAGAGATACCAAAGCAAGAAGAATTGATTCAAAATGTTTGAAAGTTGCAGAAACTGACATATTTTCAGAAAAATTAAACAATCACCCAACAAAGAAAGCAGGTGAAAGCTGGAATATATTCTACAGAGGAATCTGTAAGAAGTTAAGAAACAGAAAAAGGAAGAGACTGATAGAAATAGATGATGACAATTATTAAGAGCAATAAGCAATTGAATAGGGTGAATGCAGTATATAAGTAATACACTTAATCAGATATGTATGTATCAGATAAGTATATATAAATATATATAAAACCATCATATATATATATATATATATATATATATATATATATATATATATATATATATATATATATATATATATATATATATATATATATATATATATATATATATATAATCTCAAGTATATAATCATCTCAAAGCCAATGCTTGTCAAGAACCACTTTCTTGTCAGGACAAAAAATAACTTGAAAAGCCAGCATCATTCCCAATTAGAACGTTTATCTCTGAGAATTATTGAATAACAGGTGGAAGTAGAAGAGGGCAAGCTTTACCCCATCCTTTGAAATGGTGAGGAAAGGGAGGTGCGGAATTACCACACTGGTCAGCTGGCACCAATTCCAGGGTGGGTTCTAGAAGAGATGATTAAACAGTCAGTGAGTATTTAGAAAAGAATATGGCAATTTGCTAAGACCCCATACAGGTTTCTCAAAGACAAGTCATGCCAGACTTACTGTATCTTGCCTCTTTTTTGACAGAATCATAAGCTTGGTAGATGAGGGGAATCCGGTGGATGTAGGCTTTTACCAAGGACCCGCACAATATAATTGTGGTGAAGGTAGCTACAGGTGGGCCAGACAATACTAGCTCAGGATACAAAACCAGAATTTAAGATCATTCTATCAGAATGGGGAAATAGATGAAAACAAAACAAAACAAAAGAGTTTCAACAGGTAAAATGTCAAGTCCTCCATTTAAGCGACAGCTGGCATGGCATAAGTATATATGAAAAGGATTTAGTGGTCTTAGATAACAAGGTATGACGACACTAAATTAAACAGGGTAGTAAAAATCTGAAAGAGATTGTGAGGAGCCCCAGAGAGATCTTGACATTTGGGGAGTGGGCAAACCAGTGGCAAATGAGCTTCAACATTAGTAAGTGCAGAGTGATGCACTTTGAGGGGGGGGAGACAAATTACATTTATAATGTAAATGTAATTTACATTACATGGGATCTGAACCAGGAAAGGGATCTTGGTGTCCTGGTGGACATATCAATGAAGGTGTCAACCCAGTGTGCTGCATCAGTAAAAAAAGCAAACTCAATGCTAGGGATCATTAGCAATTGTATAGAAAATAAGTCTGCAAGGGTCATTTTGCTTTGATAAAGATAGCAAGTTCCTATCGAAAGCTTACCTTACATTTTTTTTTGTTTTAGTAGCAAGATGTGTATACAAATGAAAGACAAATTAAAAGCTATACAAGAGTTTTATCAGTCTTTATACACAGCAAAAAACAAGTCCAAGGAAGATATAGAAAAATATATTAGTAAAAATTTAAAGAGAGTTTTGGAAGAGGAAGATATGTTGGAAATGGAGAAGTCTATTACAGACCAAGAGATAGGTGAGGTATTAGATAAATTAAAGAATAATAAAACGCCCTGAGTGGATGGTCTGGGACCTGAATTTTATAAACATTTTAAAGCAGCATTAATACCTAAACTAAAAAAGCTATTCAATAAAATATTGGAGGGAGAACAAGTTCCGAGATCCTGGACCCACTCCTTAACCATTTTAATACCTAAACCTAATAAAAACTTAATGGACATTGGGTGATATAGACCAATATCCCTATTAAACCAAGATGCTAAGATTTTTACTGCAATCCTGGCTAAAAGAATGAATAAATTTGTAGCTAAATATATTAAAGATGATCAATGTGGTTTTATCAAAGGAAGACAAATGGCAAATATTATTAGAACAAATTTGAACATTCTTTATGAAATGCGAAAAAGTACTACTAAAGCAGGCATGTTATCTTTAGATCTTTTTAAAGCTTTTGATTGCGTTCAATGGTCTACATTAAAAATTCTGCTAGAAAAATAGGGATTTGGGAAAAAAAAATTAGGAGTAATAAATCAATTATATTCAGAGGGTACTTCCTCAATAATAGTTAATGATGGAATGACTGAACAAATTACCCTAGGCCGCGGAACTAGACAAGGATGTCCTCTTTCTCCAGTTCTCTTTTGTATTGTTATTAGAGATGGGCACGACTTGGCGGAATTCCCGTTTCCGTTTCTCGTTTCAGTTACGGAACGGAAACAGTAACGGGAATTACTCCGCCAGAACTCGAACTGGAACCGACTAAAGAATAATTGGGTCTGATTTGTCGTGGTCGTTCCTGGCATCGCAGCGATCCCCCGATGCCAAGCGGCACAGAAAAAAAGTTTTTAAAAGTTAAAAAAAAAACCATTCCCGGCCAAAAAGCAGGCGGAAATGTGCCTGCCTGAGTGAGGGCTCAGGGCACCTACCAGAGTGGTGGTTGACCCCCCCTCTCCTGTCCTGGGCTGCTCTGGTGGTGGGGGAAATCCTCATCGTAGTCGCAAGTCACAACAAGCACCGGACTCACCGCCGGCCGCTGCAATTCAAGCGGAAGCGGCACAGAAAAAAAGTTTTAAACTCCCCCCCATTCCCGGGCCAAAAAGCAGGCGAAAATATGCCTGCAGTGCAGAGTGCACCTACCAGAGGGGTGGTTTCGGGGGGGGGGTCCCGGCCTCCCCCCCTCTCCTGTCCTGGGCAGCCGGACTCGAGTCGCCATGCCATGCAGTGCGGGCGGGGGATCCAAAATGGGGCGGCGACTGCAATTTTTTTTTTTTGAAATCATGGTCCAAAAACACACAAGCACCACACAGAAACATGCGAAAATTGCTATTTTAAAACTGCCAGAATTTTTACAGTAGCAGTGGGTTTTTCTTGCAACAAAATGTCTCCTCTTTCCTCTCTCCATTGATTTTATTTTATTTTATTTTATTTTATTTTTTTACACCTGCGCAATGATGGGCTGGCCATGGGAGTGACCATGCAAATTTTTGGAGCCATTCCACCAATCGCATGGCCACTTGGCCAGGTTGACCACAGAGACTTCTGGGATGTGCCAACCGGGCATAAAAAGCCCACTAACCGTAGCCCGAACCCGAACCCTAAGCCTAAGCCTAACCCATACGCCAGTACACTGTCCTTCTAAGTGGGTCAGAGAGGCCCCCAGAGGTGCACCCCAATACTCACCCTAACCTCACCCATAACTAGCCTAACCCTAGCCCTTGCGCTAACCCTGTTGCCTAAGCCAGATCTGTACTTGCATTGCACTACGCAAGTACAATTCCCTTCTTAGTGAGACACA
The DNA here is from genome assembly GCA_037367245.1 of Phrynocephalus guinanensis. Classification (NCBI taxonomy): domain Eukaryota; kingdom Metazoa; phylum Chordata; class Lepidosauria; order Squamata; family Agamidae; genus Phrynocephalus; species Phrynocephalus guinanensis. The sequence goes on from CM074734.1 coordinate 22,212,375, forward strand.
GCGGGTGCAGACAGTCTGCCAGTCCGCCACTTGTGGCTCTGGGTGACTCCTGCAGGCTTGGCTCGGCCGGCAGCATGTGTGACATGCAAACCATGCCCCCGAGGCCTGACTGATGCAGGGAAGGCACCCCAAAAAGAGGGGTGCCTCTGCCAGTCTGCTGTGTCTCTGCGTGCAACTGGGTATGCAATCATATCCATATGGCTATGCATGCATGCCCTTTTGCAGCAGGTGAGGAGAAGAGACCCCCATGTATGAGGGGTCTCCAGGAGCCTGCTTTCCCTAGCGGGTGAGGATAGGAGGCACCCACCCCCCAAAAAAGAGGTGCCTCCAGGAGCCCGCTACCCCCCCAAACCAGTTTAACGACAGATGAAAAAACGAAAAACAAAACGACAATTTTTTGCGAAGTTTCACGAAAAACGGGAACGAGCCGACACAGGCCGCCTCCGACACACGACAACTCGAAAACGTCATTTTCCCTAGTCGTGCCCATCTCTAATTGTTATAGAACTCCTGGCTAATGCTATAAGGGATGACGAATCCATTAAAGGTATAGGGAAAGATGGGGCAACTAAAATAGTTTATTTGCCGATGATGCTTTATTGACTATTTTAGACCCAACAGAGAGTATCAAAAGAGTAAAAACTCATCTAGAAGAATTTGGGGAAATAACCGGATTATGTGTAAACTGGCAAAAATCAGAAAGTTTATTGTTTAATTACGGAAGAGAAGACCTTAAGACAATTAAAAAAATTGGACTTAAACCCAGAAAAAGTATTAAATACCTAGGATTAGAATTCGGTAACCAGAATCATTTGGGGACTGGAACACCTTCCTTACCATTTGGGGCTGCAACGGCTGGGCCTCGTCACTCTTGAAGGACAACGCCTAAGAGGTGGCCTGATTGAAGTTTATAAAATCATACACGGTGTGGACAAAGTACATAAGGAAAAATAGTTTTCCCTATGGCACGACACACTAGAACTAGGGGGTGCTAGATCTCAAACAAATAAGAGAATGTGTCTTGTGGAGGCTTGAACAAGTACAGGACTCTTTGTAAGCCCGTCCAGCACAAATGGAGTGAAATTGAACCCCACGTGATGGGGCTTAATTGCCTGCACTCAGCTCCATTTAAAGGCAGTGAGCCGCATCTTCACCATTATCTTGGTCAGAGCTGAGGAGCACTTCGGAGCTTCAACAGTTGCCAGGATCTGGTTTCATTTCCCCAACCTGGACTTTTAGAGTGGTGATAGCTCCAAGGGGCCAAATCTTTCCCCTCAACAGCTAATGTAATTTAGTTGATTACATTAGTTGATTTTAGCTGATTACCCTTCTTTATTTGTTCTTTGTATTGGGAGTAGAGATGGGCATGAAATGAATCTTTTATTTCGTTATTCATTATTTGTTTTGTTATGTAACGAAATGAATAACGACCCTAGGGGCAAATTTAATATGAAATGAAATGAACCGAGAAAAATTGGTTCGGTTAGGTTCATTTTGTTAATGGGGGTCAGAGATGTCTCCTACCTGGTGCTGGTCCGGAGGTCCCTTCATGCCAAACTGCACGGAGGGAGCACGCACCTCATCGGTGCCATCTAGGGACACGGCAGGCTTGAGCCTCAGCCCAGCCCCGGGAGGAGAGCTAAGAAGCAAGCCGTGTTTAGGCGGCCAGAGCAGCACAGCTTTGAAGCCACCCCCTTTGCGCCTCCCTCCCACGGCCCATTATCACGGGGCCAATCGGGAAGGGAAAAAAGGAGGACGCACTTAGGTGGCCAGAGCAGCACGGCTTCAAAGCCCCCCCTTGCGCCTCCCTCCCACAGCCCATTATCGCTGGGCCGATCAAGAGGTGTGATAAGGAGGCTGCGCTTAGGCGGCCAGAGCAGCAGGGCTCCAAAGCCTCTCCCCCTTTTTATTCCTCCCACGGCCGTTCGTAGGCACCCCCCAGCTCCGACCGGGCCCCAGGGGCCACGCAGTGGGCACTGGGGGGAAAGCGGGTAAAAACGAATAAAGGATTAACAAAACAATGAAATGAATTTTTTTGCAAAAATTCACAAAAAAACAAAATGAAATGAAATGAACTCCTTAACGAAATGAAACAAAATGAAATGCAATTTTTTCGATTCGTAGCCATCTCTAATTGGGAGCTGTGTAACAAGTAAATTTCTCCAATGTGGGATTAATAAAGATTTATCTTATCTTATTTTACCTTATCTTATCTTGATTCACAAGCCCATCTAACCATTAACATTAGTAAAGACAATATTGATGTCATATAGAATGTTGATGCCATATAGAATGACTGGAATATTTGTACTGTTGCTTTTATTCCTTTTTTTTGTACACCGCCCAGAGTTCCTGTTGCAAGATGGGCAGTATAGAAATACAATAAATAAATAATAAATAATAAATAAATATTTTCATTTCCAAACAAAGTCTCCTTTGATATGACACCTCCCAATCAATATGGGATTCTGTGACTTATAGCACAGCTGTATCACTGGTGTATCATTACCGGGGTCCCTGAGAATCATCCTGAATTAAAATTTCGCATTTGGAAATTTTGATATGACACCTCCCAATCAATATGGGATTCTGTGACTTATAGCACAGCTGTATCACTGGTGTATCATTACCGGGGTCCCTGAGAATCATCCTGAATTAAAATTTCGCATTTGGAAAATTTCGCATTTGGAAAAAAATTACTCAGTACCTCATTGGCAAGCTGATTTATGTCAAGTGTTAGTTTTGTCTTGTTTGTACAGAACAATGTATTTGTGAAACCCTGACATTTGACTTGACCTGTTAATAAGTATCCAGTACTAACACCTGATTTTCAGTCTTCCTGATTTGTTCTTGATGTTAACTGTTTTAGCTTGACCTAAAAGCCTAACCGTTCAACATTCTTTTTAATATCCCACAAAAGATTTATCAGTTTCCATAGCAACACATCTCTCATTCTCTATTGTTGGTTAGTTCACGATATAGCAACATTTGACAGCAGATATAGATGTAAATCTAAATGGTTTCACTGTTGTCTGATGATGTCAAGAGAGAAGGTGATAATATCCTATTCTTCCTGTGGCCTGAAAACAGACATCTGTCAATTCAGGAAGAAGGAAAAATGAACAGCATTCTAGGAAAATTATAACACCACTATTCCTTTAAACATTGTCTCACTTGCATAGAAACACAAATCCATAAATAATGCACCTACAACTGTTTGCCAAGTCTCTGCCATGGATGTTTTATCTTAGCGCTTTTAAAAGGCAGAAGCTCATTTCACTAGGCATAGTTTCAAGTTGCCTATCCCTATGATCAGTTGTGCAAGTCTTTTCCTGATCCCACCCACATGAAAGGCTTACTCACCATACAATTCAAAAGCTCAGATGTTGGTGTCAGGAGAGGCTTAGGGTGGTGCCATCGGTAGGAGAGAGGTTTCGCTGTACCTAGGCCGCTACCACACTTCCATGAGCAGCTGCTTTTCATTTTGCATCACCTTATCTCCTCCCGTGGTCACGTGCTGGTGACAGCAGTTCGGCAGTCCATACTTCAGCGGTTGCTTAGTAATCGGCCTCCCCGTTCACACTTGGCTGAACCACTTTAAACCTAGAGGCTTTAAACCTAAAGGTGGCATAGTATGTCCGCAAATACAACCAAATCGCTTTAAAAGGGGGTGCAGGAACTGATTTTACAAAATACCACCCCCAGTGGTTGTCACAAGAAAAACCGACACAGCAGTAAAAAATGGGCGTGGCCAAGGGGACTCTTCAGAAACAGCTATTTGAAAAGTGACTTTTAAGGTTATTCGTCTTTAAGGCAAAGGCGTTTCAAATCTAAATTGCAGTAGCAGTCTACTCAGACAGCCACCAGCCACTTGTGTGTTCCTCCTAATAGTAGCAACAGGCAAGACTGCTGAAGGTGGAGTGACCCTGCTGTGTGTTCTTTGATTCAAAGGAGCAGTCTTTGATGCCACTAGATCCAGAGTAACTAGAGTAATTGATTCCACTGGATTCCAAGACACTAAGTTCACCAATCTGCTCCTGGATGCAACACCAACCCTGGAGATAGCAACTCCCTACCACAATGCTGTAAATGTGGCAGGAGAAAAGAAAATCTGGCCAAACGTCTCCACCTTCATCTCTGGTGTGTACAAACTAGCAGAGCTGGCAGGGACTTGGGAGACTTGCTTCATCACTTCCCACTCTGAGCAGTAGAGATGGGCACGACTTAGCGGTATTCCCGTTTCCGTTTCCGTTACTCGGTTCCGTTACTCTACGGAAACAGTAACGGGAATTACTCCCCCAGACTTCGAGCTCGAACCGACGAATGAACAATTTTGGTCTGATTTGTCGTGCTTGTTCCTTGCATCGCGCGATCGCGCGATCGCATCGCGCGGAAAAATGCCTGCTGTGCCTCAGGGCACCTACCAGAGGGGTTGTTTCTGGAGGTCCCCGGCCTCCCCCCTCATCCCCCGTCCTCAGCTGCTCTGGTGGGACTCGCCGCAGGCTCGCAGCCAGCAAAAAGCCCAGTCTTGCCGCCGGCCGCCCGCAATTAAAGCGCAAGCAAGCGGCACGGACGGCACAGGAAAAAACTTTTAAACTCTCCCCCCACCCATTCCCGGGCCAAAAAAGCAGGCGGAAAAATGCCTGCTTGACTAAGGGCGCAGGGCACCTACCGGAGGGGTGGTTTCTGGAGGGGGGGTCCCGCCTCCCCCCCGTCCTGGGCAGCCGGACTCGAGTCGCCATTTCACCATGCCATGCGGTGCGGGCGGGGGATCCAAAATGGGGCGGCGAACGCAATATTGTTTTTGAAATCGTGGTCCAAAAACACACAAGCACAACAGAAACACGCGAAAATTTATAAACTGCCAGATTTTTCACAGTAGCAGTGGGTTTTTTCTTGCAACAAAATGTCTCTCCTCTCCTCCTCTGTCCTCCATTTATTTTATTTTATTTTATTTTTTTTACACCTGCGCAGTGCGCAATGATGGGCTGGCCGAGTGGCCAGCCATGTGGGAGTGGACAACCATGCAAATTTTTGGAGCCATCCCACCAGTCACATGGCCACTTGGCCATGGAGACTTCTGGGATGTGCCAAAAAGCCCCCTAAAACCTACCCTAGCCCTAACCCTAACCCTTGACTCCGTACCCATACGTCACAGACTGTCTTCTTAGTGGGTCAGAGAGGCACCCAGAGGTGCAACCCACTAGCCCACCGTAACCTTACCCGTCACTAGCCTAACCCTAGCCATTGCACTAAGCCACCTGAAAGCCAGATCTACTTGCTTGCATTGCACTACACGCAGCAAGTACAATTCCCTTCTGTGTGAGACATGGTGGTGCCAGAGCCTTGTGAAGGGCGGGCATGACGCTATCACTCTCACACTGGTCTCACTGTCTGCACATTATGTTATGCAATATCCATATGGCTATTGCATAGCATTTTGCAGCAGCAGCAGGTGAGGAGGGGAGACCCCCATGTAGAGGGGTCTCTCTTGGAGCCTGCTTCCCCTTCCTAGTGGCAGGAGGCACCCACGGGTGCCTCCAGGAGCCCACTTTCCCTTTATAGCGGGCCAGAGGAGGCACCCACCCCACAGAGGTGCCTCCAGGAGCCCGCTCCCCCCCCAAAACCAGTACTAACGACAATGAAAAAAAACGAAAAAACGAACCGACTAATTTTTGCGAATTTTCACGAAAACCGGAAATGACCCGAAACGGGACCGGCCCGACTAACGACAACTCGAAAAATTTTTTTTTCGAGTTGTCGTTAGTCGGGCCAGTCCCATTTCAGGTCGTTTCCGGTTTTTGCGAAAATTCGCAAAAATTAGTCGGTTCGTTTTTTCGTTTTTTCGTTGTCGTTAGTACTGTTTTTTTTGGGGGGGTAGCGGGCTCCTGGAGGCACCTCTGTGGGGTGGGTGCCTCCTCTGGCCCGCTATAAAGGGAAAGTGGGCTCCTGGAGGCACCCGTGGGTGCCTCCTGCCACTAGGAAGGGGAAGCAGGCTCCAAGAGACACCCCTCTACATGGGGGTCTCCCTTCCTCACCTGCTGCTGCTGCAAAATGCTATGCAATAGCCATATGGATATTGCATAACATAATGTGCAGACAGTGAGACCAGTGTGAGAGTGATAGGGTCATACCCGCCCTTCACAAGGCTCTGGCACCACCATGTCTCACACAGAAGGGAATTGTACTTGCTGCGTGTAGTGCAATGCAAGCAAGTAGATCTGGCTTTAAGGTGCCTTAGTGCAAGAGCTAGGGTTAGGCTAGTGACGGGTAAGGTTACGGTGGGCTAGTGGGTTGCACCTCTGGGTGCCTCTCTGACCCACTAAGAAGACAGTCTGTGACGTATGGGTACGGAGTCAAGGGTTAGGGTTAGGGCTAGGGCAGGTTTTAGGGGGCTTTTTGGCACATCCCAGAAGTCTCCATGGCCAAGTGGCCATGCGACTGGTGGGATGGCTCCAGAAATTTGCATGGTTGTCCACTCCCACATGGCTGGCCACTTGGCCAGCCCATCATTGCGCACTGCGCAGGTGTAAATAAAATAAAATAAAATAAAATCAATGGAGGACAGAGGAGGAGAGGAGAGACATTTTGTTGCAAGTAAAAACCCACTGCTACTGTGAAAAATCTGGCAGTTTATAAATTTTCGCGTGTTTCTGTTGTGCTTGTGTGTTTTTGGACCACGATTTCAAAAACAATATTGCGTTCGCCGCCCCATTTTGGATCCCCCGCCCGCACCGCATGGCATGGCGATGGCGACTCGCGAGTCCGGCTGCCCAGGACGGGGGGGAGGCGGGACCCCCCCTCCAGAAACCACCCCTCCGGTAGGTGCCCTGCGCCCTTAGTCAAGCAGGCATTTTTCCGCCTGCTTTTTTGGCCCGGGAATGGGTGGGGGGAGAGTTTAAAAGTTTTTTCCTGTGCCGTCCGTGCCGCTTGCTTGCGCTTTAATTGCGGCGGCCGGCGGCCGGCGAGACTGGGCTTTTTGCTGGCTGCGAGCCTGCGGCGAGTCCCACCAGAGCAGCTGAGGACGGGGGATGAGGGGGGAGGCCGGGGACCTCCAGAAACAACCCCTCTGGTAGGTGCCCTGAGGCACGGCAGGCATTTTCCCGCCTGCTTTTCGGCCGGGAACTGGGTCTTTTTAACTTTTAAAAACTTTTTTCTGTGCCGTGTGTGGCATCGCGCGATCTCGCGATGCAAGTAACGAGCACGACAAATCAGACCAAAATTGTTCGTTCGTCGGTTCGAGCTCGAAGTCTGGGGGAGTAATTCCCGTTACCGTTTCCGTAGAGTAACGGAACCGAGTAACGGAAACGGAAACGGGAATACCGCTAAGTCGTGCCCATCTCTACTACTGAGCAGGCCTCACCCACATTTTTTTCCATAAGTCTGAAACGTGCTCATTGCTCACAGATAAGCCCTTTCCACCATTTAATGGTCACCACACAGTGCAGAAAAAGTACACGGCTGTATTAAGCTAATATTGAAAGGCAAATGTCTATCACCTCCAAAATGGATAATTCTAACTATTCCTGACTTTTAGAGCTGATAAATATTCAGTAATGTACATTGTGTTTGTTTGTATAGCCTGCGTACTGTAATTAAAACTGTAAACCGCCCAGTGACTACTTGAAGTGGTATGGAGCGGTATATAAGCAGAGCACTTTGCTTTGTTTTCCATATCAAATACTGGTTTCCTACAAACAGAGATGTTAATATTTCATCTCACTCCTACACATTAAAAAAAACAGGTTTAGCCATCAAGGAAGGACACATGAACCTTTCAGTGTGATGGCAAAGTTCTTTTTTTTTTTTTACAGAGGCACACAAATCTGTTTGGACAGAGGACTTCACACTCCAGATGGGTCTCATTTCCAGTGTCTCTGATGACACTAATGCTGTTGACATTTAGTCCATGTACAATATGTTTAATAGATTCCCAGTTCTGGACAACATCAAGTTTCTTGTCAGATCCAATATGTATCACCACTGGGGCAACGTGTGGTGTCTCCATGTCTTCATAAGCTTTTTAAGAGATACATATCAAACAGTTAGCCTAAAAAACCTGTCTCCAAGTTCTAAGTCTGTGTTAATTTGCAGCTACTTAACCACATTCATGCTAATTAATCAACTCACTTTCAATTACAGAAACATCCAGGTTGCTCTGATTCAAACTAGGACGCACATAACAGTTGTATTCCTATAGCACCTTCTCAAACCATTCAAAGCACATCAGACAGATTTTTAGAAAAATCTATGTGTAAACCTACCTAAAGAAATCCCACCACTGCATATTTTAATACAAAACAAGGGTGATCATAGACCTCCCACCCACCCAGCCCCCAACACACACACACTCATCTGATTTGGATGGCTGTCCTGGGCTTTGGAATTTATTCCAATTTTCAGGGTGCAGCTACACTGCAGGAAACATGTGAATGGATCACTGTGAAGTTGAAACCAGGAAGTCAAGTTTCCCCAAGTTAACCACACTGGAATTATCAGAGAAAGGAGAGTAACTGGGCATTAAATACTTTGTTTAAAGCTACTCAAGGTAGCTCTGCTTTGGTTGCCCAAATTTGCAGGAGGCATGGTTATAACTAGAGATGAGCACGAACCAGAAAAATTCTGTTTTGTTTTGCTTCATTTTTTTCATTTGGGGAGGGGGGTTCATTTTGTACAAAATGTTTTTTTAAATAATTTATTTCATTTTTCATTTTTTCATTTTCTGCTTAATGTAGTGTGTATTTATTTATTTATTTATTTATTTATTTATTTATTTATTTATTAAGCTTTTATACCACCTATTTCCCGATGGGACTCTAGGCAGTTTACAAAGAGCATCAATAAAACAATAAAACAGTAAAACATCTATAAAAAACCATCAATGATGGAGCAAGAAGTAGCAGGGCAGAGGGAAACCCCTCGACATATAACAGCAGACGCGGAAAAAAATTAACCAGGAATAAGGTCACCATAGGCCTCCCTGTACAGCATTGTTTTTAAAGCCTTTTTAAAGGCCGACAGGGACGATGCAAGGCGCAGCTCATTGGGTAAGTTGTTCCATAATGGAGGGCCCACAACTGAGAAGGCGCGGCTACACACCATCGACTTCTGCGCCTCCCTCGGCGTGGCCACCCTGAGTGAGCGCACCCGCAACATCCGCGTGGGTCTGGTCTCTGTTGACCTCTGGGAGATATGCACCGACAGGTATTCAGGGCCCAAGCCATGGAGGGTTTTGAAAACCAAAACCAGGACCTTGAACCTAATCCGGAGGGCCACGGGCAACCAGTGCAGGCGGGCCAGAACTGGGGTGGTGTGGTCATATTTACGAGCACCCACCACCAGTCTGGCCACCGCATTTTGTACCCGTTTGAGCCTCTGGACAAGGGTCAAGGGCAACCCCACATAGAGTGTGTTGTAGTAGTCAATCCTCGAAATCACAAGGGCCTGCACAACTGTCCTCAGGGAGGACTCATCGAGGTACAGACGGATCTGGGCCATCCTGCGGAGCTGGAAAAAAGTGGCCCTGGAGACCACCGTCACCTGGGCTTCAAGGAAGAGGGCTAAGTCCAGGACCACACCCAGATTCCTAACCCTGTCTGTAGGCTGGAGGGAGATTCCCCCCCAGGCTAGGGAGGGGGCCATTGTACCTAGACGAGGGTGCCCCGAAGAACAGAACCTCGGTCTTCTCCGGATAAAGTTTAAGCCTGTTATTCCTAGTCCATTCCAAGACCACCTCCAGGCACAGATTGAGGGAGCGAACCGCCTCCACTGCAGAAGAAGAAAAGGAGAGATAGAGCTGTGTGTCATCAGTGTACTGATGACAGCGAACTCCAAATCTCCTGATGACCTCTGCCAGTGGCCTCATATAAACTTTGAACAGTATAGGGGAGATTGCTGACCCCTGGGACACCCCACAAGGGAGCGTCCAAGGAGCAAACAATTCGTCCCCCAACTGAACCCACTGGAGCCAGCCGTCCAGGAAGGACCGGAGCCAGCAGAGCGCTGAGCCCCCGATACCCACCCCAGCCATCTGGTCCAGTAGGTTATCATGGTCGACAGTATCAAAGGCAGCTGACAGATCAAGGAGAACCAACAGGGAGGAACACCCTGCGAAGCCCCGCACGCCAACTGATCAGCGCTTAGGGTGGCAAATTATTTTAAAAAATCATTTCATACAAAATGAAAATACATTTAAAAATCCCATGTGTTCCCCCAACTGCTGACCCAACTATTTTCAGAGGACTCCTGCCAAGCTGTCATTGGCTGCATCCCTCTGAACATGATTGGGACACCAGCACAAGAGCCCTTAGCTGGCATCCTGACCATGTTTAGTGGTGAAACCGCCACTTGCGGTGAAAACATTTTTAAAAACCTGCCACTTTTCCCATCCCAAATTGGGCACGTTTGGGGGGGGGACTGCAGGCTTTTTTCCCACCTGAAGCCCTGCATGCCAGCTGATTGGTGCGTGGCAAATAAGTTTTTAACCCCCCCCCCCCCCCGATCAGGCGTGGTGAAAGCACAGGCTTTTTAAACTTTTTTTTGCCACCCAAAGCCCCATGCGCCAGCTGATCGTCACTTGCTTCTGGTTGCAAAAAAAGTTTTTAAAACTCGTGGTTTCCCCCACCTGATCGGGTGCATTGGGGGGAATTATGGGCTTTTCCCCATAGGAATGCATTGCTTCAATGAATTCCTATGGGAAAACAAAAAACGAAACAGAACGGAACAAAAATTTCTGTTTCATTTCATTTCATTTTTCTTTGATGGGTCATTTTGTTTTTGTTTTGTTAGGGAGAGAAATGAAAAATAAAAACAAAATAAAAAAATATTTTGTGCCCAACTCTAGTTATAACAGACCTACATCAACAAGCTGGAAACAACCCAGGCAACATCCTCCTTGCTTTCTACTGCTGCCTTCTAATACAAGGGCTAAACCCCTTCACATTGGCTCAAATTATCATGCCTCCTGAATCAATACAAAGACACATAGTTGCCAAAAAAGTATTGAGCCTATTGTAGTAGCGTGGGTTTTAGTGATTTCAGCAGTGATTTCAGCTCTTAGACATAGCAGGCTGGAGACAGCTTCTAGTGTAACAGCTCTTTATTCAGGGAGAGAACAAGACTGGGGACTGGGGAGAGGGAGCTACTTTTATAGGAACCAGGACTGGCTAGGAAAAGATTCATTTTGGAGGAAACAATTACAACCAATCACAAAGCTGCCTTTTGGCGGAAGCCAATAGGACTGAGGATCCAAATGCAGCAACCAGAAATAACCAATAGGCCTGTTCCCTTTGGGAACAGGAAGCCAGTTACTTCACATAAGCAATTACAGATCAATACACAAGACACACACCCCACGGTGGGCACAGCACACGTAATCCTTAAGATATTGTGGGGCCAATAGGATTGAGGATCCAAATGCAGCAACTTGAATAAACCAATAGGCCTGTTCCCTTTGGAACAGGAACAGAAACCAATAGGAATACAGATCAATACACAACACCTATTATGAATCAATGTTCTACAGATTTGGGGGTGGGGACTCTGAAGTGGTTTGCATGGGCTTGTATGCTGTATAGTCAACGAAAAATAATATGAATCAGGCCATCTCAATCCCGGAGCATTTCCTGTATGTAGTTTGAAGTAGTTTGTGTCAAATGTGATTCCCGATTTGAATCAGATTATGTCTTGACATAATTTTTTACATGCTCTTACAGAATCATTCTATTGACATCTTGGATTCAAAGAATCATCTAGTTCAACACACTGCCCATGCAAGAACCCCAACACTGACATCCTCCAATAAAGTACAGTTCGCCACTTCCCACAGTAATATATTCCACTGTTGGAACAGCTCTTATCATCAAGAAATTCTTCGCAAAGTTTAGTCAGCATCCTCTCTCTTCTTTGAATCCATTGGATCAGGTCCTTAAGAACGTAAGAACATAAGAACATAAGAAGAGCCATGCTGGATCAGGCCAAAGGCCCATCTAGTCCAGCTTCCTGTATCTCACCATGGCCCCACCAAATTCATCTGGGAGTGCATGAGACTAGATATCTGTCTCCTGATACCACTCCCCTGCATCTGGCCCTTGAAGTACCCCAGTTTTAAGCCTGGATATTACACATCTCCATCATGGTTTGTAACCTGTGATGGACGTCTCCTCCCGGAATCTGTCCAATCCCTTTTTGAAGGCATCCAGGCCAGATGCCATCACCACATCCTGTGGCAGGGAGTTCCACAGACTAACAACGTGCTGGGTGAAAAAATATTTTCTTTTGTCTGTTCTTGCTCTCCCAGCCCACAATTTGACTGGCTGTCCCCTAGTTCTGGTATTTTGTGAGAAGGAGAAGTGTCCCTCTATCCACTTGACTCATGCTCTGCATTATTTTGTATGTCTCAATCATATCCCCCCAGGCACCTTTTTCCACACTAAAGAGCCCCAAATGTTTTAGCCTTTCCTCATAAGGGAGGTGCCCCAACCCAGTAATCATTTTAGTCGCTCTCTTCTGCACCTTTTCCAGTTCCACTATGTCTTTCTTGAGATGCGGTGACCAGAATTGTACACAATACTCCAGATGCGGCCTTACTATCGTTTTGTACAATGGCATTATAATGTTGGCTGTTTTATTTTCAAGCCCCTTTTTGATAATCCCTAGCATGGAATTGGCCTTCTTCACTGCTGCCACACATTGGGTAGACACCTTCATGGAGCTGTCCACCAACACACCAAGATCTCTTTCCTGATCCATCACAGATAACTCAGAGCCCATGAGTTGACAGATAAAGTTTTGATTTTTTGCCCCAATATGCATTACCTTACATTTGGCTGCATTAAAATGCATTTGCCATTTTGCAGCCCATTCCCCCAGTTTGGAGAGATCCTTCTGGAGCTCTTCACAATCTTCTCTGGTTTTTACCATATGGAAAAGTTTTGTGTCAGCTGCAAACTTGGCCACCTCACTGCTTATCCCTGTCTCCAGGTCATTTGTGAACAGAATTTCTGGCAAAGTGAAAAATTCTGGCAAAGTGAAACATTCAAAGCTAAACATACTCAGCAACATCAAATGTCCTTGGGGACTTTGATGCTCCTATTTAGATACATTCCAGCTTGTCAAAATTCTTTCTAGACTGTGGAGTCCAGATTGGCAATGCTACTTTGGTTTCATCAAAGCACAATTGAATACTACTAATACTTTTCTTGACTGGATTATTATAGTTGCACCACAGTACATTATTTTCTCATGTCTATTATTGTCTCAAGCTGTGCAGAAGAAAGCAACAGCAAAAAAGTAAAGATTCCGGTAAAACAAAAGCAAAGTAAGGGAAAAAAGAAAAGAAAACTCATTAAATCAAATATAGTACCTTCCAAGGGAGCTAGTAAAAATTGAGTACACATTGCACTTTGTTTTGTTTGCCTGAGACCTTGAAGCGCTAATGTCTGTAACTACCAGCTTTTAGAGCCATAAGTCTTTACGAATATTTTAGCAAAAAGGCGATCAACCATTCAAACAATTACCTGTGCAGTACAGCAAAGAGAAGCTGTTAAAAGGCTGTCATTCTTCATTGGCTTATTAACAATAAGCACCATGTAAATAAATTTTCAATCTAGGTTTGCTTCCATTTTTGGCCTAATAAAGACCAAGTTCAGAAGAAAGGTTCCACATACCAGAATGCAATGCATTACCAGTACAACAATAGAGACAACCTATTTATTAAAGGGCTGGTTTTAGCAATGGAAACTTGTTATCATGCTTTTGGTGGTAGGCAAAGGCTATCCTGTTTCAATATTATAATATGCACTAATAATACTGCAGTTTCAAAAGAGTTTCTGGTAATCTACAGGGGTGTGGATGGAAGAAATAGCCACTGAAGCATTAACAAGATGAAGTCTATTGGTACATTACTTTCAGAACAGATATTTTCTAAAAAGAAAAAGCAACTGAATTCTCATTGAGGAAAGCGGAGAAATCTAATTGATCCAGGGGAAGTTTCTGCAAGAAGCCTCACCATGACAATATCCAAAAATTGACAGCAGATTAAATCTTTAATCGGTTCTTATTTAGGAAGCAGATCTGGGATGAAGGGAAGTGGGGGGGCATGATTTTCCCAGTTCTCAGGTAGATGATACTGGAAATGATTTTTAAAAAGAGTCTAATGTCTGTGGAGATTCTCAGTCATCAGGGTGAGGTGATCTAGACTGACTGAAGAAGCTACTTGGATGAGTAGGGAAACATTTTGATCCCACAAGAAAAAAAAGTCCGATTGCGATGACTTGACTCAACTCAACTGGAACAGCAGTCTAATGGAATTGATTGCCTCTTCATTTGTACCGTAAATAAAGTATACACAGGTGAACAAGTGAAAACAATCTCTGCATAGAGACCTTTGGGTAGTGGCCGACATTAAACAAACAAACAAACAAACAAACAAACAAACAAACAAACAAATAAATAAATAAATAAATAAATATGTCATTGAAAAGGTAATGTGGCCAGAAAAAAGTCTGAGAATTTATTTAAAAATTGTTTCTTCTTTGTTTTTTAAATAAGTGAAAATATGATCTTCTCATAGCAGAACAGAACAGGCATTTTCTGTTCTCTTTAATTTGAATATATTCACAAACACACAAACACACACACACAAAGAGAGAGAGAGTGAGAGGGGGGTACCTTGCATAAAGGAATTAATTCGTTCCAAATGAAATTCTGTCAAGCAAATTTTCCTTTGTACAAATTTCCCATAGGAATGCACTGAAAATGAATTAATCCCTAATCATGACAGTTTTTCCAGTCCAGCATTCTGTCTTACACTGTGGCTCACCATTTGCTTCAGGGTATTCCCAAGCAGACTTCTTCACCTGCTTATGATTCCCTGCAAATGGTATTAAGAGTAGAGGTGGGCACGACTTGAAAAAAAATTTTTTCGAGTTGTCGTTAGTCGGGCCGGTCCCGTTTCGGCTCGTTTCCGGTTTTTGCGAAAATTCGCAAAAATTAGTCTGTTCGTTTTTTCATTGTCGTTAGTACTGATTTTGGGGGGGGGAGCGGGCTCCTGGAGGCACCTCTGTGGGGTGGGTGCCTCCTCTGGCCCGCTATAAAGGGAAAGTGGGCTCCTGGAGGCACCCGTGGGTGCCTCCTATCCTCACCCATTAGGAAGGGGAAGCAGGCTCCAAGAGACCCCTCTACATGGGGGTCTCCCTTCATCACCTGCTGCTGCTGCAAAATGCTATGCAATAGCCATATGGATATTGCATAACATAATGTGCAGACAGTGAGACCAGTGTGAGAGTGATAGCGTCATGCCTTCCCTGCACAAGGCTCTCGCACCACCATGTCTCACACAGAAGGGAATTGTACTTGCTGCGTGTAGTGCAATGCAAGCAAGTAGATCTGGATTTAAGGTGGCTTAGTGCAAGGGCTAGGGTTAGGCTAGTGACAGGTAAGGTTACGGTGGGCTAGTGGGTTGCACCTCTGGGTGCCTCTCTGACCCACTAAGAAGACAGTCTGTGACATATGGGTACGGAGTCAAGGGTTAGGGTTAGGGTTAGGGGGGCTAGGGCAGGTTTTAGGGGGCTTTTTGGCACATCCCAGAAGTCTCCATGGCCAAGTGGCCATGCGACTGGTGGGATGGCTCCAAAAATTTGCATGGTCGTCCACTCCCACATGACTGGCCACTCGGCCAGCCCATCCAATGCGCAGGTGTAAAAAAAAAATCAATGGAGGACAGAGGAGGAGAGGAGAGACATTTTGTTGCAAGAAAAAACCCACTGCTACTGTGAAAAATCTGGCAGTTTATAAATTTTCGCGTGTTTCTGTTGTGCTTGTGTGTTTTTGGACCACGATTTCAAAAACAATATTGCGTTCGCCGCCCCATTTTGGATCCCCCGCCCGCACCGCATGGCATGGCGAGTCCGGCTGCCCAGGACGGGGGGGAGCCGGGACCCCCCCTCCAGAAACCACCCCTCCGGTAGGTGCCCTGCGCCCTTAGTCAAGCAGGCATTTTTCCGCCTGCTTTTTTGGCCCGGGAATGGGTGGGGGGAGAGTTTAAAATTTTTTCCTGTGCCGTCCGTGCCGCTTGCTTGCTCTTTAATTGCGGCGGCCGGCGGCGAGACTGGGCTTTTTGCTGGCTGCGAGCCTGCGGCGAGTCCCACCAGAGCAGCCCACAAGGACGGGGGATGGGGGAGGCCGGGGACCTCCAGAAACAACCCCTCTGGTAGGTGCCCTGAGGCACGGCAGGGATTTTTCCGCCTGCTTTTCGGCTGGGAACCGGGTTTTTTTAACTTTTAAAAACTTTTTTTCTGTGCCGCGTGGCATCGCGCGATGCAAGGAACGAGCACGACAAATCAGACAAAAATTGTTCGTTCGTCGGTTTGAGCCCGAAGTCTGGGGGAGTGATTCCTGTTACCGTTTCCGTAGAGTAACGGAACCGAGTAACGGAAATGGAAACGGGAATACCGCTAAGTCGTGCCCATCTCTAATTAAGAGATATATCGCCTATCTCTCCAACCCAGAAGTTGTTCTTAGGCACCTATAATGATAGCCATTGATACCCTTGTTCTCCATGAACTTGTCCAATCCTTTCTTAACACTGTCAAGGCTGACAGCTGCCACCACTTCTTCTGGCAGAGGATGCCACAGACCAGTGATCCTCTGGGTAAAAAAGTACTTTCTCTTATTGTTTGATATCTAGCATCGAAAAATGTCATGAAGTGCCCCCTGGTTCTAGTGTTGTGCAATAGGGAAAACAGGTTTTCCTTATCTACTTTGTCCACACCATGTATGATTTTAGAAACTTCAATCAGGTCACCTTTTAGGCACCGTTGTTCAAGAGTGAAGAGGCCCAGCCGTTGCAGCCTCAGATGGTAAAGAAGGTGTTCTAATTCCCTAATCAATCTGATTGCCCTCCTCTACACTTTCTCCCTTTCTATAATATCCTTCTGGAGGTATGGTGACTAGAACTGTACACAATACTCCAGGTAGGGCCTCACCATAGATTTATAGAGAGGCAAAATTACACTTGCTGACTTATTTTGCCCACCAAATTGGTGGGTGAAGAAGGGACACAGTGATCCTCACCCAGCCTTTCCACCACCACCACTGCTTCCCTCAGAGAGCCCCCCCCCCCCGATGCCGAGGATTAGGTGTTGCACACTGCTAGGTCTGCAGCACCCAGTCTGCAATGGTACCTCATAAAACAAATTTAACCCATAGGGAAAAAATTGTCTTACAAAACATGCCTATTCCCAAAAATTTCATTTGTCTTACGAGTTTTTCATTTGTCTTACGAGAGAGAGTTATATATATTGGTGCTGATATTGGTATACTAACAGTGGTACTAATTTGTGAAGATTTATTTCAAACAATAACTCCTTAGAGCTTGCCAAAGGATTCAGTTTTTCCAATTATTGTCACATCAATGAATTAAAAGCCAAGCTCCTCGGTGTATGGATAAGGATGAGGTCGACTGGAACTCATTAGATGTTGAGGCCTGATGTAAAATTAATTTCATGCTTTCACACCACATTCAAAGATATAAGTCCTTCAGAAAAATCATGTGATGGGTGCTCTCATCCACATTCTGAACTAATATACTACAGCTCAAAGGTTTTTATTTTGTCTGTCATTTCAAATACAAATATCCATTTGGGCACTATTCAGGATGGACCAGGCAATGTTAGCTGCAAGGTAACTCATTTCCACTGACAGTAGGATTTCTACACTGATGCAACCATATTGAGACAATATCATCTTAGCACACACTACTTAAACCCTGTGTTTTGTATGAGCAAAATAATCTTCATTTTTTCCTTCTAATTTTTAATCAAAAGGGATGTGGTGACTTACTGATTCAATGGGCTTATTCAAGATGTGACTCACTACTGGGAGTGCTTTTGAAAGCAACAAGAAGGCTACAGGAAATGCAAAATATGGTGGCAGGTTATGTGTTGGGAGCTTGGAGGTATGGTCACATTTTCCAAACCCTGGCATGCCTTCATTGGCCTCCTATTTGATTCCATGCTATAGATGGGCACGAAATGAAAATATAGCATTTTGTTTTGTGTCCTTTCCTTTCTCTAAGAGTTTCATTTCATTTAATCAGTAACGATTTTTTTTCTGAAAGGAAACAAAATGAAATGATTTGGAACTCTATGAGGAAGAGCTTCCTTGGGCTCTTCCCTGGAAGCTCCCTAAATTTGGAGTGGTTTGTGTTTCAGACAGTATGGCAGGCAAAGGCCTCCTTCTGCCGGTGTGATCTTTGGGTTTGTCCATGTACCATCAGCCTCGAAGTGGTGCACTGACCGGTGTTCCAAAAAAGGAACCATCTCTAAATTTAAAAATGCCACTTGTGCCCTTGCCCCTGTTACATGAAGAACAGCTACATTTGTTAATGGATTTCAGTGCTTAAGTCTGTTCCCATAGCTATTGAACTTTAAATACTGTGGCCTCTTAGTCAGAAATGGTGAGTTCCATCTCATTGGAGTAGAATGAATGAATGATTGGAAAACTGCTTCTATTTGATAAGCAGAAAATATAGGAAAGACTTCAGATGCTCCCTAGGGGACTATTATAAGTACAGTGATATCCCCTAAGATGAATTTAATTTGTTCCATGAGTCAATTTGTCTAATGAAAAATTCATCTTAAGAGGCGCGGTTTCCCATAGGAATGCATTGGAAACCAATCAACCCATTCTGGAAGGAACAGATTAATAGGTTTTGAATGCATTCCTATGGGAAGATTTGCCACCGCCCAATCAAGGGACAGTGGAAGAATGTTCCCCCTGCAGCCGACAGACAGCTGATTTTGACAGCTCAGAGCTATCAAAATCAGCTGGCTGGCTGGCTGCATACAGCTGCCAGTGATTGAGGAAATTTACCCCCAACCTAGTGGGGGGGGAGCTTTTCCCCTTCTTTGCTAGGTTGGGGCAGGGAAAACGTTTTCCCCATTTTGCTGGCTGCCCCAACCCAAGATGGGGAGCAGGCAAGGTGACTCACATGCTTGTCCCCCTCCTGCATCAGGACAGCCACCTCTTCTTCATCCAGGTCTCTGTACCAAGAGAGGTAAGTGGCGGTGGTGGTGATCCATTGCTACTTACCTCGCAAACAGCCCTGACAATGGAGGCGAGCTGAGGGGTGAAGCAGGGACACAGTGATCCTCACCCAGCCCTGCTGCCACTGCCGCCACTCCCCTCAGAAAGTCCCCCTGATGCTGAGGATTGGGTGTTGCACACTGGTTGGTTTGCAGCACCCGGTCTGCAATGGTACCTCATAAGATGAATGTAACCCATAAGGGAAAAATTGTCTTACAAAACATACCTATTCCCGAAAATTTCATTTGTGTTACGAGCTTTTCATCTTACAGAGCATTTGCATTACGAGGTACCACTGTATAGCATAACTATTACAAAAGGGTTGTGGCTGTTTATGCTGCAGCTGTTCATTTCATTCTATGGCCATTTCTTCTAATGTTATCTGCATTCTATATACTGAAAGATCTGTTTACAAGCTAGGCTTTGGAAGAAAGACTTTTTTAAAAAGAAATCTGTTACCTACAGTAAACCAGAGTAAATATAATCTGCAATGAAATCAGAGAGCAGAAACCTATCCAATAAAATATAATATAAGCTTACTTTATAGAAGCCTATCCCAGAGTTCCACTGAAAGTGACATGTTAAAAGATCAATATTCCATCAAGGAAAAATGTCTGGACACTTTGTGAATGTGTGCGGCTATTGTTATACCAATGCCTCACTATTGACCTGTGAGAATTGTCAAGGTATTACATTGTTTCTCTACAGTAATCTGCCCTGGCTTGATTTTAAAATAAAGTTTCAAGTTGTGAAAAGTTCTGTAGTCAGTTCTGGGCTATGCAGTCACAAAAATCAGCTGTGGATGTAGTCCTTTATATAGTAAGATCTGGAAATAAAGTACATTGGAATATCTTAGAATACATTGGAAATGGCTCAGTCAATTTCATTGTACACAGGTTGTACATTGATAATATAGGTTTATTATTATTATTATTATTATTATTATTATTATTATTATTATTATTATTATTATTATTATTATTATTATTAAATCATACAAGGTAATTCAAAGCAAATTCTCAATTTTTGTTTATGCTTGTGTCATTTTATTTGGTGCATTTATATAATGTTGGAAGCTTCTGCTGACCAGTGGCTTAAAGGAACTTTGATTTTGAATTCAAAATTAAATAATGTGTTCTTATATTAATTCATGCATTTATAGTTCAGCCAGGCTTTTAAAATGTAGGTTGGAGAGAGAGAGGGACCAAACCTGTTCTGGTCATAGCAACTATCAGAACATTTTAAAAATTATTCCAACTTTTATTATGTCCTGCAGTCTTAATCTGAATGTTTTGCAATCACAGTGTTTTCTTTAAAATGCAATTAATATTATTAATTGAAGGGGAAGGAAAGGAAGAGATAAGAAAAACAGAAGAGGAAGTGAAACCTGAGCACATCCAATCTCACCTGATTTTGGAAACTAAGCAGGGTCGGCCCTGGTTAGTACTTGGATGGGAGACCACCAGGGAATACCAAGTGCTGTAGGCGTCTGGAGTAGGAACTGGCAAACCACTCCAGAACTGCTGCCAAGAAAACTCCATGGGCATGCGGTCATGAAGAGTCAGTCATGACTGTAACGACACAACACACACACACACACACACACACACACACACACACACACACACACACACAGAGAGAGAGAGAGAGAGAGAGAGAGAGAGAGAGAGAGAGAGAGAGAGAGAGATGTCCCCTTTATTCAAGGCAAATTGCCAAACAAGAGTCTACCATTTGTTCCCCAGAATTCTGCTTGTTAAAAAAATGACACCTATTGAACTAATTATATGAAATTTAGCATCCGTGCTCTACTTGATGAATTTTACAGTTGTGATGAATTTCAAACCAGATTGCCAAAGATTACAGAAACTGAAAGACTTTTGGAATTGGATATATTTAGACTTGAAATGCACATAACTTGATACCATACTTTCCTTGGATATTTTGCTGAAAACTCACCAACATCGCATGTGATAAAGCATTATTTTTTATTTTATTTATTTGTTTAAACTTGTACCCCACAGTTAGTGAACTGACCACTACTCTGGGTGACTTTGGCACTGATCTCAACCCATTCTTCACTAAGACCAGAACTTGCTGGCTCAACTCAAGCATATTTATCTCTGTGTTGCTTCCGTACAAACCCTTACCTGCCCAATCTCTGTGACATTAGAGGATTCACCATTTGATGTCACAAAAACCTTGACCCTAGTCTCATGCTATGGAATCTAAAGCAGAGGGATGCTGCTACCTGGTAAGCCTTTTGCTTACAAGTCACGTAAACAGTACAGCAAGCTAAAGATGAGTTCCAAGTTGTCTATTGCTAGTTCCTTTAGCATCAGTTCCTGTGTCTTAACCCGTGCTTTCCCCAAACTGGGTGTGTTATGGGGAGAAGCAGCAGGTCATTCAAATGTCTTTAGCCACCGAGGCAAGCGCTTGCCTTGGTAGATAAAGACATTTAAATAACCCATGATCCTCCCCCCCAATAGGCCACAAAGGGAGAGAAGCGGTGGGTCGTATTAAAATTTTATGCTTGCCAAAAATTGAATGCTTGTAGGTATTACAAGGCAGCTGCCAAAGAATCACCACCACAATGGTCAAATCAAATCCTGTCATGCCTGGACAAATAAATGACAACAAAGAGTAGAAGGAAAATAACACAACTAGCCAGACCTCCCCTGCTAGGAAACTCTCTCACCACAGGATCAGACTACAAAACGAGTCCAAAGGAAGGCTGCCTGCTCTGTAACAACTTCATCCAGGCAATAAGGAACACTGGATCACCATCTAAGGTTATTAGATGTTAGTTGGACACCAGCCAACCTTATCTAGCATCGACTACAAGCCATTAAAAAGCTGAAGGATGTTAACTGGGGGTGGGGGGGAGGAATAACGGGTTTGTGTTGAAAACAGGACCTGGTAGCATGAAAAACTCAGCGCATTAGATCCTTTGTGCATGTGTTTATGCTTGTGCGTGCACACACGACAGACAGACAGACAGACAGACAGACAGACAGACAGACAGACAGACAGACAGACGGACAGACCTGCACTCCCCCCCCCCAAAAAAAATTAGGCATGTTCTGGGAGAAGTGGCAGGTTGTTTAAATGTCTTTAGCCACTGAGGCAAGCACTTGCCTTGGTGGCATAATGACATTTAAACAACACACACCTGGTGCATTGGGGGATAAGCTGTGGGCTTTTTAAAAAGTCTTTGTGGAAAGCGGCAGTGGCAGAACGCACCACTTGCTGCGAAGACTTTTTTAAAAAACTGCCGCTTCTCCCCCAATGCACCAGATTGGGGGTGGGGAGATGTGGGAGGTTGTTTGTCTTCATGGCTGCAGAGAGGAGGATGAGTGGGCCCTGTCTGAGGCCTTGCCGCCCCATCACCACTGCCATGGCCAAAGGCAAGAGGGAGAGCTGGCCCTGTGAAGGCCTTGCTGTCCCACCACTGCCGCAGAGAGGAGAGTGATCAGGCCCTGCATGAGGCCTTGCTGCCCTCCTGCTGCCATGGCCACCACCAGAGAGAAGGTGAGATCAGGTATGGCAGGCCACCGGAACTGCTGCACCCACCGCCAAACTCCAAAAGGTAACAAAGCATTTCATTACCTTTTTGTTTCATACAAAAAAACAGAATGAAATGAAATACCATTTTCCCATTTTGTGCCCCTCTCTACACATCATTCAAAAACCTAGGAAATTGCCTGATATTGCTGTGCAACATTTTGTCTGGATTGTCAGATGTGAAGCTTTACATAGCAAATGGCAGCCTGAATATTGACAACAGTAATGGCAGCAGTCAAGATGGTCCAGAGCAGGGGTCCTCAAACTAAGGCTCAGGGACAGAGCAGGCCCGCCAGGGGCTTGAACCCAGTCCCCTGGCAAATGCAGAACCCCCCCCCCCCGCTCAGTGGTGGAGGCTGAGCGCGGGCCCACTGCAAACATCTTTGCACTGCCCAGGCTGCCTCTTCCTACTTGTGGTGCTTACAGGTGGGTGCTCCGGAGCAGTGCAGCTTCCTCCGCAGCTGCCGCCACTGCCAATCTCACATATAGGCAGATGCTCAGAGGCTGAGTGGCCTCCTCCACTGCTGCCACCACCACCATTGTTGCAGGCAGGTGGGTGATCAGGAGCTCTGAGGCCAAACAGCTTCCTCCGCCACCACCACCAGGAATCTTCGACAGCCTGGAATCACAGATGCTCAATGGAGGAGTACCCCTGGAAGAGGAGGAGGAGGAGGAGGAGAGGGCAGACTTGCGAGAGCTGCATGGAGGGCTCAGTCCTGCTGCTGCCTGGCAGCAATGGCAATGGAGAGATGGGGGGAGGAGATAAGCCATACAAAAACCCCATGGGGCTCTGCTGCCCGCCGCAGACAGACACTTCTGCCTGCCGCCGTCTTCCTCTCCCTCCCTCTCCACCCCACCTTCTCCTTCTCAGGCGTTTTCTATTTTTCTTAATTATTTAATCACTTAAACTAGTTTTACAACCAGACATAGAATGCTTTTAGCAGCAGAAATCCCTGTTTGTCCAGGGAGGAGTTAAAAAGTTATCCTCCTCCTGAGAGTCACTTAATTGGATACAACTGATAGGGTCAACAGTTCAGATTGCCTCTAACCTGGAACTGATTCCCCTTGCTTTTTGAGCAGGTTTTAGATTCTCCAAAGAATCTAACTTTGTTTAGACTGCCTCCATTTTTACAATTACATTTTAAAATCTTCACTTGCTGTGCTGATGATTTTATCACTTCACTCTTGTGCAGTGATAATACCCAGATATAAAGAAAGCACTGTTAAGAAAAACCATGCTCTTTGTGAGCATGTGCTCATTAAAAAGTTCCTTTGTAGCACTCATTCAGTTTCATAGGACATGCAGTGGAGATGTCCCTTACAGATGTGTGTTAGATTCTGGGTGAAGCACCCGTTCAGGTATCCTTCCGTGTGGTCTTGGCCAACTTGCCATATCTCTTCTCACGTAGCTAGTTCATTGTCTCATTGAATTGTACTCCTTGTGAATTGCACCAAATGTGCAAGAACATGCTGTCATGTTAGATTAACCAAAAGAGAGTTGGATAGTGTCATATCAGCACATTACATCTTAAGTTGATTTGACATTATGATCACAACATGACAGTTTACTAAACAAAGGGTAAAAACCTTGTCTCCCAATGTCAAGTTGAATTGCAAATGAATATATAAGTTATATATGCATTTTATTTACAAGGCACATGCTGTTCTGTAGGATTATATTCATCTCATGTCCTTTGGATGATAGTCCTGCTTAGGCTTGGTGTTGTGATTTATAGATGTACCTCCAAGAAGAGGTATAGTACCTGGGTAGCTTGTTAAATGACAGTGGAAACTGAACATTCCTTTTCATGTCTGTCTCTCTTTGCTAGTATTTGCCTGTTGCAAGATAAGAGGCAAACGTAAATCAGCAGTAAGAGAGACAAGACTCAGGCCTGTTTCTCATGCCATTTATCAGCCTTAACTTGAACATTTTATGGCACTATGTATCATTTAGAGTGGATCGCAACAGCAAATTTTGCAGAAAGAATTTCTGGTCTCAATGCCGGTATTTCATTCAAGTACCCCCTGCAGACTTACAAATGGTGCTTTGCATGCATTACTTTGCTTGACTGGCTGTAAAATGCACAAGTTAGCACTGATTTATAATGACTGAATCAGCGAGCAGTATTCTGTACTATTGTAGGTCTGACAATTAGTCCATGAATTTGGCAGTGATGGAGAGCATATTTGTAAGGGTTAGGATTTTTTGTTCTTCCTGAGGAATTTATTTCTTCAGAATGATCAATCAACACCTACCAATCCTATGAGCTGTAGGAAGAGCTACACTTAGAGTAACAGCAAAGCTTAAGTGCTTACATTTCAAAAATGTTCCTTAATCATTGAGACTTCTTAGCATCCAGGGTGCCACCATTATTGTCCCTGCTCTGACCAAATCAATTGTATTGCGTATTATTAATCCATTGCATTGCCATTGTCAAAAGTTCAGAAAAAATACAAGGACTATATTAATCGGCACAGGGGAGAAATGTCTAAAGAGAACCCTCTTCCTCCCCAACTCATGGGGAGATGGGAAGAGGATTCTCTTTAAATGGATCTTCCCCTGCGCCCGATGACAGTGCTGAGTGGCCGCTCGGTGCTGTCATTGCTGCATGAAGAAATGTTAAAAGAGACCCCTCTTCCCACCTCCACAGGGGCCAGGATCCAAACGCGAACCCGAATGGAACCAAGGGTGGGCCCAAACCAGACGAACCTGAACCATGGGTTTTCTGGTTCGTGTCCACCTCTACTGTCTGTTATACAATAAATACATAACACATGGAACTAGGGATGGGCACGACCAGAAAAAATGACATGTCGAGTTTTCGGTTGTCGGGACGGGTCCTTTTCGGCTCGTTTCCGTTTGTCGCGATAATTTTCAAAAATTTGTCGTTTCCGTTTGTCGTTTGTCGTTTGAGTTGCGGTTAGGGTTAGGGTTGGGGTAAGTGGGCTCTGGGAGGCACCTCTCTGGGTGCCTCTGACATCTGACCCACTAAGAAGGGAAGGGAAGGGAAGCGTAATGCGAAGCCGCTGCGTACCATACATTACGTTAGGGTGGGGGGTAAGTGGTAGAGACACCTCTCTCTCTGGGTGCCTCTGACTCACTAAGAAGGGGAGCGTACTAGCGTACTGACGTACAGGTTAGGGAATGGGATAGGGTTAGGGGATAGTGGGCTGTGGGAGGCACCTCTCTGGGTGCCTGTAACCCACTAAGAAGGAAAGTGTACTTGCGTACAGATCTGGGTTAGGGTTGGGGTTAGGGTAAGTGCTAGGCTTAGGGTTACTGTTAAGGTTAGGGTGGGTTAGTGGGCTGCACCTCTGGGTGCCTCTGACCCACTAAGAAGGACAGTGTACTGGCGTTAGGGTTAGGGTTCGGGTTAGTGGGCTTTTTATGCCCTCTGGCACATCCAGAAGTCTCAGTCAAAACCTGGCCAGGCGATTGGTGGAATGGGTCAAAACATTTGCATGGTCCCATCCCATGGCCAGCCCATCATTGCGCAGGTGTAAAAAAATAAAAATAAAAATAAAATAAAACAAAATCAATGGAGACGTTTTATTGCAGGAAAAACCCACTGCTGGTACTATAAAAATCAGGCATTTAAAATACCTACTTTTCAAATGTTTCTGTGGTGCTTTGGTGGGTTTTTGGTCCACGATTTAAAAATAAATATTGCGGTCGCCATTTTGGATCCTCCCCACCGCATGGCAAATGGAGACGACGAGGATGGCCCCCCTAGCCTGGTACCAGCAGCCCAGGACAAGAGAGGGGGGGAGCCTGGGGACCCCCCCAGAAACCACCCCTCTCTGGTAGGTGCCCTCACTGGGCCCAGGAATCGTTTTTTTAAAAAAAACTTTTTTTCTGTGCTGCTTGGCATTGCGCGATCGCCACGATGTCATGAACGACGACGAAAAATCAGACCTAATTTTTCTTTTTCGGTTCGAGTTCGAGTTGGAGCGGAGTAATTCTCATTACCGTTACCCGTTATGTAACGATAACGAGAACCGAAAACGGAAACGAGATTTTTGCCGCTCCATGCCCATGTCTACATGGAACCTTATGGTAACTTGCTTTCTTTTTAAATATAACGAGTAACATCAATAGTTTACTTCAAAAAAGTTGCATTTGGGGTGTCAATTGGGCCTAGATCCCCTTTTTTGCATTTCTGAAAAATCCAGATGTTCCCATGTGTGCAACTGCACTTTAATTATGATGGAAACCAGGAAATATATCTAAGTCCTCCCCAGTGTTCCTCTTTGCAGATTGTCAAGAAATTGGAAAATGGGTGAGTTTGTGATAGTTTCAGTTGTACTTCGAAACACAGTCTTGCTCACTTATACTTGGGAGGAGCAGGCCAGAGAAGAGAGAAGTGACCCACATCCAGAATGCTTGGCCAGTGTGGTTGAGTGTTTTGTGTGGGTCCTCTCTGACTGACACAGCCATAATCTTGACATTGATCTTATAAGAGTCATTGGCAGAACATGTGTACAGTACACTGATGAAATGGAACCCAGATAAGACATACTGTTATTCACACATTCATGTGAATACCTAATTAAGATATTTAAAACTTCAACTATCAAGAAAATAAAGCTGATACAGACAGCAAGTATAAACCAGGCACCCTTCGGCCTTGGAATTTATTAATTCAGTCTTTACTAGGTTTTTGATTCTAGTATGCCAGTATTATTTCCACCATTCCCACTTTCAGCTTCTTCCATCTGCCATGTGAGTGTTTTTCAATTTAGACCATCTAGACCTCTTAGGCCAGGAAAGTACAATAAAAAGAAGACTCCACTACCTGATGCTTCTTAAGAATGCTGCATCTTGGAACAGTACACCTCAAAAATGTCTGTGTCTATGGCTCCTTCGCCAAAAAGGCCTAGATTCAATCTTCCAACTATCTTGTCAAGAAATGAATATGTGGGGTTTGCTTTTTTTCTCTCTGCCCAAAGAGTGAAGGTGACATTAGCAGAGAAGCAATGAAGAGAATGATAGTGTATTGACCTCTGTAGCACAGAGAATATTAAGAGTCTTAGAGACATTCACCCAATGATTTACAAGCAGCAGTGTGGTGGTAAATTTCAATCGTTGGGACCTTTCATTAGAAATAGATGAGAAAATTATTTTTAAAAATTTTGCCAGCCAAAGTTCACAATTACCACCAGCCTATCCAATATTGGATCATATATACACTGTAAAGCAAGGGCACTGGAATGAAAAATGATGCCTCAACAGGCATTTCCTGGCATCAGGGATGATGGTTTACAGTGGTGATTTATTTATTTATTTATTTATTTATTTAGTTATTTATTTAAGTACTTATATCCCGCTCCATCTTCCCAACGGGAACTCTGGGCGGCTAACAACGTAAAAGCATAAAAGGCTTAAAAGCTAAAGATAGCAAAGCCACCAGGCAAGGGCGGCGGGGGGCAAGATGGCGGCAAACGATTAGGAACCAGGGAAAAGGAAGAGGAACTAACTAATAAGGTCACCATATGCTACTTTGAAGAGGAAGATCTTCAGAGCCCTCTTAAAGGCAGGCAGGGACTCCAGCAGGCGCAGCTCAGGAGGAAGATGGTTCCAGAGCGAGGGCCCCACCACAGAGAAGGCGCGGTTCCACGTATGCGTTTTCTGCGCCTCTCTGGGTGTAGCCACTCTCAATGAGCGCAGCTGCAACGATCTCGTGGGTCTGGATCTGGATGCTCTCAGGGAGATGCGCTCCGCCAGGTATCCTGGTCCCAAGCCGTGGAGGGCCTTGAAAACCAAGACCAGAACCTTGAACCTGATCCGGAAGACAACGGGGAGCCAATGCAGGCGGACCAGGACTGGGGTGATGTGCTCGTATCTACGAGCACCCACCACCAGCCTGGCCGCCGCATTTTGCACCCGTTGTAACCTCCAGACCAGGGCCAAGGGCAACCCCACGTAGAGGGCATTGCAATAGTCGATCCTCGAGACCACCAGGGCCTGCACGACTGTCCTCAGGGAGGACTCATCAAGGTACTGACGGATCTGGGCGATCCTGCGGAGATGGAAAAAAGCGGCCCTGGAGACGGCCATCACCTGGGCTTCCAGGGAGAGGGCCGAATCCAGGACCACGCCCAGATTCCTGGTCCTGTCTGTAGGCTGGAGGGAAATACCCCCCAGACTAGGGAGGGGGCCATTGTACCGAGACGAGGGCGCCCCGAAGAACAGAACCTCCGTCTTCTCCGGATTAAGCTTGAGCCGGTTATCTCTGGTCCAATCCAGTATGGCCTCGAGGCACAGATCGAGGGAGCGAACCGCCTCCTCTGCAGACGTAGAAAAGGAGATATAGAGCTGCGTGTCATCAGCGTACTGATGACAGCGAACTCCATATCTCCTGATGACCTCCCCCAGCAGCCTCATATAAACATTGAACAGCACGGGGGAGATTGCCGACCCGTGGGGCACCCCACAAGGGAGAGTCCAAGGAGCCGACAAAACATCCCCCAGCTGAACCCGCTGAGTCCGGCCGCGGAGGAAGGAACGGAGCCAGGCCAAGGCCTGACCACCAATTCCCGCCTCAGCGAGCCGGGCCAGAAGGTTACCGTGGTCGACGGTATCAAAGGCTGCTGAGAGATCAAGGAGGATGAGCAGGGAGGATGAGCAGGGAGGAGCTCCCCCTGTCGGCCTCCCTGAGGAGGTCATCCTGCAGAGTGACCAGGGCGGTCTCGGTCCCGCGAAGAGGCCTGAATCCAGACTGGAAGGGATCCAGGATATGGTTTATCTCCAGGTATGACTGGAGCCGGACAGCAGCCACCCCCTCGACAACCTTGCCCAGGAAGGGAACAATGGTGATCGGATGGAAGTTGGAGAGATCGTCCGTCGCCAAGCCAGGTTTCTTAAGAGTGGGTTTTACCACGGTCTCCTTCAGGCGGGAAGGGAAACGACCCTCCCGAAAGGAGGCCGTGGCAATGGAAGAGACCCACTCTGGCATGTTCCCTTCGGCAGATTTTATAAGCCAAGCTGGGCAAGGGTCAAAGGGAGTGGCCGCCGGTCGGCAACGAGCCATAGCTCTGGAGGCCTCCGCAGAAGAAACCGGCCCGAACTCATTCAGGAGGGGAGAGCGGAGGGGTGAGGCACGGGAGGTCCCAGAGGATGGACTAGAGCAACTGGGGGGCAAGTCGGAACGGATGGCCTCAATTTTTGATCTAAAATGGGCTGCAAATTGCTCACTAGTGAAATCACTAGGAGGAGGCCGCAGCTGACTGGGATTGGAAAGGTCCCGAACCACCCGGAATAACTCCGCCTGGCGGCTCGAGGCCTCGCCAATTCTCAGGAAGGCATAAGATCTTCTAGCATCCCTGATCGCGCGAATATAGCGGCCAGTCAGCTGTTTAAGTGCAGCCCTATTTACTTCCGTCCGGTTGCCCTCCATATGACCTCCAGCCTCCTACGTTCTTGCTTCATCGACCGCAGCTCCTCCGTGAACCACGGGGAGGAGCGGCCTCGACATCGTAGGAGACGCTTAGGGGCGATCCGGTCTATCGCCCCGGCGGAACCCACGTACCACCTTTCCACCAGGGCATCAACCGGATCGTCTGCCAGACCGCCAGAAAGCTCCCCGAAGGCCTGCATAAACCTTGCAGGGTCCAGGAGCCTACGGGGGTGAGCCCAGATGTAAGAAGGGCGCTCCCCGTGGGGTGGGGGGGCGATTGACAGGGAAAATTTTAGCAGGTAGTGGTCCGACCATGACACGGGCAGGGGCAAAATGCCCCCAACCCCCAGACACGAATCCGGCGACATGGAGGAAAAGACCAGGTCTAGGGTGTGGCCAGCTCTATGGGTGGGGCATAAAACATGCTGAGATAAGTTCATGGAAGTCATGGATTCCATGAATTCCAGAGCCGCACCAGAGAGTTCCCCCTCGGCATGCAAGTTGAGGTCCCCAACCACCAAAAGGCGGGGGGATCTCAACAAAGCAGCCGAGATGAACTCAGCGATCTCTGGTAGGGATTGCGCTGGGTTGCGGGGAGCACGGTACACCAGCACAATGCCAAACTTATCTCGCTGACCCACAGATAGATGGAGGCATTCCACCCCAGAACACACCATTGTCGCGGACCTGCTAACGCAAAGGGATTCCCTGACAACGATGGCCACCCCACCCCCCCTGCCCTCCGATCTGCCTGCCCACTGAACCTGAAACCCGGGTGGGCACAGGAGAGAGAGGGAGGTCCCGCCCTCCGTGCCCACCCAAGTCTCGGTGATACACGCCAGGTCAGCGTGCTCATCGAAGATAGAATCGAGGATGAGCGGGGTCTTATTGTGCACCGACCTGGCGTTAATCAGCAGGCAGGTCAGATCGGAGGCGCTGGCGGGATGGCACCCAGGTAGATGGCGGTGGACGAGGGGATCAGAACGGGGGACAGGCATTAGGTGCCGGACCCTAGTTCTTCTTACCCGACCGATCCCTCCGTCCAGAGCGTACCTCCCACGGCCAGACACCAGTGAGATACGAGTCCCTGCCGACATGGTGGCCTAAAGAAGGAAAGGGGGAAAAAAGGGGGGGGACGAAGGAGCAAAATAAAAAACAATCAAAAACTAATACAATTAACAATAACAAAAGCACAGGGACAGTGCAAGGATACAACTGAGTAAAATACAACGCAAAAACTATAAAATAGAGGAAAGGGTAAAAGCAAAAATAGGGCACAAACCAGGGCAGAATGGAAATACCGGAAGGGGGGAGGAAGAAGAGGGAGTACGGGATGGGGTCAGCTGGTAGCACTGGGCATTAAGGGCTTCAGAACCACCCAGGGTCCCACAGAACCACCCAGAGACCCTCCAAGGGCAGTGTCGCATAGTCCTTGGCAGCGGCAGCGTCAACGGCGATGCGGAGGCTGCATTGTCTACAGCGATAGCGGCCGTGGCGGCGGAGGAGAGCCGCCTCGTCCTCGAAGGGGACGGCGGTGGAAAGGTTGCGGCACCCACAAGGTTACAACGGTTTAAGTCTAGGGTGGCTTCTCCAGGGTGGCGGAAGATGGAAAGGCCGCGGCGGCGGCGACGAAAAGGCCGCATCGCCCTCGGAGGCGCGCCAGAGCGAGGATCTCACTGAAGGAGAAGCCGCAAAGTCCTCGACAGCGGCCGCAACGGCGGAAGCGGCAATGGAAAGGCCGCGCCGACCTCGGCGGCGATGGAAAGGCCGCCACATCCCCAGGCAGCGGCGATGGAGGGGCCGCAACTCTCCCGAGGAAGCCCGCACAGCTTCTCCGGGGCGGCGGGAGATGGAAAAGCCGCGGCGGCGGCGGTGAAAGACGCCGCCACGCCCTAGGCGTCGCGCCAGCCAGCAGGCCTCCTCGACGGGGAAGCCACAAGACCTCAGCAGCAGTCGCGGTGACAGCGGCAGTGGAGAAGCCGCATCGTCTGTGGCAAACAACGGCGGTGGAGGAGGAGGGGGGGCCGCCTCGTCCCCGGCGGCGGCGGCGGTGGAGAGGCCGCAACTCCCCCGGGGCTGTGCCCGCCCACCCACATCGTCCTCGGCGGCGGCGGCGGTGATGGAAAGGCCGCATCGTCTGTGGCAGCGACGGCGGCGGCGGAGGAGGAGAGGCCACCTCGTCCCCGGCGGCGGCGGCGGTGGAGAGGCCGCAACTCCCACCGGGGCTGCGCTCGCCCGCCCGCATCGTCCTCGGCGGCAGCGGCGGCGGTGGAGAGGCCACATCGTTGTGGCGACGGCGGCGGCGGCGGAGGAGGAGAGGGGCTGCGCCCGCCCGCGTAAAGTTCTCCGGGGCGGCGGGAGATGGAAAAGCCACAGCGGGGCGATGAAGCCAGCAAAGCCCCCTTGGAAGGGTAGGGCCTCTGCCGCAACGGCGGCAAAAGAGAGACCGCATTGTCCTCGGCGGCAGAGGAAAACCGCATCGTCCTTGGTGGCGGCGTCCTCGGCGGCGGCGGCAGCGATGGAAAAGGTAGCGCCAGAGCTGCCTCGTCCCCAGCGATGGCGGCGATGGAAAGGCCGCAACTCCCTCGAGGCAGCACCCGCCCGCGTAGACCGATGGAAAAGCCGCTGCGGCGGAGAGAGAGAGCCAACAGCCCCCTCGGGAGAGCAAAGTCCACAACAACGGCGGCAATGGAAAGGCCGCATCGTCCTAGGCGGCAGGGGGAATGGCGGCGGTGAACAACCCCCAGGTAGGCTGCCAGCATCTGACCAGCAACAGGGAGGAGGGTCTCAAGGAACCAGAGCCCAGTACCCCCAAATCCCGAACCCCCCTCCAGGCCCTGGTAGACCCAAAGGGAAAGGGATTAGGCATAGAGGGGCAGGTCAGGCAGCAAAAAAGAAAAGAACAAATGCAGCAGACGCGGAGAGCTGCTGCTGCCGTCCGCCATCTTGCATCTTTTGATAATTATGTTGGAATACAGCTTACTCTGAATCAACTCAGCTTTGCTTGTTGTTTGAGTCTCAAATCCAGATGGAACATTGCACTGCCAGCGACTAGTGTAGGTGGCCCTATAATGTCTTAGGAAGCATCTACATGAGCTCTACATGGAATTAGAAATCCATGTTTCATTGTTGATTCCATGTAAACTGAAGATGACTTAGTCTTGAATGAGTAGCACAGCTGGCTCAAACATCAAAATATTGCTACATCACCAAGTTGTATTAGCACTCCCTGAATGCCTTTCATACAGAATCTGGGACTCTACTCCATTTCATATCTGGAAACTGAGTCATGGCAACTGGACTTCTTTTTTCTTGAGAGAGTGAAACGCCTTGCTGCCCATCCCAACAGCTTCATTACTCTGAAAAATGCCAGTTGCGAGTCCTCCATTCCATAGCCCACTTGACTTTTTGTCACCCTGGTCAGAAACAGGTTCATAAGATGAACAATGGTCTCAATGGGATCACCAGGCAGACAACTGTCTCAATAGCCTTAAGGTGAACCATGGCCCAAAGTGCTGAAATGGCATAAAGCATGGGTCATCAGCCCTAGCCTTGGTGGTGAAGGCACAAAGCACTCTTGATTTGTCCAGGCATTGCTGAAACCACAACCCAACAAGTGGCAGACATTTTTCTTGGCTCAAAAAGCGACATTCTTCTGAAGTACAAAGTCCTTCAACTAAATCTTCAAAAGATTAATCAACCCATTATAGTGGTTAAAACTACTGTAATTCATTATAGCTTTATGATATAGAGCAGTGGTTCTCAACCTGTGGGTCCCCAGATGTTCCTGGACTGCAACACCCATAAGCCTCCACCACTCAATGTGCTGGAAGGGATTTCTGGGAGTTGCAGTCCAGGAACATATGGGGACCCACAGGTTGAGAACCACTGATATGGATGAAATCCATCTTTTAAACCAAAGCAACATACTGTTGTTTCCCCTTTTCTAGAGCTATATTATTTTTCTTATTTCCTTCTATTACTTTTCTCACTAGGAGGCACCTGCCTGCCTGATGGGAAATGGAATTCTCATGCCCAGATGTGTCAAAAGGCCCACTAAAGCACCTTTTGTGACCTTGACGCAGATCTAATCACTGTCATGGTATACACATTTCAGCTCTAGCCCAGGTCCTTATAAAAAAAGGCAAGAAGATGCCTTTTCATTCACTTGCAAGGTATGGAGTGACCTTGGCTATGGTGTAATCTATCTTGGCAGATTCAAGTTACAGAAACGAGCAATAGAGACAGAACTGCTGGTTTCTGCTATTGATCAGAAGCATGACTGAAAGCTCATTATGAGCAGAAGGGACGTGTCAGGCACAAGTTCTCTGACACAACAACTGAAAGGAAGACCAATAAACACAGAGGCAGCAGCAACACTTCCGTTGAAAGAGATGACAGAGAAAGGTGGCTGAAAGGAGGATTTTTTTTTCAGAGCAAGAGTAAAACTCCCTCAAAAGAGGGATGTAGGTGTACAACAGCTCCTTTAATTCCCCTTCCATTCCCTCTTAAAGAGGAGTGATGGAAGTTAGTGCCTTTGTTACACATTTTTAAGAATATATTCTTTTTTGGCTATGCACCATGAACTTGCTCCCAGTTTATTCAGTTCTATTAGGGTTTCTGAGGTCAATGAGATTCTTAAGGAAGAGATTAGAGCTAGAGATGGGCACGAAACGCCAATATGGCATTTCGTGGTCGTTATTCGGGCCCTGGGGTCCGCTTCGTTCCATTTCTGTTTTTCGGGCCCCCAGGGCCCACTTTGTTTCCATTTCTTCATTTTTCGGGTGCGGCAAGCTGCGGCCGCAGGGAGCCTTCCCACGGCTGGGCGCCACCAGAGCCGGTGGCATGCAGGCCAGGAGAGCCATCCTGCAACCACGGGGAGTCCTCCTGGAGCCGGGCGCTGCTCCGGTCACCACCCCCAACAGGCCGCCACCCCAGAGCACCACCAAGCACTGTCCTCCCTTGGGCACCCTCCCCAAGGACCGATCCGCCGTGCCGTCCACCACCCCATCAGGTCACTACCCCCAGAGCCCCATGCAGCACCACCCAAACTGGGGCCCTTCTCCCCGGGAACCACTCCGCCCCAGTAGCCACCACCCCGGCAGACGACCGCCCCACACCCCCCGGCCTAGACCCGGGAAACCTGTGGCGGGTGCCGCTGCACTCCCCCCATGCTCCAACAACGCCCTCCACTCCAGCTTCCGAGCCAGCTGCACCGTTGCTGCTTAGCCACATAGCCGAGATCCCGGAGCCCAGCTCATAAGGGCTCGGATCCCGCCTCTTCTTGAGAAATCGGCAAAGTCTTGCGTCGTCAGCTCCGGTGGAGAGGGGGCAAAGAGCCTCTGCCAGTCCCAGCCCCCTCTCACCGCCCTCCGCTGATCCATTATTCATCGCACGAGCGGCGCGACGGCAATAACAGAAGTGAACAGAACTGGGGGAAAAAATCTTGGTTCTGATCCGTTCGAGCCTGCCCCATCGCAACAGTCGTTATTTGTACCATGTAACAGAATGAATAAGGGAGAACAGGAACCAAAAAAATGGCCATTTTGTGCCCATCTCTAATTACAGCTTCCAGCCACATGAGCTTCTTTGTGCCATAAACAGATCTTCCCAAGTCCTTTTTTAAAAGTTGTTGCATCTCACTGATGGTTAAAATGTCCAAAAACCTTTGAATCCTGTGAAGCTCTGTAGCATGAGATCTTTGCTATGCTGAAGGTTTAGGGATATATCTATGTTCTACTTATGCCCAGTCCTTAAGGTAAAAGTTACCCCACACACACACACACACATGCATGCTAGTTGTGTCCAACTCTAGGGGCGGTGCTCATCTCTGTATTCAAGCCGAAGAGCCAGTGTTGTGTAAGTCTGTGGCCACGTGGCCGGCATGGCTGCAAGGAAACAATGTTTTACCTTCCCACTTTTTATGGCGATACCTATTTATCTACTTGCATTTACATGCTTTCAAACTGCTAGGTTTGCAGGAGCTGGAGTTAACAACAGGAGCTCACTCCGCCATGTGGCACACGGGATCCAACTTTACAGCCAACATTTCAGTGCTCTAGCCCACTGAGCCACTGAGCTCTAGCCCAGTGCTTAGAGCTCTGCTAAAAACTAGTTTAATTTTCTTTTCAATGGCTGCATTATCTATGTGACAGAAGTCTGCTTGGAGAAGTATGACCTCATATGCTCTAGGCAGAAGTTTAAAGTTGACCTTTTGGTGGCAACAGTACTCAGGCCAGACAGCTAGGGAGTGTGTTTATGCTTAGATGTTTGATTCTTTTCATCATTGTCCATTAGTGAAGTACTTTGCTATCACTTTGTCAGTTACTGAAATGCAAACATTAAAAAAGTGGAGTGCTTAATGAAAAGGTGAAATTAGTTAAAGTATTAAATGGGGGTGGACATCTGATTTGGGGATCGTTGGAATAAGTCTAGCTCCTAGGAAGACCCTTTTACTTAATGTACCCTAAACTGTGATCCAAATAGTTTTCTCTTTATATCCCAGCCAAATAGGTCCCAATGCATCTGTGGCAGGTTATACTTAGCTGGTATCCATTTTATAGTATCACATCCCCACTTACTAAAACTGTGCATACCACCTATACTGTTACCATGAATAGTGAGAATTATAGCCTACCATAAGGAATCCTGTCATCGTTTACATTTCCCCAAAGGGTCTAGAAATTATTGCCATAGCTTGGTCTTCATTATGTCTCACTTTACCTGCTTGTGGCTGAGAACGAGTCTTCGTTTTGCTCCTGACTTTTTCTTCCAGTGCCATGAAATATCTGTTGTGAGCGTACTGTTAAAAAAAATCACATGATCTGGAACATTCTCAGATTCTTACATTAGTAAGAAGAATAGTCAGAGAGAAGCAAGTGTTGGAATGTATGTGCTCCTACATTCCTTCATCAAGGTACACTGATAATTGGGTAGGGTTTGTTTTAGTAGGATATATTGGTACTGGGAATAAAGCTCATGATTTTTCCTCTTTTCTTTTTTGGGGGGGAACATTGCTTATGCTATATCAAAGCACACATGTATGTATAGGAAGGGGATATTCCACAATCTTCCTACCTGGTTTTAAAAGGGAGATGGCAAATCTTAGGAACTCAATTACATTTCTGCAGAAACAACAGCTGGCAACATGTTTAAAAATGACACAAAAACAAAGGAACAAAGCACACATATTATATTACCTGTCACAGCTGCCTCTCGTTGTTTCTCTCCCATTCTGTTGAAAGGGGAAAACCTCCTTTCTTCAGCACCATTGGCGCAGTGGATCTTTAAATAATTGACTCTTTTTAAATTCTATGGGTAGGAGGAGGGGGAAATAAAGAGAAATCACCTGGGTAAAATTAGGTGGGGAAAAACACAGACATCAAGAGGAAGAGAACTCTCAGAGAAAGACTCTGGGGACCAAGTATCAAGATTCCAAGTGAGCAGTCAGGTTCTGCCAGAGCTGCTGGTATATCCTGTTAAATGTCAGTTTCATTAAAGGTCACTGGCTGTATTGATTCCTGAAAAGTTTTAACATAACCAACTCTGTCAAGCAAATTCTTCACATGTTGGATCAGAGAGCACAACCATTTCAAAGCAGAGACGGGTAGGGGGTGGGGAACCAGGTGTGGAATTCAATTTGCTTCCAGTGGTTGAAAAATATTAAAACATCACACAGGTGACATGTAGGTGCAGACTGAAAATGCCTTTTTAAAAAGGTAATGCCAGGAACAGTAGGATAAATGTAAAATTGCAGAAACCTCAGAGTTGGGTGCTAGAGAGTAGTGGTTTTCCAGCTACGGTTCTACACTCTCTTAACCTGTTTCTCCAGTGATAATGCCAGAATTTAGTTGTTTGTTTGTTTGTTTGTTTCATTTATATTTCCATCTGATAACAAGGCTACTCTGGGCAGTTCACAACATATACCAACAACAAACAGCAAGCAAATAATAAGCAACTACATTAAAATACAGTTTAAAACATTCAAGTTATAATTTTAAAAAAATAGTTTATGATATGTTTTTAGTGGCATGCTTTTCCTTGTTTGTCACTGCTGGACTGGCAGCTGAATGTGGTGATTTGATGAATAGAAGCAGCTCTTTGGAGAGGAAGACAGGCAGGTGGCCTTATCCCTGGCAAGTGATTTTCCCATTCTGGGTGGCAATGGTGAGGCAGGGGCACATGGTGGGAAAAGTGCCCCAACAGGCGATGATTTTTTCCACAGGTGACTTCAAATGGCACCATAATAAACCTCAACGGCCACACTTGTATTGGGGAAAATGGAGAAGGTAATGGTAATTGTGCAGTAGGTTTGTCATGATCCAACTTTCAAATGCTTTCTGTCATGTGACTGACTGCATGACAAGTGGCACAACCCTTTTGTCGATCCTAGGAAGGGCATGATAAATCATATTCATTTCTCCCTGGCAAGCATGGAAATGAGTGACAGTATGAATATAAAATACCTCCAGTCTTTATTCTGAACAAAGCAATCTGCATGGCAACTATACTTTGCCAATGCTAACAAGAATAGCTAGTTTAATTTTTAAATTTTCACAGTCTCTCTCTCTCTCTCAGGGTAGTGTTGTGGTACATTTATATACATTAAACCTCTATAGCATATGTCACTGAGGTGATATTTGTTTAAGAAACAGTGTCAATTGTTCTGAGATGATGGAACTCCATTTGGAGCCATCTTTGAAAGCATTATCTTTCTCTAAAACTCTCAAATTCATGTAAAGGTAAAAAAAATCATATGAAGGAAAAGCAGTGTTATGTCTCTGGGCACTGAGCGCTTGAGTGATCATGGCTCAAAAAAGGAGACGAACCCCTTCCCCATCTTGACCCCAGTGGATCCTACCGGCACAAGATACCATACCTTCCAATAGGTGACAAAATCTTTCTTGGTACCTGAGGAATAGAATATTGATTTAGGATCAAGAGAGGCCTGCAGAGCACTCAGAGGCCCCAATTTCCCATACCTCACTGAGCCTTCAACTTAGATCAGCCAAACCAAGCTTTTAAGACTACCTTCAATTAGCACCTCTACAATTACTATATTTTTCACTCTTTAAAAAATGTGCTTTCCCCCTCAAAATAGGGGGAAATGTCTTTGCCTCTTATAGAGTGTATACAGCCCCACAGGAGCTTCCATAGCAGCTGCTGCAGAGACTTCTGAACCTGGCAGCAGCCATTGTGCCCCCGTCCCGTTGTGGCCCATGCTCCTTTCTTCCCTCAAACAGCAACCGGGTGCTTCCACAGTGGACCCACTCAGAGACAACTTGGCATTCCACGTCTTCAGTCACTGGGGCCAAAGTGAGAGGGAATGTGACAGCTGATACTCAGCTCCAGAGAGCTGCATGTGGGGGGGGGGACTCTGAGTGGGGAAGACCCCCTCCTTCATTCCAAAAGGCTCCTCTCCCCTCCTCACCCTCCTCC
The DNA here is from genome assembly GCA_037367245.1 of Phrynocephalus guinanensis. Taxonomy (NCBI): domain Eukaryota; kingdom Metazoa; phylum Chordata; class Lepidosauria; order Squamata; family Agamidae; genus Phrynocephalus; species Phrynocephalus guinanensis. The sequence goes on from CM074734.1 coordinate 22,251,857, forward strand.
TTCTGGGTCTTGTGGGAGGGAAATGGCAATGGCGCAGCGTGAGTGACTGAGGGGGTTGGGAGGTAGCATCCGGGCTGGGGACTGATTTTTTTGAGCCAGGCAGGCTCCTCAGAGCAGCGGGCAGTGGTGGCTGCAGTGGCAGGTGGAGCCAGGTGGGTCATTCTGGCCCTCTGCCTGGGTGCTCATTTGATCAGAGGAGAGGAGACCGCTTCCCCTCTACTCCCCAGGCACCTGTATGGACGTGAATTTGAGCCAGGTGGAAGTGCCCAGCAGCTGCAGCTCCAGCAGAGACCTCCGGACTGAGTGCAGTATGCATGTGTGATTTATTTTTTCACACATACATACCTCTAAAAACTAGGTGTGTCTTATGGTCGTTCCAGTGCGTTTTATGGAGTGAAAACTATGGTAGATTAACATAACTCATCTGGACACAGTCTTTCCACTTTCTGTGAGATGTAGTTAGACTGTGCTCATTAATTTTAAGCTTGCACTGACACCTATAAATTTACATAGGAACCAGCAATCCATTTATGCTTATGCATTTCCTCTTTTTTCATAAGCCACAATACTTTGAAAATTAATTGTGGCCATTTGAAAGACTTAGCAGGTCTATTTTAATGGTCTTGTGTTACCTACTTGAGTTTTAACTACTGTGATTATTGTTATTTTTGCCAGATACCTTGCCTACCTATTAATAGGAGGAAGTTCAACTGCTCCTGAGAACTGTTTTAATGTTAGATGGCAAAAGAGAGATCATTAAAACCTCAGCTAGACCAACTAATATCTTCAAAAGTCAACAAAAATGCAACTGCTATTATATGTAAATTATGCCTCCTTCCCATGTAAATTATGCCAGCCTTTTAGATGCCAGAGAAATTCCTTGAATTTATATTCCCTTATGGTACATATCTTTAGAACCATTTTTTTTTCTTTCAAGAATGACCTAATGTGTTCTTTAAAGATGTAAAGAGCCGCACGTGGATATTGTGTTTGAGAATATAATATCATAAAAGCTAGCACTTAATTAAAAGGGAAAACCTCAATATTTCTTTTACAGAATATGCATACAAACATGCTCAATGTTCATATGCCAAGATTGGTACAGTACAGGAGTGGACAACTTATGACTTCCCAGATGTCCTTGGACTCCATCAATCAACCCCTTCCCAAATAGTTAATGATGAGGGATCAGCGAAATTGCAATCCAACATTTCAATGATGGTTACTGCCTACTCCATTAAATAAAGCTTTTAAAAGTTTGTTTTAAAATTGATCTTATTACTATTTTACTATAATAGTTTGATTCTTTTTTTAATATTTGCATATTACTTGTTTTTAGCTTTTGGATCTGTGACCTTAAACAAATATTGTTGTTGATTATGTAAGTTGCCTTGGCTCCTTTTGGGGGGAAAGGCAAGACAGACAGATTTTAAATACATAATAATAAATATGAAACTGCAATTGATGACATCGAGGACTTCTGAATCCACAGTTCAATATAAACAGCCCTATTGTAAGTGAATGCACATACATCTAGACCATTGTCCAATTTATGAAACTATTCAGGCCAGGGTGATATGAAATCAAGGTATAAATTGGAGGACTCACCACTAAATTTCCTCATACTGACGAAACTCCTTGGATGAGTAGTGAATAGAGATGGGCACGACTTGAAAAAATTTTTTTCGAGTTGTCGTTAGTCGGGCCGGTTCCGTTTCGGCTCGTTTCCGTTTTTCGCGAAAATTTGCAAAAATTAGTCGGTTTGTTTTTTCGTTTTTTCGTTGTCGTTAGTACTGGTTTGGGGAGGGGGTAGCGGGCTCCCGGAGGGAGCTGCAGGAGTCAGCCAGAGCCACAAGTGACGGACTGGCAGACTCTTTGCACCCGCTGTGTCTCACGTACTTGCATGTAGTGCAATGCAAGTAGATCTGGCTTAGGGTTAAGACGGCTTAGTGCAACGGCTAGGGTTAGGCTAGTTATGGGTGAGGTTACGGTGAGTATTGGGGTGCATCTGGGTGCCTCTCTGACCCACTTAGAAGGACAGTGTACTGGCGTATGGGTTAGGCTTAGGGTTCGGGTTTGGGCTACGATTAGTGGGCTGTTTATGCCCGATTGGCACATCCCAGAAGTCTCTGTGGTCAACCTGGCCAAGTGGCCATGCGATTGGTGGAAAATTTGCATGGTCTACTCCCATGGGAGAGCCCATCATTGCAAATGTGCAGGTGTAAAAAAATAAAATAAAATAAAATAAAATAAAATCAACGGAGACTTTTTTTTGCAAGAAAAACCCACTGCTGCTACTGTAAAAATTCAAGCATTTAAAATAGCTAATTTTCGCATGTTTCTGTGGTGCTTTGGTGGGGTTTTGGGCAACAATTTCAAAAAAAATATTGCGGTCGCCATTTTGGATCCCCCCCCCACCGCATGGCAAATGGATGCGCCCTCCCAGCCTGGTACAGTCAGCAAAACCTGGCCATGCGATTGGAGGAATGGCTCCAAAACTTTGCATGGTCCACTCCCATGGGCGAGCCCATCATTGCGAATGCGCAGGTGTAAAAAAATAAAATAAAATAAAATAAAATAAAATCAATGGAGACTTTTTTTGCAAGAAAAACCCACTGCTGCTACTGTAAAAATTCAAGCATTTAAAATAGCTAATTTTCGCATGTTTCTGTGGTGCTTTGGTGGGGTTTTGGGCAACGATTTCAAAAAAAATATTGCGGTCGCCATTTTGGATCCCCCGCACTGCATGGCAAATGGATGCGCCCTCCCAGCCTGGTACCAGCAGCGCAGCAGTAGCAATAGCCAAGGAGAGGGGGGCGGGGAACCCCCCCCCAAATAAAACACCCTTCTGGCCTGGTAGGTGCCCTCAGACAGTTTTCGCCTACTTTTAGGGCCGGGAATCAGTTTTTTTTTTAACTTTTAAAAACTTTTTTTCTGTGCCGCTTGGCATTGCGCGATGCAAGTAACGAGGACGACAAATCAGACCAAATTGTTCGTTCGTCGGTTCGAGCTCGAAGTCTGGGGCAGTGATTCCCGTTACCGTTTCCGTAGAGTAACGGAAACGAGTAACGGAAACAGAAACGGGAATACCGCTAAGTCGTGCCCATCTCTAGTAGTGAAACATTTTGGTCACTCAAGAAATGTCCAGTTGCCATGACTCAACTTCCAGATAATCCCTCACTACAGCAGATTGACTGTATGCAGATCCATTCCCAGGCAAATTTAAAATGCTAGTTCTATCTAATAAGTTTCTAAATGTCTTGGGTGCAATCTTTCTTGAGGATTATATCTCCTTATATAAGCCTGCTCAAGTGTTAACATCATTAGGAAAGGCTTCATTGTGGTTTTGGATCCCAGGGACCTCACTACACTGGTCCATGCATTCGTAATCTTGAGATTAAACTACTGCATTTTCCTCTACATGGAACTGTCTTTAAGGCTGATGCAGAAGCTCCAGCAGGTCTAAAATACAGTGGGAAGAATGATAACAGGGATAAAGAAACATTAAGATATATCCCCAACTCTGGCCTCCCTTCACTGGTTACCCGTTTGCTTCCATATTAGCTTCAAGCTGATGGTGTTAATATATAGAGTCCTTAATGGTTTGGGACCTTGGGACCTTACAGAACACGTTCTTCCCATGATAACTGCCTTTACTACCCACTCTTCCCTGGCAGGGTGGTTGAAGATCCTGGCCCTGAGAGAAGCTTGAAAAGAAAAGACCAATAACCAGAACTTCTCAGTGGTCGCTCATCATCTGTGGAACACCTGACCACCTTAAATGTGCCTGCCCCCCCCTCATTGGAAACGTTTAAATAGTCCTTAAAATATAGATCTCTAGGCAGACGTTCCCACAGCCCATGACAGCTTAAGGCAATGTTGTCTTCAGCTAAGAAATCATCTCCACTATCTGTCTTCTTTTACATCTATAGATTAATTGTGAATATTGCTGCTGTTCTTAATTTTTATTTGTACTCACTTAATTATTGTTCGTATTCTGTGTATCTGAACTAATTAAACCACCCAGAATGATCTCGCCATCAGATTTGAGAGGGGGGTGTATCTAAACCCGATGGGTGGATGGATGAATTATGGGGGTTTGGGGCATTGTATTCATTTTCCCATTTAGTACTGTACATTCATTGTGATTAATCTTAAATACTGCCTTTTAATTACTGTAAGCTGCCTTGGCTCCTTTTTTAAGGAGAAAGGCAGCTTTAAATTGTTTGAAATAAAATAAATAAATAGGTATCAGGCTGCTGCCTCTGCTCTTGATCGCTCTTCTGAACATAACCTCAGGAAATGGGATGTGCTGGCAGTTGAGGTCAGGTGTGATTATGGAGTTTAAAATATAGGAGTCCTCTAGGGCAGTGCTGCTTGAAAGAAAACAACAGTCATGTGCCATGTGTTGGACCCACTCTTCTGGCCCAGAGAGTGAGGAAAGGACCAAAGGATGCAATAGGCTTGCCTTATGCCCAGAACAGGCATCTTGAGTAGATGTGTCTCTTCCATGGAAATTTCACCAGTTGTTCTTTACAGAAAATCCATTTACTCAAGCTTTTTTTTTCGTGAAAGGAAGTCATTTTGATCCTCTCAAGGATTTAGAGCTTTAATAATTTTACAGCCACAATGACATTACTGGGAGATCAATCTCACCCAGGGCTGATGGCATTGTTCATGAAATGCATCCGCTATGATGCTGACACACACACTGTGGTTTCTGATTTTAAACAACAACTGCAGAAATAGTATCAGATGTTTCAGCAAAAAATACTCTCCATGTGTTTTTGATGGGAAAGATCATAGATCAGTCAGAAGGGTTCATTACAGTGACTAGATTATCTCAGTAGATATCAGTGGCACTCATGTGTTCCATTACAATGTGTAACTGATATGCTTTCCCCTGCTTTTTCTTTTGGTGGGGAGAGCCCTTCTTACACGCAGTATCAAGATTACCACTAAATTACACTAAAGGTCAGCTTTAAAATTAAATCCATAATTTTATTGGACGGCTCCTCTCCAGTGCACAGAACTATGTTTCTTTACTGCATCTGTATTATTAGATTTCTTAAATCACACTTCAGCGGTTTCTAAAAACACACATAAGAAATTGTCAAATGCCAGCAACGATTCAAACAATAACACAGAGGTTACTGAAGAATTGTAGTTTCCAAGTTGCCTTTAAAAAAAAAAACCTTGCTGAACAAAAAAAATCCTGATTTATTTATAAAGAAATCCAGGGAATTAAAAGTGTCCTCCATTGTGTTGTTCATTCCCTCTCAGATAAGTCAAGGAACCCCTGGCTTCCTTGTTCTGTAAAGCATCAGTTGATAATGAAAGGATCTTCCCATTGAACTCAAAGCCAGAGTTGGGCATTCCAAAACTCACTGGAACGTAAACCAGAATTAGAAAGCAAAGTTTGGAAAATTTGCACATGGCCCTTGGGCATTCAGTTAGGTGGCCAAGGAGAGGAGGAGTGCACTTTCAAATTGCACTTTGTAAAGAGGTCTCAGGGGGGAAAGGCTTTTTTTTTGTCTTTTTTCCGGACCTCCGAAATGGATTAAAATGGTTTCCCATTCATTTCAATGGGAAACCATGTTTTGGATAACGATTGCTTTGGATAGCAATTTGCCTCGGAGAACAAATTAAATTCGTTATCCGAGGTACCACTATATTCAGACACTGGGCCAAATCCTTTTTATCCTTTGCTGAACAGGGCAAGTGGAAATAAAAACTCTTTCACCGTTTTCAGGCTGCCTGTTAGTCGCTCACTAGCTCTCTCGCCAGCCTCAGGATTCTCTTTTGCTTCTTTGCCGAGAAGGGAGTTCCCTCTTCTTTCATCACAGCTGGATTCCCCCCCCCCCGGTGTGCATCCCTCCCCCTCCCCTGGAATGGTGATGGAGTTCCTAGCTGGTGAGGATTTTACCCAGGCACCTTTGGAAAGGGAGGCCTGCTGCAGGGGCCGACCCACACCCTTGCTGGGAGCCCTTGGCTGTGGCCAGTTGGCCTCAGAAGAGGTGACTTGTCCTTTTCATCCTTGTTCTACAAGTGAGCCTCCTCTTCCACACCACAACTTGACTGGCAATCTCCCGAGCAAAATATAGGAGAGACAGCAGTTGGGGAAAATAGCAAGATAGAATGTTGCCAACCCGCATAACCAGTAAATCAACAACAAAAAGGGGGGGAAACCAGATTTTCTGTGCCTCCACTAACATTTGCCCTTTGCAAAAACATGCCTTTCTAACCAGAGCATAAAATTCTCACACTGCACCTTGGTTCTTGAAAAAAATCTCTGAAACCCAGTCGAACTGGGAGTTACTGGGTGTTTGTTTTTTAAACCACTGACTGTAGAGGCACAATTTTTGGACCCGGTTTATTTTAGATCCAGATTTTAAACGCTGTGGGATAGAGTCCTAAAAAGGAGAGGGGAGGAATCGAGCCTCCTCTGCCTAGAGAAACGCTATCTATCTCATTTGAACTCTGCTTATGCTCAGAGACTAAGACATTTTATTATAGAGAAACAACAGATGAAGTGGAAATATGTTTGTGCCTGTAAGAATAAAAGATTATAGCATGATGAATGTGGGCATAAGAACATTGTCAGCCCTGTAAGGAGAAAAGCAGAATTTCATTATAGCTGCCTGTTGAATTTATACCATATCAGGTTTCTTTACACATACAGATAGAAAGCAACTCCACCAAGAAGACAAAATTGACAGATTCTGGAGCCTGCTAGGGAAGGAAGTGAGATTCAGTGAGCTGCCAAGATAATGAAGGCACAGATTGATGAATTCTCCACAGCAATGCCAGTTCTGAAAGGGTGTTTAGTATGGTGAGAAATATTGTTACAGAGAATAGAATGTCATTAGACAACAGCACTGCTTGTGCTTTACTTTCATGTAAAATAAACCACTCTGGCCAGCCCACAAATACCCTCCTTCCAAAAAAAGTGTTAAAGGATGAAAAGTCTGCAACACATTTGTATAATAAGCCATTAATGAATGCCAGAGAGCCACATGAGTGAGCATGATAAATTAAAAGAAAACATGTAATGGAAATAAAAGGTAAATGTTTAGCTTAGACAAGCAATGTGAAATACAAAGTAAATATTGTGTTAACTATTACATGAACTAAAAATGTAAAATTAATAAATGTGCTTCATATACCCTTTTGTGTTTTCATTTAGACTGTATTATAACATAAGAATGTTCACAGCATTTCAATGTCAACAAAGGTAGTCCTATCACATTCTGATCACCTAATTGTAGTTTGTAAGTGGTTTACAAGTGGTTATTTTAGATTTCTTGTACACATATCATAAAACTGGTGAGATACTGGAGCTTAGTTGTGGTGGTGGGATAGCTCACAACATGTGTCAGAAAATTTCCCTTATTTTCAAATCCAAAACTTGACAGGTAAAAAAAAAATTAAAAACCGAGAAATCACCGTCAGTCAAATCCATAGCAGTGGCTTCAGCTGCAGGCAATTTCTTGAAAAGTGATAGTCTAAATGCAGTGATAGTCTAAATGAAGTTTTATTTTTAAAAAATCACTTCCCCTGCCCTCTCCTGAGCAGGGGAAGTGATTAATTTACCAATATCTAAAGGAGTCATTTTTCTGTTAAAAATCAGACTTGATTAGATGAATCTAATCAAGCCTGATCCTTCACAAGCATCCCACACTAGCTCACTCCCTGCTGCTAGTGTACCCATAACTGAAGTTTTTATGAACTGGATCTTGATGCTACATGACTCCTAATCAAGGAATGTTATAAAGGGACCGCAAAGAAATGGAAACGGCAGTGGTGCGTGCAAAAATTCTTCTCGCCATTGTTATTTTCCTTCCACTGATTTGCTTGTAATATGTGTTCCTTCCCACTGCAAGGAAATGGTCTCTATGTAACTTACAAAGGAAAAAATGTTGCCTCTACCCAGTACCCAGTACTAATGTAACAAAACAATCAAAAATCATATGGAAAAATCAATAAAAACCAGAAGGAAGATCCTTGTTTAAAATAAGGCATATTGCCTGTATTTTTTTTTAAATAGAACTGTCATTCCATGAAGATTCCTTTTGTAAGAAAGTCATATGGGGAGCACACACCTTGATTCAAAGGGCGGGAAATGCAGGTTTTATTCCCACTATCACCATTACCAGTGTAGCCTATTTGGAAGCACAGGGAGAGAATGGAACTGTAATGGGGAACTACAGCTACAAAAATGGTTAGAGGCTTGAATCCCACAGGGCCCCCAAGGCTTGCTTTTTGTAGCTAATAGGACATTGGGAAGAATGAGTTCCAAGTGAGTTAATCACCGCTACAGAGTAGGGAAGGGCACCTTACGAAAAATGACACACTGTTTCAACGTTTCATAACATTTTGAAATGTTTTGAAATGAAATGAAGTGGCAGACAGTTTGTTGTCCCAAACCAAAATGAAATATTTTCAGTTCGGGAGGAGCCAGACCAAGGACATGCCACCAGATCTCGTTTCAGAAGCCAGATCTTCTGGCTGTTTCCCTGCTCAGTTCTTACCTGCCGCCACCTCCCAGCTGGTTTTGACAGCTCAAGCTGTCAAAAAAATCTCAGGTGGGAGGCAGGTGGCTAGGGAGAACAGAGCAGCCAGGCAACAGTAAAAACATCCTGGGGGGTGTTTTGGACAGGGAGTGCTGTGGGCAATAGGGGCTGACCCCACTGTCCACAGCCCTCCCTCTCCAGAAAACCTACCTTGGAGGAGGGGAGAGCACATGAGAAGGAAGGAGGCAGCTGTAAATTCAAATGGAGCTTGAATGTACTGCTGCCTCCTGCCTTATCCCATGCCCCCCTCCTCCCAGGGTTTTTTTTTTTACAGGGAGGGATGTGGGTAGGGGGCCCCTCCCCTCCCCACAGCCATACCTGTAAAAAAAAACCCACAGGGAGGTGCTGGAAGACCAGGGGATTCAATCAAACAAACAATGTTGTTTCCATTTTCCCAATGAGCATATCTCAAGCACCTGCAGTAGCAGGGAATCCCCTGGTATTCCAGTGCCCCCCTCTCCCCCCACACCCTGACCTGTCAAAAAGCCCCAACTAGGAGGCAGGAGGAGGGAGGAAAGGCAGAAAGGAGCAGGGTTTTTTAAATCACTAACTGCTCCTTTCTGCCTATCGCCCCTCCCCCACCTCCCAGCTGGGGCTTTTTGACAGGTCAGGGTATGGAGAGGGGGGCACTTCAATCCCCCTAACCTGTCAAAAACCCCAGCTGGGAGGTAAGGGAGGGGTGAAAGGTAGAAAGAAGCATTTTTTTCTGCTGCCTGCTCCTTTCTTGCCCCTCCCCCACATCTGAGCTGAGGCTTTTTGACAGGGGATGAGGTAGCAAGGGAGGCTGGGACCCCTGCCCCATCCTCATCTCTGACCTGTTAAAAAGCCCCAGCTGAGAAGTGGGGTGGCAAGGGAGACCAGAGCAAGCCGGGGAGGGGGGATTCAAACAGAGTGCTGCTTCCCAGCTGGGTATGACAGGTCAGAACTAGAGATGGGCAGGAAACAAATCTTTAATTTTTAATTTTTTAATTCATTTCATTATTTATTATTCATTTTGTTACTAACGAAACGAATAACGAACCAACCCATCAAAAAAATTTGAAATGAAACAAAATGGAAATTTTTCATTTTGTTCATTTCATTTTTTGTTGCTGGCACTTACCCTTTCCCAATGAGTGGAGTCCTCCAGGAGTTCCCCTTCTCTTCTGCTGGAACTCCTGTCCCTGGGCGCTAGGAAGCAAGCGCCTCTCAGGTGTGAAAAGAAAAGAAAAGAAAAAGCCCCAGCATCAGGGATGTTAAAAATAAAAATAAAAAAGCAAGCGCCAACCTGACCCAGGAGCTGCAAGGTCAGCACAATAAATTAAAGAAAAAATAAATAAAATAAAAACAGTGCTCTGGAAAGGTTCTCCGCCCATATATATATTAGCTTTCCATATATATATATTATATGTGTGTGTGTGTGTGTGTGTGTGTGTGTGTGTGTGTGTGTGTGTGTGTTGTTGTAATGATTTATTAGTTGGCTTTTGCTTGTTTTAAATGGATCCTTTGAGAGAAGGGTAGCATATAAATGTTTCAACTAAATAAATAAACAATTGCCCAGTTATGCCCATACCTGGATGGCAAGTCTCTAACAACACTGATCCATGTGCTGGTGATTTCCAAGACTGATTACTGTAAGAACCTCAACGCAGAGCTGCCACTGAAGCTGTCACAGGAATTGCAGCAAGTCCAGAATGTGGTGGGCAGAATGGTGTCAAGTGTGAGAAACTCAGAACACGTGTCTTAATTTATAGTTCTTCCTATCATTTTCAGGTTTCGGGTTTTACTGTTAGTCTATAAAACCCTTAATGGTCTGAAGCTCCATTATTTGTTGGAGTGTCTTTTCTTTCCCTCAGGACATCAGCCCATGCTACCCGTGTTTCTTAGGCCTTGCTTTTCCAGGTTGCCATGCCAAGGGAAGATTGTAACCACCAAAAATTGTGCCTTCTGGTATATGTTTTCTAGACCTCCCCCGATCCTTTAATAAGATACAAGAGACACTATTATTTCAAGAAACATTCAAGGTCGTCCTCACTCAGGTTTGATCCTACTTGTGTTTCACTGCCATTACTTGTATTATTACCTTACATATCATCCCTAGTTTGGGAGTTTCCATGTGGACCACAAAGCTCTGTTTCTTTTTCACTTCTAAGGAGCACCAAATCCTTCCCATTCAAAGAGGATGAATGACACTAGAAGCATCTGGAAGTTCAGTCATGGTAACTGGACTTTTCTTGTGAGATTGAAACTTTTTGCTACTGAGTGGTGAGGCCTCTAATTTATAGTTCACCTTGATTTCACATCACCCTGGTCTGAATAGGCTCCTAGGTTAGATGCTGGCTTCTCTGTATATGCATGTGTGCATACAAAGTTCATTGGATGAGTAGTGAAACATTTTGATTTCTCAAGTACAGAAATCCAGTTGCCATGACACAACTTCCATAAAAACTCACATGGATGACTGAGAATCTTCACAGACATACAACACTAGAAGCAGGCAACATGGTCTCTGTTCTTGACAAAAAAAATACCATGTCAGAGAAAAAGAATCAAAAGCAAAGAGATGGGGGTCACCTGTTTTGTTCAAGCTTATTAAGCTGCCAGCCCAGTGCACAGCAGATGTTTGGGACAAATTACTGTAGCCTAGAGTATGTTTCCATGGATTTCTCCTTTTCCTTGTAAAGGGCTTAGAGCTTGGCCATCGGGAAGCTGGTGTTAGGTTGTCTATGAACATCCTAAAAATATGCCTTTTGAAAATCAGCTTGGATGCTTTTTCTAGCTCTTGTTTATTGGGAGGCTGACTACGGCTGACATGTTGGCGGACCAACTTTCATACCACTTGCATTAAAGTAATCTAGATTTTGTCCAAGCTAATTTTGCTCCAGATGTGACAAACCTGTAACCTCACCCAGAGTGTACAAATGTTCATCCCATTCCTGTCTTTTTTTTCATATCCTTATGTGCTAAGGTGCTCAAATTAAATAACAACACATCTTAAACACTTATTCCACTCCTTAAAATTCTAGCTCAGTTATCAAGTGCCAGCTGTATCCTTCCTGTGGATACATAAAATTTCTCTTTGTTCATATTGTGTTCCCCACTATCCTACCAGCATGTTCATTCTGTCGCAATTCTGTTTGTAACTGTGAGAGTTATTTCTTCTTCCCACATGCAAATTCTTCAGGACACATATGGCTTTGAAAGACACACAGGTAGAGATGGGCACGACTTAGCGGTATTCCCGTTTCCGTTTCTGTTACTCGGTTCCGTTACTCTACGGAAACGGTAACGGGAATTACTCCACCAGACTTCGAGCTCGAACCGACGAACGAACAGTTTTGGTCTGATTTGTCGTGCTCGTTCCTTGCATCGCGCAATGCCACGCGGCACAGAAAAAAAGTTTTTAAAAGTAAAAAAACAAACGGTTGCCGGCCAAAAGCAGGCGGAAAAATGCCTGCCGTGCCTCAGGGCACCTACCAGAGGGGTTGTTTCTGGAGGTCCCCGGCCTCCCCCCCCCCATCCCCCGTCCTGGGCTGCTCTGGTGGGACTCGCCGCAGGCTCGCAGCCAGCAAAAAGCCCAGTCTTGCCGCCGGCCGCCGCAATTAAAGCGCAAGCAAGCGGCACGGACGGCACAGGAAAAACTTTTAAACTCTCCCCCCACCCATTCCCGGGCCAAAAAAGCAGGCAGAAAAATGCCTGCTTGAGTAAGGGTGCAGGGCACCTACCGGAGGGGTGGTTTCTGGAGGGGGGGTCCCGCATCCCCCCCGTCCTGGGCAGCCGGACTCGCCATGCCATGCGGTGCGGGCGGGGGATCCAAAATGGGGTGGCGAACGCAATATTGTTTTTGAAATCGTGGTCCAAAAACACACAAGCACAACAGAAACGCGAAAATTTATAAACTGCCAGATTTTTCACAGTAGCAGTGGGTTTTTTCTTGCAACAAAATGTCTCTCCTCTCCTCCTCTGTCCTCCATTGATTTTATTTTATTTTATTTTTTTACACCTGCGCAATGATGGGCTGGCCGAGTGGCCAGCCATGTGGGAGTGGATGACCATGCAAATTTTTGGAGCCATCCCACCAATCGCATGGCCACTTGGCCATGGAGACTTCTGGGATGTGCCAAAAAGCCCCCTAAAACCTGCCCTAGCCCCCTAACCCTAACCCTAATCCTTGACTCCTTACCCATACGTCACAGACTGTCTTCTTAGTGGGTCAGAGAGGCACCCAGAGGTGCAACCCACTAGCCCACCGTAACCTTACGCGTCACTAGCCTAACCCTAGCCCTTGCACTAACCCACCTTAACCCTAAGCCAGATCTACTTGCATTGCACTACACGCAAGTACGATTCCCTTCTTTGTGAGACATGGCGGTGCGAGAGCCTTAGGCATCACCCTATGGCTCTGGGTTCACTCACTGATCTCACTGTCTGCAACTGGTATGCATATCCATATGGCTATGCATGCCATTTTGCAGCAGCAGGTGAGGAGGGGAGACCCCCATGTTGAGGGGTCTCTTGGAGCCTGCTTCCCCTTCCTAGTGGGTGAGGATAGGAGGCACCCACGGGTGCCTCCAGGAGCCCACTTTCCCTTTATAGCGGGCCAGAGGAGGCACCCACCCCACAGAGGTGCCTCCAGGAGCCCGCTACCCCCCCCAAAAAAACCAGTACTAATGAAAAAACGAAAAAAAACGAACCGACTAATTTTCGCAAATTTTCACGAAAAACGGAAACGACCCGAAACGGAACCGGCCCGACTAACGACAACTCGAAAAAAAAATTTTTCAAGTCGTGCCCATCTCTACACACAGGATACAGCACATTTTTTCCTGAAGGATGTCTCAGCTCTTGCAAATATGCAAATATTGCAAATATTGAAAACGAACAGATTTCTAAGGCAGAATGAGCCCTGTTATTTTCAGGAGGTACAAAACTGGTATTTCTCTACAAGAATGCAAATCCTGCTGGTCTTTTATCCATACCAAAACCTAGCATTCTCTCAGTAGCATATCATCAGTAATTCGCAGTTTGAGAGATATCCATTCTACCTCCAAAATTAATGCATTCCTTGATTATTTTAGGAATAAAGATATTATGAGTCAGCTTCAACTGCTTTGGTACCCAGTCCCAATCACACGCCTTCCTACAACCTGACTCACTCTCACACAGCCTCAGGCAACTCCAGCTGGTTGATTGATAGCACCCTACGAGCCTTCAGGCAACCATCAATCTTGTATTTAAATCTGTCCACACTAGAAAATGACAATCATTTAGGTAAAAACTGTGTTTTGCTGTCCTCCAGGTAACAGTGAAACATTCCAGCTTCCTGCAAAGTTCATGCAAATAACTTTATTATAGCCCCACAATAGGTCAGTGTGTGCAGCTGTGCAAATCAACATTCTACAAGGCAATTGTACAAGGCAGTGGAATATGCTGCCACGGAGGGTGGTGGAGTCTCCTTCTTTGGAGGTTTTTAAGCAGAGGCTGGATGGCCATCTGTCAGAAATACTGTGATGGGGGTTCCTGCATGGCAGGGAGTTGGACTGGGTGGCCCTTGAAGTCTCTTCCAACTCTATGATTCTATGATTCTATGAATTTTAAAAAATGAGGCAGCTTCCCCAAAATCTTTACCTTGAAAACAGGCTTCAGACCAGCACAAAATTTGGAACAGGTGTACAAGAAAGTCTGCTCTTACTGTGTGCCATATCCTGGGAAGTTTAAGCAAAGGGTTTTTGATTTGTGACATTTTAAAGGTAAAACAGTTTCCCCATATTTAAAAAATAGGCAACCTTAAATGACCAGAGATTTAAAATAGCTCATATAAATTGAAAACACTCATCCTTCTTCTCCTGAACATGAATAGTTGGTCTCGCTCACTTTTATATTTGGTAAAAATAGTACTTACAAGGGCTGAAATTTTGATCCTCAAAGAAAGCCTTTCAAAAGCTAAAATAGTGATTGTAAACTGAGCATGTATGGAGTATGAGTGGGAGCATGAAAAGTGGATATATTGCTGCAGTTTTGTGGGCCAGGATCAGATATGCTTGGAAGACAATGAAAGATTATGGAAATAGAGTCAAAACACAGGGTTTTTTTTTTCAAAGGGTAAAAAAAGCAGGTTTGCTTTAAAGAAAGTAATGCAGAAACACTATTCCAAAAAGGGACTCTTTGCCACATATCTGCAGGGAATTAGCATAATTTTGTAATTGTGGGTCCTGATGGCAATTTTAGTGTTTAAGATTAAATGTTTTTTATTGTTTTTAATTGTCCATTGTCATTTTAATATTTTAACTGTTTTAACTGTTCATTTTAATTGTAAGCCACTCAGAGACCTTTGGGTAGTGGGCGGCATATAAGTTGTATAAATAAATAAATAAATAAATAAATAAATAAATAAATAAATAAATAAATAAATATTCAGAGTATTTCCACATTACAAAAGCACAGAGCAGCTGTGTGTCCCAGGCCTAAATGCTTTTACTAAACATTCTCTCAGGATTTGTGAGATCAAGTACTTGACAGCAGTCTTCAAAGGGGAAATCAGCTTGAAGTCTGGAGCAATCTGAACTTTTGATTCTATCAGTCATGACCCAATCAGATGACTCTTAGGAGGAGAACTTTTAAATTATTTCCTGGCCAAACAGGCATTCATGCTTACAAAGGGATTATATGTCTGGTTATAAAAATAGTTTAAAAGATACTTTAAAACACACAGCGAACAAATATTCAGAAGCTCACTTGTTTAAGCTAAAATATTATTATTTTTTCTTTGTGACTGGAGATCGCCTTACTTGATGTTAGCAGAGCACTGGTGCCTACACCTATATATTTCAACTAGATATGGACACAAAATGTATTTTTATTTGTTTTGTTATTCATTATTCATTTCATTATGTAACAAAATGAATAATGAACCACCCCCTCAAAGGAAAACGAAATGAAATTAAACAAAAATTTTCATTTCCTTCATTTCATTTTTTCATTCCCCCACCACTACTGCCAACCAGCACCCATGGAGGGGGCTTCCAAAGTGGCAGTGTGTATTAGCTGTAGTGCTGCTGGTGCTTGTTTTTTTTAAAAAGCTCCCTCAGCCAGCCGCGCTACAGCTGATTGGCTCTTGAGGCTCAGCAAAAAAAAATTAAAAAATCCTGCCTTTCCTCCAACCCAATTGGGTAGGGTAAAAGGAGGGATTTTAAATTATTATTTATTATTTTTGCTGAGCCCCAAGCGCCAATCAGCTGTGCGGGCTAGGGGCAGCAAAAAAAAGGTTTAAAAATCACTCCTCCCCCCTCCCACCCAATGTATAATTTAATTTCCCCATATGAACCTTCCTGGACCTTAAAATCTTAAGAAGATGGCTGCCTTTTAGTCCAATTGCTAGCACAGACATGTTTGACTAGGCCATGAGAAAAGACGGTGGGGGAGGTATGGTGTGAACAATCATTCAAGATCAGGACTATTTTTGAGTTTCTGTTATCTTAAAAATCACCCCCCAAAGATATCTATTACAAAGTTAACACCATGAATACCACATTTTGGTCCACTATCAGACTATAAATTCAACTGGCAAAAGTAATAAATCAGAGGTTGTGTCTAAAAAAATTATAAAATAAACCTGAAAAATATACTTCTTTAACTTTGTTCAAGCTGAAATGGAGTTTTCTTTCAGAGTAGTGTGCTGAACGTAACAGTATTAATTTCTATGCGAGTGAAACCTCTCATTTGAATTAAAGTGTAAATCTACCTAACAATATTATGTTAAAATAAAGGATACACATTTGCACCACTCTTACTCTTTCACAAGAGAATAATAAACCATATAGTTTTCTCTCCTAACTTTCAAGAGGCTATTTTCCAGCAGAACCTTCCAGGCTGGTGAGAATGATTTTTGTGAATACTGCAGAAACTGCAGAAAACAACAGTAGCAACTACTTTCTTGCAAGGAATTTTTAAACGTAAGAAGCCTTGGATGGCTTGTTTGCATCTTTTGAGCATCCAGCCAGTGGTTCTGTCACTGCTTTGTATGTACACTTTGGTTGAGGATGAGTACTAGTATTGTGCAGATACAACTCATGCAAAGTTTAGAGGCTAATGAACTTTTGACGGGCTGTCAGAATAAGCAACCTTGCTGAGAAGAAAAAAAAATAACTAAAATTTATCACAGCACTACAGATGGGGTTTGCATTCCATACTATGAAAGAAAAAGTTTGTTTATCCCTCTCATGTTGTGAGGAACCCAAGGCAGCATACATGGCCAGACCCAAATCATCTTACCATTTAACATGGTTGCTCTGTCAGGAATAAATGGACTGTGCCTGGGAGCATGATAGTACATATGCACAAAACCCTTTGATCCTAAATATATCTAAGAAGAAACCGGATTATTTGAATATAATTTTGGAAAATGGAACAAGATTGATATTGATCGTACTTTTGTAGTAAGCAAAACTAATTGAAAATGTGCAAGCCAGATTTCCAGAGAGCATAGACAATGTGAAGATGTTGGTAAGCAGAAAAAAACTGCCTCGAGAAATCATGATTCATTGTGCTAAATTTGACTCCAATTAGCTCAATATAAGAAAAAGTCAAGGGAATAATATTGGAAGAACAGAAAAGCACTTTAAGAAGGCGATGATGTGTCTTTTAAATGAAAAAAGAACACACCTTCAAAGAACTATTGCTAAATTATATCTGCCACACTGATGTTTCAAAGATTTGCCAGTTAATGTTAAAATATGTGTTAAATGACTTCTTTTTTAAAATGTGAGGAGGAAAATGGCCCATTTCCACTCATGAAAAGCTGGATCCCAGTCTGACCTGGAGCCTGTGTTGTGCAGGAGTGATGTCAGTAGAAAAGTTGGCCTCTGAGCATGATGACTCCATGTGGCCTGGAGGCTGCCATTAGCCACAATGGCCGACAATTGGAAAGCATGGTAGAATGGGGTCAAGAGTAGCTGTGGGCTAGCGGTCTGGTTGTGGGGAGTCAAGACAGAAGCACTGTGGAATTATTTAAAAGCAAGTGAGTACCGCTGCCTCCTGCTCTTGCTATTTGATGACATTTCCTTCCCTCCCTCTCTTTTCTTTCAATAATATTATGAACAACATTGTTATGCGAGATATAGGAGGTTGTTGTGATGGTGACAAATATCAGGCATTCTGGTATCAAGTTTTGGGGAACCTATGTGCTGCTAACTTGTACAACTACTAACAGTATCTATTATAAGTTAGGGAAGGGTTCTGGTTGACTCTGTGCAGACAGGAGAACTGGAATGGATCCAGGTGGTGGAAAGGTAGCAAGTGGGAAACTGGGTGCCTGGGTGAAAGGGGATGCAGTGACCCTGGTCTGGAGGAGATGGTGGTTGGCACTGGGCAATATCCTGGTCTCCCAATGAACTGGATCTATTCCCAGGAATAATTTAGAAAAGCTTTTGCTGTAATCAACACAGTGGTGGCCCTTTCTGTTCCAAGAAGAGGGACTGTGTGCCAGGCCAGCTAAACCACTGACCAACAACAAAGGGTGCAATTCCAACATTTGCCAAAAGCCAGCTGAAAAGCCCATGAAAGGGCTGTAATAGTCATTCCATTGTCAAACAATGAGATTCACTGCAGGAGCAGTTGGTAGGCTACTAGAATCCACCAGAAAATCCCAGAAACTGCTTTGATACTGCTTTGCCCAACGTGTGTGTGTGTGTGTGTGTGTGTGTGTGTGTGTGTGTGTGTGTGTGTGTGTGTGTGTGTGTGTGTGTGTAGGGGTTGTATTGGGGTTGTATTAGGGTAGACAAATCAGGGTAACCAAAGGTCTAAAGCATCCTCAGTTCTCAACTCTCCTTAACAGAGAAAGACATTCCACTAGAGATGGGCACGAAACGAGCGATTTTTCATTTTGTTTTCGTTTTTTTCGTTTTGTTATGCAACGAAAACAAAACGAAATGTTTTTTAAACAAAATGAAAACGAAAACGAAACGACCAAATTTGCCGTGTTTTTCATTTTCGTTGCAGCAGATGCATTGAACTAAGAAGAATGCTAACGAAACAGCAATTTTTTGTTTTCATTTTTTCGTTTCGTTACCTAATGAAACAAAAATGAAATCTTTTGCAAAAAAAGTCACGAAAACAAAAACAAACCGAAACGGACCCCTAAACAACCAAACGACAAACAAAACACCATTTTTTGAGTCGTGCCCATCTCTACATTCCACCGATCGCCTACAGTGACAGGAAGGGTAAAATGAGAGGAAGGTATTCTTATGCTGGTTGCACTGAGCCAGTACAGGTAAAATACTGGTGGTAACTCTGTCATGGAATTGTCTCTCATCCTCCACACACACACACACACACACACACACACACACACACACACACACACACACACACACACACACACACACACCGCACACACAGGATTTTTCTCCCATTTACACAGACCAAAGAAAAAGCTTTTGTTCTTGAAACACAAAAAGAAACAGTCACGAAAAGGAGGTCTATATAAATTAGCAAGGCTTTTATATAGCTGTCAGTATCAGTAAAACTGAAAAAAAAACTGCAAGTGCATTTCCATTGTAGTTTAAAGTTTAAAAGGGGAGGAGGAATCTAAACAAACTTACCCTCAAGAGTCAGCACTTGCAATGACTGCATGTCAAATTCCTTTTAATGCCCTTGGGGGGTGGGGGGGGGGGGGAGAATTTGGTGCCAAACATTTTCATATGCTTATTTGTAAAAGGTATCTACACATGCTGTAAAATTATTTGTAAAAGGTATCTACATCATAAAATGGGTGTCTCTAGCTAAATTAACATGTATGTAGTACATATTTGCTATTCTTTTCATTTGACAATTTGTTTTGCTAAGGCAGCAGCCTGGAAAGTAGTTCACAAAAGCATTTCACTTACATGCCAGCCAAGTGTAACTGCAATGATCCAAAAATGTAAATAAGAAAATGAAATCTTTTGCAAAAAAAGTCACAAAAACAAAAACAAACCGAAACGGACCCCTAAACAACCAAACGACAAACAAAACACCATTTTTTGAGTCGTGCCCATCTCTACATTCCACCGATTGCCTACAGTGACAGGAAGGGTAAAATGAGAGGAAGGTATTCTTATGCTGGTTGCACTGAGCCAGTACAGGTAAAATACTGGTGGTAACTCTGTCATGGAATTGTCTCTCATCCTCCCCACACACACACACACACACACACACACACCGCACACACAGGATTTTTCTCCCATTTACACAGACCAAAGAAAAAGCTTTTGTTCTTGAAACACAAAAAGAAACAGTCACGAAAAGGAGGTCTATATAAATTAGCAAGGCTTTTATATAGCTGTCAGTATCAGTAAAACTGAAAAAAAAACTGCAAGTGCATTTCCATTGTAGTTTAAAGTTTAAAAGGGGAGGAGGAATCTAAACAAACTTACCCTCAAGAGTCTGCACTTGCAATGACTGCATGTCAAATTCCTTTTAATGCCCTTGGGGGGTGGGGGGGGGAGAATTTGGTGCCAAACATTTTCATATGCCTATTTGTAAAAGGTATCTACACATGCTGTAAAATTATTTGTAAAAGGTATCTACATCATAAAATGGGTGTCTCCAGCTAAATTAACATGTATGTAGTACATATTTGCTATTCTTTTCATTTGACAATTTGTTTTCCTAAGGCAGCAGCCTGGAAAGTAGTTCACAAAAGCATTTCACTTACATGCCAGCCAAGTGTAACTGCAATGATCCAAAAATGTAAATAAGAAAATGAGTGCTAGGTTATTAAACATTTAGCTATAGCAGTGCTACTGAGATGCAAATGCATTAAGACTAGTTTCAAATCTATGTAAACAGTAGGCTACAACATCCAGTCTAGGAAAAAGGAATTCCCCATGGTTCAATTGGGATTATACTTCAGGTAATCAAGCTATTTGGTCAGAGCTGGTTTGGGACTGAGTTGTGGAGACAAATAAATAAATAAATAAATAAATTAGCAACTTTTTTGTTATTTTTCTATTAGCCTAAAGGTATCACCTGTTCTACTGTTGCATTTGGTTTTTGTGATGGCCACACGGCTCCTCAACTTGTTTTGCTTCAATTGGGGACAAATAAAGATTACCTCAAAGAATACAAAGGAATTAGAAACTCCAATTACTTATGTGGTTTGGATTAGAACTCCTGGATTAGAACTAGATATCTGTCTCCTGATACCACTCCCCTGCATCTGGCCCTTGAAGTACCCCAGTTTTAAGCCTGGAGATTACACATCTCCATCATGGTTTGTAACATGTGATGGACTTTTCCTCCAGGAATCTGTCCAATCCCCTTTTAAAGGCATCCAGGCCAGATGCCATCACCACATCCTGTGGCAGGGAGTTCCATAGACTTACAACGCGCTGGGTGAAAAAATATTTTCTTTTGTCAGTTCTTACTCTCCCAGCCCTCAATTTGAGTGGATGTCCCCTGCATTATTTTGTACGTCTCAATCATATCCCCCCTCAGGCGCCTTTTTCCAGACTAAAGAGGCCCAAATATTTTAGCCTTTCTTCATAAGGGAGGTGCCCCAGCCCGGTAATCATTTTAGTCGCTCTCTTCTGCACCTTTTCCAGTTCCACTATGTCTTTCCTGAGATGCGGTGACCAGAATTGTACACAATACTCCAGGTGGGGCCTTACTATTGCTTTGTATAATGGCATTATAATGTTGGCTGTTTTATTTTCAATCCCCTTTTTGATAATCCCATTTAGACATGGGCACGACTCGGCGAAATCCTCGTTTCTGTTTCCGTTCCTCGTTTCCGTTATGTAATGGAAACGGTAACGACAATTACTCCGTCAGAACTCGAACTCGAACCGACTAAAGAAAAATTGGGTCTGATTTGTCGTGGTCATTCCTGGCGGCATCGCAGCGATCATGCGATGCCAAGCGGCACAGGAAAAAAGTTTTAAAAATAAAAAACCCCGATTCCCGGCCAAAAAAGCAGGTGAAAATATGCCTGCTTGAGGGCACCTACCAGAGGGGTGGTTTCTGGGGGGAGGTCCCCGGCCTCCCCCCCTCCTCTCCTGGGCTGCGCAAAGTGCGCATCCTCGTCGTCTTGCCAACTCGCCAAGCGGCGCGGCACAGAAAAAAAGTTTTAAAAATTAAAAAAAACCCGATTCCCGGCCAAAAAAGCAGGCGATTGAGCGAAAATATGCCTCCCTGAGGGCACCTACGAGAGGGGTGGTTTCTGGGGGGGTGTCCCCGGCCTCCCCCCTCTCCTGTCCTGGGCTGCTCTGGTGGGGGGCATCCTCGTCGTCTCGCCAACTCGCCAATGCGGTGCAGGCGGGGGATCCAAAATGGGGCGTCCGCGGTCCGCAATATTTATTTTGAAATCGTGGTCCAAAAACACACCAAAGCACCACAGAAACATGCGAAAATAGCTATTTTAAAACAGCCTGAATTTTTTCAGTAGCAGCAGTGGGTTTTTCTTGCAACAAAACGTCTCCATTTATTTTATTTTATTTTATTTTTATTTTTACTTTTTAACACCTGCACAATTATGGGCTGGCCATGGGAGTGGACCATGCAAATTTGTGGAGCCATTCCACCAATTGCATGGTCACTTGGCCAGGTTTTGACCAAGACTTCTGGGATGTGCCAGTCGGGCATAAAAAGCCCACTAACCCTAGCCCGAACCCGAACCCGAACCCGAACCCCTATGCCAGTACACTGTCCTTCTTAGTGGGTCAGAGAGGCACCCAGAGGTGCACCCCAGTAACTCACCCTAACCTTACCCATAACCCTAAGCCTAGCCCTTGCGCAAACCCCTAACCAGTAAGCCAGATGTGTACTCACATTGCACTACAGCAAGTACACTTCCCTTCTTAGTGAGTCACAGGGCACCCGTAGGGGTCCTCTCTCACTTTGTTCCCCAGCCCAAGTGCACCGTATGCCGGCAGGCAGTGAGTCACGGAGGCACCCGAAAGAGAGGTGCCTCTGCCTGCTACTGCTGCAACTTGGTATGCATATCCAATTGGCTATGCATGCCATTTTGTAGCGGGCCAGAGGAGGCACCCACCCCAGAGAGGTGCCTCCAGGAGCCCGCTCCCCCCCAAAACCAGTACTAATGACAGACGAAAAACCGACAAACGAAACGACAAATTTTTGGAAAATTTCGCGAAAAACGGAAACGAGCCGAAACGGGCCGGCTCCGACACACGACAACTCGAAACGTAATTTTTCCTGGTCGTGCCCATCTCTAATCCCATTCCCTAGCATGGAATTGGCCTTCTTCACAGCTGCCACACATTGGGGAGACACCTTCATGGAGCTGTCCACCAACACACCAAGATCTCTTTCCTGATCCGTCACGGATAACTGAGAGCCCATGAGTTGATAGATGAAGTTTGGATTTTTCGCCCCAATATGCATTACTTTACATTTGGTTAAATTAAAACGCATTTGCCATTTCTCAGCCCATTCCCCCAGTTTGGAGAGATCCTTCTGGAGCTCTTCACAATGTTCTCTGGTTTTTACCACACAGAAAAGTTTTGTGTCATCTGCAAACTTGGCCACCTCACTGTTTATCCCTGTCTCCAGGTCATTTACGAACAGATTGAAAAGCACCGGTCCCAGCACAGAGCCCTGGGGCACACCGCTTTTCACTTCTCTCCATTGTGAAAATTTCCTATTGACACCTACTCTTTGTTTCCGGGATCTCAACCAGTTCTCAGTCCATAAGAGGACCTGCCTTCTTATCCCCTGACTGTGCAATTTTCTCAGCAGCCTTTGGTGAGGGACTGTGTCAAAAGCCTTTTGAAAATCCAGATAGACTATATCCACTATAAAAGACTATAGGCTTTGTTGCCTTGGGCAAGCTGCACAGTCCCAGCTGCAGAAGAAGGGAATGATAAATCAGTTCTTAGTATTCTCTGCCTGGAAAAAAACTGAAAAGGGACTGCCATAACTCAGAACTGAGTTGACTGCACATGATGATGATGATGATGATGATGATGATGATGATGATGATGATGATGATGATGATGATGATGATGATGATGATGATGATGATAGTGGTGGTGGTGGGGGGATGATGACAACAACAACAACAACAATGGCGACAAGATTTCTCGTCTCCACTGCAAAAACAAGACAAGCACTTTTAAACCACAGTTTCCATGCTTGATAAAAAAATTACAATCTGCGAAATATGTATCTTTTCCCCTTTGTGAGCAAATAACACAGGGAGTCAAGGTCAATGCTTCAAATGTTTAAAAGTCTAGATAATGGCAACAACTGCAATAGCTTAGCTACCCAAATTGTGCAGCTTATCCAATTTCCATCATGTATCCAGTTGCCATAATTTGCAGAAAATGTTCTCACAAGATTGGCATATCAAATGCCAGGAAGAAAAATAACTAGCGGGGGAAATCCTCCCTGTCATGAAGGTAAAAAGAATCTGTTGACAGTTTCTTTAGCTGTGGATTTTTTGAATAGGCAGAGAGTTGGGCTAGAGCAGGTAGCGATCCTTCAGCACTCAAGATGTTTTGGACCACAACTCCCACAGTCCTTTGTCATTGGCAATCTAGGCTCAGAATTCTGGGAGTTGTGGTCCAAAGCATCTGGAGTACTGAAGGTTCACCACAACTGGGCTAGAGGAACCTTGGAATGCTTACAGAACTTCTGAAATTCTTGCTGTTATATGCAAGAATGAAACAGAGGAGAATGTATAGGGCACCCTGAACATTCCAAACACTAAGAGATTTGGTGTGAACAAAAAGTAGTTGTCTGAATAGTTCAGCTGTTTAGGTATCTGACTGTAGACACCCATAGTGTCTCCTGGGAGAACAGCCAGCCTTTGTCGCCATGGG
This sequence comes from Phrynocephalus guinanensis, assembly GCA_037367245.1. Taxonomy (NCBI): domain Eukaryota; kingdom Metazoa; phylum Chordata; class Lepidosauria; order Squamata; family Agamidae; genus Phrynocephalus; species Phrynocephalus guinanensis. The sequence continues at coordinate 22,276,233 of CM074734.1, forward strand.
TAAGTTGAACAGTACCAGGGCATCCACAGAAAAAGGGAATGGTAAGCTACATCTGAGTATTCTCTACATGGAAAACTATGAAAAGGGTTGGCATGCAAGAACTGACTTGATGGCACATGATTATTATTAAGCAGCAAAACACTAACTTTGGATTAAATGGGCCATCAGTAGTGGTTTCCCATTTGTCCCTAACCAGACATCATGTGGACCGGAGTTACTTTAATTCCCCCTCTTAAAATCAATCAAACAAGGTGGTTTCCATTTTCCCAATGAGCATGTTTAAAGAGTCTGCTCTTTCCAAAACTACTGCCAGAGACAACAGTCTGATCGTACAGTAGAAAGTATTTCCTGCCTAAATATATCAGAAAATGCCCAGAGTATCCTTTAGGACCATGGGATGGTACATAAGTCAAAACAAGAACAATAGCAGCAGCAGCAACAACAACAGCAACAACAAACAAACAAACAAACAGGCTGCTTTGAAAGGCTGCTTTCTAGGGAAACAATTCAAAAACTGAGTTACATTAGCCACGTTCTTTCTTAAAACAGCTGAAAATGTTCCTTTCCACTCTCTATTTATTTATTTATTTATTTATTTATTTATACAATTTATATCCCGCCCACTACCCAAAGGTCTCTGGCCAGCTTACAATAGAAATTAAATTAAAACAAAGCATTAAAATGTCAATTAAAACAATAAAAATATTTAAATACAAAACACTAAAATTTCCATCAAGACCCAAGATCTATATTATGTCAGTTTAAAAAAGCTTCTGAAATAGAAAGGTTTTTTACCTGGTGCCAAAACATTATCAGTGTTGGCGCCACCCGGACCTCAGACAGGAGGGTGTTCCATAGCCTGGGGGCAGCTGCCGAAAAGGCCCTAGACCTACAAGCCATCCCTTTCACCTCCTTAAGGGATGGCTCTTTCAGGAGGGCCCCTGGCTAGATCTTAATTGCCGGATAGGTTCATATGGAAGGAGGCGGTCCTTCAGGTATCTAGGTCCTAAGCCATTTAGGGCTTTATATGTCAAAACAAGCACTTTGAATTGGGCTCGGGCAGCAACTGGTAACCAATGAAGGTTTTACGGAATCGGCATGATATGGTTCCTGGCGGCCCCTCCACTAACCAGCCCGCGCTGCATGATTCTGAACCAGTTGCAATCACCAGACCATCTTCAAAGGCTGCCCCACGTAAAGTGCATTACAGTAATCAATACTGTCATGAGGCTCCGCTCATCCAAGTAGGGGCGTAGCTGAAATATTTTCCACAGCTGAAGAAAGGCGCCCCTGGCCACTGAGTCCACCTGGGCTTTATATGAACTTTATTTTCCATGTCACCTATTACTTTGCATGTTATGGCTCAGGCAGGGTGTGAGGTCTCTACCATGTGCTGCAGTAATTAGTTACACTTGATTGGACTGTCATTTCTCCTTAGGCAAAAAAGAAAGAAAGAAAGAAAGAAAAAGAAAAAGAAAAAGAAAAAAACCAACAGCAACAACATAATGTCAAATGATTTTTAAACTTGAATGTTGGTGATAAAATATATATGGAGCGGGAAAAAGAACATAGCACTATGAAAACAGTATCAACAACTTTGGTTCCCCTTTTGCACTAATTCAGCAGAATGGAATGGAAGGAGAATAATTACAGTATTTCTGTTTTGAGTGTGTCTGTGCATTTGTTGTCAGGTCGACTTATGACAATCCTTTTCTGGATTTTCTAGATAGAGAGTATTGAGAAGTGTTTTACCATTCCCTTTTTTCTGGAGACATCCTCGCCCGGACTGTGCAGGTTGCCCAAGGCCACACAGGCAGGTTGGTCTCCATGGAGACACAGTGGGGAATCGAACTCCCTAACCTCTGACCCTGCTGCCAAATACTGTAGGGAACAATAATTATTTCTTGTTGGGAAAAACTGCTTATTTTAGAGCAAGGGTGGGCAACGCTAGTGGTCTCTCAGGATATTCCAGAGTCTACAAAAATGCCAAATATTTCAATAAAGAAACCAGAAGGCGGGAAAAATGAATTTTAAGCTTTTTAAAAATATTATAGGATGGCTAAACACTGCAGTGACTCTTATTTGTCTGTTTAAAGGCAAGTTGCTGTTCCTGGGGCCTTTTTCATTGAGGAAAAGCATAATTTGGAATACAGCCAAGGGCTGCAAAAACAGTATATGGCTGAACTGAGACAGTGGAATGGTTAACTGTCAGGAATGCTCCTTCAGCCTCACTAAATTAACATGGATTTTTTGAAGATGGAGATTTGGCAGCAGGGGGTGGGAGGAGGGAAAGGTTTCTGCATGCCTGAAGAGAAATTCAGGGAATGAAAACAATGCATAAACCCTGCCTCAGGCTCTGGATTCTAGCAAACACCTTGCCCAAGCTGCCAGTATCCCTTGTCTCACTTTCTAGCTGATCTCAAGAAAGAAATGGAACTCAGGGGTACTGTAGTATTAATGGTTTTTAAAAGTGCAATTTTTCAGATCTCACACCTGTACATAAGCCTGGTGAAGACTCTTTCCTGAATGCAAATGGCCATTAAGTATCAATAAGGCTATATCACATTGTAACTGTCCCAAGGCCTGATAGTCATTTTTCTCTCTATGCCACTTTATAGGCGAGATTCCAAATGAAAGCAGAGAACACAGAAAACGAGTGCTTAAGACATGTAAACAAGACATGTAAACACCTTCATTTTAAGTTTTATGTCAGGCTGCTTTCTAATGAACTGCTTATGTTTTTCTTCTCATTTCAAAGGTTTAATATGGGATTTTGTTTTAATCAAATTTTCAAAGTTGCTATCACGAAAGCCTTGGAACATTACACATGCTTTAAAAAAACCTTATGTATATATTAATGACATTGGTTGAACCTCATTCGAAAATAAAATTGTTTCATCTTTCAAAGTGTTATGTTTTAGAGTGCATTGTTTGCTTTTAAATAATCCATCCACTTCCCTCTAAACCCTCATAGATTAATTTATTTCTTCCAATGCCTTTCATGCAGCTAACATATGTCCTTTTTAAAAAAAGAAAGAAACAGGATTTGAAATGTATGTATTCTGCCTCATATGTAGTTCATACAGTTCTCTCAGAGTCTTCAAACCAAGTAGAAGCTATTCTTGCCATAAATGCCAAGTTATTTATGTAGCCATTTTTATGACAAATGTTACAGTGAAGGATACCATTTTTTTTTCCTGGGAACACAAAAATCCATATTTTTCATTAGTCTGTAACACAGTATTCCTGAAGTTATGACATACTGTCTCTGCTTAACTAGACAAACAGATTCTTTTTCAATGCCTGCTACTACACTGTAAACCGGATGTGTTCACACAGTGCTGACATTTTCACCTTTGAGAATGTTGACCATTCTCAGTGAAGGGAATAAATAGACCTCAGAACATTAAATAATATTTGCAATCCTGGCTCATAGAGACCCTTCCCAGAGTTTTCTAGGTACAGAATACATGAGTGGCCTACCACTCCTTTCTTGGGTCATCCGTGCGGCTTGCCCAAGGCCCAGGGGCGTATCTAGGGAGAGGCAGAAGGGAACATCTGCCCCGGACGCAGCAATTTGGGGTGCCTGGTTCTTCTCCATGGAGGCACAGCAGGGAATTGAACTCCCAACCTCCAGATATTGAAACTACTGAACTATCCAACCAGTCTAGATTTTAGAGAAATTCATGCAAGCTGGTTCAGGATTCCTTCTGTGACTTGTTTAGTAGCTGACAGACATCTGCACATATATTTTATTGTAGATTTAGATATATGGTAGCTGGCAAGCCCCATCCCAACTTTGCACACCTCAATTAAATCCCAAGGGAAGATCTCACATATACTCGTATCATAGAATCATAGAATCATAGAATCGTCATAGGGCTGGAAAGGACCTTGGAGGTCTTATAGTACAACCCTCTGCCCAAGGCAGAAAACCTTATACCATCCTGAACAGATGGGTGTCCAATCTTTTCTTGAAATCCTCCAGCAATTGGGGCACCCACAACATTGGGAGGCAAGCTGTTCCGTGGTTTAATGGCTCTGTCAGAAAATTTCTCCTTATTTCCCAGTTGGCTCTCCATCCATTGGTTCTTGTCTTATCCTCAGGTGCAATAGAGAATAAATCAGTGCCTTCTTTCCTGTGGCAATCCCTCAGTTGAAGGGTGTTGTGGGTTCAGGGAGTTTATCAGAGACACAAAGTGAGGAAGATTTATAAATGCTATGTCCTAGTATTTGCATGTTATCAGGCACGTAGGGAGGTTAAGAAAGCTCTGCTGTTTTCTGGCTTCATCAGGGCAAGTCTGGAAGCCAGGCCCAAAACAGTGCCAGAGCCAAAACATGCACATACAAAATGTTGCTATTTCTCTGAAGTGAGAGGTGTAACACAACCCAGCTGTATTATTGATGTGAGGCCAAAACTCATTACCTGCCTAGTTCTTCCTTACCTTCCTTCCTCCAAGAGCAACTCACAATCTGAATAAGCCACAGGAACGGGTTTTTATAAAAAACCCCAATCAGGCACCTTTTTGCTCTTCTTTCAGCCAGCTATATTTTACAGGAAGCTCAAATAACTGTAGGATATACTGTCTCTGAGGATGCCAGAGCCAGCCCTGGTTACTGGTTAGTATCCTGTTGTTGATCCATTCATTAAGGCAGTAGGCACCTTAATACTGTATCTCTCAAGATTTATTAAATGAGGATCACTTGGGATTAAGACAAAAATCCTTTCAAACCAGATATATTATCTTAACCACCTTTGAGAAACTGTACTATGGAATCAAACAGAGGTAGAAAAAGGACTAGCTGCAACAAAAGATAGCCATGATCTCCATATTTGAAAGCAAAACCTTAGCTCTGTAATTATGCAACAGGAGGAATCTATGAATAATTGCCCTCCCACTACTACCAGCAGGGGTAGAAAAGGGATCTGCAGTTTGCATGAAGGAGGGAGAGAGAGGAATAGTCATACAAATGAGCCTATTTTGCAAGTGAGAATCTCAGCAATAATCATCAAAATAGAATCTTTCCTACTCTGGCAACTGTACAACACAGTTTACAGATACAGTCCTGAACTCCAGACTGTGCAACAAGCCAACATGACAACCGTTACCATCTCCACCGAGTCAACATTATTACAAGACCTAATAATGTCAGCCGCAATATCAAAGGTTCATTCACCTGCTCCTTTTCCAGTGTGCAAGATGCTGCTATCTGCCAGCAGTGCCAGCTCACATTCTATACAGGACAACCAGGTCAGACATTCTACGCAAAAAAAAAAAAAGAAAAGAAAAGAAAAGAAAAAGAACAAAATCAGACACCAGAATTGGCAGTATTCAGAAACTAACAGAAGAGCATTCCAATTTTCCTGGACGTTGCTGATTTTAAGGTAGCGGTTGTTAATAAAAAGAATTTGAAAGAGACAATCTAGTGTGAAACTATTGAACGCGTATCAAGACATTCAATTCTATCACAACTAGCTGGAAGCATGATTGCTTATTTATTAAAGGAATTTCCCAGCATCTCTCAGCCTTACCAATACCAAGGCACTGCACAATAACTTGACAGTGCTTAAATGTTTTATCAACATTATTTTGTGAAGGTGACTTTTATTTTATTTACATCTAAACCTTCATTGTAAGCATCACCTGCATTTCATTCCTCCCTGTCCTCATTGTTCATGTTTTTTTTTCTCTTTTTATCCCTAAATCAATTTTATACACATTTTTAATCTCAGGATGACATTCCTTATAGCTCTTGAAGTGGGATCTGTTGGAAATATTGTACGGTTGTATGTTCCCTTTAAGAGGTTTTGGCTGAGAAGGATGTTTCGGGCCTGGGGAGAAGGTCAATCAATCCAGCAGGAACCAATTGTTCCCTCTCTGTCTCAAAGTTTGAAAAAATCCACGCCTCTCTACAATTCATTTCCTGTTAATCTAACACATTTCAAATGAATTTTATCCCTGACTTTCTCCAGTGTTTTTCTTTCACATTAAGTGGATGATTTTGACCTTGGTTTCCAATGACATTCTTTGCTCACTCCAACCTCTTCATTGTATTATGTCAAAAAGCAAAGGGACATATTTTGAAAAAACATGTACAAAATTCCTAGAGCTTTTGGTTCAATATAGGTTTCATTCCTCAGCTTTCATAACTCAAAGAAAGTAAGTGGAAATTAGAAAATAGCTTTCCAGTTTGTATTTGGAGGAGCGGGCATGGCAAGATTCACTGGGGGTTAAAACTACCATCAATTAGGTACCCCCCACCCCCCTTTGGAGCTTAATAACTCTGTTCCCTGAAACCCAATCCTCTCCAAATTTCAAGAGGTTACAGGGGAGAGCTTGAGGAAGCTCCCCTGCCATTTATTTTTATTCATTTTATTTACTTAAATAGCTTATATGCCACTCTCTACCCAAAGGTCTCTGGGTGGCTTACAATTAAAATAAACAATTCAGATAATTAAAACATTAAAATACCTATAAAATTAAAATGATAAAAATCTTTAAAGATGATAAATACAATACATTAAAAGAATCCACTAAAATTGCCATCAGGACCCACAATCAATGTTATATTAGTTAAAACACTTCATTTTAGAGGGGGGAAATGGCATTTCATTTTGTTTTATAACGAAATACTGCCTGGTACTTCATTTTGTTTCAAAACATTTCATAACAGTGTGCCATTTTCATACAGTGCCCATCCCTAGTAGTGAGCACAAAACAGTATCCTGTAGGACAGAGGTGGAGAAAACTTCAGCCCTCCCAATGTTTTGGACCGCAACTCCCAGAATTCCAAGCCTATACTGCTAATGATAAAGGACTCTGGGAACTGTGGTCCAAAACATTGGAAGGGCAAAAGGTTCCCCACCCCTGCGGTAGACCATCTTGACTGCTGTCACTGGTGTCGTCAACATTCAAGCTGCCTTTTACTACGTAAAGCTTGACATCCTTTTTCCTGCTGGCAACATAGGCATGGTACTCTGCAGCACTTTCCCGGCTTTTTAAATCATGGGTACTGAAGTACAATATCCCACATTCATAAACCAGAGGTTCTGAATAATTGGTAAATATACGGAATAAACAATTTATAACAATCTGCATTATTTTATTTATCATTATGTCATCACTCTACCTTTCTGCATTGTATCTTTTCCAATTTCTTGGTCTTTATGTTTATTTTAATACCTCTTCATTTGTCAGTGTTTATCCTCTAAGTATACTGCAATAAAGCCACATTTCAAAGTATCCTCTAAGTATCCTCTAAGTATACTGCAATAAAGCCACATTTCTCTCTTTTTATAGTAGCCTATGTTAAAACCATAATTACATGCTGCACAGTAGAACAAGAACACACACACACACACACACACACACACACACACACACACACACACACACACACACACACACACACACACTGTATATATATAAACAGTTTATAAATTTCTTTGTTATATAGTACATTCTTAAGGAAGCAGCTGCAGTCCATCTTTATTTTGACTTCTATTTTATAGTTATGACCCCACTGTTCGTTCAATCAATGTTCACATACTTTTGCCTTTCCAAATGTTCTATGCATTGATTTGGGGTCTTCAACTGCTTTTGTAGTGCTGAATTTTGTTTTACAGATTACTATATATTTTTAAACTGTGTTTGTTAATCGCTGCATCAGGTGTGTTTTTTTTTAGTGTTTCTTTAAATACATACATACACATTCATACCAAAGGAAGTAATATAAGCCCAAGGCAAAATATAGTGCTAGCCTATTTTTGCCTACTTGTAAGTGTAAGTATTTGAGAATACTGTGCACAGTCTGTCCATAGAACTGAAGTGTTAGAACAGTGTGAAAAACACTTGAGTATTGATAAATATAGCTTGAAAAACAGCACCATAAAAATGAGTTCTGTTTCTTTACAACTAAACCTATCAGAGGAAAAGTTAGTCTCACGAATCATATTTCATGTGCTTTGATCAAAGAACTATTATACAGTATTTGTTGAACTCCTTTCTTCCCCAGTTTGTGGGAGAAACCTTGAATTCACAAAGCAAAGGTTATGCTGGATGTCTAGCTAGACAGGAGTATGGAATAGAAATGGGAGGGAGGATTTCTTTTGAAAAGAATGGGCATTTATTTATTTATTTATTTATTTATTTATTTATTTATTTTAATTTATTTAATATGTTTATTGCTTAATGTGTTGCCTTCCTCCTAAAGGATCCAATATAACATGAAGTAATATAAGAAAGAAAATGGTTCAGCTTATCAAAAACTACATTGAGATTTGAACATTTTTTGCCCCTGCCCCTGCTCTGATCTCTTACTATTTTTGGAGAAACAAGAGTCATTTGAACTTGACAGGTTCATATGCTGCTGGCTTCTTTAACAAAACAAGGGATCTGGGGGTTTGGTTTTGCCCAAAGCCAGGATTATGCCAAGCGGTTTCTTCCTGCTGCCTGTGGGCACAGCTGCAGCCATAGGACACAGGGCCTCACTCAAACACCACACAGATTTCAAGCACCATACAGAGCAAGGCAAGGCCAAAAGCAACCACCCACGCCCACATCTCTTGTCTCTTTATTCAAACAACACTCAGATCTTGCTCCTCCTAAGTTTACATGTGTGAATGTGAACAGGGGAAAGGGGAGAGGATTGCTATTTCATTAGAATGCATGAAAAACAAAACAAAATCACACTCAGAGCAACGGAAGGAGGAAAGATACATCTATACTGCCAGGTCGTAGCTGTTATGTAAGCTCTAAATTTGGTTTTGTTTGTTTGTTTCAGGAGGAGGAGAATAAGGAACATAGGCCACGGTCTCACTAAAGTTTTCTGCATATCTTAATTTGATGCGTAGTTTTTTTTCGGGCGGTCATGTAGTGTTTGATGCACAGTTAGTGTCCTGTCGACCGGGTAGTATTTTACTGCTCTGTGCCCGTCTCTACTTGCTTACTGTGCATCTTTTCCCTTTGGGGGGCTCGATTTTCTAAGTCTCCATTGCAGCACGTGGCAGGAAAAGGGGTATGAAACTAATTACTGTGTATTTTCTGGGATCGCACCTTGCTAGAGTAGCAAAGAACTGTGCATCTTTAAGGGAAGTTTTTTAAACCAACCCCTAGTGGTGGTTTAAAAAACTTTGGTGAATTACTTTCCTTTGCAGTTAGGACGTGATCTTTTACTGTGCAGTTTGCCACAGCAACAATGCACAGAAAACGCTGGTGAGACCGCAGCCCTAATCTGGAGCTGCTCAGCAGAGGAAGAGAGAGAGAGAAAGAGCACTGGGCTGAAAGCCGACAAAATGAAATTCAACAGGGACAACTTCAAAGTACTGTACTTAAGAAAAAGAAACCAAACACACAGCTACAAAATGGAGGATGCCTGGTCAGCAATACTATGAACAAGAAGGATCTTGGAATCATTGTAGAGCACAAGCTGAATATGATCCAACAGTGTAATATGGCTACAAAAAAAGGAAATGCTATTTTAGGCTGCATTAATAGAAGTCTAACCTCCAAACCTCACAAGGTACTAGTTCCCCCTCTGTTCAGCAGTGGTTAGCTTTCATCTTGAGCTCTGTGTCAAGTTCTGGACACTGCACTTCAAGAAGGATGCTGACAAATTGGAAAAAGGTCAGAAGAGGGCGACAAGGTTGTTCAGTGGGCTGGAAACCAAGCCCTACGAGGAAAGACTGAAAAAAATGGGCATGTGTAGTCTGGAGAAGAATGAAGGGAGATATGAGAGCACTTTTCAAATATTGGAAAGGCTGTCATACTGAGGAGTGGAAGGATCTGTTTTCAATCAACCTAGAATGCTGGACATGCAACAATGGGCTCAAGTTATAGAAAGCCAGATTTACGATGAAGATCAGGAAAACCATCCTGACTGTTAGTACTGTACAGCAGTGGAACCAATTACCTTGAGAGGTAATCCAACAATGGAGGGATTCAAGAGAAATCTAGACAATCACCGGGCTGATATCTTATGAATCGTATTCCTGCCTTCAGCAGAGGGTTGGACCCGATATTTTTGTAGGCGCTTTGCAACTTCATAATTCTGTGATTTTTGTGATCAAGTGTGGATTGGAGCTACAAAGTGTTAGTTCATCAATCAATCCATTCTAGTGGGAACCCCTAAATATGTCTACCGAAAGGTTTTTAAAAGGTCTGGATTACCCTAGGCTAAGTATGGATAGCAACTTCTGAACAGCCACAATGTTTTCTACTTTGCCACAAAATATGTGATTACATTTTTGTGCAAATGTGGGAGACTCAGAAATTTTTTTTAGATCATGCCATCATATGTGCCTCATTTACAGCCCCCCCCAAAAAACTAATATTGGTGTTGTGGTTGTTTAAATGATTGCCCTGATCAAAACAACCAATTCTGGGTTTTACACACACACACACACACACACACACACACACACACACACACACACACACACACACACACACACACACACACACACACACACACACACACACACACGTAGAGATGGGCAGGAAATGAATTATTTTGTTTCATTTTTTGTTTTTCATTTCATTCTCTAACAAAACTAAAAATGAAGTGACCCATCAAAGAAAAACAAAACATAACAGATATTTTTGTTTTATTCTGTTTCATTTTTTGCAATGCATTCCTATGAGAAACTGATCGGGCAAGGGAAATGGTGGGCTTTTCCCAATTTTTTCCCACCGGAAGGCCTGCGCACCAGCTGATCAGCACTCAGGTGGAAAAACAGTTTTAAAAGCCTACGGTTTTCCCCACTCAGCTCTATAAACTTTTTAATAATAATAATAATAATAATAATAATAATAATAATAATAATAATAATAATAATAATAATAATAATAATAATAATAATAATAACCTTTATTGTCTTTGTACATCCAGTGTACAGTGAAATTGGCTGAGCCTCCCTCCCTCCCCCCCAATACCATCCCACTAAAAAGCCATTCAATCTGATTTCACACTGTGTGCTTGCTGCACAACACGCCAGCCCCACGAGTTTTTCACGAGTTATCATGTCTCGTTTAACAGTCGAACAGCCCATGGATAAAAACTGTTTTTTAGCCTATTGGTACAGCTTGCTATACTTCTGTATCTCCTACCCAAGGGTAGGAGAGTAAAGAAGTGCTGACCAGGGTGTGAATCATGAATAAAATAATAAAAATAATCAGAGAATAAAATGAGTACCCAGCTTGCTGGGGGGGGCAATGTGTAGCCTGCACACTGTGCTAATAAAAAAAATTGTAAACCGCCTAGAGACTACTTGTAGTGGTATGGGGCGGTATATAAGCAGAACACTTTGCTTTGCTTTGCTTTGATGATTTTCCTTGCTCTCCTAAGACAGCAGTCCCTGGCGATGTCATGCAGTGGACTCAGGGGACAGCCGATGATGTTTTGTGCTGTGTTCACTACCCTCTGTAAAGTTTTTCTGTCCGCGGCTGTCAAACCAGCATACCAGACTGTAATGCAGTATGTAAGGACACTTTCTATTGTAGACCGGTAGAAGGAGGTCATCAATTGTTATTTCACATTGTTCTTCTGCAAGAGCCTGAGGAAATGGAGTCTCTGTTGAGCCTTCCTGACCACCTGGGTTGTATTAATTTTCCAGGTAAGATTTTCACTGAAACGAACTCCCAGGAATTTGAAGGAGGAGACTCTCTCCACCCGGCCTCCCATGATGTAGAGTGGAGCAAGTTCCTCTCTTTTCCTCCGGAAGTCCAACACCATCTCCTTAGTTTTGCTGATATTTAGGTGCAAATTCTTTTCTAAGCACCATGAGGATAATTTTTGGAACCCCCTCCTATATACTGATTCATCTCCACCTGTTATAAAACCCGTTATGGTAGTGTCATCTGCAAACTTAATGATTGCAGTGGATGGGTCAGATGCTACACAGTCATAAGTATACAATGAATACAGGTAGGGACTAAGTACACAGCCCTGTGGGGAGCCAGTGCTAAGCTTCAACAAGGTAGATGTGACAGGCCCAATTCTCACCGTTTGTGACCGATCCCTCAGAAAGTATTTAATCCAGTCACAGATGCTAGAAGAAAGGTCCAAGTCAGTCAGCTTTTTAATAAAGATGCTCGGAAGGATGGTATTAAAAACTGAGCTATAGTCAATAAACAGCATCCTGACATGATTACCAGGTTTCTTCAGATGACTAGCTGTGAGATGAAAAGCAGTGGCTGTAGCATCATCTGTTGACCTATTCCTTCTGTAGGTGAAACTGATGTTTATCAAAGTCCGGTGGAAGGCATGTCCTAAGATGTTGGATGTCCTAAGGCATGTACTAAGATGTTGGGATATTGGGCCAGGATGGGGTGCACCTCACCACTGCTGGTAGGAATCTTTTTGCCAAGAGGATTGCAGATTTAATAAGGAGAGCTTTAAACTCAGTTTGCAGGGGGAGGGAGAAAATTCTCTTAATGGTAGAGATCCAGAAGGGGTTGTGGAGACTAGCCCAAATGTTGAAATAGGAGCAGGACAAAAAGTAGTGCAGACAATCAGTGCAAGGAAAAACAGGTTAAGCAAAGGACATGTAAGAAGTGCACACAGCCTAAAATGTCTCTACACCAATGCACAGAGCATGGGGAACAAACAAGAAGAGCTGGAACTCCTAATACAGCAAAATAAATATGGTGGGATGAGACGTATGATTGGAATGTAGTCATTGGTGGGTATAACTTGTTTCAAAGGAACAGGCTGAGTAAGATAGGAGGAAGTGTAGCTTTATATATTAAGGACATTTACACTGCTGAAGTAATACAAGATAAACAGCAGGGGAAGCATGTTGAGAGTATTTGGGTTAAAATCAGGGGTGAAAAAACTAGGAGGAATGTCACTGTGGGAGTATATTATAGACCCCCAAGCCAGCCGGAGGAGTGGGATGATGCCTTCTGTGAGCAGATGGCCACACAGTCAAAAGGGAGAGATGTAGTAGTAATGGGGGATTTTAACTATCCTGATATATGCTGGCAGTCCTACTCAGCTAGGAATGCAAGGTCTAACAAATTCCTTACTGCCCTTGCAGACATTTTCATGGTCCAGTAGGTAGAGGAGGCAACCAGAGGCAAAACCATTTTAGATCTGGTCTTAACCAATAAGGAGGACCTTGTAAATGGGGTCGAAGTGGTGGGATCATTAGGTAAAAGTGACCATGCCCTTTTGGAATTTGTTATACAGTTGGAAGGTGAAGCTAAGCATAGTCAGACAAGAATCCTGGATTTTAAGAAAGCCAATTTTTGTAAACTTAGGGAATTATTGGCTGTGATTCCATGGACTGAAACACTGAAAGAGAAGGGAGTCCAAGATGGATGGGAGTTCCTGAAAAGCGAGATATTAAAGGCACAATTTAAAACTGTTCCAACAAGAAGAAAAATGGGAGAGGTCTAAAGAAACCACAGTGATTTACTAAAGAACTTTCAACTCAGCTAACTATAAAGAAAAACAAGTACAAGGAAGGGAAAAATGGGAAATGTGCCAAAGAGGAATATAAACAAACAGCTAATATATGCAGGGGGGATGGTAAAAAAAAGCTAAAGCGCAAAATGAACTTAGACTTGCCAGGAAGATTAAAGATAGTAAAAAGGGTTTCTTTAGTTATGTCCGCAGCAAAAGGAAAAATAAGGAAATGACAGGCTCTCTGTGTGGCAATGATAACCAGTTACTAACAGGAGACAAGGAAAAGGCAGAACTACTCAACACCTTTTTTGCCTCTGTTTTCTCCAAAAAGGAAGAAAGAGATATGCTGGGACAAAGAGTAGATGAGGTAGGATGGGAATTGCAACATAGAATAGGTAGGGAGGTAGTACAGGAACATCTGGAAACATTAAATGAATTTAAGTCTCCTGGGCCAGATGAATTACACCCAAGGATATTAAAAGAACTGGCAGAAGTAATTTCAGAACCATTGGCAATAATCTTTGAGAAGTCCTGGAAGACAGGAGAAGTCCCCATCGATTGGAGGAGGGCTAATGTTGTCCCCATCTTCAAAAAGAGGAAAAAAGAGGACCCAAATAATTACCGCCCAGTCAGCTTGACTTCAATTCCCGGAAAGATCCTAGAGCAGATTATTAAGCAGTCAGTCTGCAATTATCTAACAAACAAGGCTGTCATTACAAGAAGTCAACACGGGTTTCTTAAAAACAAGTCATGCCAGACTAATTTGATCTCTTTCTTTGATAGAATTACACGCCTGGTGGATGAGGGGAATGCTGTGGATATTGCTTATCTGGACTTTAGCAAGGCCTTCGATAAGGTTCCCCATGGTATTCTTGCTAAGAAGTTAGTAGGAAGTGGGATAGATAGTGCTACTGTTAGGTGGATTTGTAATTGGTTGACTGATCGCACCCAAAGGATGATCATAAATGGCCTCTCATCAGCTTGGAGAGACGTGACCAGTGGGGTGCCCCAGGTTTCTGTTCTGGGTCCAGTGCTGTTCAATATCTTTATTAATGACTTGGAGGAAGGAATAGAAAGTATGCTAATTAAATTTGCAGATGATACCAAATTGGGAGGGGTTGCTAATTCCCTAGAGGATCGGATGAAAATCCAAAAGGACCTTGACAGATTAGAATGCTGGGCCAAAGCTAACAGAGTGGATTTCAACAGAGGGAAATGTAGGGTGCTACATCTAGGTCAAAAGAATGAATTGCACAGATATAGGATGGGGGACACTTGGCTAGAGAATAGTACCTGTGAAAGGGATTTGGGGGTCTTGGTGGACCACAAATTGAACATGAGCCAGCAGTGTGATGCGGCGGCCAGGAAAGCCAATGCGATTCTTGGTTGCATCAACAGAACCATAGTGTCTAGATCAAGGGAAGTGATAGTGCCACTCTATTCTGCTCTGGTCAGACCCCACCTGGAGTACTGTGTCCAGTTCTGAGCACCTCAGTTTAAAAAGGATGTTGACACCCTCGAGCGGGTGCAGAGGAGGGCGACCAGGATGGTTGAGGATCTGGAGGAAATGTCTTATGAGGAACAGCTTAGGGAACTGGGAATGTTTAGCCTTTCAAAAAGAGGACTGAGAGGGGATATGATAGCTATGTTTAAATATTTGAAAGGATGTCATATTGAAGAGGGAACAGGTTTGTTTTCCATGGCTTCAGAGACTAGGACTCGGGGCAATGGTTTCAAACTACAGGAAAAGAGATTCCATTTGAACATTCGGAAGAACTTCATGACAGTTAGAGCTGTTCGGCAGTGGAATATGCTGCCACGGAGGGTGGTGGAGTCTCCTTCTTTGGTGGTTTTTAAGCAGAGGCTGGATGGCCATTTGTCGGAAATATTGTGAAGGGGTTCCTGCATGGCAGGGGGTTGGACCAGATGGCCCTTGAGGTCTCTTCCAACTCTATGATTCTATGATTCTATGATTCTATGTTGGAGGACCAGTCTTTCGAAGCATTTCATTACCACTGATGTTAATGCAATTGGTCTGTAGTCATTGAAATACTTAATTGCTGTTTTCTTGGGGACTGGGACAATGGTAGCTGCCTTCAAGCATGATGGAACACAAGCTGTTTGTAGGGCGATGTTAAAAATCCTTGTCAGCACCCCTGCTAGTTGATCGGCACAGTTTTTAACCACTATCCCCAGCACCCATCTGGACCTGCAGCTTTGCTGGGATTCAGAGCCCTCAGTGCAGCTCTCACCTGATGATCATGTAGAATGAGTGGCTGAGAATTAGAAGGCTGGCAAGCAGAAGCTACAATGCCTGATCTTCTTACCTCGTAGCAAGCGAAGAAGATGTTCAACTCCTCTGCCAACGAGGCATCAGCCTTGACTGTATTTGTATTGCCCTTATAGTTGACTAGATGCTGCAGCCCCTGCCACACTTGCTTCGTGTTATTGTTTTCTAAGTAGCTCTCCACCTTACACTTGTAATGATGTTTTGCCACCCTGATGCCTTTTCTCAAGTTTGGTCTTGCTTTTCTATATGTGTCTATACCCCCTGCCTTAAAGGCAGCATAACGGGCTCGCAGGAATGACTTTACCATCCAGGGTTTACAGTTACCATAGACTCTGATGTGCCTGTCCGATGTTACATTGTCAGTGCACACTTTAATATAAGAGAGTACAGCACCTGTGTATATATGCAGATCTTGATGTTCAAATACACTCCAATCAGTACTCTCAAAGCAGTCCTGGAGCTGACTAAGAGCACCTTCTGCCCAGATTTTGACTTTTTATAACTGGCTGGATTCTTTTCCTGAGAGGGATGTACTTCGGGCATAGAAGGAGTGAAGCATGGTCAGATGAGCCTAGATGGGGAGGGGGATTGCACTGTATGCCTGCTTCAAATTGGAATACACACGATCTAAGATGTTATTCCCTCTGGTGGGAATAACCCAAGTGGCTGCCATGACCCGAACCACTTTTTATCATCTTCGCCAAATTGCCCAGATTTGCCCTTACCTGGACGGTGACTCCTTGAGAACTGTAGTGCAAGCGCTGGTGATCTCGAGGCTGGACTACTGCAACACACTTTACATGGGGTTGCCCTTGACTCTCCTCTGGCATCTGCAGCGGGTGCAAAATGCGGCAGCCAGGCTGGTGGCGGGTGTGCACCATCACAACCACATCACCCCAGTCCTGGCTCACTTGCATTGGCTTCCCGTTGCGTCCCGGATCAGATTCAAGGTCTTGGTTTTAGTTTATAAAACCCTCCATGGCTTGGGACCAGACTACCTGTCAGAGCGGATCGCCCAGCGATCAACCTCGGCTCGTCCAATCCGGTTGTCGTGGGCGCACTCGCTTCGGGTGGCCACCCCCAGAGAGGCCCGGAAAACTTCCACCAGGAACCGGGCCTTCTTGGTGGCTGGCCCGACTTTGTGGAATCGTCTACCTAGCGAAGTGCGCTCTGCAGAGTCCCTGATGGCCTTTCGTAGAGCTTTAAAAACCTTGCTCTTTCGAGAGGCCTTTGGTGACCTGGTTTAGTTTTTTTTTCCCTCCGCCATCTGCTTAATTCTAACTCCAGTTCTTTTATGCCAAGGGTGCACATCTTGTTTTTAAATTGTTGTTGTTTGTGCTTGTTGTCTATTGTTATTTTGGCCGAATTGATTGGCCCGTTGTTAGCCGCCCAGAGTTCCTATGGGAAGATGGGTGGGATAGAAATTCTAAAATAAATAAATAAATAAATAAATAAATAAATAAATAAATAAATAAATAAATAAATAAATAAATAAATAAAAAGTTTCACATACTGCTCAAACTTAGGAAGAACTGTCTTTAGGCAGGCTTGATTAAAATCCCCTGCCACAACAAAAGCACCCTCTGGGTGGATTTTCTGCTGCCTGGAGATGACGTCATATAGCTTAGAAAGTGCCATACTGACATTAGCATCAGGTGGGATATAGACAGCTATGTTAATTATCAAAGTTACTTCTCTAGGCAGATAGAATGGCCTGCATGTAACTGCCATCAACTCCACATCTGGGGAGCAGAATGTGTAAACAACTTTGCTGTTAACACACCAGCCACTGTGTATATAGATAGCAACTCCTCCTCCCTTAGTCTTACCAGAATTACTGTTTCTGTCAAAGCGATGAAGGACTCTGTTTACCAGCTGCACCGAGTCATCTGATAATGCTAAATGTAACCACATTTCTGTAATAATTAGTACACAACTCTCACGGAGGAACTTGCTTGCCGCCATCTGGAACTCCAATTCATCAATTTTATGAACAAGAGATCTGGGGTTGGTCAAAAAGACACTTGGCAGTGCTGGTCGGTGAGGTTGTTTCCCAAGCCGAGTCAGCATACCAGCTCTTCAGCCTCTCCTTTGCTTTCTCTGCTTTCTCTTTCACTTCTGTCAGCACCTCCCGCTCCCGACAACAATCCAAGGAGGACCTGGAAGTCTTGCCATGAAGTTCGGTATACTGTGAGACTGCTGAAACTCTCTGGTAATCTCTGATTTTCTTGCAGGCCCGATATTTAAGAGCTGTATGCGTGAGTAGGTGAAAAATGCTCCTTCCACATTATGCAAACGCATCCACACGCACAATATTCCAAGCAACACACAACCATTCCGGGAGCTCAGAGCCACAGTGTGTGAATGCGCCACCATCTCCCCCAAGCCCCAAGCATCAGCTGATCAGTGCTGGGTGGGGAAAACAAAAGCCTTTTACCCCGTACCCCAATGCCGATCAGCTGGTACCTGGGGCTTGGAGGAGGGGGAAAAGTTTTAAAAGCCCTAGGTTTTTTAAACTCCCCCACCCCAGCCCTGCACACCAACTGATTGGCACTACCGTAGGGAACCAACCCAGTGCTGATCAGCTGGCACACAGGGCTTTTAAAACTTTTTTTCTCTCCACCAAGCTCTGCATGCCCGCTGATTGGCACTGGGGTGGGGAAAAACTTCCCTCCCACCACAGCGGCGATCAGCTGGCACGTGGGGCTTGGGGAGGGGGAAAGGCTCAAGGCTCTTTTCACCACCAGGTAGTGAAGCTACCAGGAAAAAGCAGCATCAGCAAATGCAGAAGCCACTGCCACCACCAAACGAGGTGCGTGGCAGAGCCCATGGCCAGCCTCTGCTTTCAGGGCCATAGGGGGCTTGCCTTCGCCAAACTTTCTGCCACCACCTCCACCACTTCCTCCTTCTCCTCCTCCCTCCAGCGTCTGCGTAGACTGCTTAGCTCGCCCCTCCCATGTGACAACAGCAACATGGAGAGTTCTCTTGGAAGGGGAACTGGAGACGAGGAGGAGCCTGGAGGAAAAGGGGAGGAAGGCCAATGCCAAACAAATCTCAGCTCAGAAGTCTCGCTGGGAACACAGCGGCTGCCTTCCCACACAACAAGCCAAGGCTTGTGAGGCACTTTAAGAGCAGAAGTGGCCATTGGGAACAGACTGTGTTTCATTAGGTGCAGAAAGAGTGCCACTAAGTTACTGCAGTTGGCAGAGAAGCACATGGATATCCAGTGTGTGAGAGAGTACTGGAGAACTGGAAGGTGCCCCAGGGATCCCTTTCAGCCCCTGTCAGGCAGATACAGTGGGGAATCAAACTCCCAACCTCTGGCTAGATGTGTGATTTAATAAAATACCATCGTTTAGTAAACCATTTGATTCAGAATATTTTTTCTTGTTTCCTCCTTTAAAAACTAGGTGCGTCTTATGGCCAGGTGCATCTTATAGGGTGAAAAATATGGTAAAACAAAATAAATAAAACAAAATAAAAAAGACCCAATCATGACCAAATTTTTGAGGCAGAAGTAGTGATTCTTATAGATGGGCAGTTTCCCCTTTTCCTGGCACCAGCTTCTGTGAATGGGGTGGGATTCTGAACATGTATGGCCACTGTGTGTATGCTCAGTGGCATCTTTTCTATATTTGTGCAGCGAGGGAAGAGAGAAGGAAGGACACATTCAATTCACTGTGTGCTGGGAACGTATGGAGAGAGACTGGAAAAGATGAGGAGTTGATACCCTCCTCCAGCACTGCCCAGTCAGTAGTGCTAAGTTTAGTTTTAGAACATCATTCAGTCCTTCTCCAATGTTGACTTCCCCTGGGATGCAGTAGTTCTTGAGTAAAGCAGGGTCTATTTACTTCACGCAGCCCCAATTCTTTGGGAAATTAGCACTGGACCTGGGGACCTGGGGAGAACATTGAAGCATGCTGCTCTTTTAGTGTGGTTTCATAAAATAAAGGAAAAGATGGGGCACAGAGGAGTCATTTCTCATTTGTAGCACTAAAGTATTCCCTATGAAAATGTAAGGTTCGCATTCCAAACACTATTTGGGCCTGACTATGTCAGTGCCACATTGTTTCTTTGAGTAAGTTCATATTGACTGATCACAAATCATCTACACACCTACACCTACTATAAGCACACCTTGTTCCATAGATGGATTGTTTGAAAGGTGCACTAAGTCTCTGACTGTACCGAGAATAAAAGATGAGCAGTCTCAATTTTATTAAAACATGTGGAATGAAATCCACTAACATAAATATACATTTCCCTGGATCACCTGATGACTCATAGCTTGTCCAGATGAGCTTACTATTTGGATTGCTTTTGGTGGAATTTGGTTAAATCAAATTATGCTGCCCACACATGTTTGACTTGGAATGTTCTGTCTCACCCCTTTTCAGAGCTGTCCTGATGTTTTCAGTGATAAGGCTTTTCTTTTTTTGGTGCAATCCAGCATGCCCCTAATTATCCTGCAGTATGCTTTGTGTGGATGATTCATTTGCACCCACATTGTGGACTGCGGGGGATGCTGACTGACATGACAACCCCATGATGTATATGACGGGTTGCAGCATGGAAAAGGATGACAGGAAACTGACTCCTCTATTTTCATCTAATCTACTATTTTATTTTATTTTAAAAATATGTTTTCCTCTTGATGCTAGATGAATGAGAGACATTGGCAGTATAACGTGTGCCATGCTAAGGATATGCATTATTGTTTTGCCATGACACATACTTCATTTAATAAAACAAGGAAAAGAAAGTCACTCCAACTAGCTGAATGATGGCCATGGGTTGAAGGCAGGGAAGAGGGCAATGATTCCCCCCCCCCCACACACACACACACCGTTCATCAACTGATAAAAGCTGCTCTCCCAACCTCTCATTATTTTCTGGCCCATGAAAAAAGGGGTTGGTTCAAATGGGCTGATTCCTCAATTAATTCATGCAGGGTTGGTTCAATCAGCAAGAGTTTGCCAGTGGTTTGCCTGCTACAGTATCATAAAGACTGCAGAAAAATGCTTTCTGAAAAGAGCAGTTAAATCTCCTAGAGTGAAAAATGAGGAAATAAAATATCTCATGTAAAATATCTGAATGCTGTGTCAATTTAATAGATAACAGGTTGGTTCAAAAAAAAGTATGCTATCTGAGGCAGATCTTTCAATTTAAGCACAGGCACCTTAAAAATCAATATAATCAATCTGCAATATTTCCCAGTGACCACTACCTCTCTGTCTTTTCAAATGCTCGTTTATGTGGGTCTCTTTTCATCCTCTCACACTTTAAACATTCTGACACCGTTCACTTGTCCATTCTTTATTGTTTTTCTGCCTCAGCCAAGAAACAATTTCATGTACCTTATGTTTCGCC
This sequence comes from Phrynocephalus guinanensis, assembly GCA_037367245.1. Taxonomy (NCBI): domain Eukaryota; kingdom Metazoa; phylum Chordata; class Lepidosauria; order Squamata; family Agamidae; genus Phrynocephalus; species Phrynocephalus guinanensis. The sequence goes on from CM074734.1 coordinate 22,297,303, forward strand.
CCCTTCCCCCCAAAGCATTCACAGCTATAAAGGCCATCCACCTAGTAACAGCACATCCTTAATGAAAGCATCTGCTTTAGGGTAAACTTATTTAACCCATCAGCCACTCTTGATTGACTCTGGACACCCTTGACATCAGTGATAGTTAGCAAGGAGTTGCTGGCAATAATTAAGGCATAGTGGTTTTCCATCTGCAACAGGCCAGCTGTCCTCAGTCCAGTAATACATGAGATGCAGAATCCCCTTTGGTGCATATTCCCTATCCACAGCTATGTACAATATATTGGATCAAACTCATTCTCCATCTCCTTCTGCCAAGGTACCAGCCACCATACTACTGTATTTATTTATTTATTTTGAATATTTTTACCCCACCTTTCTCCTTGGAAAAGGACCCAAGGTGGCTTAAAATAATGAGGGACAATAGACAGCTCAAACCATTTAAGACATATTCAAATTAAGAACAGGGAATTAGAAGGGCATCTCAGAACATTGAAAAGCTACAAAGAGCACGCCAAAAGAAAAACATTCCATTATGATGGGTGGAAAGTAAACATGGAATGACTGGTGTTCATATGAAAGTAGTCAATGCAGTCATGTATGGTAATTAGACATGGGCACGACTTGGCGAAATTGTCGTTTCCGTTTTCGGATATCGTTTCCGTTACGTAACGGAAACGGTAACAACAATTAAGCTGTCAGAACTCGAACTCGAACCAAAAAAAGAAAAATTGGATCTGATTTGTCTTTGTCGTTCCTGGCATCGCACGGCGATCGCGCGATGCCAAGCGGCACAGAAAAAAAGTTTTAAAAATAAAAAACCCCGATTCCCGGCCAAAAAAGCAGGCGAAAATGTGCCTGCCTGAGGGCACCTACAAGAGTGGTGGTTTCTGGGGGGGGGTTCCAGCCTTCCCCCCCTCCTGTCCTGGGCTGCTGGTACTGGGCTGGGAGGGGGCATCCTCGGCGTCTCCATTTGCCATGCGGTGCGGGGGGGATCCAAAATGGCGTCCGCAATATTTTTTTTGAAATCGTGGTCCAAAAAACCACCAAAGCACCACAGAAACATGCGAAAATTAGCTATTTTAAATGCTTGAATTTTTACAGTAGCAGCAGTGGGTTTTTTATAGCAGTAAAAGGTCGCACTGATTTTATTTTATTTTATTTTTATTTTTATTTTTTTACACCTGCGCAATGATGGGCTGGCCGTGGGATGGGACCATGCAAATTTTTGGACCCATTCTACCAATCGCATGGCCAGGTTTTGACTGACACTTCTGGATGTGCAAGAGGACATAAAAAGCCGAGGCACTCCCAGAAGAGTCGCAGTCCGGGCTTGGATGTGGGTGGGAGAGGGCTGTGTGTAGCTGGCTGCTGTGCTAGACTAGTTTCGATTTCGCGGAGCCTTTAGATTTCAGTTAGGCAGGCAGGGAGGGAATTGATTCAACTGAATTTTTAGGAAATAATAATAATTCCTTTCATTCTCTGTCTGCTGTGGGGAATAGCAATGCAGTTTATTCTTTTTTATTCTCCTGCAGTTTGTTAGGATTTCTTTTCTGATAGTGCTTCAAAGGGGGGGAGGTTTGAGTGGGAGGGGAGGTGTGGATTTATTTTAAAAATTTCATTTGCTTGGTGGCAAGCCAAGGTCCTTTCATATCCTGCCTGCAGCTCTGCTGTGGGGGCACTGCCCACTTTGTTTGCAAAAATTGCAATTGCTTTATTCGATGCAGTCTTGTGCAGCAAGTCAGTTTAAAGTGTTTTCCGCCTGCTCTGGGTCATTGCGGGACCCGCGCCCTCCGCCCGCGTGCCCACCCCTCCCCCCGCCACTGCCACCGCCCGCCCATGCCCCCCCGCCACCCCGCCTGCCGCCTAGGGTGCAAAAACGCCTAGCACCGGTGGGATTCCACTCGCTGGGACGTCAAATCACGTGAAATCGCGGCGGCGGTAACGACAAATGAAAAACGACACTACGAAACGACAATTTTTTAAAAAAATTCACGGAAAACAGAAACAACCTGAAACGGACCCGTCCCAAAAAATGACAACTCGAAAAAAAAAATCTGGTCGTGCCCATCTCTAATGGTAATCCATATAAAAAGTGACATAGTAGGTAGTCCTTCATTTAGGGAAAGCTTACCTGAAGAGGAAGGTCTTTGCCTGCTTCCGGAAAGACAGCAGAGCCGGGGCAGTCCTGGATTTGAGTGGGAGGGAGTTCCAAACTCTGGGAGCCACAACAGAGAAGGGCCTTTCATGTGTTCTCATGGGCTCTGAGTTATCCGTGACGGATCAGGAAAGAGATCTTGGTGTGTTGGTGGACAGCTCCATGAAGGTGTCTCCCCAATGTGTGGCAGCGGTGAAGAAGGCCAATTCCATGCTAGGGATTATCAAAAAGGGGATTGAAAATAAAACAGCCAACATTATAATGCCATTATACAAAACAATAGTAAGGCCCCACCTGGAGTATTGTGTACAATTCTGGTCACCGCATCTCAAGAAAGATATAGTGGAACTGGAAAAGGTGCTGAAGAGAGCGACTAAAATGATTACTGGGCTGGGGCACCTCCCTTATGAAGAAAGGCTAAAACATTTGGGCCTCTTTAGTCTGGAAAAAAGGCGATTGAGGGGGGATATGATTGAGACATACAAAATAATGCAGGGTATGAGTAAAGTGGATAGAGGGAAGCTCTTCTCCTTCTCACAAAATACCAGAACTAGGGGACATACACTCAAATTGAGGGCTGGGAGAGTAAGAACTGACAAAAGAAAATATTTTTTCACCCAGCGTGTTGTAAGTCTATGGAACTCCCTGCCACACAATGTGGTGATGGCATCTGACCTGGATGCCTTCAAAAGGGGATTGGACAGATTCCTGAAGGGAAAAGTCCATCACAGGTTACAAACCATGATGGAGATGTGTAACCTCCAGGGTTTAAACCAGGGTACTTCAAGGGCCAGATGCAGGAGAGTGGTATCAGGAGACAGATATCTAGTCTCATGCGCTCCCAAACACATCTGGTGGGGCCGCTGTGAGATACAGGAAGCTGGACTAGATGGGCCTTTGGCCTGATCCAGCATGGCTCTTCTTATGTTCTTATGTTCTTCTGAGGCGCACCTGTGAAAGTGGTGGGATGGAGAGAAAGGCCTCTCCTGAAATATTTTCCAAGCAACTCAGCTAAGTCTCCCCCATATGTATTTACAGCCGACCTAGTTGCATGGGTACCATATTCAGAACATCTCTCCAAGCTTTGGAACAAACTGTGAAATCATTCGAAATAAGTCCCTGGGAACCAATTTTCTTCCTTTTCTCACTCAAACTGTCTTTGTTCTCACATACAATCACTTCCTTGCAACAGAAGAAACTAATAAATCTAAGTAAAGTACTGTTTCAGTGGCGAGGCCCTCTTAAGATTGGCAGCCCGTCTGGGATATTACTGACAACCCAATTAGATTTTACTCATGTGAGGCATTTTCTGTCCTTCCAAAATGTATTTCAAAGCAGCATTGCTAGTTTGAAAAATCAACTCTGCTTATTCCAAATTAAGCAGCAAAAGCACTCATAGCTCAGTATCCACAAAGGCATAGTGTTGTGTGTGTTATATTTCTGCTCTGGTTGCTGAAGAACTCTACAATCCTATACAACAAGGATCAATGTAACTGTTTCTGAAGGAATACAACAGCTAGACTGTACTCTCCAGTGCCCAACCAAATGTAAAAGGGATGTGTAGAATCTGGGAAATGAAGAATCTGGGTCTCCTTTTGGCTGTTATTTAAAGGCCAGCTCTTAACCCCAATCCTAATGCTCTTGCTCTTAACCCCAATCCCAAATCACTTACTTCAACCATTTCCACAACCAGGCAGAAGTGATGGCAAAGTCTGGGATAGGGAGTTTCAGAATGTTAAATCCACCTAACAAGTTAAGCAACTACTTCACCTTTTGAATAAGCCAGCCTCCCATATTGGACAAAGTTAGTCTTAGCTACTTTGCTGTAGGCTATAGGAACTGCACGTTTTCCAAGTTAACTTGAAAGCTGGTCTTGTCCATAAGTTTAGGTATGTTCACAGCAATTTTACAAATCTGAAGTCACACCATTCCAAAAATAAGCAGATTATCTGTATATGACACAGTGTGTACAGTGGTTCCTCTACTTAGGTAGAGGTACCTTATGCTCCTCAGTCTAACAACTCGTAAGTAGAGCAGCTATAGCTAAAAAAAATCAAATAAATAAATAAATAAATTGGGGGGATGGGAATTGTAAGTAGAGCAGACCACATCTGAAATTTGTAATGCAGCAGTTAAAACGCCAATGGTTTTCTGCTCTGAAGTCGAATTGCTCGTAAGTAGAGTCACTCGTAAGTAGAGGTTCCATTGTACTTTATCAGAAGAGGGCAATTCTTCCACCATTCTCATTTCATATTTATGGATAATTACTAGGAATATACTCAGGTTCCAAAGTTCTCTGGAGCACTGACACTGTCTTTCTTTGTACAGGACAAACATTGTTTGGTTTCTTCTGACAATAGACTGACAAGGAAACAGTTAGATAATTCGATAACAAAGGAAGAAGAGAGACTATCAACAAAACCATGGAAGCACAGCATCAAAATTTGATCTCCATTTGTTAGTGATGTATTACCCCAATATTATAGGTCTAAAACAATAATCATGAATTTAACAATCCTAATCCAATCATACTAAGAAAACCTTGACACTTCACTAGCCAGATGAGCATGTTAGCCAGACTGTGTTAGAGAGACAGGAACTCTGGGTTTGTATGCATCTTGCTTCTGGGTCTGCAGTCAGGTGTTGTTGAGTTGTGTTGAGCGAGCGAGCTCAAACAGTCTTTGTACATTTTGGTAATGTATCAAGGCCTTGAGATATGATTGTTGCAGGAAGTCCCAATGTTTTGTTATATCCAACTGTTGTTTTGTCATGTTGCTCAAGTACAGGAAGACATAAATCTACATTGACTCTCAGGGCAGCTGAGAGAAGGTGGCATCTCTTTGCTCTGAAAAGCATGTGAAGGTCACAACCTTGTGCTATGCTCACTGGGGTATGGTGATCTTGGTGTAAACAACAGCAGTGACCTCCCTTACCCTCTCAACAAGGCTATGCATGACACAATAGCTGCCAAGTGCCAACATCTATTATTAACTTCTTGAAGGTGAGCACTTATTTTCTGCTCATAACCATTGCTCTCATCACTCAATTCAGCCACCTACAAAGGAAATTACCCTCTCACACACGCACCCTTCCTGTTTTTTCTATGGTCAAAGATAACAGTATTTAAAAAGGAGGTAAGTATATTAAAGCTGCCTAGATGCCCTAAGCACATCCAATCTCACTTGATTTCGGAAGCTAAGCAGGGTCGGCCCTGGTTAGTACTTGGATGGGCGACCACCAGGGAATATCAGGTGCTGTAGGCGCCTGGAGTAGGAACTGGCAAGCCACTCCAGTACTCCTGCCAAGAAAACTCTATGGACATGGAGTCACGAAGTGCCAGTCACAACTGTAACGACACAACACACACAAGTATATTAAGGCTGTTGTTATATGTATAAATAAATTAATATTATTGTTATTGTTGTAGAAGAGAAATAGGTGGCTGTAACAGATTAGTGAATGAAAGAATGGATACAGTGTATTTATTATTAAAATCAAATGGATTTATTTATTTATTTATTTATTTGTTATATTTGTATCCCGCTTATCTTCTAAAATAGAACTCTAAGCGGCAAACAGCGGGCGACCAAGCGCCGATCAACAACCAACAAAATACAATATTCAAATAAACAGCGTCAATATAAAAGGGTATAAAACATAGAATCCTGGTGCATCCCAATACGCTGAAAGGCGTAGGTGCCAGCAATAAAAAGGCACCAATGATCAACAATTAATAAATTCAACAATTAAAAAATTCGACAGCGATGGCGGGATAAAAGAAAAATTAGAAAAAAAAATAGATTAAGACTCGCCAAAGGCCTCTCGAAATAAAAAGGTTTTTAAGGCTTTTTGAAAGGCCTGCAAGGACTCTGCAGAGTGCACTTCGCTGGGGATGGAGTTCCATAAGGAAGGGGCTGCCACAGAGAAGGCCCAGTTCCGGGTAACCATCTTCCGGGCCTCTCGTGGAGTGGCAACCCGCAGCGAGTGCGCTCGCACCTGCCGAACAGGACGGGCCGAAGTGGATCACTGAACGACACGCTCTGCCAGGTAGTCCGGTCCCAAGCCATGGAGGGTTTTATAAACTAAAACCAAGACCTTGAATCTAATCCGGGCTGCAACGGGCAACCAGTGCAGGTGGGCCAGAACTGGGGTGATGTGGTCATAACGATGCACGCCAGCCACCAGTCTGGTCGCCGCATTCTGTACCCGCTGCAGACGCCGGAGAAGAGTCAAGGGCAACCCCATGTAGAGGGTGTTGCAGTGGTCCAGCCTCGAGATCACCAGTGCTTGGACCAATGTTCTCAGAGAGTCAACATCCAGGTACGGGCGGATCTGGGCGATCTGGCGAAGATGGTAATAAGTGGCCCTGGTCACCGACGCCACCTGCGCCTCCATGGTCAGCGCCGGGTCCAGGACCACGCCCAGATTCCGCACCCTCTCCACTGGCTGGAGGGAGACACCCCCCCCCCAGACAAGGAAGAGGGCCACCGTACCCAGATGGTGAGCTCCCAAAGAACATGACCTCCATCTTCTCGGGGTTGAGCTTAAGCCTGTTCACCCCGGTCCAAGCCAGTACGGCATCCAGGCACTCATAAAGGATCCTCACAGCTTCCACTGCAGAGGTGGAAAAGGAGAGATAGAGCTGCGTGTCATCAGTGTACTGATGACAGCAGACTCCAAATCTCCTAATGACCCCAGCTAGCGGCCTTACGTAGATGTTAAACAGCATAGGGGCCAGCGACGACCCCTGTGGAACCCCACAAGGGAGTATCCAAGGGGCCGACAACTCCCCCCCATGCTGAATGTACTGTGGACGGCCCTCCAGGAAGGATTGGAGCCAACTGCGAGCAGTGCCTCCGATTCCAACCTCAGAGAGCCGATCCAACAGGATACCGTGGTCGACGGTATCAAAGGCCGCTGACAAATCCAGGAGAACCAACAGGGTAGAGCAACCCCTGTCGGCCGCCCGGATTAGGTTATCTTGCCACGCGACCAAAGCTGTTTCGGTCCCCCGACGAGGCCTGAACCCGGACTGGCAAGGATCGAGGCACTGCCGATCCTTCAGGTACGACTGCAACCGAACCGCCGCCACCCTCTCGATCACCTTGCCCATGAACGGGACATTAGCAATTGGACGATAATTTGCAAGATCGTCTGAAGAAAGGCCTGGTTTTTTAAGAATGGGCTTTACCACCGTCTCCTTCAGACGAGAGGGAAAGACCCCCTCGCTGAAGGAGGCGGTGGCGATGACAGAAGCCCATTCGGCCATTGTCCCGCTGGCAGCTTTAATTAGCCAGGCAGGGCAGGGATCTAAGGGGGTGGACGCCGGCCGGCAGTGAGCCATAGCCTTAGAGGCCTCGGCAGCAGAAACAGGCCCAAGCGCATCCAACCGAGGCGACGAAGGCAGACCAGCAACTGGGGGTGCCGGGACAGTGCCACTGCAACCGGAGTCGAAGCTGGCCTGGATGGCCTCAATTTTAGAACGAAAAAAGGCTGCGAAATTCTCACTACTGAAATCAGTAGGAGGAGGCCTAACCAGACTAGGATTGGTGAGGTCCCGAACCACCCGGAAAAGCTCCGCCTGGCAGTTAGAGGCCTCACCAATTCTCAGGGAGAAAAAAGATCTCTGAGCCTCCCTGATCGCGTTGGAATAGTGCCTAGTCTGGGATACTACGGCAGCCTTATTAGTAACCGTCCGGGTTCTTCTCCAGCTGCGCTCTAGTCTTCTCCTCACCTGCTTCATTGCTCGGAGCTCAGTCGTGAACCACGGCGAGGACCGAGCTCGGCATTGGAGAAGGTGCTTAGGGGCGATCCGGTCGATGGTCTGGGCAGCTGTATCAAACCAATGGTTAGCCACAACCTCGGCCGGCACGCCAGTCAGTTCTCCAGGAAGCGCCCCGAAGACCTCCTGGAACTGAGAAGGGTCAATGAGTCATCGGTGGCGGGCCAAAACTGGAGGCCGAAGGTCCCCGCGAGGAGGGGCTGGGATCACCAGGGGGAAGGAGAGCAGGTGATGGTCTGACCATGACACAGGCAGGGAGACAATGCCCCCTACCTCCAGACTCAACGTCCCCGACATGGAGGAAAATACCAGACCCAGGGTGTGGCCAGACCTGTGAGTGGGGCATACAACATGCTGGGACAGACCCATGGAAACCATGGATTCCATGAACTCCAGGGCTACACCGGAAAGCTCACCGCCGGCATGCACATTAAAGTCACCCGCAACCAGAAGGCGCGGGGAGTTCAATAGAGCAGCCGCGATGAACTCGGAGAGCTCCGGAAGGGATTGTGCTGGGTTGCGGGGAGCACGGTAACCCAGCACAATGCCAAATCTGTCCCGCTGTCCCACTAACAGGTGAAGGCACTCTAACCCCTGGCTAACCAATGTAGAGGCCCTGCAAACAAGAAGAGAATCCCGATGGACGATGGCGACCCCCCTCCCTTCTGACCCTCCAACCTTCCCACACCCTGAGCCAGGTACCCGGGCGGGCACAGCAGGGAGAGCGAAGCCCCCCCCTCTGCACCCACCCAGGTCTCGGTGATAAGAGCCAGGTCAGCCCGCCCAGATGGCTCTCCTCACCCATATCTTAACAGATGATTCCCATTACCTGATATTTCAAGAGGATGCACCTTTTATGGTGTCCCAGGGAAGTGACCATATGTGATTTCACATGAAGCAGCTCCTTGTGTAAATATTATAATATTATATATGTGCCTATGTGCAAGGTGAATTTTCGGTACTATGTTATGCTCCCAAGACTTATATAAGCACTTTTGCACTGAGTCAAAAAAGAATGAGAAGGAAGGAGGTGACCACCAAAGCATTAGAGCTGCCACACTCAATAAAATTAAATGTTTTTCCTCCTGCTGCATCACTGGTCCTGAAATTTTGTTTCCCTGCCACGAAACCTGGGACAGGTTTCAAACTTATCAAACTTTGACCAGCCCCTTGAGTCATGGCAGTCTTACCCCATACACAGTACAGAGTCACCTCTCACCATTGGCAAATGGGAATGCCATTTTCCAGTTGCTGTGATACTGAATATATGGAGCATTTTTGTCTATCAGAGTTCTTGATTAGACAATTGAAAATTCATCTTGGGCAGTTTGATTAGTAAGGTGACTCAGCAATCAGGAAGACAAGCCATTTTTGAGTTCCATGAATACCAAGTAGCTGGTATTCAGCCTCTCACCTTGGTTGGTTGTGTCTCACTCAACCCTTGCTTAGCTCTAACCTGTCCCCATTGTAATAATAATAATTTATTGTCATTGTGTGTATATACACAGTATACACATACAACGAAATTCAGACACCCAGAGACCAGATTCAACACACAAACACACACACACACACACACACACACACACACACACACACACACACACACACACACACACACACACACACACAAATCCCCAAACACTCTCACACACATTAAAAAACCCTTCAACACACACACATAAAAAATCCCCAAACACTCCCCCACCCTCCACCCCACCCGTAAAAACACAAGCATCTACACAACAGGCTAGGTAATACTGTCCAAGTGCTCATGTTAGGCTAGTTGGTGCATTTACATGGGCATCCTATGCTACTCTCAACCTTAACTGCTCTTTTTTCTCCCCCATCCTCCAGGCTGAATTTGATAGGAGCTTTGTGGTGCAGTGGTTAAATGGCTGTACTGTTTACAACCTGGGGTTCAATTCCAAATAGCTGGCTCATGGTTGATTCAGCCTTCCATCTTTCTGAGGTCGGTAAAATGCTGGGGGTGGGGTGGGTGAGAAGGCAATGTATAGCCTGCATAATTAAAATTGTAAAACCATCCAGAGAGTGCTTGAAGTGCTATGGGGTAGTACTGTATTAGAGATGGGCACGAATAAAAAAATGGCATTTCGTTTGTTGTTTGTCGTTTGGAGGGTCCGTTTCGGTTCGTTTCTGTTTTCGCGATTTTTTGCAAAAAGTTTGTTTTTGTTTTTGTTCGTTTCGTTACCATTTCATTACCATTTATTTCAAATTTTTGTGATTTTTTTTAGGATTTTAAGCAACTCACTCATATTGCAGTAACGGAAACGAAACACATGACAAAATTTCCGGTGTTTCTGTTCGTTTTGTTTCATTTTAGAGACAAAATTCGGTTGTCGTTTCATTACGTAACGAAACGAAAAAACGGAAACGGAAACGAAAAATTGTTCGTTTCGTGCCCATCTCTATACTGTATATAAGCAGAACACTTTGCTTTCTTTGAAAATAAAGGGGCAAAAGCATTCACATTGCTCTTATCCAAGGCTTATGAAGGTGGCAACTTAGCAGTAAATGGTTAGCAAGTAGTAGGGGACGTTGATATTGTACAAGGATAAAGTAAGTTCCAGCTTTCTGACAACTGTGATTGTGCGACTGTATTAAAAGATGGGTAGAAAGGTGTAGCTTTCATATTCAATTCTTCCTGAGTGCCTTGAATTGTTATAATTATTGGATTGATCATGTACCTGTTATTTTCATGTATCTCCCTCTTCTGTTTATGATCCTGAAATTCTTTGAGCACCAGGTGCAAAATAATTACTGTTCTATTATGTCACATCTTTGAGTACTAATATGTACACATAGGCCACCAAGTATACTCAGAACAGATAGGGAACAATGTCCATCCATCAAAAAATTTAAAAAGTTGTTTTTGCCATGCGGCTGCAAAGGGAAACAGGCCAGCTTATACAGTAGTGTATAAGAATGCACAGGAAGAATTAGAAAAAAACACCACTGGATGCAATAGGTATATATATCTTGTAAAACATAAATTAATATTTCTCTCAAGGAAAAATGGCTTTCTAAAGAGCTTACAAGGATAGTTGAGGCACATCTTCTCTTTTCATGAAATATGCCTGTACATAAAACTGATGTGATTACTTGCTAAACCCAATAACTTTCCCTTTCTTTTTCTTTGGTGGTGCTTTGCTCCTTAATGTGCCTTAAATGTGCAATAAAAAGTAATGAAAAACATACATTTATTCCATGTGGCAGCTGCTTCATATTCTGTAAAGGGATGTTGATCCTCCCTCTCCGCCTCTTCCTTTCCCTTCAGTTCTGGGTGCCTTTGAAGAGATTCTAACATGTCTCCATTTGCATTTCCCCTCTAACTGAGATTAAATCTTCACACTCTGTTCTCTTTGGAGCAGAACTCAAATATCATCAATTCATCATAATAGTGGCAGATTGCCCCCCCCCCCCACGCCTATGTGAAGGTCACCCTGTGGGGGACCACTGGAAGATAGCAGGTACTGTATTTCCAAAACTAGTAACCATTTTCTTTGCAAATGGGCAGGGCAAACAGCCCAATCTGGATTAACACTTTAATTTCCAGTCTCTTTATCTGTTCCCGATCCAGAAATTATTCACATATTATCAAATGAGTTGCAATTTGCCTGGGAGGGGGACTTTCATTAGAATGAAGAGATATTTCTCCAGTGCAAGTGGTCAGGGTGGATCCACAAACAATTTAAGATCCTTTCCCCCTGTCATATTAGAGCACTGATCCAACTCTGATCTCCCTCACTCTCACCCCAAGCTGTACATGTGTGAATAAAAAAGCTGGCACTCAGTCAGGATCAGTCAAGATTAATATGACATATAAGTTTACTTACAGCTGCTTCTAAACCAGGAGGAAGCACTGGAGGAGGTGAAAGATGATTGTGTAAAGTTGGCCTAGAGAGGCACAGTTATCCCTAAAGTAGCCCAGTTGTAGGACAAAGGCACCCAATTGCCCCAAAATCCACAAGAAAGGCAGAACTCCATGTCATGTCTCTGGAAGAAAAATGTAGGCATGGCAGAATGCTTGCAGATGAAAGCCACAGGTAGCAATAATATGTTCATGGTCTTTTCAATAGGCAACAATGGGATAAAATGGAGTTCTTTAACTCAGAGTAAACCCTGTGAGTTCAAAAGGATAATCCTATTTTCAGCATTGCCCTGCAATATCATTACCATAACCCATCTCTTTAAAAGAATTTCATAGAACTAATGCTGTCAATATACTTTCAGGAGCTCCCCCTCTACGTTATTCTCCTCACACAATCACCTCTTTAGCCAGTAGTCTAATAAAGGTTGTTTCACCCACACATGTTTTAGTTGTTTATAATAATTTCATTTTATTGCTATTTTCTTTATTCATCTGTTGTTATGTGCTGTCAGGACACCTCCAACTTATGGTGAACCTATGAATGAGCTCTGTCCAGAATGTCCTGCTCTCAACTGCCTTGCTCTGCGATTGTAAGCTCATGCCCATGGCTTCTTTTCACGAGTCAATCCACCTTGTATTTGGTCTTCCTCTTTTGCTGCTGCTTTCCACCTTTCCCGGCATTACTGATATATAGAATTCACTTAGTCTCCTTCCTCCCAATCCAGGGTATCTGCAAAGCTCTCCTCCAGCTACTTCAAACAAATCAATATTTTTCCTGCCTGGCTCACAGACAGCTCAGTCATCTTCCAAGGTATATCACTACATGCCTATGTTAGATTTCAGTCCCATCCCCCCAGTGGTATTCCATGCTAAAAGCATTGTTCTTTTTCCTTTCCTTTAAATCTCCCCAGTAATGGTTTGTACTGTTAACCTTGTGAGTCTGAACACTGCTTGGAACTCTGTCCATTAAAAAGGGGAATGCAGTAATATTAACCTTTGGTTCTTTCATACAAGTTTCTCTCCCCCCACCCCCTGTACATGTTATTAGTCCATTACATCTACCTTACCAGCAGGGAAATACTTTCCAGTTTCCATGTTTTTCTTCGTGTCCAGAAAATATTTACAAACATTTTACCTTGCTACATAGCACCGGTAAAAGATAGCATAAAACTAAAGATTCCTGTAAAATACCGTATTTTTCACTCCACAAGACACACCAGACCATAAGATGCGCCTAGTTTTTAGAGATATGTATGTGTGAAAGAAATATTCACACATACATACTGTGGTCCTGATACATATCCAGACCAAGTTTACTCTCCAGCCATGCTGCTCTTGGAAAGCCCAGCTGGGATGCCTCCAGCCCTTGCAGAGGCCTCCCAGCCCCAGCTGCAGCCCCAGCGGAGGCTTCCTGACCCATCTGTTTTTTAAAAAAATCCCTTTCACAATTGATTTTTTCCATTGAACAGAAGAGGAAGAGTAAATGGACCTACCAGAGACCACAGAGATGAGAAACGGGCTAGAGAGTAACAGAGTTGAGAAATGGGCTTAATGGGAGAGGTCCGTCCCCTGGATTCACTCTGCCCATCTTGAAAAGCAGCTTTATGGTCATTATGGTGGGTGGTTATTCTCTAGTCTAGCCCGTTTCTCATCTTTATTGTCTCCGATAGGGCTGTTTACTCTTCCTCTTTTATTCTATAGGAAAAAGTTAATCATACAAGAGATTTTTTTAACAGCTGGGTCAGGAAGCTTCTGCTGAGACTGCAGCTGGGGCTGGGACCTGCATCAGATTCAGAGGCCTCTGCAGCAGCTGCTCTGGAGGTTCCCAGCAGGCATATATTCAACCTATAAGGTGCACAGACATTTCTCCTTACTGTTGGGGGGGTTGTCTTCTAGAGTGAAAAATACAGTATATCTAAAATGCCTTAAAATCCCCATTAACAATAACTTTTGAAAACTAAATTATGGCCTATTAAGTTCTTTTTGAAATACTAAAATGCAACTTAGTTAAATCCATGTAACCAGAAAAATAATGAGCTGCAGGCAGTAATGTTACTAATAGCTAGGTTGATACTTTGTGTTTCCAGAATATGATCATGATTACATTTCTTTTTGTGTATGGATGATGAAGTTGTAGCTACATGAGCTGCATGTTTAGATAATTTGCTTCACAGCATTATGATGAGGCATATGTTTAGCAATATCTTCTTTTTCTTAGCATTTGTCCCACTTGGTAGTCTGCTATTCTTGTTTTGGCCTTCCACTTGGCACAGGCATGGGCTAAATCCGGATGAACCCGGGACAACTTCATTTCATTCTCAAGGGTAGAGATGGGCACGAAACAAAAAAAAAGTATTTCCGTTATTCGTTTGTCGTTTCGTTATGTAACGAAACGACAAACGAAAATTGTGATTAAAATGAAACGAAATGAACAGAACCACAAACATTGTGGTCGTTACGTTTCGTTTCCGTTACTGGTGGCATGCAATGAAATGAGCTGTTTTAAATGTTAAAAAACACCCTGGACATCCATAAACACGCAGCCATAATTATTTATACTGTCTGATAATACCTACGGGGGGGGGGGTTCCTTAAAATGTGCATTTATGACTTTTCTCAGATTGCTGTATTTTTTTTCCTCTAAGGGGAGTTAGGGGACATCGACCCAAAATGGCTCCCAGATGCCTAATATTGATTTCCTGGGTATTAAAACGCCCTGGACATTCATAAAAATGCAGCGATAATGCGATAATTATTTGAAATTATTACCTACCAGGGGGTAGGAGTCCTTAAAACGTTTGTTTTTTTCTTCTCCCATCGCGATGTATTTTTCTTTTCCCTTTAAGGATGACAAAATGGATGTCGCCACTCCAGCCACAACATCATCATATAAATTTTATTGCGTGGCTCACAGAGCCATTGCAAAGTGCATCAAGTAAAAACAGTACGATAAAAATATCAATAAAATAACAATACAGATAGGTAAAAAGGGGGCTGAGGGTACAGAGACCTAGATATCAATTTGACTATTAGAAGTAGTTAAAACAACTTTCATTTTAATAAGTAAAGAACAGAACCTTGCCATTCGGAACGTAACAAATTTATCTCTATCACAGAGTAAGATTTTGAGCTTTTCTTCGTCAGATCTACCAGGATATTTTTCTAAGATGAATTTCAAAAGTCTTTCACGATGGATTCCAAATAGTGGGCAATAAAGCACAGCATGTACCAAGTTCTCGACGGATTTATTATCACAAGAGCAGACTCTCGTATGGTATGGGGATTGTGTATAACGGCCCTTTAGATTGGCAAGTGGTAGCATATCAAGACGAGCCCGAGTAAATGCTTTTCTATGTTCAAAGTTCGTCAAATCAGCAAAATAAGATGGGCGATTTAGAGGCTTAGGTGTAATGTTCTTATAAAAAAGGGCTGTTTTTAGAGTGCTGAGCGAACATCTTGGATTGACAGCAGCTTAAACGCTTACTAAAGCAAAGATTATCTGATCTCTGTGTTCAAACAGCCACAACATGGAGGCAAGCCATGTGATGGGATCATGTAAATTCTTGGACAACGTCAACCAATAGCATGCCCAGGTGGCAGACTGGGCAGGGCTGGCAGCCACAGAGGGCATAAAAAGCTCTGGCAGCCCCCGTCCTCCTTGCAGTCTCCAGTGGGAGTTAGGGTGGGATTGCTGTCTCTGCGACTCTAGCTTCAGTCCTGCAGCCTCCCTGTGTGCGTGTGTGCGTACCTCTCGGTGAGTATGCTCCCCTGCCCCGCAGTACAGTCACTCTGCGGCTGCCTTGCACCTTGGGCAATGCCCGCCGCTGCTTTTGCAGCCTCCCTGCGAACCTAGTCTATACTGTGTCTCTGCCAGCATCCATTTTTTTTAGTGTTTTCCCTCTGGTCTGGGGCGTTGGGGGACGCCCACGCACGGAAATGCTTTAAAAAATAGCACAAAAGGCAGGTAGAAACGAAAAACGAAAAAACGAAAAACGAAAACAAATTTTTTCCAAAACATTCGCGAAAAATTTAAACGAAATTAAATGGACCTCGCAATGACAAATGACAAAAAAATGCCATTTTTTAATTTGTGCCCATCTCTACTCAAGGGTGTTCATCCAGTGCTGTTTGGGACACCCCCTTGGTCAGGATCTGCTGACCTCCAGGGTGACATCCTTTTTAGCCCATTGGCATGCAGGACATGTCCAAACCAATGTATTCAGGCTTCGCACATCTTGTCAGTGATAGGTGCAATGCCATATTTTGCTTAGATGTCATAATTGTGCACAGGGTCCTTTTGCATGAGGCCAGAGGTCCATCGCAGCATCTTTGTCTCCATGACACCAAGGCAATGTTCAGTTTCTTTAGTCGCCAGCCAGCATTCTGCACTATAAAATGCTACAGGTCAGACAATGGTGTGATAGATCTTTGACTTTAAATGATCGCTGATATTTTTGTCACACATGTTTCTTGATGTTGTACGCCATTTTAGCCAGGCACTGCTGAGCCTCCATGTCATCTCGTAACTCAAATTCCATTCAGCTGTGATCATGGAAACAAGGTATTTGAACTTCTCAGTTCTTCATAGGTCAATTTGGATCAAACCATATTCATTTGCGTTGGTTGTCAGATATATTCCATCTTCTTCACATTCAGGTGCAGGTCAAGCCTTGTCACTCCGTACTTGAGCTTGGCACTCAAGATTTGTTTTACTCTCTGATGCAAGTATGTTTAGCAATACTGTATATAGATTCCAATAAACAGAAGATTCCCCCCACACTATTCAGATATCTACACCAAACATAGAGACAATAATCCACGTAAAATATATCTAGTTTGTGCATTACATATTGCCTTAACTTTACACAAGCTTATTTTGTAAAGCACAAGTCAGACACCAAAACAGAGTCCTTTGTCCAAACATGCCTATGCCTTATCCAGAACTTGTCTTTTGTAGGTGATAATGTGAGGAAAACCAAGTCTAAATCCATCTCTTTCCCATATATCTTCTTGTGATAACTCAATAACTGTAAGAAACCTGACAGTAACTGGGCTCTGGGAAAATGTAATAAATATAAAGGCAACTGCAGACTTTTAATTATGTGCAAAACTGAAGAGAGGTTATGCCAGTTCTCTGTGACTTGAGACTATAATCAAAATGTCATCAAACTGGTTCTTGTCCTTTCTACCTCCTAGGAAATTGACTCTGCTCATGTTGCAATTTAAGATTAATTTGAAAGTCTCTAGCAAAAATGATGGCATTTGGTTAATGTCAGATATCACCTCGACTGTCATCGGATATTTTTCCCTGGGGACTCAATTTGCTAATGAGGATCCACAGAGAAAGCTAAATTGGCTTTGGAGAAAACCACAAACAGTTGTGTCAAAATTGTGAGGACAAAAGAAATAACACATTATTCATGTTCAACTGCATATTTATCTTTTAATGATATTGCATATTACTAGGAACTTTAAAATGGTCTAAGATAAAGTTACCATCCAAGGGCAAAATGCAAGATGACCTTGTCCGGGCGGCCGAAGGGGTTGCTCTACCCTGTTGGTCCTCCTGGATCTGTCAGCGGCCTTCGATACCGTCGACCACGGTATCTTACTGGACCAGCTCTCTGAGGTTGGAATCAGAGGCTCTGTTCGCAGTTGGCTCCGTTCCTTCCTGGAGGGCCGGCCCCAGTATGTTCAGCATGGGGGGGAGTTATCGGCCCCTTGGATTCTCCCTTGCAGGGTTCCACAGGGGTCGTCTCTGTCCCCCATGCTGTTTAATATCTACGTAAGGCCGCTAGCTGGGGTCATTAGGAGATTTGGAGTCTGCTGTCATCAGTACGCTGATGACACACAGCTCTATCTCTCCTTTTCCACCTCTGCAGTGGAAGCTGTGAGGGTCCTCGACGAGTGCCTGGATGCCGTACTGACCTGGACCGGGGTGAACAGGCTTAAGCTCAACCCCGAGAAGACGGAGGTCATGTTCTTTGGGAGCTCGCCGTCTGGATACGGTGGCCCCCTCCCCTGTCTGGGGGGAGTTTCCCTCCAACTCGCGGAGGGGGTGCGGAATCTGGGTGTGTTCCTGGACCCGGCGCTGACCATGGAGGCGCAGGTGGCGTCGGTGACCAGGTCCGCCTCTTACCATCTCCGTCGGATCGCCCAGATCCGCCCGTACCTGGACGCGGACTCTCTGAGAACAGTGGTCCAAGCTCTGGTGATCTCGAGGCTGGACTACTGTAACGCTCTCTACAGGGGGTTGCCCTTGACTCTTCTCCGGCATCTGCAGCGGGTACAGAATGCGGCAGCCAGGCTGGTGGCTGGTGTGCGTCGTTATGATCACATCACCCCAGTCCTGGCCCGCCTGCACTGGTTGCCCGTTGCAGCCCGGATTAGATTCAAGGTCTTGGTTTTAGTTTATAAAACCCTCCATGGCTTGGGACCAGACTACCTGGCAGAGCGAATCACTCAGCGATCTACCTTGGCCCGTCCCGTTCGGCAGGTGCGAGCACACTTGCTTCGGGTCGCCACCCCTCGTGAAGCCCGGAAGACGAGAACTCGGACCCGGGCTTTCTCAGTGGCGGCTCCCAGCCTCTGGAATTCCATTCCCATTGAAGTGCGCTCTGCAGGGTCCCTGCTGGCCTTCCGGAAGGCTTTAAAAACCTATCTCTTCCGGGAGGCCTTTGGCGATTCTTTAACCTATTTTTTTTTTTCCCGCCATCACCATGTGCCTGTATTTTTAGAGTTTACCTATTGAGGTGCCATAAGGTTTTAACACTTATTGTTTACTGTTATATTGCTGTGTCTGTCTAATTATTGTATTTTGTGTGGCTATTATAGCCATTGTAAGCCGCTTAGAGTTCGCGAAGAAGATAAGCGGGGTATTAATGCAAATAAATAAAAATAAATAAATAAAAGTTGGTTGAACAGCTGACACACAAATGTTGATTCTATGTACTTTTATTTTTGAGAAGGCGTAAAGTACGAACCCCCAACTGGTCTGCATGGCCCAAAATATGAAACTGCTGCCCAAAACTATTGCCCAGAATATGAAACTATGGTCCACTATCAACATGTGCAGCCTCCTTCAATGGTACCTCCAAACCTGAAAAGAGAAAAAGAAGAATGCCAGTGCCTACTGAGGCAGTGACTAAACATATGACTTATATCTAATGGAGGACCATTGTCCAACTTTCTTAATCTGATCTTCCTCATAACCGAGGGCAGCTGCATTCAGTGCTGCTCCTTTGTAGAATGAAAGGGGCTGGGACCCTTTTGGAAGGTTGGACAGTCCCTGGGCCAGCTTCTTTGGACCTCCTGCATCCTTATGTGCTCCTCTTGAATGTCCTCTAAAGCAGTGGTTCCCAACCTTCCTAATGCCGCAACCCTTTAATACAGTTCCTCATGTTGTGGTGACCCCTTGCCCGGTTTAGAAGAGGCCACAAGCCCCCTTTGGCAGGCCACTGCCGCAAGTGCCATAGAGAACTTCCCTCTACAAGCCAATTGCAGCCTCCGGTGCCATTGACTGAAATCCCCTCCAACTTTTCAAGCTGTAACACACTCTTACCCCCTTCCTCCCCCCTTCCTCCCCCTCCCCCTCCAGACCCAAGCCGTTTGTGTCTTTTTGTTCCCTGACTCATGGCAACCCCTATGAAATGGTCCTTCGACCCCCAAGAGGGTCCTGACTCCCAGGTTGGGAATCGCTGCTGTAAAGCAATTGGCTGCTGTGGAGCATTACTGTCTGAATTTGTAGGGTCTCATACTACATTATCCTTTAGCACTGAACTCTCAAGCAGACCAGGTGTGATTGAACCACCTGGCTCACCAGTGTGCGGGAAGTATTGTGTGCTCATGCTTTCTGAGTCAAGTGTCTGTTGTCAAAGCACATAGGGACATGATGGCATCATTAACTGCAACCACAAACATGTCCCATCACAAATTGGGGTGAATGGCCTCTCTCACACAAAATCCTTCATCACAGAGCAGCCATGCATTTCCGGGAAATCTGTGTATGCTCTGTATATTGGATCTATACCCTGGATTAAGGAGAATTCTCATGAAAATTTCACCACCATGCCCACATAAATAAAAAAATCCTAGCAGCCAACTGGCACAACACCTATCTGATACCTTCCTCCTAAACCTTTCTCTGTCCTTTTTTGACTCCTGATCATCCTTATTTTCTTCTAATTGTATGTTCAATAGATCAAAAGTATCAATATATTCACCTCTCCATATCTTCACCACTGTGACCAGTAGGAAATGATCCCTTAGAGGCAATAATTGGTCCCCAAAGGCAGTGTCTTAATTAGCATAGAATTATACCCGGTCAGTGATGTGGAGAAGTGCCATTGACAAAGTGGAAGTGTTAAAGCCAGACATTTGCAAGGGCTTGTGAGCTGTGGGTAAGACTTTGAAGATGGTCCCAGACTTTGAAGATGGTCCACTCCCCATAGCAGCTCAAACCCTATAGTGGACTCTGTGCTGGTGGATTTACTGGTGGTGGGCTAACTGCCCCTCAGGGTGAAATGACCTCTATATAGTGTTTGTGGTGTGGGTACTGACTCACCTAGTGCAGGCAGTACCAACACAAACAGTCCATGACTAGCACCTGCAGGAGGTGTGATGCCAACCTTGATGGGACTCAGAATGTTCTGTCCTGCTCTCTGCCACCACTTCAGTAGCTAGTGCTGTAATCACAATTTGATTTTTTTTTTACTTTTCAAGTGTTTATTGTGATTATATTTACACAATGAGCATGCATCAATAATGACAATTTGATTGCCTGCCGCTGTATGCTGTCCTTGTGCTTGGCTGAGAGACCATGCTGGCATAACCCTCACCTCATCCAATGATACCACCATTGAGGATGCTCCAAAAGGTCCAGGGCATGCACTTTCTAGGAGAGCAATGTGAGACATCATGACCTCTCCTAACCACTTTAATTGAACCATTCAATGTGCTTTAGCTTTCCTACAAGACCTGTGTGAAAAGGGAGAACCAGCAACCTCTTTTGCTGCAGCCCTTTCCCACTCATACTGGCTCAGCTAAAATTGCACTATAACCAAGCCATTCTTCATCATCGGAAGATGGCTGGGCAGGAGCATTGTGCTTAGCAGGTTGTTTGCCTTTTCCATTGCCCAGACCCTTTTTAGGCCCCATGTTTCAAAGAAATTACTTCTTACCCAAACTACAAGCCCTCTGAGGGACCCAATGGATATGCAAATACAGCCAATAACAAGTCCTCAAATTAGCCTGTTGAGATGTCACCCCTTCCCCTGAAATAACTGTTTTTGTTTGTTTGCTTGCTTGCTTGTTTCTATTTCTATTTCTATTTCTATTTCTATTTCTATTGCATGTCCTGCAGGTGGAGCCACAAAAATGTTGCCAGCAACCCCCTAATAAATTCTTAGGAACCTAAGCAGCCCACTATCCCCAGGCTTCCAGACCAAATGCCCATTGGAGTGCCCCCACCCCAGAATACTGAACCCTGTTCTTAACAGTATTATAAAATATTTCACTTTTTTCTATAACAGAGGCAACCCTAACCACCCCTTCATTTCCTAACACTGTCCCTCTATCCCCCTCAAACTTCCAGGAGTGCTGATAAATGGCCTGAAAAAATGCTAGGTTTCACTACATCAAGGGTAGCAAAAGCAAAAACAGCCCAACGGAGCTCCAGCGTTCTCCTCCCTGCAGCTCTGAAGAGGAAAGACGCTGATGCAGGGAGCATAGAACCTCATATAGGCTAACATGATACCCTTCCCCTTGCCTGTTGCCATCTGCCTGCGTTCGCTCTTCTGAGTGAGCAGGCAAAGCGTCCCCACCACAGCAGCTTCACATTGTGCAGAGGGACATTGGTTCCATGGTCTTCACATGACTTTTAAAAAGTAAATGGAAAACATTTGCTCGTTGTACCAAAGTGTAATATTACTTTTGAAAGATAAACTAGCTACCCCATGTCCCTTTGTTTGAAGGGCTGGGATGTGAAACCCAATGCAGCTTTACAACAATCTTGCTGCTTCGTGCCTCATCTAAGACAGATGTGCCTGGCAAAAATCATCTTCTCAAGAACTTTACATCTGTGAATCATCTCCTGGCTTACCACATCTTTTGCCAAGTTTAGACTTTCCGTACATGCTTTGAAAAAGAGGGTATTTTCCTTGAAAGCTTACAATGATTTTTTGTTATTTTACTGGTGGCCTATTAAGGTATCACCCATCATCTAGCTTTGCATTTGTATTTTGTAACGGCCCCATGGCTCCCCCCTTTTTTTGTTTCAATAGTTATACCATTCCTACACCAAAACTGAAATTTAACACATTTTTGCAAGATTTTACCACAAGGATGAAATTTGCAAATAGGTTCACATTACCAGACAAAAGCGCTTGAATCTTCTCATCCTGGTTTTCTTTGGAAATTCTAAAATCTATCGGGCAGGAGTAAGTGCTATACAGATAGCCGGTGATTAGAGCTGAAGTATGTTAATAATGGGATACTGTGATTCAGTCAAACATGTTCACTTGAAAAATCAAACTTCACATGAATCCTATGCTGAAATCCTAAGCACCAATCCTAAAACAAGGCAAGGTATTTTGCAAATTACATCAATTGCAAGAAGCTCCCTTATGTACTCAGATGATTTTAGGAGTTAGAGAATTCTCTTTTCTGACTCTAAATTGCCTGTACAATCTACAGGCAGACTCTCTTTCTGACCATTATGTTTAAAGTCAAATGAAACATTCATAAAAACCTTGCTGCACAGCCAATCAAGGCATAAAACTTTTCATTGTTGCAATAATTCCAGGCAACATCAGCTTGCTTATTTTTACAAGCTTTATTTCTCTGCATTGCTTCTATGTCCCATATGTACAAAATTACTTCAGTGTTGTAAAAATCCAAAAATCTTATAGCTATTGGGGGGGGGGACTGTAGACACGAATACTTACAAGTACATCCTTGCTACTTATGAAAACTTAGAGATGTGATTTCCATGCAAGGGGGGGAGAGCTCTAGCTTGTACATCACTAATTATGATTACTATAGTTACTGTACATATGGTTGTATTAATTAACCTGAAACCTGATAGGTGAAGGTGCTGCATGACATAAACTCAAGATTAAGATAAATAGTAGCACCAGCAGGTTAGTGCAGGTGAGGGGTATGCGACTTAAATAAAAATGGCAAGCATCAATAATAGAAGAACAAAATCTTAGAAGAATCTCAGAAGAACAAAATCTTAGAAGAACAAAGCATAAACAAAAACCTAAAGGACACAAGTGGAGGAAAAAGAAACACTGGTAAAGAAAGAATCAGAAGGGAAATCCTTTTTTTTTAAAGTAGGGAGGAAAGAAGAGAAGAAAATAAAAAATAATTATATTTAAAGAGCCAAAGCATCCAAAAAGAAAATCCAAGCATAAAATGTGCTGAATGATGACCAAGGAGGCATCCACATGCATTGCACATTCAAATGTTGCAAGAGAGACAAAGTCCTCAATCCACTGATCGACACAGAGGGCGTGTTTGTCCTTCTAGTATCAATTGCTTAACCCCTAGAGATGGACACAAATCACTTAGTGTTGGGTCGACATGATTTGCCAGTATGGCACCACTGGTCTCATATGTTCCCTTCCCCTACTCCACCCCACTGGCTTACCATCTCTATTAGCCCCCCCATTACTGAGTGGAGAAACCATTTCTTTCACAGGATATGTAAATGTACATCACCTGAAGATTGCCCCAAACCCAAAACAGATGCAATAATACCACCCAGAAAAGAAGGCATGACTGGCTGTAGCCAGAGGACCTTTATGGTGGGGGAAAGACTCCCTAACCATGGCTCTATATCTGGGAAGGGGAAGATGGGTGATATAAAAATTGAAGAAGAAGAAGAAGAAGAAGAAGAAGAAGAAGAAGAAGAAGAAGAAGAAGAAGAAGAAGAAGAAGAAGAAGAAAAAGAAGAAGAAGAAGAAGAAGAAGAAGAAGAAGAAGAAGAAGAAGAAGAAGAAGAAGAAGTGTTGGGGCTGACTTAGATTGTGTTCCCCTTTACCCACGAGATGGGACACGATGTAGGACACTCTTCCCATTGTGACAAGGGTAGCTGGCACAAGCTGTAACATCAGGAGTGCCTCCAAAGCCATGGATAGTATGGTGATGGGGAAGCTCCAGTAGATGCCTGACCTCAGCAGGCAAAGCCTCTCTGAAGACCTTTGCAAGTAGTGAATAAAGGCTGGGCTAGTTTCCCTTACTCTGTGGGTCCTGCCTCTTTCTTCCAAGGGGGTGTACAAACCAAGGTAGCCATTGCTCTCTGCAAACTTCAGAGTAACACCCTGCCCCATCCTCTGAACTACGTAGATATGCCTGCTCTGGCTTTTCTGTCTCTTCCTCCCTTCAGTGGCCCCTTAAGACATTTCTAGGGCCACTGGAATGCAGCAGAGGTCTTATAGCTAAATGGTGCTTCAAGCTAGTGAAATACTTTCTTCTTGTTTTTCTTTCACAGGCTTCTAAGCTTCATTTTTCTTTTATGCCATTCAATAGATTCAAAAGCTCTTTTGTGAGGTGTCAGAAGGTACAATGAAACTGCAGAAACTACCAAAAAAACCCCGCAGAAAACCTAAAAATGTGAAACATTTTATTAAAGTAGGAAGCTAGCTGTTTTATATATTGAAAGAAAAGTATCTCAGTGAGGTGCTACAAGCCTGTGCAGTGAATAGCTATGCTTATTAAGAGTGAGATCATGATATGCAAAATGTTGACAGAGAGGCCTTAGAAATTCACCAAATCTATGTTCCAGTGTTTGAAAGACATTAGCAGAGAACAAGTCTATTGATGTTGCTACAGATCTTTCAGGTGTAGAGTTATATGCTACCTAAAGACATAACATTCATTATTTTCTTACTTAGACTACCTTTTTCCACAGCAAGGGCCTGATTTGGTAGATTTCTAAAGAGCTGGTTGAGAGGCTTATCATGTTAGATATCTAGCTGCAGAGGCAGAGGTTGGGGGTTTGCTGCTGCCCTGTACATCCTAGAACAGTGATGGCAAACCTTTTACAGACCGAGTGCCCAAACTGCAATTCAAAACCCACTATTTTTTTATTTTGCAAAGTGCCAATACAGTAATTTATCTTGTATACAGGTGGCTATGAAGGGGCGATGTCGGGTGCCCACAGAAAGGGCTCTGAGTGCCACCTTTGGCACCCGTGCCATATGTTCGCCATCACTGTCCTAGAAGAACCAACCTGTGTAGCCTTGGGCAAGCTGCTGAGACCCAGAATGTCCACAGAATAAAGGAATGGTAAGCCATTATACAATACTCTATACTTAGAAAACTTTAGAAAGGATTACCTGCAGAATGGATGGTGATGATGATGATGACAATGAGAGATGAGCAGAGGTGCATTGGGAAGTCAAGGAGCTTGAGGGAATAAAAGTCAGGCCAATTACCACACAGTGCTCTATTCATCACCAACGTGCTCCTGATTATGACCCATCCCAAGTAGCTGCTGCCTCTGGCACAGTGATGGCGAACCTTTTAGAGACCGAGTGCCCAAAATGCAATTCAAAACCCACTGATTTTTCGCAAAGTGCCAATACAGCAATTTAACCTGAATACAGGTGGCTGTGAAGAAGGGGCAATGTTGGGTGCCCACAGAAAGGGCTCCGAGTGCCACCTTGGGCACCCATGTCATAGGTTCACCAACATTGCTCTAGCAGTTGCCTCATCCTACCTAATACGAGAGTTTTTGCCGGAACTGGATTCTGAGCAATATTGGCATCGAGATCCTCACTTCCCTACTGGTTTAAGCTTGGGTCATACAAGATTCACACACACACAGAGAGAGGATGGAGGCTTTCAGAGGAGCACCTGGTGCCAAGTGCCTGATGTTCATAAAAGTTCTTCATGAAGCCTGTCCTGTTTCATTCTGATCCAGGGATGAGCAACTGAGGGCAGTATACATGCTCAAAGTGGACAGCTTAGTAATCTTCTAGCATAAAAATAAAGCCAAATGTGCTGCTTATCTACTGTCTTATAATGCTTAAAGCTCTCTCTGGATGGGTCACAACATACATATGCAGGCTATGCATTGCATTACACATAAAAGAGTAATACATGGATTTGCAACTCTCCAGCAGCAAATGTTTACACCCTCTAAATTTCAGTATCCTGGGTCAATGCTCAAGTCACTCTGGTTCCATTATGGCTAGGCTGAATACATCCCATTGGGGATAGTTCTGGCTTATTATTTCTGTACAAGTACACAGGACTAGACACTGTGTGACAGTGCAATTCAATATTTCATAAAATAATGCAAAAATTATGGGAACCTCAAACAAAATAAAATATGACTTTGAAACTGGGCCTTGGATGAGGAGCAAATTTGGACCAGAACCAAATTAAATGACTTTGAGGAGGAAAAGAGTTACTTCCTTCTCAGCCACACAGACATTAAAAAGAGTTTCCATTTCTGGTGTAAAATATTTTAAAATATTTTGAAATAGAGAATAAATATTCAGAGGCTCACTCGTTTAAGCTGTGTAATTACTGCTTTCTGCTTTGGGGCTGGGCATAGTCTGCCTTGATTTTAGCAGAGCTTGGATGCAAATTTCACCCAATATGTCACTAGGACATTGTTTAGTACAGTGGCTCTCAACCTGTGGGTTCCCAGATGTTCCTGAAATGCAATTCCCAGAAATCCCTTCCAGCACAGCGAGTGGTGGAGGCTTCTGGGAGTTGCATTCCAGGAACATCTGGGGACCCACTGGATGAGAACCACTGGTTTAGTAATTAAGGGGAAATGTCACAGATTCTATGTGCCATCAAATCACTTTTGATGTGTGCTGACTCCATGAATTACTTACTTTCAAAATATCCAATCAATAGCATCTCTAGTCACATCTTGAAAACCAACTGCATATCCTGTTAGGTGATTCTCTCTTCCTACTGCCCCCTCTCCTAGTAATATTGCTATTTCCATTAAATTCTGCTGATATCTTGCAAACTAACAGCTGTGTTTTCCTTTATTGAATCAACCAACCTCATGTTAGGCTCAGCTTTATGATTTTTGTTTGAGTTGAGTTCAAGCTTGACTTGATTGAGCACCCAGTTTTTCTGCTTTTTCTTGCTTTCTTTCACATATGTATGGTTCTCCTCCAACAACATATTTCAAATGAGCTTGTCCCTACTATTCTTCACTGTCTTTCTTTTATGTGGATGATTTTGAACTTGGGAATTGCTGGTCTGTCTTGAATGGCTGCCCAGCCCAACCCTGATTTAGCAATATATAACCATGAAGAGGCAGACAGGGGTCTTGAGGTTTCCTGTCTGCATTAGCAACTGCACCGCTGACTTAGCAAGCACATGGGTCTCCTAGCAGCATTCATCCCCATTCATGTCAGATATATTTGAATCCTACTCAAATAATAAAAATCCTCTCAGAACATTGTAAAAGCGTGGGGTTTAGTGATTTCAGCAAGTGATTTCAGCTCTGTGACATAGTAGGCTGGAGACAGCTTCTATTGTAACAACTCTTTATTCAGGGAGAGAACAAGACTGGGAACTGGGGAGAGGGAGCTACATTTTAGGAACAAGGACAGGCTAGGAAAAGATACATTTTGGAGGGAACAATTACAAGCAATCACAAAGCTGCCTTTTGGCGGAAACCAATAGGATTGAGGATCCAAATGCAGCAACTAGAAATAACCAATAGGCCTGTTCCCTTTGGAACAGGAAGACAGTTACTTCAACAGAAGCAATTACAGATAATAGGAATACAGATCAATACACAACACCCCTACCCCCCCTGTGGGCACAGCACACGTAATCCTTAAGATATTGTGGGGCCCTGCGACTTCTAATTGATCTCCTGACTACTGGTGTTGCAGGGGCTTGAGCAGGCAGTGTCTGTGGTGGAGAGTCTACTGTAATAGCTTCGTCTGACACGGAGGGTGTATTAGACAACTCAGTGTCCCTGATCTGTTCCACGGCACCATGAGGACTTGCAGAAGCAGATTCATTTGTGGAAGCCACTGGTACCTGCATTCCTGGGGCATCTCCGCTCTGATCTTGCAGCTGTGACTCATTAATGGGGGTAGTGTCACTCTCAGACTGCAATAACCCCACTCCTGAACCAACTCTACTGAGCGCTCTGCGCCTCAGTTGGTCCACGTGCCTACACCAGACCCTGCCATCTTCAATGGTCACATAATAAGAGACTGGCCCAGACGCTCTGGTGATCACCCCTGGCACCCACAGGGCACCTCTGGCATAATTTCTCACCCAGACCAAATCTTCAGGAGCAAAATACCTTGTAGAGTCGCTCTCTGCCAGTGGAGGTGCTCTAGCATTGCGGTTTGGCATTTTGTCTGGGTGGACATAATCCAGCACCGTTACCAGCCTTCTACCTAGGAGCAGCTCTGCTGGCGACTTGCCCGTAGTAGTACACAGCATCGCATGCTGCAAAAACAACATTTGGGCAATGTGCGTTGACCAGTCAACCTCCATCAAGCGTGCAATACATTCTTTGGCTGTCTGCACCATGCGCTCAGCCTGCCCATTGGATGAGGGGTGAAAGGGAGCTGATGTGACCCCTCTTATGAAATTATCAGCCAAGAATGCCCTGAATTCTTGGGATACAAAGGCTGCTCCATTGTCTGACACAATGGTCTCGGGCAACCCGTGGGTTGCAAACAGCTGTCTCAACACTTTGATGACTGCAGCTGATGACATCCTGGGAACCAAAGCTACCTCTAACCATTTAGAATACACATCAATGATAACAAAAAAAACCCTTTCCTTGGAATGGCCCAGCAAAATCTAAGTGCAGCCGACTCCAGGGAGTCCGGGTCTGCTCCCACCAGTGAACTGGTGCTCTGGCCTCTTCTGGGTGCACTTCCTGACATGCCTTGCACGTCCGTACCCATTGTTCAACATCTTGGTCCATCCCAGGCCACCACACATAGCACCGGGCTAGTGACTTCATGCTGGCCATTCCCGGATGCCCCATGTGAAGCGTATCCAAAACCCTGTTTCTCAGTGGTGCTGGGATGATCACCCTGTCTCCCCACAGGAAACAGCCCTTATGCAGGGATAGCTCATGTTGCCTTGTTGCGTATGGGCTAAATTTTTCTTCATGCGGGCCACCTGGCCATCCCCTCCCCACCCAAGTGAGCACACGGGAGAGAGCGGTATCTTTCCTTGTTCTCTCAGCTATTTCAGTGGCAGTTACAGGGCCCCCCGGAAGTGTTTCCAGCATCATCACTCGTTCCGCTGGGGCAGGATCCGCATTGCTCACACCAGGAAGGGGCAAGCGACTGAGTGCATCAGCGTAACACAACCTTTTTCCTGGAACATGGGTCAGGGTGTACTGGAACCCATTCAGGAGTATAGACCATCACAACATTCTGGGGGAGAGAATCTGCAGCGTCTGTTTGTTTGGGTTGAACAATCCTAACAATGGCTTGTGGTCGGTTTCAAGGAAGAAGTGGCCACCGTATAAATAGTCATGGAACTTTTTAATCCCTGCCACTATTGCCAGTGCTTCTTTGTCAATTTGTGTGTAGTTGCGCTCAGTTGGCGACAACATACGAGAATAGAATGAGATGGGCTTTTCCGACCCATCCGCTTCCTTATGGCTCAGCACATCTCCCAGCCCATAATGAGAGGCATCACATGCCAGGACAAGAGATTTCTACTCGTCATAATGAGCAAGGACGCTCCCGCTAGTCAGCATGCCCCGTAAAGTGTCAAAAGCCTTCTGCTGTGCCTGAGCCCAATGCCACACACACTTTTTTTTCCAATAGTCTATGCAACGATTCCGCTATTGAAGCTTTCTGAAGTAGGAATGAATGATAAAAGTTAATAAGTCCCAGGAATGACTGTAACTTCGTCTTGTTCTGTGGGTGTGGAGCCTCAGTAATGGCTTTAATTTTAGAGTCAGTGGGGTGGATGCCTGTTGCATCAATTTTAAACCCCAAGAAATCCACAGATAGTACGCCAAAACTGCATTTTGCCTTTTTAAGCTGCAGCCCCATCTCTTTAAATTTGATTAACACAGCACGGATACACCCAACTGGTTCCTGGGGGTCTTTCCAAGCAATCAGAAATCATCAAAAATGGCAAGATCCCTGGCAGACCCCTTAACAGGCGCTCCATTAGACCTTGAAGAATCCCTGGGGCCACACAAACTCCAAACTGTAATCTATTTACTCTGAAAGTCCCTTTGTGTGTTACGATAGTCTGTTCTTCCACAGATTGCGGAGTCACTGGCAGCTGCTGGTAAGCTTGTGCCAGGTCATGTTTGGCGAAAATCCCCCCCCCCCCCCAGCTAGTTTTGCCAACAGCTGTGAGACGACTGGAATGGGGTATGAATTTCCCCTGAGTGCCTTGTTGATAGTACATTTGTAGTCTGCACAAATTCTCACTTCCCCATTTCCCTTAAGGGGTGTGACGATAGGAGTCTCCCACTTAGAAGAGTCCACAGGTGAAAGAACTCCCTGTTTGACCAATTTGTCCAGTTCCGCCTCAATCTTGGCTTGCAGCGCAAATGGCACTCGCCTTGGCTTGAGTCGGATTGGGGCCACCTTGGGGTCCAGCTCAAAGTCAATTGGAGGCCCTGTATAACAACCCAGTTTACCACTGAAGAGTTCGGCAAATTCCTGGCCTAATGCCTTGCCCAACTCTGGGGACGTTTGGACTGAGTTGAGCCCTGAATATACTCAGTCCCAAGGCGGGAAACCAGTCAGTACCCAGGAGACTGGGACAACTCCCCTTTGCAATCACCAATTTAAGCACGTCCTGTTTCTTCCAGAATTGTACCCTCACAGCACGCATTCCTAGAATGTGGATGCGGCCAGCCGTGTATGATTGCAAGCTTGCTGGGAATGGCTCCAGAGAGGGGAACTTACCCCCAGGAAAGAGCCCCCTTGCAGTCTGGTCTGAGACAATGGTGAATCCCGATCCAGAATCCACTTCCATGTCGCACTGTTGACCTTCAATCTTCACTCTGACGGATGTTTTGCCTTGCGCCGGAAACTGCACAGTCTCTCCGTTGATCTCTGTGAGATAATTGCAGTCGTCCGGGAGATGAGTCGTGGTGGATGATCTGCAACGCGTTGATCTAGGTGATCCCATTGTTCCAGCTGCCACCGACCTACAGACCCTGGCAATGTGTCCTGCCTTTCCGCATGCCCTGCACGTAGCATCACGAAAACGGCAGCTTTTCCGCTCATGGTTTCCGCCACAGCTTTTCCGCTCATGGTTTCCGCCACAGCCTGGGCAAGCGCCTCGGTGATCTTTGGCCCGTGCATTAGCCTGACACACCAACTCGACGCCATGGACTGGGCTCTGGCTTGGACTAGCCTCTGGTTCATCCATGGCATGGGCAGCCTCTACCTGCAGCTCCGTGGCCTTGCAACTGGCATTGAGCTCTTCCTGCTCATAATTCTCTGTGGCAGTGGCCTCTTTCAAGTCGGAGGCAAGGGTGACATCTTCCTTTGCCACAATGCGCCTTCAGGCTTTTTTGCTGCTGAGTCCCCCAACAAATTGATCCAAGAGAGTGTCTTCAAGATTTGGAAAGCCACAGTGCTGAGCAAGCTCCCGGAGTCCTGCCAGGAATGCAGCCACAGATTCTCCGGCTTGCTGCTGCCTTTTCTGAAACTCCATCCGCCAAGCCATCTTGGTTTTTGGCAGGTGCCAAGTGGCTTGTCAGCCGGGCAAAAAAGTATTTGAGTGATGTCTCACTCAGCTTTGCTGGGGCGAGCAGTGCCTTGGCCAACATGAAGGTCTCACGCCCACAGCAACTCAGGAACGTGGCCCTTCTTTTGCTGTCATCAGTGATTTCTTGAGCCACCACGAAGAACTCGAAGCATTCAACATAGTCCTCCCAAGTGTGGTGCTCCGATGGCTGGCAGGGCTCCAATACCCATGGACTTTCCATTCTCCCGGTGGGCAGGGTCATCTTCTAAGCTGGCTGGTAAGTCTTGTTCTCCACTGCGATCCGGACTCTGAGTCAGCGTGATGAAGAAAAGAAAATAAAGAAAATATTTTTTCACCCAGCGCGTTGTAAGTCTATGGAACTCCCTGCCACAGGATGTGGTGATGGCATCTGGCCTGGATGCCTTCAAAAGGGGATTGGACAGATTCCTGGAGGAAAAGTCCATCACAGGTTACAAACCATGATGGAGATGTGTAATCTCCAGGCTTTAAACCAGGGTACTTCAAGGGCCAGATGCAGGGGAGTGGTATCAGGAGACAGATATCTAGTCTCATGCGCTCCCAAACGCATCTGGTGGAGCCGCTGTGAGATACAGGAAGCTGGACTAGATGGGCCTTTGGCCTGATCCAGCATGGTTCTTCTTATGTTCTTATGTTCTTATGTTCCTCTGCTTCTCAGCATTCCGGATCCCATCCTCGTCACCAGTG